>CM037584.1:194855133-196055133 GCA_021018995.1 Chloranthus sessilifolius
CACTTTTTGCGCAACCATCGGAAAGTGGTCATAAGCTTATCAATTTGTCGGAATTGTGTGATTCTTATCTTGTTGGAAAGCTACTTCGATAAGCTTTCAAATAAGACCAATTTCACATTAATCGGACATCGTTTGACCCTTCAAAAGTGACCGCGTAATAAAAAGACATGATTTAGTTTTTCAGGGCAAACTTGTCTTTTAGTATTTATTTGTTTTAGAGTTTTTTTTTTTTTTTGTGGCCTACTATATAAGGTCTTTATAACTTTGTAGTAGGTAACTGATTATTGAATGAAAATTTGAGAGCTTGCTTTTATGCAAACCTTAGAAGACTTGTGAAGAGTTTTCGATCGAAGGAGCGAATCGTTCGAAACCTGAGAAGTGAGCAATCATTTCTCGTGCGACTTGGTGCGAAGCTGACGTACAGCCTTGGTGTGAAGCCTTGGATTTTATCCCTCTCTTTTATCTTTTCTCTCATTATTGTCTGGTAATATCTCCCCTATTTACTTTGATAAAATCTTAGACCTCAAATCTAAAAAATTTACATCTTTGATCTACCCCTTTTGTTAGTTTAATTTTTCGAGTCTTTATTTTCAAACCCTAGAGGAGTCAAGAGACGACACTATAATTGTCGCTTGATGCCCTAAACTAGATCGAAACTCGAATCCTTCATCGGATCCGTTTTTCTAGATCGGGAATATCGATGCATGTGAGTGCTAAAATTGAATTAACCTGGTTGTTTTATTGAATTCATTAAATTATTTCATGTGTTGGGTGATCTCGAATATTTTTGTTATTCAATTTAATCAGAGGTTAATCCCAAACTTGCATAATTAGGGTTTTAGTGTTCATCCCACATTAGATATGTTATCAAAGCTCAGTTTTAGTTTAGGGTTGTCGGTGTCATATAGGCTTTAGGTACTTTTTTTTTGCATCATATCGTTTTGTGTTGCATAGTCATGGATCTCGATAGGATAGAAACCCTTAATGATTTTGCGGCTGAGTTTACCATGAGTAAAGCCACCTTTCAGGCCCAACTGCAAACTCAACAGGAGGATTTAAAAATCTGTCATACTCAAAACCATAGTTGGACTTCCCAATTTGAGTCATGGAGCACCTTCACTAAACGGAGCTCTAATTTTCGGGTTCCACCATTGAAACCCGTGATTACTCTTTCGAATCCCCAAATTGCTAAAGCGAGAGGAGCAAGTGTTGAGAGCCCTAAACCTTGTGGTCGTAATAAGTGCTATAAGTGCCAAGGACTTGGGCACTTTACATACCAATGCCCCACAAAATTTTCCACTCTGGATTTATTGACTAAAAGAGTCCTAAAGAGCCGGAAAATAGAAAAGTGGAAGAAGTGTATGATCCTTATACTGTGATGAGTGAGGAGGAGATAGAAGAAGCTGATGCAAGTCTAGTTTGTGTTAAAGAGACTTCTATTTCCCTTGTGATTAGTGATGCTAAGTCGAATACACGTGTGTCCATCGAACCGGGTACACAAGAACCATTAGTGTCAATTGAATCGAGCACCCCAGGGTCTTTGGTTTTGGTTGAAGCGAGTAAGCACGAGTTACTCGAGTCGAGTGTACATGAGCAGTTAGTGTCCCGTGATTCAATTACGCATGATTAGAGTTGATAGGAACATGTCAACATTCTAACTTGCATGGAATTAACGATAAGATTGTATTGAATGCTGAAAATACACCACAATAAATTTATTTAATGATTTTAATAATACCAATTGTGTGTGGCGCATGACGGTACCCTAAACTACGTGAATGCAATGATTGATTTTGCCGAAATTAAATGAAATTAAATTAAACAATAAAACCATCAAATTATAACGAATACCTCAGGTTTTCGTAGTATTCCATGGGAGGATCACGTATAATTCAGGTAGGGTTCAGTCCGGGTGTTAGATCCGTTAGGTTGCAGCATGAATCGTTCCTAGAGATAGAGCTCTAGATTTCCATATTAAGGCGCTCACAATGCAATGATGGAATCTTTGGTTTTGGGTTATTTTGATATGGTTTGGGCTTAACAGTCTGATGGAGGCTATGGTTGATGAATCAGATCGATTCAATGGTTTAGGGAAAAACTAGGGTTTAGGAACTCCAAAGGCTGATAGTCGATTTAGGTTGTAGGATCACATAAGCAAAGATAATAAGAGATAGATAGATAGATAGATTTGCAGGCTTCACACCCTTGGCTTCGAACCAAACCCTTCTCGAGAAGAAGAATCACTCTTCGAAGAAACTCATCTCAAGTCTCAAAGCAAAACACTCATTCATTGAATAATCAATAATCAATAATCAATTACATTGTTCACTTAAGGACCTTACATAGGAGTCCTTTCAATAAAAGAAAACCCTAAAACAAATAATAAATGAAAGACAAATAAACCTTCAAAACAAAAGTTCGATTTTAGACGTCAAAATTAACTAAACAACCTGGTGCGATTTTGATCGATCAAAATTGAAATTCGATCGATCGAAATTGGAATTCGATCGATTGAAAGTGAAAATCGATCGATCGAAATTTATACATATAAAATATTGTTGTCGACATTCGATCGATCAAATTGAAATTTCGATCGATCGAAATATCACTCCAGAACTATATAATTCTGTCGATGCCGTTCGATCAATCGAAATGGGACTTCGATAGATCGAAATTTCAATTCGATCGATCGAATTGGCTGATTCCAAATTTTCCATCTTTTGCCAATTTTTGCCTCTTTTGCCTATTTCTGAATTCCATTTCTCTTCTTCCGACGGCGGTACATGCGAAATGGTCCATATCCGATGTCTACGATGTCGGCGTCCCCGTCAGTGTGTTAGTTCATGATAATCCCGAGCATGTGGACGTTCTCCCGACCTCGAAAAGGGGTCATGATGAAGTCTATAATTTCCTCTAGACAGGGGCATTCATCCGATAGTTGTAGTGGAAGATCTTACTCCTATTCTAAATCCTGCAACTATGTCTTTTGATCCATTCCTTGCTACCCGATCAAACAAGTCAAGCCCATTTAACCAATTCATAACTCGTACCCTACCTGCGCCATATGAGAAAAGGTTGAATGAGGAGGTTTCAGAATATCCAAACTTCACTACCAACACGGATAAAAATCAAGCATACCTCACAACATGGAAGGGCAAGCCAGGAGCCAAGCATCCAAGGTGTACCGTATGTGGCTTCTACAACTCATCGGGATGAGTTCTCCCTCTCTGGGAGAGTTGATGAGGACATCATGATCAAGAGCATTGGATTTGGGCCGAGAGATTGTCTAGCAGCAGAAGAAATAGAAAGGGGGCCGGAACGGAAGAGCCGAAAAGAAAAAGAACGTGAAAGTGGTTAAGAGCTTAAATTTGAAGGACTGAAGAGTTTTTGTATCACTTTCTGCGCAACCATCGGAAAAGTGGTCATAAGTTTATCAACGTGTTAGAATTGTATGATTCTTGTCTTGTTGGAAAGCTACTTTGATAAGCTTTCAAATAAGACCAATTTCACGTTAATCGGACATCGTTTGACCCTTTAAAAGTGACCGCGTAATAAAAAGACGAGATTTGATTTTTCAGGGTAAACTTGTCTCTTAGTATTTATTTATTTTAGGATTTTCTTTTTTTTATGGCCTACAATATAAGATCTTTATAACTTTGTAATAGGTAGTTGATTATTATTATTTTTTGATCGATAAAGATGAATATATTGAACATAGCAAGGCGCTGAAGGACAATATAAAGACACGACCAAAAAAACAGAAAAAAATACGTCAGACTAGGAAAAATCCCGCCCCAAACCCGGTCCCCAAGACCAGATCAAATCAATCAAGGTCCCGTAAAAGTTGCTCCACATAATCCCCCACCTCTCGCCACCCATAACCAAACAAGGTCTCTAACGACTTTCATGATCATCCCCACCGGCTTACTCTGCTGCTCGAAAATTCGCAGGTTCCTCTCCCCCCATATAAACCACAGCACCTTGAAGAAAGCAGCCATCCAATAACCCCTACACTGATCGTCCACAGTGGCGGACTTCCATATCAACCACTGGCACTAGGGAGTCGAAGGGGTAACCCAAGACATACTAAAAGACTTAAGCACAATGGACCACAAACCCCTAGCCACCTCACAACGCAAAAATAGATGTGACGCATTCTCCTCTGCTTTATTGCACATGACACACCTATTTGGGCCGACCATCCCTTTTCGCATAAGCTGGTCATAAGTGAGGATTTTCTCTCTGAATAAGGTCCACGCAAAGAACCGAATCTTGGGAGGGATGTGCTCCTTCCACAGATTAGCACTAGAGTACCGAATAAGGGGTCACCGAGTAGGCATGCAGTAGTAGGACCTGACACTGAAGAGATCATTGTTGTTATGAGTCCATAACATCCGATCCTGCCCGTGATTGTTACGCTTAGCTTCGCAGAGCATCAACATCAGCTTAGCAAACGCGGTCACCTCCTCATCCCATAGGTATCGCCTCGTTACAACATCTGACAGCCCGCCACCCTCCAAATCCGAAACAAACTCATCAATCTTACCAAGCGGATTTACAGAGATGTCATAGATATTTGGAAAGATAGCTTTGAGAGGTCGCAAGTCTACCCAAGCATCCTTCCAAAAACTGATGCGAGAGCCACAACCCTAACTAAAATGTAGGCCTCTGGCGAACATACCCTAGGTGCCACAAATACCTTTCCACCAGTTGGATCCTCCTCTATTCACCACAATATTTATACCCTAGCTGCCGAAAGATGCCCCGTACTTATCCACCAACACCTTATGCCATAGGTTGTCTCTCTCCTCCACCCTCCCTGCATGCCATAGCCACTTTCCCATCAAAGCTACATTGGTCGATTTCAGGCTGCGGATGCCCAACCCACTACACCTGACCTGGAGCTGGCAAATGCCCCAGTTGACGAGGTGGAAGCGCTTCACCAAACCCGATCCTTCCCATAAGAAATTCCGTTGGATTTGTTTGAGGCGTTTGATCACCCCTTTTGGGCACTTGAACATCGACATGTAGAAAATTGGCAACGATGTAAGGACAGTTTTAACCAGTAAAAGGCGACCACCACTATTGAGCAACTTCCCTTTCCACGAGGACAGTCTTCGCTCAAACCGTTGCACCACCGGATCCCAGGCCCTTGTGGTAGGATATCTTAGGCCGAGGGGCAGCCCCAGATACTTAATAGGAAACTTCGCAACAACGCAACCAACTGTGAGTGCCAAATCCTCCAATAGACGCTCATCAGTCCCAACACTCGTGATAGATGATTTGGAGAAATTGATTCGTTGGCTTGATGCCGCCTCATAAATAGATAAGACATTGACCATGGTGTTAAATTCCGTCACGTCCGCATTCCCAAATAACAGTGTCATCAGCAAATTGGAGGTGCGAAATGTGAGTCCCAGAGTTGCCCACCTTGATACCAGAAGTTAAATTCAGCTGTTTGGCCTGCACCATTAGCCTCGACAACGCCTCCCCCACAATGTTGAATAAGAAAGGGGATAAGGGATCCCCTTGACGTAACCCTCTAGAACTGTTGAAGTAGCCCGCCGGAGTGCCATTAACCAAAACCGAAAACTAAGCCAAAGAATAACACTCCCTCATCCATTTCCTCCAAGTCGTGCCAAACCCCATCCTGCTCATCATGTAATCCAGACAATCCCAGCTCACCTAATCATAGGCTTTCTCCATATCAACCTTCCACAGTGCCGCCAATCGTCGATCCTTGTGGGCTGAATGTATGGTCTCCTGCGCTACCGCAACCAAATTAACTAACTGCCTGCCTCTAACAAAAGCACAATGATTCTCGGAAATAATCGTAGGCATCACAGAATTAGTCTATTCACAAGAACCTTAGAAATAATCTTATATAGACAATTCATGAGGCTGATTGGTCTAAACTCCGAAATATCCTCCGCCCCTCGCACTTGGGGATGAGCGTAATGAAAGTGGGATTTAGACTTCGACCGATGAAACCCAACGCATGGAACTCATGCAAGACCGCCAACAGATCCGCCTTAATGGATTGCCAAAAGAATCTGAAAAATTTCATGGTGAACCCATTGGGTCCTGGTGCTTTATTTTTGGCCCCAAAACGAACAACGCGCCACACCTCCTCGTTGAACGAACTTTCCAAGCCCAACCGTTCCTCTGCAGCAAGAGATCGAAAGGGAATCCCATCTATTTGAGGGCGAGGAAAGCCGTCATCCCGGTACAACTCCTTATAGAAAGCCACAATATTCTCCCGGATCTGGGCCTGGTCCGAGTAGATAACCCCTCCCGCCGAAATGACACCGATATAGTTCGATTTATTTCTCCCATTGGCCACCGCATGGAAATATTTAGTATTGGCATCGCCCTCACGGAGCCATTTGACCTTAGCCTTTTGCTTCCAACTTATCTCCTCAGCTAAACAAACACTGCTGAATTCCGCCTTCTTGCAATAGCTATCCTCCTGTTCAACAGCCGATAACTGTCTATTTTCATCCAAATCATCCAAAACCTTCAACCGCGCAAGGATAGCCTCTTTCTTGACCTGCAACCTGCCATACACCTCTTTGTTCCATAGTTTAGACTTAGCTTTAACCCGCTGAAGCTTGGAGATGAGGTAGCCAAACCCACCAACGTCGGTTCGTTCCACCACACCGGAACCAGCCCCTGAAACTCGCTATCCAACAGCCACATGTTTTGAAATTGGAATGGGCTGGGACCAGTGTACCTCGCCTATCACAATGCAAAAGTACAGGTCGGTGATCCGAGACAGCGCGGGCTAGGCATTCGAACCTAGCATCCGGGAAGATATCCATCCATTCGACATGGCATAGGAAACGGTCTAATATGCACAAAGTCGGGACAGTTTGTAGACTTGACCATGTGAACCTCGCCCCGGTAAGTGGGACTTCGAGCAATTCCCAATCCGTGATGGAGTTAAAACTTCCCATAACATCGGCATCAGGTGGCCCTCCCTGTTTCTCGCAACCCCACCTGATTGCATTGAAGTCACCTCCCATGCAAAGAGGCAGATCCGATCTAGCCACAAGAGCTGCCAATTCAAACCAGAAATCAGGCCGTTCGCGGTCAGTTGTAGGCCCGTAAATCCCGGCAAACATCCAGACCTTCCTCGAATCCCTATTTCGCAGCACCACCGACGCCGAGAACAACCCCACCTCTTCCTCCAATTTGTCAAACAGCCTAATATTCCAGGTGACAAGGATACCACCCGACGCGCCCTCGGAATCAACACCCGTCCACCCCCAATGATTACCCCCTAGGACCGACGCCACCTTTCTACTATCACTGCTGCCCCATTTGGTTTCTTGGAGGGTGATAACATCTGGCCTAAGGGAATTGATAAGACGTTTGACTCCAATCCGTTTACTCATATCGCACAGCCCCCTAACATTCCAAGGCAACATCTTCACAGAGAACCAAATATGATCCCGCCCAAAGTCCAAAGACCGGGCCTAACCCCCCTCGGTACCCTTCCCATCCGACATATCCCATTGTAATCTAGCAAGCTCACGGGCACCCCTTCGCCGCCTCATTTTGTTGTCTTCACGACTGCTCAGAATGGATCGAAAGACCCTCCGGAGATCATCGTCCAACCCGAATGAGTCGATCAATGTCGGCAGACAATCGTTGCTCCCCCTATTCCCCTTGAGTTACTATACAAAGGGTCTGAGCAGAGTCGTCCACTACACAGCCACCACTATGGCCTCGATCTTCCATCTCGTAGCACCCAACTTCTGCCCCCATATTTGTCGGAGTGTCGCTATCAGCCGTCTGATAAGACCCCTCATTCCACTCACTCATATTCCCCTCCAAAACTTGAATATAAGTGCAAAACAGAAGAGCAGATTTGCGACTCCTGGATCTCCTTCCCTTCCCCTGAGTAGCATCCCTCCCCCTCTCGATCAAATGTAATTCAAACTGTGCCTCGTGGGCCCATATATTCCGGCCCGACATAACTAGATCAACCTAGATCAACCGAGACTCGGGTCACCAAACCAGAGGACTGAGGACTCATCAGCAGCGGAAAAACCCACGGGTCATTAACGATGCAAATCCAGTTACTCAGACCTGCCAGCTGGCTCCCATTAAAGTCCTCGCCCCTAATGGTCCTCCATGTGCACAAAGCATCGCATGCACCCCTCACGTGACCCTTCCTTGACAAATCCCCAAAGTCAAACGAAACTCCATCCGTCTCTAGGCTTCCAGAAGGCTCCGAAGGAAAACTACATGTCATCATCCTAGCGACTCGCCGTCTGCTCCAGCCTTTAAAGGGTTTTCCTCTTCGATGATAAACCTTAAGGTCCCTTTTTTGCTCCTGCAGGTTTGATCCCTAGAAAAAGGATTGAAACTTCCATCGCCATCGAATCCTAGGTACGACGACAAATCTCGTACGTTCACTCAGATATGTCCACATCCTCACCTACCCCAGTACTTAGCAAGTGTACTTGGTCGACGATGTAGAATGAGATCCCGGCCGTTGGAAACGTCGACGGTGGATGATCGAGGTTGATAGAGTCAGGGACCCCTAAACCCATGAAAGGTATCAACGCCGAAGAATCGATAATGGAAATCGGGGGCTATGCGAGAGAACCTCCAGCAACCACTGCTCCGCTGTTGCCAGTCCTTCATCACCCTGCAACTCTCCATCCGCCAAAATCATCTCCCCTTCTTCCAACTCCACCACCAAGGAAGCCCCAGAATCTGCGCTGAGAGCCTAAAATCCTCTAATGGGAGAGGACGCAAGCAAGAGCGACGGCGAGGCCGAAGAACCCTCCTCGTGGTTACCGCTGAGGCCTTCTCCGCATCCCTGAGGGCCCAAGAGCAAACCCGAGAAAGAGAGCATCACTGGATGGAACCACGCGTCCGAGGCACCCCCGTGAGGCTGGTCCATCCTTTGAGGTTTGTCTCGGATGCAGCATGGGCCCTGGTTCCCGGTACCGGACTGGTTCGACCACCGGCGGGACTTCTTCAGCGGTACGAGTGAGTACGTGTATGTCGGGAATCTCGGCTCCCAAGGGTTCTTGATGCGACTGAGCCGGGAAGAGCACCCTCTCCACGAGCACCACTTCTACGAAGACAGTGACTTCTTGGCCGTTGAGGCGGAGCTTGCACGTTCTGGGGATGGTCTCCCAATCGGCGGAAGACGCGAGCGAAACGAATCTCCCATAAGTCGTCAGTACTCTAGTCGATGAGGATGTAGCCCCCACATCTATCAGCAATCCCCCAGAGGACCTTCGTGGTCCACGCTTGCAGGGGGAGGCCGAATAAACGGATTCAAATGCCCCCCATCCAACGGTGAATCTGCAAAATGTTGGTCTTCGGCCCCCAACGAGCACAAGCAACGGGTTTGCCGTTAATGGAGGATACTTTTCTATCCAGGATCTCATCGGCCGTTTTGCTCGAGGGACACTGCAAGAGGAATTTATTGTCGGAAATAGCCGAAACAGTCGACTGATTTTGAAGGCTTCACAGTTGTAGCCAAGTGTAAATGCCCACCAAATGTAAAGAGTCTTTAAAGCAATGAATGAGAAGCCAATAGTCTTTAATATTATTAACAACAGAGGTGAAAGCAGAGTTCCTAAAAGAAAGGCAACTCCCCTCCCTCCCTCATCCAAACTAGGTAGTACCGGCGTTCCATCATGGTCTAAACAAGCGCCAGCAATGAGCACAGGAGGTTGACTCCACAAAACCTCAGGCACTCTCAATGGCCGTCCACGAGAATCGGCGATAGACCAACCCTGCGCTAGGTCCTGAATCGGTTCTTCATTAACGAGGGCCTGGTGCTTCGGATGGGCCAGCTCCATATGGTCCCGAGCACTCTTGACCACCTTCCCCTGAGTTCACTCAGAAGAACATTCCGTCCGATGGCACCGGGTTCTCCTTTTGAAGTTAATATTCCGACATCGAGAACAAATCCAATCCCCTTCCCTTAGGACCAGAACGTTCTTCATATTCACATGTGCACTGACCATGGCATCTTTAGATCAGGAATATAGATACATGTGAATGCTAATAGGTAGTTGATTATTGAATGCAAATTTGAGAGCTTGCTTTTGTGCAAACCCTAGAAGACTTGTGAAGAGTTTTGATCGAAGGAGTGAATCTTTCGAAAGGTGGGCAGTGAGCAATCATTTCTCGTGCGACTTGGTGTGAAGCCGACGTACAACCTTGGATTTTATCCCTCTTTTATCTTTTCTCTCATTATTGTTTGGTAATATCTCTCCCCTATTTGCTTTGACAAAATCTTAAACCTCAAATCTAAAAAATTTACATCTTTGATCTACCCCTTTTGTTAATTTAATTCTTCAAGCCTTTATTTTCAAACCCTAGAGGAGTCAAGAGACAACACCATAATTGTTGCTTGATACCCTAAACTAGATCGAAACTCGAATCCTTCATCAGATTCGTTTTTCTAGATCGGGAATATTGATGCATGTGAGCACTAAAATTGAATTAACCTAGTTGTTTTATTGAATTCACTAAATTATTTCATGTGTTTGGTGATCTCGAATATTTTTGTTATTCAATTTAATCAGAGGTTAATCCCAAACTTGCATAATTAGGGTTTTAGTGTACGTCCTGCATTAGATCAGAAACGTTCAGAATTTTTGAAATCGATCGACCAATTCCCTATTTTGATCGATCAATTTCGGGTCGAGCAAAATTAGGGTTTGCTTTTTACTAAGTCGATTGATCGATTGTCATACCGAACGATCGATTTTCTATTCCAGAATTAAAGTCTCTGTTGTATAAACTTTCGGTTATATAATCGATTGATCGATGTACCATACCGATCGATCGATTGTGTAGAAATTTTGGATAGCAATCAATTCGGCACCGAGTCCAATGATTTACCTTTTTGAACCCTTTGCGGTTCAAAAGTCGTCGTCACAGTCCAATGATTTACCTTTTTAATTTGACGACGACTTTTGAACCGCACGAGCTACCTCACAACGCAAGGGCTACGATACCTTGAAAATTATTCTTGAACGACGATGGCTAGGATCCCTATCGACACTTTGACATTGGCTCTACCGTTATATTTGCGGTAGAGATTATTTAAGTTATATTTTTAAGTCAAGCATGCGAATAAGAATTATCATATGAAATGAAATGCAAGAAGAAAATACCATGATTGGACACTCGTATGAAATCACTTTTTGACCTTCTGGATATGACATCAAAATTATTCTTGAACGACGATGGCTAGGATCCCTATCGACACTTTGACATTGGCTCTACCGTTATATTTGCGGTAGAGATTATTTAAGTTATATTTTTAAGTCAAGCATGCGAATAAGAATTATCATATGAAATGAAATGCAAGAAGAAAATACCATGATTGGACACTCGTATGAAATCACTTTTTGACCTTCTGGATATGACATCAAAATGACGGGGACGCTGACTTTGTGGACATCAAACCCGATCAGTTATGGACCATATCATGTGTACCAGTGTCGGAAGAAGCGAAACGACAATCAGAACTAGGCCTAAAGAAGAAAGCAAGCAAGCGCACTGCCCAAGGTCGCTCGAGTGACTTCACTTCCCGCTCGAGCAAGAGTGCTTCAGAAAAGAGGCAAAAGTCGCTCGAGCGAGCCTGGGTGTCGCTCGAGCGAGACATGGAAGGATAATTTTCATTGGGAAAACTTGCTCGAGCAAGCATCGCTTGTCGCTCGAGCGAGACACGTTGAGTAGTGTCAGTTTTAGTCTTTTTTTTTTTATTTTCTTTTGAGTTCGAATGTTATTTTAGGGTAGTTTCATAATATTTATGTCTTAGGGTTTTATGTTTTGAGACCACCTATATAAGGTCTCTAAATAAACAATGTCATAATTATTGATTATTGAATGAAAGAGCTTTTGCTTTTGGAACTTGAGATGAGTTTCCTCGAAGAGTTAATCTTCTTTCCGCAAAGGTACACCAAACCAAGGGTGCGAAGCACACTTTCTATCCTTCTTTATCTCTATCTCTTTGATATATCTTTTTCTGCATTCTTTTATTCCCTTAACCCCTAGATCAGCCATTACTCTTTCAAATACTCGAAATCATGAACCCTAGATCTCATCAGAGCCACTAAACCATTCCGCATCAACACCCTGAGAAAACTAGCGATCCCATTTTGATCGAAGAGCACTGATGAGTAGTGAAATATGATGATATTTCACCCCTAGATACCTATATTTAGCTATCCGATGAAGGCTATCTGATAAGAATTATTAGATTTGAAGTGTTTCAGGTAAATACAAGCCAAGTGCAGAAAACAGCCCAAGAATTCTGAAAATAATGTCAAAACATTGCAACTTTGGGTCATCGAGAACTTAGTGCGACTTGTAGCTCAATTTGGACATTTAAGACGGACGAATTATGAAATTGTTAAAACACAAAAGTTGTAGATCTTTCTATCGGAAGAATCGCCTCAATCCGAGTTCGATGTAAAGTTATGGCCAAAATATCAAGCAAAGGTCTCGATGTAAAGTTCGGAATTACGAATCTGGGAGGTCGATGCATCGACCCTATTGGGTCAATTAATCGACCCTAAATTTTCGAGTTGGAACACCTTTGTGGCTGGGAAACTTCGGCTCTATTTAAAGCGGATCAAACACTTCGAAAAAGGGGAATTAAAGAAAGGGGATTAGGAGCAAGAATTAGAGATAGGAATTAGAGGGAGGAATTAGAGGAAATAATTAGAGATTTTTTAGAGAGTTTTTTTTAGAGGATTGTTTATTCATTATTATTTTTGGTTTTAGACTCCTCTGAGCATCTTTTCAAGAGTTCTTCTTTCTCCTTCTTCTAGGGATTGATTTGGGTAGATTGTACTTAGGATTTGCACTGTCTTTCTTTTATATTCATAGATTGTATTTAGGAAAAGGCATTGTAACCAAAGATTTTTTGGAAGAAATAAAAAGAGGAATGACTTTGAATGAACAAGGAGATCATACACCAAAGATGAGCGGCTAAATCAATAGATCGGGAAAGATGCGATCCCCAGATAAGTACCCATATTTATGATTAATACCATAGTCTAATGTTTTTATTGTTTTGATCTACACATCACGAGATACGCTATGCTTCTTATATGACTCATACTGCAATGATAGGCTGAGTCATTGTTTTTAGATAGGGTATGCCGGATTGATGATCATACTTTATTTCAAATCATTTTTATGAATGAATGATGGTGATGGTGATGGTGATGGTGATGGTGTGAATGATTCTTTAATGAAAGGGGGGTACAAATCTGGGGTAGTATATTTCTTGATCTTATTTAAATATTGTTCTTAGATTCATCGGTAATTAGTTATTTAGATTAATTTATTTTTCTGCATTTAGCAAAAAGTGATAAATTTTTGGTAAATCGAATCTGCCCCTTGGTACTTCCTTGGGGATGCCTTTAAATCTCTGAAAGAATTAATTAAAATTCAAGATTTTCCTGTGGGTTCGACACCTTTGTTCTTGCCATACTGCAATAGATCTTGTGCACTTGCAAGGGTTACATTTAAAATCACACCAAGCACCTTAATCTAGAAGCGGCTAGAGTTCTATCTCTAGGATCTTCCTTCCGCGAGACTAACGGATCTAACGCATGGACTGGACCCTACCTGAACCAAACGCATTCATCCGAGGGGGAAACCATGAAACCTTAAGGTATTGTGATTGCTTGTGGGATTTGTTGTTTAATTAATTTAGTTTAGTTTCGACAAAATATTCATTTTATTATCATTCACGTAGTTTAGGGTCTTGTCCTGCGTCACAAAACCCTACCGTAAATTATATTACTCAAACTCGATTGCACTTAAAGTCATTTATCTTGGGACATAAATGTGTTGTGACTCCTTGTATTATGACATCTTAGTCATTGATATTGATATGATCACTAAAACTATGTATTGGAAGTTAAGGTACAATTGGTATTAGGATTGCCCTACTGAGCATGTAGATTGTTAACTCACATCGACATTATGTGTCACATGTACTGACATTGACAAAGATTCTGAGTTTGTTGTGGATCCTGATTTTGTGCCGGAGGACGAGAAAGATCTTTCACCCGAAAAATTCTATCCTTAATAGAAATTTTGCGATTTGAACTTGGTACGATTCAACGAATTTTCTTTAGAATAATTACTTATTGCATTCCACGTATTTTGATGTAAGTACCATTGCTTGTGTGACGTATGACCGTCACTGGTGGTATCCTTGGAATTGTAATTTCATTTATGGATGTTGGAGTATTTATTTCAGTTATATAGACAATTCGATTTTCGTAACTATGTCATTGCTTTAAGAAAAATAACAAAAATTCCGCTAATAAAAATCCCGGTATTCCATGTTATCTTGTGTGGGAATTTCGGGTCGTTACAGTTTTACTTATGGCTACTATAAAAACATCTTTTGTAAGCCTTTTGGAGGCAATTGATTATTGATGAAAATAACTATTTGCTTTAGAGCTTGAGATGAGCTTTCTCGAAGACTGATTCTTCTTTCCGGGAGGGTTTGGTGTGAGGCCAAGGGTGTGATGCCCATAATTTTCTAATCTTTGCTATCATTACTTTTCTATTTTCTGCTTTGGCGTCAGTCTTGTTGCTCGTTAACTCCTTCCAACAGATGGCCAAACCGAAGTCACCAATAGAAGCTGAGGTAATCTCTTCCGTTGTCCTTTTGGTGATCACATTATGACTTGGGATTCTATCTTGCCAATGGCTGAGTTCGCATATCACAATTCAATCAATAGGTCCATAGGCATGAGTCCATTTGAGGTCGTACAAGGTCATAGGCTTAGAACACCCTTTGATCTGAGCTCCATGTCTCCATCACATCGAGTGTCCGAGCCCGCAGATTCATTTGCACAACATATTCATAACTTGCATACCAAAATTAGACGAAAGATTAATTCAAGCAATGATCAATATAAGTTATTGGCGGATTCTCATAGACTTTTTAAAGAGTTTTGGATTGGTGATCAAGTGATGGTTCGAATTAGGCCTGAGTGGTTCCCAACGGGAGTCGCAAAGAAGCTCCAAGCCAGCGATGCTGGACCTTTTAGGATTGTGGCAATGAGTGGTCCTAATGCATATATTCTTGAGCTTCCTCCAGATACATGGATTAGTTCAACGTTCAATGTGGAAGACCTAGTTCCTTATTTAGGCTAAACCCCCCCTTCCAACCCATTCAACAGCTCTCCTATTCCTTACCCCAACCCAACCTTGCAGTTGATACCCCTACCTTCTCCAAGTAGGCAAAGAAAATAGGTATTTGAAGAACTAGTAGATGACCTTGTGGTATCCACTCGTGGCGGAGGGTTTCAGAAGTATTTGGTGAAGTGGATGGGTAAGCCGGAGTTTGAAAACGCGTGGACCAATGAAGACGACATTCGTCGCCTAGACCCTGACATACTCGATCACTACCATTATTCCACTTCATCGGTGATGAAGTCATTTTGGTTCGGGGGAATTGACGGGCACGCCGACAGCAGGGATATAGGCTTTGGGCCATATCGCGTATACCGACGTCGGACGAAACGAAGTGGGAACCAGAACCATAACACATCAGCTTCAGAAAGATCCTAAAGGGGTATACACTGCCCAAACCCGCTCAAGCAACTCCCCTTCTCGCTCAAGCGAGAAAACTTCAGAAAGAAGTCCAAACTTTCGACCAAAACTCACACGAACGACCTTGGTTATTGCTTGAGTGAGACATCGAAGAGCGCAGAAGATTTGCCTCGGGAACAAGTTACTCGAGCGAGTATCGGTTGTCGCTCGAGCGAGTCAAAGTCGAACAGTGGCGATTTAGTACTTTTTCTGGTTTTTCATTTGATTCGAATGTAATTGTTTTATGGTAGTTTCGTAACTTTTATGTTTTAGGGTTTGTTTTACTTATGACTACTATAAAAACATCTTTTGTAAGCCTTTTGGAGGCAGTTGATTATTAATGAAAAGAGCTATTTCCTTTAAAGTTTGAGAAGAGCTTTTTCGAAGAGTGAATCTTCTTTCCGGGAGGGTTTGGTGTGAGGCCAAGGGTGTGATGTCCATAATTTTCTAATATTTTCTATCATTACTTTTCTATTTTCTGCTTTCTCTTTGATCCCATAAATCTATTTCAGCCAATTTCTAATTGATCATTCTGAAAACTCAAACCCTAGATTTCATCTGACCCGTTAAATCGACCTGATTCAACAAACCCTAGTTAGATCTAGGGATTTTACTTTAGATTTACGAGCGGACGCCCTAATATGGAAAAACTAGAGTTCTATCTCTAGGATCGATCCATTCCGCGAATCTAACGGGACTTGCGCATCAGACTGGACCCTAGCCGAATTTCGCACGATCAATCAAATGGAAATCTATGAAACTCTAAAGTATCACAGTAATTTTGAGATTATGTTTGAATTAAACCTCTTAATTTCGGCACATCTTCATTTCATTATCATTCACACGTTTTAGGGTCGTCTCGCGTCAATTATATCCTGTGAGAGATCATTGTTGTATAGTTTTATATGTTTAGAAATTAAAAATAAACCTAAATAATATTTTTAGGTTCTTCATGACTACATAGAAAGCTACAAGGCAAACTTATAAAGTTATTATCATTAATGGCGCGGGGCGGGAACCCTAAAATGCGTGAATATGATTTTTATGTGATTTGCCGAAATTAAATAAAATTAATTCAAGATTAATCTCAAAACTATCACGATACCTTCGGGTTCGTAGAATTCCGATAGGTAAATCACGTGAGATTCGAATAGGTTGTCCAATCCGATGCGCAAGTCCCGTTAGATTTGAGGTGGGATCAGACTTATAGATAGGACTCTAGCTTTTTCAGGCTTGGGCGTTCGTCTTTGATCCGATGTAAATTCACGGGTTCGAACTAGGGTTGTAGAATTGGGTAGGTTTGATGGCTTGGATGAAAAGTAGGGTTTTTATGGAAATAGGTTTTGGGTTTTGGATTAGGGATTTAATATGGGTAATGAATTATAAGAGAAAGACAGAGAAAATATATGGCAAAGAAAATAAAAGATCAAAGAGAATAGATGAGAATCACTCCCTTGGTCTCACACCAAACTAACGGGGACGCCACATACATGGACATTGGATTCGGACCACATTAGTTTTACCGGCGACAAAAGAAGCGTAGAGGAAGCTCGGAGGAGAGAAGGGAGAAAAGGACACAAAACGACATCATAAAGATCCAAGATGCGACCCTCACGACGCTTGTTTGTGTGATAATCTCCATGGTGACATCTCCCCATTTGTGACATTTTATGGGAAAATTGCACTTTTTTCGCTTTATTTCTATTAGGACTCTTTTTATGTCGAATTAATTATGGATGGCTTATATATAGAGGCTTGTAAACACCTTTTAATTAGTTATTGAATATTTTGAATGCTTTTATGCTTGAATATTCTTTGCCTGAGATAGGTTTGGTGTGAGGCCAAGAGAGTGATTCCCAAAGCCATTGTCGTCTTCTCTATTCTATCTGTTGTTTCTCTATCTGTAATTGCTTTCTAAAACCTTAGCCTAATTGTTTCCTTGCTTTCCCAAAACCTAAACCCTTTTGAAACCCTAAATCAAGCATAGCCAACACCCCTTTTTTTAACCATAAACCGATCCGAAAACCCTAAACCTATTACAAAACCAAAACCTATTACAAACTCAAAATCTAATTCCGTAACCCTGGTTGGAGCCGTGAATCTACATCGGATCGAAGACGAGCGCCTAAACCTGGAAAAGCTAGTCCTATCTTTAGGCCCGATCCCACCTCAAATCTAACGGAACTTGCGCTTCGGATTGGACACCCAATTCGGATTTCGCGTGATTTACTTACCGAAATTCTACGAACCCGAAGGTATCGTGATAGTTTTGAGATTGCTCTTGAATTAATTTTATTTAATTTCGGCAAATCGCATTAAAAATCATATTCACGCATTCTAGGGTTCCCGTCCCGCGTCACAAACCCATCTCGGGAAGAAGAATAGTCAAGCATAAAGCATTCAAATAATTAACTCCATAAAAAGTGTTTACAAGCCTCTTTATATAGGCCACTAATAATTAATTCGAAATAAAAAGTGGCCTAAAAGAAATAGAAACTAAAAAGATAGTTATTCGCATAAAATAGAAATCACATCGGATTTGAGTTGTCGACGTCAGTTACAACAAAGCTTTGTCACACTGCTCACAACACGTCAGGACAACAGAGCATCGTCACAAGACGTTGTGGGACAACGCGTTGTGGCACTGTTCATAGCACGCTGTGGATGTCGTCACTTGACAACAGTTTCAGCCTTCTTTTCTCCCTTGAAGCTACGGTACTTGAGCTTCTTGCATGTTTCTTCTGACGTCGGTAGAACTGATGTGGTCGAAATTCAATGTCCATGTATGTGGCGTCCCGTCAATTCCCCTGTACCAAATAGGTTTCATCACCGATGAAATGCACTCGTGGTAGATGTCAATCAAATCGGGGTTCAATCGGCGAACCTTATTCTCGTGGATCCAAGTGTTTTCGGACTCCGATTTGTCGCGGACCCCAAGAAGGTTAAAGCCATGTGGAGTGGCCTGAACTTAAAAACATACACAATTTCCGTAGCTTCCATGGCTTGGCTACTTTCTATCGTCGCTTCATTAGAAGCTTTATCACCATAATGGCCCCAATTACAGATTGCATGAAGAAGGGGGACTTTCATTGGGGCAAAGCGGCAACGAAAGCCTTTGCTGAGATCAAACAATGGATGAGTAGTGCACCCGTCATGCAATTGCCGGACTTTTTCAAAGTCTTCGAAGTCGCATGCGACGCATCGGGTGTGGGCATAGGAGTGCTTAGCCAAGAGGGTCACCCAGTGGCCTATTTTAGTGAAAAACTTAATGAGGCAAAGCAAAAATACTCCACCTATGACAAGGAGTTCTATGCGGTCATTCGATCTCTTTGGTATAGGAAACATTACCTTAGGCTGCAAGAATTTGTGTTGTTTTCTGACCATGAAGCCTTACACTTCCTTGCTTCACAAAAAAAGCTGAACCCGAGGCGCGCGAAGTGGGTGGAGTACCTTCAAGGGTTCACATTCGTGTTAAATCATAAGGCCGGTGCTGAAAATAGGCTTGCTGATGCGCTTAGTCGTTGGGTGGCGACTTTGCACTCCATGAGCACCGAGGTCGTCGGGTTCAAATGATTAAAAGATGAGTACCCCGAATTCACTGATTTTGAGGTTGAGTATATTGCTCTCCTTGGGGACCCGACCAGCACACAGACTCTGTGTACACCATCCAAGATGGGTACTTGTTTAAAGGCAATCGTCTTTACATTCCTCACACTTCATTGCGTGACTTTCTTATTTGAGAGTTATATACTGGAGGGATGGCTGGACATTTCGGGCGTAATAAGACTGTTGCGCTCGTAGAGGATAGGTTCTTTTGGCCTAGCCTAATGAGAGATGTCGCCCGGGTTGTTAAACGTTGTTGTATTTGCTAAGTGTCAAAACAGACTAAGCAAAATACCGACTTGTACACCCTGTTACCCGTGCCACACACATCGTGGCAAGACCTCTCAATGGACTTCGTACTTGGACTTCCCAAAACTCCAAGGAAGCATGATTCCATCTTTGTCGTAGTGGACCGATTTTTCAAGATGGCTCACTTCATTCCTTGCTCCAAAACCTCCGATGCATCTCATATTGCTAAATTATTTTGCAGTTGGATCTCTTCCGTTTCATCTATTTTGTCCGGATCCTCCTTTTCTTCCGAACATAGGGAACGATCTTCTTCGGTGGATCCCTCTTGTTCCTTTTGAGTCCCCCTCATTTTGGAAGTTGTTTCTATTTCTACATATGTTTCTTCCTCGCTTTCTCCCCCTTCTTCTGTTTCTGAGGTTTCTTTCAGTTTCTTATTACGTGACTTTCTTATTTGGGAGTTACATGTATAGAGGGATGGCCGGATATTTCAGGCATAATAATATTGTTGTGCTCGTAGAGGATAGGTTCTTTGGCCTAGCCTAATGAGAGATGTCGCCCGGGTTGTTAAACGTTGTTGTACTTGCCAAGTGTTTAAACAGACTAAACAAAATACCGGCTTGTACACCCTGTTACCCGTGCCACACACCGTGACAAGACCTCTCAATGGACTTCGTACTTGAACTTTCCAAAACTCCAAGGAAGCACGACTCCATCTTTGTCATAGTGGACCGATATTGCAAAATGGCCCACTTCATTCCTTGTTCCAAAATCTCTTATGCATCTCATATTGCTAAATTATTTTTCGCGGAGGTAGTGCGTCTTCATTGGTTGCCCAAAACCATTGTGTCTGATAGGGATGTTAAGTTCATTAGCTATTTTTCGAAAACCCTATGACACATGATGGGCACATTGCTCCAATTTTCGACGGCTTATCACCCTCAAACGGATGGCCAAACCGAAAGCACCAATAGGAGCCTTGGGAATCTCCTTCATAGTCTTGTCGGTGATCATGTTAGGACCTGGGATACCATTTTACCCACAACTGAGTTTGCCTATAATAATTCTGTCAATATGTCCATAGGCATGAGTCCTTTTGAGGTAGTGCATGGTCATAGGCTTAGGGCTCCATTAGATTTGATCCCCATGTCTGCATCCCATAGTGTTAGAGTCGGTCGATGCATTTGCACAATACATACATAGCTTGCATGTCGAAATTAAACAGAAAATTAATTCAAGCAACAATCAATACAAGTTATCTGCTGATACTCATAGGCGTTTCAAAGAATATCAGGTGGGTGATTATGTGATGGTTCGGGTTAGGCCTGAGCGGTTCCCATCGGGATCCGCAAAGAAGGTCCAGTCCTGAGGCGCTGGACCTTTTAGAATTTTGGCGAAGA
Organism: Chloranthus sessilifolius; assembly: GCA_021018995.1. Taxonomy (NCBI): domain Eukaryota; kingdom Viridiplantae; phylum Streptophyta; class Magnoliopsida; order Chloranthales; family Chloranthaceae; genus Chloranthus; species Chloranthus sessilifolius. Next base: position 194,875,995 of record CM037584.1, read on the forward strand.
GTGGGTCTAATGCATACGTGCTTGAGCTTCCTCCAGGTACGGGGACTAGTTCAACGTTCAATGTGGAGGACTTGGTTCCTTACTTGGGTTTCACCCCACCTCCTGAAAACCCACTCCAGCCACCTCATAGCCCCAGTCCCAACCCCACCTTGCAGCCCGTACCTCTCCCTTCCCCAAGCAGATAGAGAAGAGATGAGATAGAAGATATAATAAATGATCATGCTGTATCCACACAAGATGGGGGATTCCAAAAGTACTTGGTTAAATGGGTTGGAAAATCGGAGTTCGAAAATACTTGGATTCGGAAGAATGAGGTTTGCCGATAGAGCGACCCTAATATGATTGACATCTACCACGAGGGCGTTTCATCGGTGATGAAACCTATTTGGTCCAGGGGAATTGGCGGGGACGCTACATACATGGACATTGGATTCGGACCACATCAGTTTCACCGTAGCTTCAAGGGAGAAAAGGAGGCTGAAACTGTCGTCAAGTGACGACATCCACACGTCGTGAACAGTCATGATACCGTCCCACAGATATGAGAAAACTACCTTTTTAGTTTCTATTTCTTTTGGGACTTTTTTTTATTTCGAATTAATTATTGGTGGCCTATATAGAGAGGCTTGTAAACACTTTTTATGGAGTTAATTGAATATTTTGAATGCTTTATGCTTGAATATTTTTCTTCTCGAGATGAGTTTGGTGTGAGACCAAGGGAGTGATTCCCATCTATTCTCTTTGATCTTTTATTATCTTTGCCATATATTTTCTCTGTCATTCTCTTATAATCCATTGCCCATATTGAATCCCTAATCCAAAACCGATTTCCATCAAAACCCTACTTTTCATCCAAACCATCAAACCTACTCAATTTTACAACCCTAGTTCGAACCTGTTAATCTATATCGGATCGAAGACGAATGCCCAAGCTTGTAAAAGCTAGAGTCCTATCTCTAGGCCCGATCCCACCTCAAATTTAACGGGACTTGTGCATCGGATTGGACACCCTATTCGGATCTCGCATGATTTACCTACCGGAATTCTACAAACCCAAAGGTATCAGGATAGTTTTGAGATTAATCTTGAATTAATTTTATTTAATTTCGGCAAATCGCATCAAAATCATATTCACGCATTTTAAGTTTTTCGTCCCGCGTCAGTGGCGGAGGGTTTCCACCCGTGGCAGAGGGTTTCAGAAGTATTTGGTGAAGTGGATGGGTAAGCCGGAGTTTGAAAACACGTGGATCAATGAAGACGACATTCGTCGCCTAGACCCTGACATACTCGATCACTACCATTATTCCACTTCATCGGTGATGAAGTCGTTTTGGTTCGGGGAAATTGACGGGGACGCCGACACCATGGATATAGGCTTTGGGCCATATTGTGTATACCGACGTCGGACGAAACGAAGAGGGAACCAGAACTAGAGCACATCAGCTTCAGAAAGAGCCTAAAGGAGTATACACTGCCCAAACCCGCTCAAGCGACTCCACTTCTCGCTCGAGCGAGAAAGCTTCAGAAAGAAATCCAAACTTTCGGCCAAAACTCACACGAGTGACCTTGGTTATCGCTTGAGCGAGACATCGAAGAGCGCAGAAGATTTGTCCCGGGAACAAGTTGTTCGAGCGAGCATCGATTGTCGCTCGAGCGAGTCAACGTCGAACAGTGACGTTTTTAGTACTTTTTCTGGTTTTTCTTTTGATTCGAATGTAATTGTTTTACGGTAGTTTTGTAACTTTTCTGTTGTAGGGTTTGTTTTACTTATGACTACTATAAAAACATCTTTTGTAGGCCTTTTGGAGGTAGTTGATTATTAATGAAAAGTGCTATTTGCTGTAGAGCTTGAGAAGAGCTTTTTCAAAGAGTGAATCTTCTTTCCGGAAGGGTTTGGTGTGAGGCCAAGGGTGTGAGGCCAAGGGTGTGATGCCCATAATTTTCTAATCTTTTCTATCATTACTTTTCTATTTTCTGCTTTCTCTCCGATCCCATAAACCTATTTCAGCCAATTTCTAATTGATCATTCTGAAAACTCAAACCCTAGATTTCATTTGACCCGTTAAATCGTCCTGATTCAACAAACCCTAGTTAGATCTAGGGATTTTACTTTAGATTTACGAGTGGACGCCCTAATTTGGAAAAACTAGAGTTCTATCTCTAGGATCGATCCATCCCGCGAATTTAACGGGACTTCCGCATCAGACTGGACCCTAGCCGAATTTCGCACGATCAATCAAGTGAAAATCTATGAAACTCTAAAGTATCATAGTAATTTTGAGATTATGTTTGAATTAAATAGTTTAATTTCGGCACATCTTCATTTCATTATCATTCACGCGTTTTAGGGTTGTCTCGTGTCAATTATATCCTGTGAGAGATCATTGTCGTATAGTTTTATATGTTTAGAATATAATATTATTAAGTTCTTCATGACTACATAGAAAGCTATAAGGCAAACTTATAAAGTTATTATTATCATTATTGACGCGGGACGGGAACCCTAAAATGCGTGAATATGATTTTGATATGATTTGCTGAAATTAAATAAAATTAAATCAAAATTAATCTCAAAACTATCACGATACCTTCGGGTTCGTAAAATTCCGGTAGGTAAATCACGCGAGATCCGAATAGGGTGTCCAATCCGATGTGCAAGTCCCGTTAGATTTGAGGTGGGATCGGGCCTAGAAATAGGACTACAGCTTTCCAAGCTTGGGCGTTCGCCTTTGATCCGATGTAGATTTACAGGTTCGAACTAGGGTTGTAGAATTGGGTAGGTTTGATGGCTCGGATGAAAAGTAGAGTTTTGATGGAAATTGGTTTTGGGTTTTGGATTAGGGATTCAATATGGGTAATGGATTATAAGAGAAAGACAGAAAATATATGACAAAGATAATAAAAGATCAAAGAGAATAGATGAGAATCACTCCCTTGGTCTCACACCAAACCCATGTCGGGAAGAAGAATATTCAAGCATAAAGCATTCAAAATATTCAATTAACTCCATAAAAAGTGTTTACAAGCCTCTTTATATAGGTCACTAATAATTAATTCGAAATAAAAAAGAGTCCCAAAAGAAATAGAAACTAAAAAGGCAGTTTTTCTCATAAAATAGAAATCCCGTCGCTGGACAGTCTTCGACGGCGTGCTGTTGCACCATTCATAGCGCGCTGTCACACTGTTCATAGTACGCTGTGGCACTGTTCACAGGACGCTATGGACGTCGTCACTTGACGACAGTTTCAGCCTCCTTTTCTCCTTTGAAGCTACGGTACTCGGGCTTCCTCCATGTTTCTTCCGACGCCGGTAGAACTGATGTAGTCCAAATCCGATGTCCATGTATGTGGCGTCCCCGTCAATTATTATTAGAACTAAGGAGTTTTATATCCAACAATTACTTGACATTATTATACAGTAACTACTCCTTGCCCCAATACATAAGTTTTGAAATAAAGAATTACTGTACTATATGTTTCTTATAGAAAAAAAAACAAAATATGTAGAAAGTAAACCACTAAATGTGGATTCTGTTGATCATACGAACTCCTTGAATTTACTCTTTTTGCAAATATTTCCTCCATATGGGTTGTAATTCCCCAAAATCCACACACGAATTTTGAGAGTTGCCTCATATGTACCTGGCAATAAGGGATTAGAAACAGAAGCGATTAAGATGATTAATGAAATTCTTGACATGCATACAGAAATTAATTTATATTATATGGATGCAACTGGAGTTCACTAACACTTACCGTATGGTGATTTCCTTAACTATTTTTACTTTGCATTTTCTTGTCCTTTTCATTTCTATGTTCTGTGTAGATAAATAAGAAGTCAGTGAAAAAATAAGAGCTAAGCAAGTCTTACCCCCCTTAAAACAGATGTCTAATTAATTAGGGAGGAAATAGGACAAACTATTTAGTAATAGGCAGGGTTTAAAATATAAAACACATGATATTAAACGAAGTAATCAAACCGATGATAGGCTTGTCATATGAATAATCAAACAAGTGATGGCATGGCATATGGCTTATCATGTAAATAAAACACTTTTTCAAAGTCTTTAAAATAGTTCCCAATTGCAATTCATCATATGAAATCATCAGAAAATATTTCAGGCAGTTTTTGCAATTTCATAGTTTTTATTGTTTTTTATCTGGTATCATCAGGTGGTATCATCAGGTGGCATCATCAAGTGGTATCATCAGGTGGTATCATCAGGTGGCATCATCAAGTGGTATCATCAGGTGGTATCATTAGGTGTGTCATCAGGTAGTATTAACAGGCAGTATCAACAGGTGGTATCATCAAATGGTATAATCTGGTGGCATCATCAGGTAGTATCATCAGATGGTATCGTACCATGGACACCTCCACATCATTTCATCACATCATGGCTTTTAATTTGGATAAATCTGAACTTAACCTTTATTTAAAGGTTTCATCTTCTCCAGAACTTCCGAAGTACTTTGCCTTTATTGCTGAACTTAATAACGTCATAAAAATATAATATAGAAATCCAAAATACGTCATTTCATCACATCATGGCATTTAATTTGGATAAATCAGAACTTAACCTTTATTTACAGTTTTCATCTTCTCCAGAACTTCTGAAGTACTTTGCCTTTATTACCGAACTTAATAACATCATAAAAATATAATATACAAACCCAACATTTTGGAACTTTTAACTCTATTACTGAATTCAGGGAAATCTTAATATCTTTAATCAGAAAGCTTCATAGTACATTTATGAAATCATGCTTAAACATCTTAATCAAGCTTTAATGAGCTTAACTTAGTTATATGCATCTTCTTGCTTTACATACTAAATTATGGCTAACATGCTTCATAGCGTTTAAACTTAATCATACATAACATTGTTCATCATGCTTAACGTACTTAAGCATACTTAATTACTTTAACTATGCTCAACATGCTTCATCATGTTTAACATACTCATGCTTGACATTATAACGAACGAGATTTTTCGTTATTTAGTCCTTAATTATTTGCTAGATTTGTAATTTTGATTAGTTTAATTGATTTGATGCATGTGATTAGTTGTCGTGCATGAATAAAATATTTACTTTATTTAATAATGACCCATGATAATTAATTAATCTAATTAATATACCCTAAAAGCCTTTAAATATGTGTTAGTAATAATTGGGGTGCGTTTAGTAATGTTTAATGGACTTTTAAAATATGTTAGTGAAGTAATTAAAGACCCAATAACTAATTAAAAACTCATTAAGTAATTAAAGACCCAATAATTAATTAAAGACCTATTAAGTAATTAAAGGCCCATAGAATCACTTAAGACCCATGTAGGAAATTCTAAATAGAATGAGATTTTAAATAGGAAACCTTAAAGTATTCTAAATAGAGTTAGATATTAAATAGGAAACCTTCAAGCATTCTAAATACAATTTGATCTTAAATAGGAAACCATAAAGTATTATAAATATGGAGATTAATTTATAGAATTTTTACATAACTCATATAACCTAATAACCTCATAGAGAAAGAGAAAATTCTAGAGAAGAAGGAGAATTAGAAGAGGAACACTAGAGTTTTTGGTTTGAAGGATTAGAAGAACGCAAGAGGAGCTTACGACGCGACCAGATTTCGGATTAGAGCTTCGGATTGGATTAAGGGAGAAGATTTACATAAAGTTTACACGAAGATTAGAGGTGTGGAGAAATCATGTTGAGATTAATAGGAAACGTAGATAATACAGAAATAAAAACTGTGACGACCCCAAATTCACGCACCAGATCAATGCGCTCACTTGGAGACATCACACTACATCACATAGCCATGATCCTAAATAAATTAATTGATCCATAAAGATCCGCATATAAACGCAACGGAAAAATAACTATTAAAAATGCACACATAAATTTTCTTTTTCCATCATCATGAGAGCAATGCTAAACTATGAGATAACAACCTATTATACCAAATTCTATGTCTACTCTTTAAATTAATAGATAAAGCTGAAATCAAGCATAATCCATCATTAACATGAACTTGTTCATAAAATAAGTTTAAAATAAATGTCTTAAAATCCTTCCTAATGCATAAAGAAAAACCTAATCAACTAAGTTTCAAATCCTTTTTCGCTGAATTCTGGATTTTTTTTTTTTTGAAACGGTCACAAATAGCAATATATTAGAACATAAGAACGTATTACATAAGCAGCGTACCTTCGCTGGTAGCAAGGAGCTACTGAAACCAAGATACCAGCAAAAGGAAAAGAAAACAAAAAAAGCAAGCTACGCCCAAAGAGATCGACCTAATCCCGTCCGCAAACGAATACAAGCTTCGACGAAAATATGGATTTCCAACAATCATTGACGCATCTACTTCGTCCACTCCATGTATAGTTGTACTCCCTGGAACCCTAAATAATGGGTCAGTTTATCAAGTAAACCGGTATAGACTAAATATGATGAGACTAATAGAAAAGGTCCATAACTCAAATCAACTCATAAAATCAAACAATAACAGAGATATAACATGACATAATAATGAATAAAGAAATAGAATGAAATTGAAACATAACATTAAATTTAAATATAACATTATGGCTTGGGTCTCTACCCTAATTTCATGTGTGGTCATTTTTAATTGTGTATTTAATACTCATGAATTGACATACATAATAGACATGATTATCTCTTTCTTAATCATTATCCTAATCTTCTCTTATCCTTCGATTAGTATCTACGTTAACCTTCACATAACTTCTCTTCAGTTAAGTAGTAAGCTTAGAATTACAGACTTCCATCTCTTCAGTCTTATCATTAATGCATGGATGCATGACTTTTATTACTTGTCATTCTTATTCATGTTAATTCTTCTAGCATAAGTTCATAGGAATTCTATCGTAATTATAGAAATATTTTATTTTCATGTGTTGTAAATGTATCTTTTCACTTTTATGAATGTCATGAATGCACATACATAGAAAACCTAAAAATCAATCGATCATGCAATAACTCTTTCACTCACATCATAAATATGCAATAGCTATTGATTCCTACTTGTTTCATGTCGTGTAAATCAAATATCCTAGGTTGCATGTATTCTAAGCAATAAAAACAATGACGAACATAAATAAACATTTAAGCCTGATGATTAAACATAGACAATATTTGAATAGAAATTCATTGTTTGCATCCTAGACAAATTCTGAAATTCCTAACAGATTCTGGATTCTGGACAGATTCTGAATTCTAAATAGATTTTGGATTCTGGATTCTAAGCAGATTCTAGATTCTAAACAGATTCTGGATTCTGCACAGAATTCCGTGATCAATCACGAAACCACGTGTACCATCGAAAACCCGTGATTAAGCATAAAAATTTAACAATCTAACATGAAGAATATTCATTAAATGAAATAAACCCTAATTCCTAATGTATTTCTTTGTGTTATCTATGTTTCCGATTAATCTCAACATGATTTCTCTATACCTCTAGTCTTCGTGTAAAATTTAAGTAACTCCTCTCCCTTGATCCAATCCAAAGCTCTAATCCGAAATCTGGTCGCGTCGTAAGCTCCTCTTGCGTTCTTCTAAGCCTTTAAACAAAAAACTCTAGGGTTCCTCTTCTAATTCTCCTTCTTCTCTAGAATTTTCTCTTTCTCTATGAGGTTATTAGGTTATATGAGTTATGTAAAAATTCTATAAATTAATCTCCATATTTATAATACTTTATGGTTTCCTAGTTAAGATCTAATTCTATTTAGAATGCTTTAAGGTTTCCTATTTAATATCTAACTCTATTTAGAATACTTTAAGGTTTCTTATTTGAGATCTAACTCTATTTAGAATCTCCTACATGGGTCTTAAGTTATTCTATGGGCCTTTAATTACTTAACGGGTTTTTAATTACTTAATGGGTCTTAGTTAATTATTGGATCTTTAATTACTTAGTGGGTTATTAATTACTTAATGGATCTTTAATTACTTAATGGGTTTTAATTAGTTATTGGGTTTTGAATTACTTAATGGGTCTTTAATTACTTTACTAACATATTTTTAAAAGTCCATTAAACATTACTAAATGCACCCCAATTTAGGGTATATTAATTAGATTAATTAATTATCATGGGTCATTATTAAATAAACTAAACATTATATTTATGCGCAACAACTAATCACATACATCAAATCAATCAAACTAATCAAAATTACAAATCTAGCAAATAATTAAGGGCTAAATAATGGAAAATCTGGGTCGTTACATTCTTCCCTCATTAAAAGTTTCATTCTTGAAATTAGATCGTACCTGAAGTAAAAAGGTGTAGATATTCCTTCCTCATATCGTCCTCGCGCTCCCAAGTAGCTTTTTCTCGTGAGTGGTGCTTCCAAGTAACTAAAATCAATGGAATCTTCTTATTACGAAGTGTCGTCTCCTTTCTTTCCAGAATCGAAATTAGTTCTTCAATGACGGTCATGTCCTCAATTTCAATTGGCTCCAAATCAATCACATGTGAAGGATCCTTGAAATACTTCTTCAACATTTTTTTTTGATCGGTAATGAGCAATATATTGAAAACCAGCAAGGCGTTGAAAGGACAAATGCAAGGACTCGACCAAAAAAAGAGTGTGTAAAAAGCAAAACGGAAACAAGAAATACAAGAAGATGAAAACAGCCCTTGGCAACCGCAATTAGCTCCACTTCTACCCCGGGTCCTAGGGGGCCCCACCTCCATCACTACTTCTAGCGACCCAAAACCACATGAAGTCCCTGACAGCCTTGATGATCAACCCACCGGGCGACATTTATTGTTGAAGGCCCGACCATTTCTCTCTAGCCACATGGTCCAAGTAACTGCAAAGAAAGCCACCTTCCAGTAGTCCCCGATCGGATTCTCAAGAGACACCGACGACCAAGCTTGTAACTGCTGATAGGGGTTGGAAGGGGTGGCCCATCACATTCCGAAAGAACTAAGAATAACACTCCAGATCTTGTGGGCCACCTAACCAAGGATCAAAATCTCGTTTTTTCAATACGTATCGTCCAGCCCCAAAACCGATACGTATCAGACGATACGTATCGGTTTCGGACGATACTCTCCAATTTTTTCCCAAAAAAAAATAAAAAAACATTAAAACCGATAATTTGAAATTATCGGACGATAATTTCAAATTATCGTCCGATACGAACGATACATTTAACGATACGGACGATACGAACGATACATTGAACGATAATTTGACTGTTTTTTCAGGGGGGCGATAGAAACTCATTGTATCGTATCGGTGAGGTCCAAAACCGATACGTATCGGTCGTATCGTCCGATACGTATCGGTATTGGACGATATTTTGATCCATGCACCTGACACTGGAGGAAGAGGTGAGCAGTCGACTCTTGGTGGAGGCACATTACACATCGATTGGAAATATCAATCCCCCTCCGAGTTAGCTAATCAATAGTTAGGATCTTTCCTTTGATTAGGGTCCAAGCGAAGAATCTGACTTTTGGTGGGATTTGCGCCTTCCACAACCTTGGTCCTTGGAATCTGATGAGCGGGCAACACGTAAGCATCTGGTAACAAGGATCAAAATTTCGGCCGAAATGACCGAAATTTCGATCCAAATTATCGGTTTCGGTCCTCACCGAAACGATAATTTGGACTGAAATTTCGGTCATATTTTTGTATGGGATTGAAATTATCGGCTCAAATTTTCGGTTTCGGTCCCCTCCAAAATCGAAATGGAACCCGAAATTTTGATCTTTGTCCGATAATATGACTTGACACTGAATTTGCCATCTTTAATAGGAACCCACAGCCGCTGATCTTGACCGTGTGTGTTTGGGAGCAGACCGTAGATCGTGGACAGCAGCCTAGTGAACGATGTCATCTCGTTGGTTCTCAGAAACCTGCGCGTGATGACATTCCACGACCTTTCCCCAGAGGTGCCCGAGATGAACTCAGAAATCAGTCCCATCTAATTAATGGATTCAACAAAAATCTCTTGGAACGTGGCTTTGAGCAAGCCGCCCTCCATCCACTCATCCTTCCAGAAATGAATCCGAGTACCCCAACCCCAACTGAATCGGATCCATCTAGCAAAAAGAGGCCAGGTTCCACATATGCTTTTCCGTTAGGCAGATGTCTCTCTGTGAACCGATGTGTTGATGCCCCAATTACATGTTGATTGCCCATACTTATCCACCAGCACCATACGCCAAAGACTGCCCCTATTGGCCTCCAAACCAGCTCTCCAGAACCATTTCCCAAGAAGAGCGACATTTGTGCCCCTCAGACTTCGAATGCCAAGTCCACCACAGCTCTTGGGGAGCTGGCAAATGTCCTAGTTCACCAGATGATGTCATTTATCTAGACCTGAACCCTGCCACAAAAAGTTTCTCTGGATTTTTTCAAGCCGGTTGATGACTTCAATCGGGCACATGTACATCGACATGTAGAACATGGGCAGACTGGAGAAGACTGATTTGACCAGAAGAAGGCGCCCTCCACTGCTGAGGAGTTTACCTTTCCGTGAAGACAACCTTTGCTCGAATTGAATAACCGGCTCCCATGCCCACGCAGAATGTTTCCTAACCCCGAGAGGCAGGCCCAAATACTTAATGGCGAGCTTCATGATCTCACAACTGACTGTCGTCGCTAAATTAGTCAACTGTTGATCGCTGGTCCCGATTCCAGTTATCGCTGACTTGTGGAAATTAATTCTTTGACCAGAAACAGCCTGATAGATAGAAAGGACATCAGTTAGAACACTGAACTCTTCCTCGTCGGCATACCCAAATAGGATGGTGTCATCTGCGTATTGGAGATGTGAGATAGAGTGACCCTACGATCCCACCGGGATCCCCGATATGAGCTGCATCTGTCTCGCACGCTCAATGAGACCAGTCAGGGCTTCACCCACCATGATGAATAGGAAGGGGGGTAGTGAATCTCCTTGGCAGATTCTTCTAGAGTTCTTGAAGTAGCCAACAGGCGTGCCGTTGATCAATACTGAAAACCAGGCTGATGAGTAACAAGCCCGCATCCACCTCTTCCATGTAGGTCCAAACCCAAAGTTACTTACTATACACCCATACAATAAAAATAACATCTCCAACAAATATAGGACTATGTGACTGTCCTAAAGTGCTCGTGAGGGATTGTGGTACCATTTATATTTATTTGCTCTTGGAATATAAGTTCGTCTTCCTATAAATTTGTATGGGGATAATGAGACGGTGCTTCACAATATAGACAACCCGATTTATCATGAGAGGACCAAGCACATTGAAGAAGACTGTCATTTTATACAAGAAAAAAGTCTAATGACGAGAATTTTGTACACCTCAAGTTGCTTTAGAAGACCAACTTGCACCAAGACAGATCGAAGAATCAGACTAAGAGGCATTACTACCAAGTTGGGCATGATTGGCATCTATGCACCAAGTTGAGGGGGAGTGTTAGAATGGTTGGAGCGTTATTAGTAGTTGTTGGGTGTGTTGGAAGAAAGTTTAAAACTTGTAGACTTCTTTCCTCTTTTTATTGTACTGATATACGTGGGATAGTGTACAAAGTATATACATTAATAATATGTGGGATGTGAGTTAATCTTTCACAGCCTTAATTTTCTATGCATCTCTTCTTCCTCTTCTTCTTCTGCCTAACCATAGCATATCAACTACTAATTCAACTATGCCGCCTGGTGCACATCTAAATATTCTCTTTTTTAATTTTATATTTCCTGCTTGCTTAGCAGTATTAAGTTCTTTGTAACTTCATGATCATTCACACCCCTTCTCACTATTTCCCTCTAGGTCTCCGCAGGTCTTCCTGTGGGATATCTACAGCATGGCCTTCTGGCCTACAAGAAATATAGCATGTTGGGCTAACCATAACACAGTTCCCTATTTTTCCATGTATATGTATGCATACCAACAATTTTCAATATGCTGCAGATCTTTATTTTTTTTTATTGGTATCTTGCATACAGATTTATTACTTAATCTGTTGTCCTTCATGTGGTGCAGAAGCGGATATTGGACTATACAAAATATGAAATGTTGAACAAGTCATTAGAGGCTTTTGGCGATCTTGGAGACGATGAAGAATTGGGGCCTGCTGATTGGCCTACAGTAAAAAGATATATCAGATGCTTAAATAATTTGGAAGGAGGACAGATGCATCCACACATGGTATCTGAAAATGAGAGTTATTTGCACACCATGAATTTAAAAGATATACGAGTACGCCTTTTAAATGGTAAGAAAATTTAGTCTGATGTAGGTTTCTCAAACAGGCCTTCTATATTTAATTAAATATGTAATTTAATGAGTGAGCTAACTGGAATATATGTAAATAGGCTGTTAACAGCACTCTGCATTTTCATTCCTGTGTGAGGCTATTATCTATATTCTGTTAAGAATTGTATCTGGTTAATTGTCACCATTCCACCAACTTTAGTTTTTCATTCCACGTAGTGTAATTTAACAATTAGATAGACGGTTTTCTAACTTTTATTGTTGTTTATGACAAGCATCTGAACGGCTTTACATCATTACTTCATGAACTTCCATAATCAAAATCACAGACTATGGATACTAACTAATAGGATCTTCCATTTCATGATCTCGTCTCTGCACCTGGGTTATACTTTGCTAACTATTGTTCAGTTGGTGCTTCTGTGCTGCATGCAAAACTTATTCATATCTAAAGTGTGCGTGCTCCTTATACTAATCAACTGACATCAGTAGTTAAATTTAAACACATTCTTCAGGTGTTCAAGCTGCTTACTGGGAAATGCTGAACGAGGGAAGGATAGCCCAAACTACTGCAACTTTTTTGATGCAGTCAGTTGATGAGGCGATTGATTTGATATCTGAGGAACCTTTATGTGACTGGAAAGCTCTAAAAGCCCACGTTCATTTTCCAAGTTATTACAGGTTTCTTCAAATGAGCATTTGTCCACAAAAGCTGGTCACATATTTTACTGTGGAAAGGTTGGAGTTTGCATGCTATATATGTGCTGCATTTCTGCGTGCACATAGAATAGCAAGGAGACAACTAAATGAGTTCATTGGTATGGATCTTCCTTTATACCTTAGAATATGCTAGCCTGTTTTTAGTCAGATCTTTTTATTATGTTGATCGATAAACTATGGCTATTAACGTGAATTGATGCAGCGAGCCCTTTTGTTTTTCAGTTAGCATTATTTAAAGATACCCTTGTACTTCTAAAGAGAAGTGAGTGTTTCTTTCATATGACTATTGGGGTATTTTTATCCTGAAGTTTAAAAAATGCAAAAAATGGGGGGTGCATCAGCATCAATTCACGGTGATGGATTTATTAATAGCCTAAACTATTTCCTATTAAATGTTTCTTACTTCCAAAGCATGGTAATGAGTATCAGCTTGTGCAACTAGCAAGATGGTTTTATATGTTTCAGGAATCTCAAACTTCTTTGTTATTTGATAATTTCTTATAGAATACTGAAGAGTTCATTTCCGATAGCCTTCCATGCATTGGATGATTCTAAACATATATTGTAGTTATTTGAGCTTGGCAGATTTGCATCCTCACATAATGTTTATTCTATGATATTCTAGTACCTATATAGTAGTAGTATTAAAAAAATCTCCTAATATATTTATAACTCAATTCTAACCTCTGTTTTGTGGACAAAAATCGGGGTGTCGAGTTACGACATGAATTTGGGCATAAAAAATGATAGACCCTTAAAGTCTAGAAACAGCGACATGACTGCACGAAGTCTCTCCCTCTCTCTCTCTCTCTCTCTAGGGCCATGGATAATGTTGGTGTGTTAGTGTCTGTGCGTATAGAACCTATATGGTGTGCATGCAATGTTTTCAGGTGAAGTATGAATAATAATGATGAGTGTAAGGATTAAGGACGACTTACAACCCTAGTTTCCTCCACATCTCTTCCTCTTCTCCTTCTTCACAGCTCTATCCCTAACTACTTCCACTAATTCAACTTGGTATCAGAGAAGGATCATCGAAGGCCAACTTTGCACACTGACGTCACCTAGTAGGATTATTGGAGAGCAACTTTGCATGCTGCAATCATCCTCTTGGTGCTGAGGTCACGTTGATCTAATGCTGACATCTTCACGGACACATTTATGACCTCTGATTGACATTTTTCTTCACCACTCTGATCAAAATCCCAAGGTGATCCATCTTTTCTCTTGTACTTTTTTTATTTGAATCCTGTTGAGGGGTGTTTCGAAGAGGTTTCTATTGTTCAGGGTATTCACGATATTCTTCCATGCATTGGTTGTTGGACTATGCTGAAAGGTCGTAGGACTTGAGTTGGTTGTACGGTTGTGTATTGTTGAAATATCTGGTGAGGCTTGGCTAGCTGGGTTATTAGGCTCGACAAGGAGAGGTTTATTGGGTACGTCCCTCTACAATGAACCGAGATGATGCTCATACGTCGCCGAGTGTCAGGATTCACTTCATGCCAGGATTCAACATTCAATGTCTAGGACCTAGTTCCTTACTTGGGTTCAATCCCACCTCCTGAAAATCCTTTCCAGCCCTCTCATAGCCCCAGCCCCACCCAAACCTTGCAACCGGTCCTCTCCCTTCCCCAAGCAAAAAGCGACAAGATGTGATTGAGGATATATTAAATGATCATTCCGTATCCACATGCGACTGAGGATTTCAAAAATATTTAGTCAAGTGGGTGGGAAAATCGAACTCTGAAAACACATGGATTCATGAAAATGAGGTTCACTGATTAAACCCCGACTTGCTTGATAGCTACCACGAACGTATTCCATCAGTGATGAAACCTATTTGGTCTAGGGGAATTGACGGGGACGTCGAATACATGGACATCAATTTTGAACCGTATCGCTTCTACCAACATTGAAAAAAACGAAGAGGAAGCTCGAGTACTACAGCTTCAAGGGAGAAAAGGACACAAAAGTCGTCAACAGTTAACGAACGTTCGTAGGTTCTGGACAGACGTCCATGGATTGAAGACCTCACTGCTTAGTACAGGACGGACGTCTATGACCTACAGGACGGACGTCCATGGAGAGTTCCGCCCAGCGACAGGAATTTCAATTTTCTACGAAAATTTACCTTTTTTAGTCTTTTATTATTTTAGGACTCTTTTAATTCGAGTTATTAGTTGATTGCCTATTTAAAGAGGCTTGTAAACACAATTTATTCAGTTTTTTATTATTATTGAATGAGCTTTTGCTTGAATGGAGAAAGATTCTTCTTCTTCCCCGTGATGGATTTGGTGTGAGGCCAAGGGAGTAATTCCTATCTATTTATCTTCTTTATCTCTGATTATTTTTCTATTTGTCTATCTCTGTTTAGCCTTTACAAACCTTGATCTATTTTGTTTACCTATTCCGAAAACCTAATTCATTCAAAACCCTAGTTTTCATCTGAACCCTTGAATCTACCCAATCCCACAACCCTAGTGAAAACTAACAACTTTACATCGGATTAGCGACGAACGCCCAAGCCTAGAAAAGCTAGATTACTATCTCTAAGCATGGATCTTACCGTAAAGCTAATGGGGCTCGCGCATCAGACTGGACCCAATTCGAATCTCGCGTAATTTACCTATCAGAATTTTCAGAACCCTAAGGTATTGAGAAAATTTTGTTATTAAGGCTGAATTACTTTATTTAATTTCAGCAAATCCCCATTAAATCATTATTCACGCATTTTAGAGTTTCTGTCCCGAGTCACTTATCATTGTTCATTTGGGTCTCATAAGTTGGCCCAAATAGGATCTCATTTACAAGTAGTTTGAGTCTTTAAGACGTCTCCACAATTTTCGATGTGGGTGCTTCTAGATTTCCGTGAGTGCCAATAGTAATGGCCCACAAAGCTTCAAAATAGGAATATCAGGTCCCAACAATTTATTAATTGCCTTAAACCTCATATATTGGGTCATTCCAGGCTCTACATCCAAAGGGATCCGATTTTCTCAGGAAGTTCATATTTAAGTGTAGGTGCTTCCAATGTTTGAGGGGTGCCAATAACAGTGGCTCACTCAATTTCTAAAAAAGGACATCAAATCCTAAAATTTTCCTTGAGCTATTTGCTTAGGCCCATGGGCCGGGCAATTTCAGGTTTCTATGCCCTAATTGGTCTAATCTCAATAAATCGGGTCTTAGGGCCTCTAGGGTCCAATTTTGATAGGTCAAATCTGTGGTCAAACAAAGGTTCATTAAATCAAATGTTATAAGTGGTTACTGAGACTATAACAGTGAACATCAATGATTACTTTATCATGGAACTCGAGGGAAAGTCAAGAT
This sequence comes from Chloranthus sessilifolius, assembly GCA_021018995.1. Taxonomy (NCBI): domain Eukaryota; kingdom Viridiplantae; phylum Streptophyta; class Magnoliopsida; order Chloranthales; family Chloranthaceae; genus Chloranthus; species Chloranthus sessilifolius. The sequence goes on from CM037584.1 coordinate 194,892,295, forward strand.
TTTGACTGTCCCTTCAAATACTAGTTATTTCAATAAGGGTTTCGGACCCTTGGTCGATAATCGAGTCACCATTTTCAACTCTGATCAACTTTTCGGGTGATTCCAAAACCCAGTGAAAGAGGACTGGGAGCCTTATTTGTCACAAGTGATGGCGTGCAAAAGCGTGTTCAGATGTTATCATAGCCATCAATTTACAGAATGAATTTTTAACCAATTTGTATATCAGATATATTAGGCCAGATTTTGAGGTCAATGATAATCGGGCCGTAACTTTCATTTCCGATATCAGAATGAGGCAAATGAGAGTTCGTTGGAAATCTCTTTAAGTTATCTACAATATTGTTGTGTATTTTTAACACTAAAAACGTCAAGATCATGATGGAATCAAACCATCTGATCGGATGTCCAACAGTGGTCGTAGTGTGAACCACTTGACATGGTTTCATACCCTCGTTTTCCGGATTTTCTACCGGTCAACCTAGATCGAGTTAAGGAATAAATTTTTGTATGGAGTTAATACATTCATAGAACTATGTTTCCTAATTTTAATAGAATTGTTAGAATTATTTTTACATATAAAATGACAGCCTCAAGTTAGCCCATTTTTCTGTGCAATTTATGACTGATTTGCACCATTCCAGTCCGGAATTTGTGCAAGCCCAAACCACATCAGATCTGTGCCTGACATTTTACGGGGGTCTAATAGACACATTGATACACCTTATGTGATTTTTCCAAAAATTTTGAAGATCTAAATCTTCGGAAATCAGTGGCCTCAATTTGACCAAAATTACAGATTTTTGCAGTTTTTCAAAACAGTGAACAAATAGGTGCGTGTTTGTGGCACATTTATCACCATACAATTATTCCATAAATCTCACTAAAGCTGTTATGATGATCATCATATATAAACTTATTTAAAACATGTATATTCATTAATAAAATCCTATATTAATTCTTATTTTAATCCCATCATAATAATATAACCGAATTAGCCGATTTGTGAGCTAGTCTATTTATCATCGGTGCATCTAACACCACTCGATTCAATCATCAACAAGGTCAGTATTTCCAGCAAGTATAAAAGTTCAAATGGGATGATTTATGGTATTAAACAGAAATAAATAATCATCCTAACTAATATCATGATATAGGAGGTCAAATCAACAATTTTAAGCGTACATTGAGTCATTCACACCATTATCATCTAACACCATAAAATTTTTCAGTCATGATTCACCAAGAACATTCAATGTTGTGATTTTAAATGTGTTTTAAACTCGTAAGCGTACGAATTGGATTGTAGTTAATGGGTGCAGAGTACGAGATCGTTCCCACGAAGATTGGTGAGAAAATTAAAAACAAGGAAACAATAATTAATTTAAAAAACAACCACAGATTGAAAGCAATATTTAACTAGCTTACTGATTTTTGAGAAAGTGGAAAGATCTAGAGCTAGGCAATAAAATAGAGTTTAAACAATTAATAAAAGATAAGGATTAGGATACTAAATCCTCCCATCGTGGGTTTATCAGTTATGCAATACAAATCTAATGATTTAGATATGAGGTTATCATAAGATGCACTACATGCAAGCACTGGACCCAAACACACATAAATTCCAAATTACAGATATGAGATCACGGAGATGTATGATTAACATCTCATGAATGTATGATTAACACTCACACCTCAGATGATAATCGGAACTTAATCCCGAGGTAAATTCCATATTACAAATCTGAGATCACGGAGATGTATGATTAACATTTATACCTCATATAGTAATAGAACTTAACCCTGAGATGGGCAATGATCAAAATAAAATCACTATTGCAGATCTGGGATCATAGGGCATGATTAACACCCAGATCTCAGATAGCAATCGGATTATATCTATTATCGATAGTAACATCAGGGCCATTAAAAGTAACCTAATATCTCAACCATAGATTTGCACTATTATAAATGAATACCTCGGATGGGTTCATTAGATCTCCATCCTTAATGAAATTAGCCACACATGATTGAACTAGAACTGGAAGATGACATTAAAATAATGTAAAATACCTCAAAAACTCCAATGAAAGATTTAATTCAACTTTAAATCCGACAGGTACAATGGTTCTTCAATTGCAGTAAATGAAACTAATCTAAATCTTAGGCCTAGGAAAAATGAAGAACAATACTTGAAAAGCTAGAGAGAAAAGTAAAGATGCTCTGGAAAATAAAAACTTACAAAGGAAAAAGCTCCTAAAATCAATTCTCCAGTTTGCTTAAATAGGGTCTCAACTCCAAATTTGAAATTCAAAAAAATCAAATTTGAATTTTAAATTTCAAGGACCATTAACTCCTTTGCTCCAATGTTCCTATGTTTTTTGTTATTCTTATGCTCTTTTATGATTCCAAGTGCATCCAATGGCCAAATCTTTCTGAAACAATTAGAACTTTACAAATATGTCAGATTGCCATCATCGGATAGCTAAATGTAGGCTTAAAGGGGTGAAATATGATCATATTTCACTACTCATCACACCCCCAAACCTACACTTTGCTAGTCTTCGAGCAAAGGAGAAAATAAAAAAACTAAAAAATAAACTAACATCCTAAAATAATCAATAAATGTCATTTTCGTAGGGATCACGATTACATTTAGCTCATGCAACAAGCCTTTAAACCACTAGGTGATCCCTAGTAGAAGAGTTTTGTCTCCAAAAGGTTTTCAGTGACATTACCCACAAACTTCAAAACACTTTTTCGAAATCATCGGTAAAATTTAGTTATTCAAAACATGATTTTTATAGAATATTCACTTTTAAAACACAACCATTAATCAATTAATCATGTGAATTTTTAATTTCAAATGTCAATGCCATACTGATTGTACTCGTATCCGTTCCAATTAGTTCTAATGCTCCAATTCTTAGGTAACTCATCTATCCATACCTAAACTCAATGTGCATGTATACCAATGTTAAGCCCTATCAATCTTGGGGCTTTCTTCAACAGTGAACCATTGGATCAAAGTCTTGACTCGATTCTCACAATAGATATGCTCTTAAAAATAAAAACACTCCGATGATGGGTAAATTTTCATACACATGTTAGAGATCAATACAAAGCAAATAAAAAGCTCTCACATGATAAAGTAAACACGATATAATCAATGAACAAATGAGAATCTCATGAAAATGATACTTGTCTATTCTAAGCATGCCACATCAAGTACCATAGATGTAATATATTTACTCTCTACAAGGCAGTTACCAAAGCAAGATTGGATCATGAAAGTCTTTTGTAGGGTTGCAATGGGGCTCAGGTAAGTGTAAGAAAGAAAGGAAAGTTGAGATTCAAAGTTTCTGAGAAATTGGAAATAAACTATTCTGATCTTTTCTATTTCTCTTCTTTTTCTTTTCTAATCTCACGTTATTTTTTTCAATATTTTTTTTTTCTTTTTCTCAACTTTCTTTTCTTTTCTCACTCCTTTTTCTTCTTTTGAATTTCATTTTCTTGAAGCACCTCATATTTTTTATTATTTTTTAAAACTTCTCCCTTTTTTTTCTGTCATACATTCTCAGTAAACACCACAACTCGATATCTCTCCACTTACTCTCTTTTCGTTCATTCTCATCCCTTGTTCCTAATTTCTCATAAGTAAGAAGGGTAAGGCTAACTTTTCATAAATTGTGAAGGGATAAAGGTTAACGTGACTTATCAAAGAATGTATAATGGCAAAATTTATTTTTTAATAGGCTCAAAGGGGTACTAGAAGGATAAATTTACATGAGGTGGAGCATTTTAAGTACAAACGAGCGAAAGATGGCCTTCAATTATGTCCTCAAAAGATGGTAACCATGCCTATTTGTCTTAAGCAAATATACAACACGTTCTAGCACAATGATATGAATTTAAGGTCATGCAAAGTCACAAGTCAAAAGCAAAATGTATGAGAATATGCAAAAATAATTCGTATTCAAAGATTACTCCAAGTTGATGTAAGCACTCATCAAAGAAAGGAAATTAGCTCTAAAGCTCACCGGATTTAGTCTCCACTAAGATCGTAAGATTCAAAGTTCAATCCAATCTCTCGATTTCTAGATCTTAACATGGTATAGGTGCACAAAGTGCATAAGCATGAATTCTAGAGTTACCTTCGAACTATTACATTAAAATATCAAATTTTTCCTAGATACAACTACTCACAATATGACCTTGATATTTTTAAAATCAAATTCTCATGCAGTATTGATCAAAGTTTGAAAACTGTCGAAAAATAACCAATATGATGATTCCAAATTAGTAGATAATTTGAAAAAAAAAAAAATCAATTTTTGAAGACTGCTTCAAGTTAAAAAGGAATGACCTTACTTTGTAAAGTATGATCTTTCACACCCCTAAACCTATTAAGTGCAATGTCCCCATTGTACCAAAATTTAGGGTCACCCCCAAACCTTCATTAAACTATCACAAACCAATAGGCAAGAACAGGTGAAAAGTATCATCTGACAGAAATAATCACAAAAATAATGGTCATTCATCTATCATACTTGCAAGAGAGCAGATTCAGATGTAAAATGCTAAAAACAATTGAATAACTAAATTTTCATTCACAATTGCTTTTTTTTATTTAATTTTTTTACACAATTTACAAACTTGGATTGCCTCCCACGAAGCACTAAGTTTAAAGTCGTCAGCCCGACTTTCCAAAATTTTCATTTCATCCCAACTGATTGGGATCACTCAACAAGATTTCTTCAGAATCCACAATGGTGTTTTCAAGAAACGGTTTCAACTGTTGCCCGTTGACTCGGAACTTGCTGCCATTCCAAGGGTTAATGATATCCAGTGCCCCATTTGGAAATACCTGACTAACTTGAAACGGGCCATTCCATCGAATTTTAAGTTTTCCAGGGAACAAATGGAGTTTCGAGTTATAGAGCAACACCTTTTGACCAATTGTGAAAGATTTCCTCAAGATAGCTTGATCATGAACACGCTTCATGCGGTCCTTGTATGACTTGGTACAATCGTAAGCATCAACTCTGATTTCTTCCAGTTTATCAATCTTCAAGCTTCTCTGATTACCAACTTTTTCTAAATCAAAATTTAGCGATTTGATGGCCCAATATGGTCGGTGTTCTAGCTCAACGGGCAAGTGGCAAGCTTTGCCAAAAACTATCTTGTAAGGAGACCTTCCAAGGGGAGCCTTGAATGTCGTTCGATAAGCCCAAAGTGCGTCGTTCAATTTCAATGACCAATCTTTCCAGTTTGGCTTTATCGTTTTCTCTAAAATGCGTTTGATTTCCTTATTCGATACCTCAACTTGTCCGCTGGTTTGAGGGTGGTACGGTGTAGCCACTTTGTGCATGATCCCGTACTTTTCATGAGCTGCCCGAACACTTTATTACAGAAGTGCTTTCCACCATCGCTGATGATAGCACGTGGAATACCAAATCGGGAGAATACTTGTTCCTTGAGAAATGTCACGACCACCTTGTGGTCATTTGCCTTACTAGTTATGGCCTCAGCCCATTTAGAGATGTAATCCACTGCAACGAGAATGTACAGATTCCCGAAGGAGTTGGGAAATGGTCCCATGAAATCTATCCCCTAGACATCAAACAATTCAACTTCCAGGATAGGGTTCAAAGGCATCATGTTTCGTTTTGAAATTCTACCCAACATCTGACAGTTGCTGCATGAGGTGCAATGTTGGTGACAATCTTTGAAAATTGTCAGCCAATAGAAACCACTTTGGAGAATCTTTCTGGTTGTTCAGATTCAGGGATACACCTTCTGATAATCTGATCAGGACAATATTTGAACAAATACAGGTCCTCAAAGAAATAGTGTTTTGCCTGTGTCAAAAAAACAACTTTTCATTCTTGCTCCAGTGTTGGGGTACCTGATCTGTCACTAGATAGTTGACAAGATCAGTGTACCATGGTGCACTTTCGATGGCAAACAATTGCTCATCGGGGAAATTTTCTAGAATCTGAACTAAATCGTCAGATTTCTCAACAATGATTCTCGAAAGGTGGTCAGCTGCCACATTCTCTGATCCCTTTTTATCCTTAATTTCCAAATCAAACTCTTGCAGAAGCAGTATCCATCTAATTAATCGTGCCTTGGCGTCTTTCTTCGCAAATAAGTAATGAAGAGCCGCATGATCAGTGAATAATACAACCTTTGAACCCAGAAGGTATAATCGAAATTTATCGAGCGCAAAGACAACTGCTAGCAATTCCTTCTCTGTGGTGGAGTAATTCAATTGTGCGTCATTCAAGGTGCGACTTGCATAGTAAATGACGTGCGGAATTTTCTCCACCCTTTGTCCTAATATTGCTCCCACCAAGTAATCCAATGCATCGCACATTATTTCAAACAGAAAGTTCCAATCCAGCGATTGGATTATTGGAGCTTGGAAGAGCTCAACTTTGATTATCTCAAAAGCTTTCAAGCATTTCCCATCGAAGAAGAATGGAACATCTTTGCCAAGTAGGTTGCACAGAAACTTTGCAATCTTACTGAAGTCTTTAATAAATCGTCAGTAGAAACTGGCGTGCCCCAGGAAGGATCTTATCTCTTTCACAGTTCTTAGCGGTGGAAGATTTGCAATCAAACCCACTTTTGATTTGTCCACCTCGATGTCTTTGGATGATATGATGTGCCCAAGAACTATGCCACTTTGTACCATGAACTGACACTTTTCCCAATTCAGAACAAGATTCTTCTCCTGACATCTTGCAAGAACAAGGGATAAACGGTGCAAGCAATCATTGAAACTGTCTCCATAGATAGAGAAATCATCTATAAAGACCTCTAGAAACCTCCCCACCATATAGGAGATTATACTCAGCATACATCTTTGGAACGTAGCTGGGGCGTTGCAAAGTCCAAATGACATTCGTCGGTAGGAGAAAGTTCCAAAGGGACATAAATGTAGTCTTCTCCTGATCTTCTGGTGCGATGACTATTTAATTGTACCCAGAATAGCCATCAAGGAAACAGTAGTATTGATGCCCGACCAATCTTTTAAGCATTTGATCAATGAATGGGAGGGGAAAGTGATCTTTTCTGATCATTGAATTCAACTTTCTGTAATCAATGCACACTCTCCAGCCAGTCTAGACCTTTGTTGGTACTAGCTCATTCTCCTCATTCTTCACAACAGTAACACTTGATTTCTTGGGGACCACTTGCGTTGGGCTAACCCATTTGCTGTCAGAAATAGGATATATAATCCCGACATTCAGCAATTTAATGACCTCATTTCTCACAACGTCCTGCATGATCGGGTTTAATCTGCGTTGTGGTTCTCTGGAGGATTTAGCGCCTTCTTCCAAATGAATACGGTGCATGCACACCGTCAGGCTAATACTCTTAATGTCCTTAATAGACCACCCGATTGCACTTTGTGGTCTTGGGGTACTTCGATAAACTTACTACTCGTCTCTCATTCAATTTTGCTGAAATTATCACCGGATAAATTTCGTCTTCTCCCAAGTAGGCGTATTTCAGATCAGCAGAGAGAGGTTTTAGTTCCAACTTCGATTTCTCCTCTTCTCTTGGCGCTTCTTTCCTTTCTTCCTCCTTGGCCTTAGCTTTCAGTTGCCATTCATCGTCTCCCAAGAGTGGTGTGGAATCCAACATCTCATTAACTTCTTAGATCATGTGATCCACATCAAAGTCCTCACCAAAATGAGCTAGACAAGCCTCTAAAGGATCCTTAAGTTTAGAAACAAGAAATGTCTCTTACACAACATTATCAATCATGCAGACTTGTGCATGTTCTTCATCCTCTTCAGGTTGCCTTGCAATGTGGAAAATGGTCAGCTCCACGGTCATGTTCCCGAATGATAAGTACATTATCCCATTTCGACAATTGATCAATGCATTTTATGTTGCTAGGAATGGTTTTCCTAGGATCACCAGGACACTATTATTCAGATTAGGGCAGGTTCGGTGTCCAAGACAACGAAATCAATCGGAAAGTAGAAAGAGTCCACCTTGATTAGGACATCTTCCACTATTCCCCTGGGAATTTTGATTGACCTATCAGCGAGCTGAAGGGTCATTGCTATGGGTTTCAGTTCACCCAACTCGAGTTCCTTATAGATAGAGTATGACAATAAATTTATGCTCGCCCCAAGGTCCAAAAGTGCTCGATCAACACAATTCTCCCCTATGACGATCGAGATGGTAGGACAGCCAGGGTCCTTGTACTTAATGGGGAGTCTCACTTGTTTAACACTGAGCTAACCTGCTCGGCTAGGAAGGCTTTCTTTGGAACATTGGCCTTTCTTTTGATTGTGACCAAGTCCTTTAAGAATCTAGCATAAGCTGGCACTTGCTGGATGGCATCTAAGAAGGAGATGTTGATCTTCAATTGCTTAAATATTTCAATGATCCCTTCCAGATCACAGTTTTTCTTCGGTGCTATCAGCCTTTGAGGATATAGGGCTTTAGACACGAAACTATTTTCTTTCTCGTTCTTTTCTTCAACCTTTTACTTTTCTTCCTCTTCTTCAACTTCTTTCCTCTCAGTTTGAACTCCAAGTTCCGATTTCTTGTCCTCCTCTGTCATTACGACTTTGTTATCGATATGCCGCCCAGATCTCAACGTCGTAATTGCCCTAATCTGCTGTTGATTCTCATCTTGCGATGAGGTTGAGGCTTGCTCAATAACCATCTGCCCTCTTGGATTTGGAATTGGTTGGCTTGGGAATGATCCCTTCTCTCTTTCGCAGAGGAGTGTCGCCAATTGACCAATTTGTGGATATCGAGGATGTATTTGATTGAATGAGCTTCAATAAGTCATCATTCTGAGGAGGGCGTTGCGCAGTGTTTCCCTGATGATTATTAAATCTAGGTGGTGGAAACATTTGTGCCAAGTTCTGCTGACCCAAGAGTTGCTGTGTGGGTTGGTTTTAATAACCCACCACTGGTTGTGAGAGCTGAGAATGTTGGGTCAGCTGCTTGGGTTACCCAATTTGGTTTGATTTTGGTGGAATTTATTTCATACTGCCAAAGTTTTGCTGTTGAAAATTTCCTTGGCCAAAATTTTGCAGGGATCCTTGACTAAAGTTTTGAAGGGGATAGAAGTTCATCCCCTGTCCTTTGCCTTGGAATTTCTGTGGCTCTTGCTTCCATGAGAAGTTTGGGTGATTCTGCCAACTATTCATGCGGGTTGAAGATGTTTCCAGCATTACACCCAAAATTGTTCAATGCATTCAGTTGTTCCGTAGAATTTTCAGAGTAATTTTGCATTGAGGGGCAGCCATCAACCGTGTGCATTGGACTTGCACAATAAGCACATGGTTCAGGTTGCATATTCACAACACTCACATTTTTCTTCAGTTTCAATTCCTCAACTTGTTGAGTGAGGAAATCTATTTTAGCCATGAGATCAGGAGTCTCTTTCACCACATATAACCCTCCCTTCTTGGTTGAACTCCCTGCTTGGTCCCGACTCTTAATGGGTTGATCACGACTTTTTGTGAAATCCCATTGCTGAGAGTTCTCAACCAATTTTTCCAAGAAATCGTAGGATTCACTTTCCCTGAGTTCCAGGAATCCCCCACTGTTCATAGATTCAATCAAATGTCGGTTGGTTGTATCAAGTCCGTTATAGATGTATTGGACCAACCTCCATTTGGCAAACCCGTGGTGCGGGCATTTTAGCTACAGATCCATGAACCTTTCCCATCCTTCATGGAATTTTTCTCCTTGCACGAAATCACAGATCTCGCATCTCAATGCATTAGTCTTTACCATAGGGAAGAATTTCGATAGAAATTTCTTAACTAGCTGATCCCAAGTGGTTATTGACCCAGGTGGTAGGGCATTTAGCCAAGCTTTGGCTTTATCCTTTATGGAGAAAGGAAACAGCCTTAATCTCACCGATTCTTCACTGAAATTCTGGTACACAGATGAACAGACTTCAATGAAGTCCTTGATGTGCTGGTACGGGTGTCTTCCCTTTCCATTCCATGAAAAATTGGGAGAATTTGAATCACATTAGTTCGGATTTCGAAACGACCGCCGGTTGTGTCGGGGTAGGTAATGCAAGATGGGGTGTTGGTAGTGATGGGGGCAAACAACTCCCTAAGAGTTGGTTCTTCCTCATTTCCATGCGGGGCTTCTCCATTTTCATTTGCAGCCATGTTGATTTGATCAGAAATTTCAACCTCAACTTCACGTCTTGCTCCGGTCTCTTTGCGGTTCGAACGACAGGCACGCTCGATTTCAGAATTAAAAGGTTCTAAAGATTTCTCTCTAGACGACCTAATGTGCATACAAAGATCAAGAGACTCTAGAAGTTTCAACAATTCCAACAAATTTTTATATTTTTTTTTAATTTTAAATTTCAAAATTAATTTATTATTATTATTATTTTTTTTTTCATTTCTTTTAAATTTTAAATTTTAAAATTCAAATTTTTTTGTTTTTTTTTAATTTCAAATTTCAATTTTTATTTTCATTTTCAACATTCAAAATTCAAAACTTAAATTCAAATTCAAAATCAAAATTCAAATTCAAATTCAAACTCAAAAGTTAAATTCAAATTTAAATTCAAAATTTAAATTCAAATCCTCATAAAGCAATAAACTAAAAAGGAAATAAACTAAAAAGAAAACCTTACAAATCTACAAATCCACAAAATCCTACAAATACTAAAAGGCAATAACTTCAAAGTAACCTACAAATCCTACAAATCCTAAAAGGCAATAAACTAAAGATCCTAAAAAATCTTAACGATTCTAAACTAGAAATCCTAAAAATTCTACTCATCCTAAAAAAGAAAATCGTACAAATTCAAAATTTCAAAAATTCGAAACAATTCAAATTTCAAAATGTAAAATTTCAAATTTTCAAATATTTTTTTTTATTTTTAACTAGTAGAAATATTGATTTAAATCTAAAGAAATTCCTAAAATTAACTATCTATTTTCTAAAGTTTTCAATTTCTCTACGCCCAATACCCGGCAATAGCACCAAATTTTTTTTGTGATTTTAAATGTATTTTAAACTCGCAAGCACACGAATCGAATTGTAGTTAATGGGTGCAGAGTACGAGATCGTTCCCACGAAGATTGGTGAGAAAATTAAAAACAAGGAAACAATAATTAATTTAAAGAACAACCACAGATTGAAAGCAATGTTAAACTAGCTTACTGAATTTTGAGAACGTGGAAAGATCTAGAGCGAGGCAATAAAATAGAGTTTAAACAATTAATAAAAAATAAGGATTAGGATACTAAATCCTCCCATCGTGGGTTTATCATTTATGCAATACAAATCTAATGATTTAGATATGAGGTTATCATAAGATGCACTACATGCAAGCACTGGTCCCAAACACACATAAATTTCACATTACAGATCTGAGATCACGGAGATGTATGATTAACATCTCATGAATGTATGATTAACGCTCACACCTCAGATGGTAATCAGAACTTAATCCCGAGATAAATTTCACATTACATATCTGAGATCACGGAGATGTATGATTAGCATCCCATGAATGTATGATTAACATTCATACCTCAGATAGTAATAGAACTTAAAATTGAGATGGGCAATGATCAGAATAAAATCACCATTGCAAATCTGTGATCATAGGGCATGATTAGCACCCAAATCTCAGATAGCAATCGGATTATATCCATTATCGATAATAACATCAACGCCATTAAAAGTAACCTAATATCTCGACCATAGATTTGCACTATTATAAATGAATACCTTGGATGGGGTTCATTAGATATCCTCATCCTTAATGAAATTAGCCACATATGATTGAAGTAAATTACTTGATTGAACTAGGACTGGAAGATAACATTAAAATACTGTAAAATACCTCAAAAACTCCAATGAAAGCTTTAATCCAACTTTAAATCTGACAGGTACAATGGTTCTTCAATTGCAGTAAATGAAACTAATCTAAATCTTAGGCCTAGGAAAAATGAAGAACAATACTTGAAAAGCTAGAGAGAAAAGTATAGATGCTCTGAAAAATAAAAACTTAGAAAGGAAAAAGTTCATAAAATCAATTCTCCAATTTGCTTAAATAGGGTCTCAGCTCCATATTTGAAATTCAAAAAAATCAAATTTGAATTTTAAATTTCAAGGACCATTAACTCCTTAGCTCCAATGTTCCTACGTTTGTTGTTTTTATGCTCTTTTATGATTCCAAGTCCATCCAATGGCCAAATCATCCTAAAACAATTAGAACTTCACAAATATGTCAGATTGCCCTCATCGGATCACTAAATTTAGGCTTAAAGGGGTGAAATATGTTCATATTTCACTACTCATCATTCAACACTATAAAATAACAACATGCATCAGTAATTAGGACCATATGATCTAACAATTTAAACAAGTTCTTATGCACTATCAAAACTATGTAATATAAAAACTAAGTGAACCAATTAAATCGGCAAATCAAGTGCATTTTCAAACATCTATCATCATCAAAATCCATTATTGAAACAGTGGACATGTCATGGCCAAAACTAAATTCCAATTGGTCAATTTGTAGCCATTAACTTAAATCACAATGATTTGCAAGTCTAAATTATTTAGGTCACTCTAAAAGGCTATTTCAAATCATTTTCAAAAGTCAATTTAAAATCAATAACTTGTTTTATTTTTCAATAGTCTTTTTACAAATAAAACTCATAAATCCAACTTTAATGATCAATCTACACCATCCAACTCATGTGGATGGATTGCCCAAGAGCATGCATGGTCACCAATGAGACCCATGCACTCACAATGGCTGAATCTTCATCACCCGATTTCATTGACTATAATGATCATAGACCATTGATTTGTGTCTAGTGATGGCCATGCAAGATCATTTGGATCACGTGCAAGGTCATCTAACACATGATATTACACCATTTTAAAGGACTACTCAAAATAATACAAAAAAAATTAAAACCAAGTGGCTAAACTACAAGAACATTGCTAGAAGTTCAAGGATTAACCTAGCCAAAACTTTACCTTAGCAATCCAAGATTAAGCTTGCTGATTTATGGTCTTTTGATCAAGATAAAAGGCTTAGATGAAGGTGATTTCAAACTATGTTAAACTAGAAGAGAAAAGGGGAGGGTTGATGGTCTTAGATGGGTGTTTTAATGGCTAGTTTGGTGGCTACTAGAGCTCAAGGAGGAGCTCTAATGGAGAAAAAAAAATTGAAGAATAACCTAGAGAGAGATGGGAGATTGGGCATGTGGGAGCTTTTGAGGAGAGAGAGACTTTGTGATGGGGAACGGCAAAAAAAAAAATTTTTTTTTTTTACTGTTCACGATGAACAGTGACGGACGTCCGTGATGAACAGTGACGGACGTCCGTGATTTTGCCCCATCACTGCCCGTAGGTCACGGACGTCTATGGGGCACTACGGACGTCCATGGGCGTCGTGACGGGATTTTCTAAAACTTGCGGAAATTGCCTATTTTAGTGTTTTATTAGTATTAGGACTCTTTATTTCGAATTTTAACTATTGGTGGCCTATATATAGAGGCTTGTAAAGACTTTTTAGTTAGTTTTTTATTATTGAATAAAAAGAGGGTTGCTTTTGTACAAACCTTAGAGAGTTTGTGAAGAGTTTTCAACCGAGGAAGTGAATCCTTCAACCCTTGAGGAGTGAAAGCGGTTTAATCGACATACCGTGGTGTGAAGCTTCGGAAAATCCTTGGTGTGAAGCCTTGGAATCTATCCTTTTATTTCGTCTTTTCTCTAATTATTGTCAGGTATTATCCTTCCTTAATTTCGTTGATAAAAACCCAAAATTCCAAAATTTTTCCCTTTTATCAAAATTATTTGAAGCCCTATTTCATTTAAAATCCCTGAGGAGTCAAGAGACGATATTGCGATTGTCGATTGATGCCCTAAACTAGTACGAAATCCAAGTTCCTTCATTGGAGCCGTTTTTCTAGATCGGGAAAGTTTTCGCGCAAGCAGACGCTAAACGGATTAATCTAATTGTTTTGTTAATTTTATTGAATTAATTTATGTGTTGCTTGATTTTGAATACTTCCGCTATTCAATTCATTCTAAAAGTTAATCCCAAATTCGCATATTAGGATTTTAGCGTTTGTCCCGCGTCAGTTTTGGTATCAGAGCACAGTCTTAGTTTAGGGTTGTCCGTGTCATATAGATTTTAGGGTTCACTTGATTTTAGTATATTTTGTCTTGCATAGTTCCATCATGGATACCAATACCTTAGAGGCTTTGATTAGAGATCTTGCATCTAAGGTTACCACTAGTCAAACCCGGATGGATGAGCACATCGCTGCTCAACAAGCTAGGTATGAGGCTTTCGAGACTCGTTTCGAAGAGATCAATGAGTTCATCGCTGAAAATCACATTAGAGCCAACAATCGTGACCGTAGGAGAGATGTTCTTCCCCGACGTGAGGTCCAAACCAACCTGGACGATAAGGTCATGAAATCTGTTAAAATGGATGCCCCTACTTTTGACGGGAAAAGACAACCCAAGGTCTTTCTCAAATGGGTCGCCAGCATGGAAAACTACTTTGAATGGTATGCCATGTCCGAAGACCGCAAGGTCCGATATGCCAAAGTCAAGCTTATGGGTCAAGCTAGACTTTATTGGGTGGGAGTAGAGCGTCGTAGGCAAATCCAGGGTCTTCGCCCCATTTCCACATGGGCTGAAATGAAAGTCCAACTGCAAGAAAAGTGCGTTCCCGTCTCATATGATGAACGTATTCTTGATCAATGGCGGTCATTGCATCAAGGAGATTCCCCAGTCACAGAGTACATCGATCGGTTTGAAGACCTGATGACCCAAGCCGATGTCAATGAACCAGCAAAAGTTACCCTCTCCCGATTCCGAATGGGTCTTCGCCCAGAGTTACAAAGGGAACTCATTCCCTATCCCGTTGCGGATCTCGATGAATGTTTTGCTAGGGTTGAAGAATTAGAACGGTATCTCGACACCCCCAGTCATTGTCGATCTAAGTCTTCCAAATTTGCGCATCAATCTAATCCTATCGAAAAGGAAAATAATGCCTTTAGTCAATCTTCAAAATCCATAATTCCCCAAGTTGACAAAGGAAAGGGCCCAATGGTCGAAAGTTCTAAGCGTGCTCCGCAGCAATGCTATAAGTGTTAAGGTTTTGGTCACTTTGCATCTCAATGTCCTAGTAAGAGTCAGACTTTGATCATTCAGAAGCATACTGAGAAAGAGGACAACGAGATACCCGAAGAAGTATACGAACCATGTAGCACTCCAAGTAATGAGGAAGGTGAGGTTTCGGTCAGAGCCATAGGTTGCATTAGGACAATTCCCATTGCCGAGGACGGTGTTGATAATGTGTCCATCTCAAGTGAGTCATTAGAGTTGGTAGGGTCATATCATCATTCTGATTTGCATGGGATTAACAATCTGAATTTATTGAGCAATGGAAATACACATGCTCGGACTAACACATTGAATATATTTAATGAATTTGATACTAACAGTTTTGTGTTAATTCCCGATGGTTCTGAGCATGTGAAATCTTTCCCAATCTCAGAAAGAGGTAAGGGTGAAGGTCTAGATCTTCTTCTAGACAAGGGCCCTCATCCGGTAGTTGTCATAACGGATCTTACACCTATTCTTGATCCCACTACCCCGCCCTTTGATCCATTCCTTATTGATCACCCAATCCAGCCGCACCCATTTACCCAATTTCTATCTCGTACCTTACCTGTGCAATATGAGAAAGGGTCGAATGAGAAGGTCATAGAATTTCCAAGCTTTCATGCCAATGAAGGTAAGAATCAGAAGTATCTCACAGCGTGGAAAGGCAAACCAATAATTGAACTACCGAAGTGTGGCATTCGTAAATTCCCTAACTCATTGGAGATGAGTTTTTCCAACCCGGAGAGTATTGATGGAGACATCACACAGAGGACGGCAGATGACAGAATAAGGAGGAGGCAGAAAACGTCAACGGATGACTTGCAAGGAGTTCCGTCGTACGAGTTTCGATACACTGGATCAGTACCACGTGCGTGTTTCATCGGTGATGAAACATTTTGAGTGGAGGAGAATGACGGGGAACGGCATTTTTTTTTTTTTTTACTATTCACGATGAATAGTGACGGACGTCCGTGAATAGTGACGGACATCCGTGATAAATAGTGACGGACGTCCATGATTTTGCCCCATCACTGCCCGTAGGTCACGGACGTCCGTGGGGCACTACGGACGTCCGTCGGCGTTGTGACGGGATTTTCTAAAACTTGCGGAAATTGCCTATTTTAGTGTTTTATTAGTATTAGGACCCTTTATTTCGAGTTTTAACTATTGGTGGCCTATATATAGAGGCTTGTAAAGACTTTTTAGTTAGTTTTTTATTATTGAATGAAAAGAGAGTTGCTTTTGTGCAAACCCTAGAGATCTTGTGAAGAGTTTTCAACCGAGGGAGTGAATCCTTCAACCCTTGAGGAGTGAGCAATCGTTTCTCGTGCGACTTGGTGCGAAGCCGACGTACAGCCGTGGTGTGAAGCTTCGGAAAATCCTTGGTGTGAAGCCTTGAAATCTATCCTTTTATTTCGTCTTTTCTCTAATTATTGTCAGGTATTATCCTTAATTTCGTTGATAAAAACCCAAAATCCCAAAAAATTTCCCTTTTATCAAAATTATTTGAAGCCCTATTTCATTTAAAATCCCCGAGGAGTCAAGAGACGATATTGCGATTGTCGATTGATGCCCTAAACTAGAACGAAATCCAAGTTCCTTCATCGAAGCCGTTTTTCTAGATCGGGAAAGTTTTCACGCAAGCAGACGCTAAACGGATTAATCTAATTGTTTTGTTAATTTTATTGAATTAATTTATGTGTTGCTTGATTTTGAATATTTCCGCTATTCAATTCATTCTAAAAGTTAATCCCAAATTCGCATATTAGGATTTTAGCATTTGTCCCGCGTCACTTTGAGTCTCTTTTTGGAGACAAGCTAGCCAAGTCACTAGCTTGGTCTTCCCAAGCCCACTCTTTCTCTCTTCATGGTCAAAAGGTCAAGGGCACCCATGCTTGGGGGACCACATTGACCACCTTCTCTCCCTCCATTTGGTCTTCTCATAAACTTTTGGTGGCCTTTGTGTTTTTGCTTTGAGTGAAAGTCAAGATTTTACCAAATCTTGTGGTGCATGCTTTTAAGTCAATCTCTCACCCTAGATTTCCCCAAGGCAAATCTAGTGGTGTGAGATGCATATATGTCAATGGATGGCTAGGATTTGTTAGAGAAAAGTAATTCTTTTCTTTTCTAATTTAAAATTTGGGGAATTAATTTATAAAGATCGTTATAGTTCAATACAATTTACTAAGAATGCCACCATTCCATGTGTAGCCACAAATACCCAATGTAAGTGTTAAAATTGTGTAAACCCCTTTAATCTTGTGTCAATGTTTGACCGGCCATATGATGGCCAATAATATAGGTGTGATTGAATCTCATCCATTGATGATGATCTAGAGATCATCACCTTCCATTGTACCCTGATTTGCATGAAATTATGGGGGTGTCAATATGGGAATTCGAATGCGGTGCTCTTAAGGGTAAGAGATTTAGAGTGGGTGCCCTTAATGGTGCTACCCATCTATGGGTTTTAATGTGGATGTCCCTTTGCAGGTGCCACAAGTAAAAGCTATGGGTGAGGGTGTCCTTTGTGGGTGCCTCACAAAATTTTAAAATAATAGGTGCCTCCATTGTTGGGGTGCCCTTATTAAGTTCTTGGGTGCCCAATCTTAGGGAGCCCGGGCCTGGGGTCATCCCTTTAAGGCTTTCTAAATGGGTCGGGTGCTGGTCAAATAGTTGACCAGTCCGAACTTTCAGAGGCAGATGTTATAGTCAGGACAACTTACAATCCTAATTTTCTTCACATCTCTTCCTCTTCTCCTTCTCTGCAACTCACCCTAACTACGTCCACTAATTCATTTGATAGACACTGCTTAATAGTGGACTGGCACTCTAAAAAACTAGGCCACACTGCCATAGTGCGGTTGCATGTCACACAAAATGTCAGTACAAGTTGACATGAATGTTGGTGTCTATACATTTCAACTCGTATATTGACCAAAGCAGGGTGTGTCGAATATATCATGAATTTTAACAGTTTACTCTTAAATATTTATTTTGGTATTATGGAATATCAAGCAACTTAGGAATTTTTGTATAATTGGTAGATATACAAATCTTTCTTGGTAACCGTTTTTTACATTATTTAGTCAATGCTATTACTTGTTTTTTTTTCTAATAGGCTTAGAAAATTTAATAAATTTTTGTGCATCCAAACATGTTCAATTTTTTAAAGCATGGACGTCACTCATCATCATCATAAACTTATCCCATCTATTACTGAAAACATGGACTTCTCTATCTTTTATAGTATGCAAAACATTTGAGAAGCATCTATCCAGCACATACTGTCAGTATTTGATAGCATATCTTGGTAAAGTGTTGGTTACATGCCAGTTTCAGATTTTGAAAGGGATGGAATTAATAGTGAATTATGTAAGTCCATTGTTTCCTTTAATCCATGCTTATCTATGATCCATCCATGAAGGACAGGGAAAAAGAAATAAAAAGAAAGAGAAAAGGGGAATCAAGATGGCTTAATTACAGCCATCGCACAAGGAACCAAATCCCAAGGTTATGTAACCCTATTAAGTAGGCCATGTAACTCCTAAGTTGGACCCCCTCGGGAGAGATTTGGAACAAAAAAAATATGGTTGCTCTTTCTCCTATCTTTTCATAGACACTTAAGGAATATCATATTCCTCTTTCTTTTGAAAAACCCATCCTCACAGGTTTGTTTTATTTTTTCATTTTTTTTATTCTTTATTTTCGTGGATTCTGAAATATGGTATGTGAAGTACAGTAAGTGTGCTATTTAGAAAAAAGTTTATTTCTGGACTGTCATAAAAAAGTTCCAAATACTGTTCATTTGCTCTTTAGTTTGGAGTTGTTTATGGGTTTTTATTTTATCTGGGGTTTACAGTAAGAATAGGACTCTTTATTGGGCTATATAAAATATATCAAGGAAGGGGAACACCAATAAGAACTTGGAGAGAGGTATTACAAAACTACATCAAGGATTTTATAGACTTGTGGGCTATTCCTTCTTTTGTTCTATTCTATTGATCATGGATCCATAGTACAAGCTGCAATTTGCATCCATTGTTGTCAAAGAGAAGAGGTAGCTGTGAGTCACGATGCAATAGGGAAAATAAGCAAAACATCAAAACTTCATCCAAAAAGGTTCAAATTTGTTTTTTAGACTTCTGTGACTCTCCTTAGAAATCACCCCCTCAAAAAAATTCGGCCAATGATTAGCTCTATTTTATTCTTGAAAGATTTATCTTCTTTTCATGTTTTTGCCAGTCAACCCTTGTGCATTGTTGTTAAAAATTCGAACTGTGGAGGTTGACATGCAATTATTTGTTCAAAAGATCATATTTTGCTCTCAATTAAGCTTTTTTTGACATTCCTGATTATTGCTTATCTTCAAGAATCCTAATTTTGAAACAACTCATCTTTGTGTCTTAATTAATGATAAAGCTCCATTTCAAGCTTCTTTCTCACTATGGCCTCCTTTCTTTCTCTAGGTCCAAGCGAAATTGCTTCAAGGGTCATCAATGAAAGTGACACGGAAGGGGAGGAAGCAAAAAAGTTCTTGGAAGATGTCCGTGTTACATTTCCTCAGGTTGGTAACCCCCTTGATAGATGCATGGTAATGCCCTATGCTGTTAGGATTTATTTAAAAATCAGTAGGCATTGTTTGTAGCACATCTCACTATAAGACTTAGTCACAAAGTCTCCGACGTTTTAAAAAAGCGGAAAAAGTCGGTGACTTGCAGTCATCCGGACTTTATCGCCGATTAATCGGCCAAGTCGTGACTCGGCTGATTAATTGGTGATGTTTGTGATGTTGTCCAATTTTATTTTATTTCATTTTTTTCACTTATACTTGAAGGGAAAAAAAATCTTTAGGTTTTACCTATTTTGTTCATTAAAATCATTATTTTCAATTTGAAATATATTATGATATATTTTTTCTAATTTTTTTTTTTTTTTTACTTTTTAATTTCCCTGTTTTTTTCCGAGTTTGACCAATTTTTCCCGATGTAAACTTTGCCGATTTATTGCCGACTCCCAACTTTGTGACTATGCTATATAAGGTTGCAATTTTTCTTTTAACAATAGGAAACCCCACTTAGTTACTTGATATTGAATGACTCTATTTCAAACGTAAAACATATTTCGGATGTTTTCAGGTTCTCCTTGTTGTGAAGACCAGGCAAGTGACATATTCAATACTAAAACATCTAAGCAATTTTGTACAAAATCTTGAGAAAGTTGGGTTATTGGAAGAAAAGGAGATGTCTCAGCTTCATAATGCTGTGCAGGTACGATGTTATGTCAACTTGTTTTTCTTGTTATTCATTTATTACTATTATACAACATATCTTCGGTACTGAGACACATTTATATATTCATCAAATGCAGACTGACCTGAAAAAACTTCTAAGAAACCCCCCTTCAGTAAAGATGCCAAAAATAAGTGATCTGTTAAGCAGCCATCCTTTGTTTGGTGCACTTCCTTCTACGGTACGTGAACCTATTGAAGGCTCTACAAAAGAAATAATGAAACTTCGCGGAGCAACAATATATAGAGAGGGCTCCAGGGCAAATGGGATATGGCTTATTTCAAATGGAGTGGTTAGGGTAAGTTTGAATGTGGAAGTTTTTAAGTTTCTATTTTCTAGGCATAAATGTCTCACAATACGCCCTCTTTTATACAGTGGAAGAGTAAGAGTCTGAAAAATAAGCATTTGTTGCATCCAACATTTTCACATGGAAGTACTCTGGGCCTATATGAAGTGCTTATAGGAAAACCTTATATCTGCGACATGGTCACTGATTCTGTAGTGCACTGTTTCTTCATTGAATCTGAAAAGATACTTTCAGCACTTAGATCAGATCCTGAAATCGAGGATTTTCTGTGGCAGGTACAGTTAAACATGTATTTCGTGATTATGCTCCCTTATTAATCCGTTTATTTTCTGATAATTGACTTTGATTAAGTTTGAAGAAATTAAATAGCGGAGTTGAGAATGGGATTACCCAAATAATCTTATAAAATTTGAGTTTTAAGTACTAATTTTTCAGATTATCCGTTTATTAAGTATTATAAGAATTTGTCAGCTCAACATGGACACGTGTTTTTGCTAATGTTCATGTATTTGTTAAATTTAAATGTTTTATTTTATGCTTTACCAGCACATATATTATTTTCACCTTGCTTTACCGTGAGTAATCCCCAAATAGATGGGATGGTGATGATGATGAAATAAACTCTTTGAAACTCTTAGGGCTCGTTCAAGAGTCTAGAAAGGCTCAGAATCTGAGTGTTTAACTCAGAAAGTGTTGTTTTCTGAGCTTTTCCGAGCCTTTCCCATGTTTGAGAGTTTTTCTCGAAACCATGTTTTCTGATATTTTCCGAGTGAACGCGACATACTATTGTGCTAGCAAAACGCTCGGAAATGTTCAGGTTCTGGGCTCAGAAAGTTAAAGGCAACATACCCCTCTAAACCAGGAAAGTGAAAACTCAAGAACATAAGAATCTGAGTTTCTCTGGGAAGCTCAGAAAAACCAGGAATTTGACTAAACTCAAGAACACATCTCAGAAAAGCTAGGAATCTGAGTAAGCTCAAAATCTAAAGATTCTGAGCTGATAAGATTCCAAGCCTTTCTGGGAAAAGCTCAGAACCACCTGAACGAGCCCTTAAAGTGATACTATTGTCATTTTGGCATTCAAGTTCTCATTAATTACTTGTTGATTTTGCAGGAAAGTGCGATAATTATTGCCAAGCTTTTACTTCCTCAAATATTTGAGAAAATGTCAATGCAAGAATTTAGAGTTCTTGTTGCTGAAAGGTCAATAATGAATATTTACATAAGAGGAGAAATTATAGAAATACAAGCAAATGTCATTGGCTTCATACTAGAAGGTTTTATAAAAACTCAAGATTCCAAAGAAAACTTGATCACATCTCCAGCAGCACTGTTGCCTACTCTTGCAGATGTCAGCACTAGCTGTTTAGAAAGTTCAGGTAATGACAGCATATTTTATGTCTAACTAAATTATATATCTTCTTACTAATTAGTTTGATAACTTGTAATTTTGGGATTTATGGATAGTACTAGTCACGATCATAATGAAAAATTTCTCCGAAATCAAAATAGGGGTCAGATGAAACTTTCGTCGAAATTTCGGTGATTTTTCCAAAATCACCAAAATTTTGTTAATTTCGGTAAAATTTATGAAATTTCACCAAAATTAATGATTTTTTTTTTAAATTTTAGCCATTTTAAATAATAATAAAATTTTGATAAATATAATTTATATATTTTTTTGTACTCCCTGAAATTTCCCAAAACTTTTTCGAATTAATTCCGAAATTTATCTGAAATGAACCAAAATGTCCCCCTACCAAAATATTACCGAAAAAGAAATTTGTCACTATGGTCATGGTTTTACCATCAGATGAAATGACTTGTAATCAAATACAATACATTACTTAATACAACATTTTATATTTGGTTTAGTATTTTAAATGGGTGTATTTATATTATGAAACTTTTGTAATCTTGCCACTTCATGGAGTATATTACATGACCTTTTATAGAGACCACTCAAACCACAAATCACACTGGTGCAACACTACGAAAGTACGAATAAGAAGATGGTTAAAATTTGTGGGTTTGGGCCTATGATCATGTCCTTGCCAATTAGCTCTATAGAAATAACAAATATATACAACTTAGCTATCTAATGTCAGCCACTAGAAAGAACTGCTGAGTGTCGACCAGGTGCTATTTAACCTGTAACTAAATTACTTCTAATGCTCAAGGGTTCCCCACCATGGATCAAATTCTCAGCCGAGATGACTCGGTTTCGGCCCCCACCGAAAAGAGAATTTGGAAATTTTCGGGTGGGGACCGAAATTTTCAATTTATCGGACCAAAATCATAATTATCGGCCGATAATTAGAATTTTAAATCTCTCGGCTGATAATTTGAAATTATCGGCCGACAGTGCCACTTACATTTTGAAATTTTTTTAACCCTTTTAAAACGATTTGGGTTTTTTTTTCCTCCTCTCCCTCTTCCGGCTTTAACAATTTACTCGCCGGATTTCGCCGGATATTGACAGAATCGTGCCCAAATTTACCATAAGTTACCGAATCTTGTCGTGTTTAGCCACATCCACTCGGTTCTCGCTGAATCTTGCCGGAGTTCATCAAATCTTGCCGGTTTCTCATCGAATTTTGATCAAATCGCGCCCAAATTTACCGTTAACTTACCGAATCTTGTTGGGTTTTGCCATATCCACTCGGTTCTCGCTGAATCTTGTCGGAGTTCACCGAATCTATCAGGTTTCTCACCGAATTTTGACCAAATCGCCCCAAATTTTAGTAAGTTACAAAATCTTATCGGGTTTCGTCGTATCCACTCGATTGTCGCTGAATCTAGCCGATTTCTTACCAGATTTTAATCGAATCGTGTCCAAATTTACAATAAGTTACCGAATATTGTTGGGTTCCGTTGTATCCACTAGGTTCTCTTTGAATATTGCCGGAGTTCGCCTGATTTTGACGGAATCTCGCCCAAATTTACCGTAAGTTACCGACTCCTTATTTTATTATTTCTATTTCTTTAAAATCGGAATTACTCATTAATTTTTTGTAATATTGGAGTAATTATTAGTTATATAATATTTATTATATATTTAAATATGAATTATTTAAATTATTAGTTAGATATTGCTTTATATATATATATATATATATATATATATATATATATATATATATATATATATATATATATGTTATTGGATATGTTTATTATGGGATGTGTTTTTTATGTGATATTTATATCCGAAATAATCGTTATTCTTTATGGGATAGATTGTCAATGGGATATATTTGTTATGAGATATATTTAGCTTATGGATATGTTATTTACGATATATATATATATATGATTAATCATAATTTTTAATAGGAGATATTCAAATAATTTTTAATGATATTTAAATGATTTTTTAATAGAAATAATTTTTTTCTTATACAAATTCAAGAATTTGAGATATAGAGATGGTTCGCGATCTTGATCCTGCATGGGAGTATGGCTCTCCTTTAGCGGGGCTAAAAGGCTAAATTCAAATGTCACTTCTGTCATAAAGAGTTAAAGGGTGGCGGTATCAGCAAACTTAAGGAACACTTAACTGGCAAACAGAGTGACATACAACCATGTACTAGCGTGCCCAAGGAAATTAGGGAGAGTAAAAAAATAAATGAAGACCGCAAAAGGGAAGAGAGTAGAGACTGAGAGAAGGAATCAAAAATTTATGGAAACCATCTCGCAACTTCACTGTGGTTCAATTCCATTTGACTTGGATGATGATGATGAAAGTGATGAAGAGAGTCAGATTAGGAGAGTAATGAGGCAAAGTTTGAATCAAAGGAGAAGACAGGAGGATGAAGATCATGCATTTTGGAGATTCCGTTCTGGTTTGCATTGACAATCTACGGCAACAACTGGGGGAGGGGCAGGTCATACCCAAACCCATAGAGACACAAGTTTACATAGGTCATCCACATTACGAGAGGGTATTTTCGGTAGTGGTAGATGTCCAGTGGGACCTATAGATCCCTTTTTATATAGATCAGAAAGCTCTAAACAGTCCAAGCTAAGCACAATGTTGTTGAAAACCTGGGGTAAAAAACTAGGTAAAACAATAATAAATTTTATTGTGTACAATCATATTCCAACTTAAGTGGTTAAATCACCGTACTTTAAGACCATGTTGGACACTAGTGTCGAGGCAGGTCCTAGTGTAAAAATCTCAACCACTTATGAGATAGCTAACCCGTATTTAGACGAAGAAGTGACCGTAGTAAGAGAGTATGTAAAGAGCTTTGGGAAAGTGTGGGATGAGAAAGATTGCACAATTATGTGTGATGGCTGGACGGGCATTACTAAGAAGATCTTAATCAACTTCTTAGTGCACAGTGACTAGGGGACAATTTTCATAAATTCTATTATTGCCTCAAATGTGGCAAAGGATGCCAACCATCTGTTTCAATTGATGGATGAGGTTGTTCTGTCGGTTGGGCTGCATCAAGTCGTACAAATCATCACCGATAACGCAGCAAACTATAAGGCAGCTGACGACAAACTGATAATGAAATACAGACACATCTACTGGACCCGGTGCGCAACCCATTGTATTAACTTGATTCTCACCGACCTAGGGAAGATAGAAAGTGTGCATGCAGTTATACAGAACTGTAAGATGATAACCAGTTTCATTTATCAAAGTGCAAGCCTGGTTAACTTGATGAGAACATTCATAAACCAAAGGGACATTATGAGGTCTGCAATCACTCGGTTTGCCACCCACTTCGTTACTCTTCAAAGCTTATATAAGTACAGGGCAGGCTTGAAGAGTCTAATTGCATCTCAACAATGGGCAAGTTACGAAACCAACCTTCCAAAGGCAAAACGACCATTGACCAACAAAGTGGCTGATACTGTTTTCAACTCCGCATTTTAGAACAATGTCGAGTACATTGTGAATGTCGTTGAGCCGCTAGTGCACATATTGAGATTGATTTATGGGGTTGACAAACCCACTATGGGTACGTCTATGAGCCCATGGATAGAGCAAAGGTGGCCATTAGAGATAAGTATCCCAAAAGTCACAAGAAATTCTGAAAGGTGATCGATAAAAGGTGGAATGAGCAATTCCACCAAAATCCATATGTAGCAGGTAATTCATTATTTTAATTAATTGAAAATCATCTGTGGTTAGATTTATCTTTATTGTTCTAATTAATTGAGACGTTTCAACAGGGCATTTCTTGAACCCGATCTACTAATACAATCGAAATCCTAGATGATGAGGTCTATACCGGCTTGCTAAGTGTTATTCAAAAGATAGTGTTAAACATCACCATTCAAGGGAAGGCAATAAGAGAGGTAACGAATAATTAATTTTCTTATAAAATTATTAAGATTATTATTACTTGTATCTGTGAACATTGGTCTCTCCTGTTTGGCAATGTTGAGCAGATTGAATTCTTTTGGAATAAAATTGGCTCTTTTGGAACTCCCTTAACGTTATCCGAGATCTATAACAAGAAGCTGGGTAAATTAGATTTTATTTTACTTATGAGAGTTTATAGTCCATTAAATTTGATGTATCTACATTATTCAATGCAGCCGAATGATAGATTAACTTTGGTGATGTGAAGAAAGCCCTCAATTTAAGGAGGATAGCAATTTGAGTGCTAAGTCAAACTACATCCTTGTCTAATTGTGAGCAAAATTGGAGCACATTCTCTCTTATCCATACAAAGACAAGGAATAGACTAACTATGGAGTGATTGGAACATTTAATCTACGTCCACTATAATATGAGGTTGAGGGTCAGAAACATCAAAAGAGCAAGTCGTAGTAAGAATATCTATTAAAACCAAATTTTCTTTCATGAATTTCAATTATAATATTTAATATAGCGTACTAATTAATTTTATGTTCGTCGTATGTAGAGGAGAAATAGTTTAATCTGATCGAATTGGATGACATTTTCTCAGAAGATGATCTGTTTGAGAGAGTGGATTGAAGAGAGAGAAGCTCCAGTTTTGGATAGTGAGGACACAGAATGGTTAGATCAAGCTGAAAGAGCTGTTGAAGACCAACCCTCACAATCTCGTAGAAAGCGATGGCTTCGTCGTCTAGGATCACCTCCTAGAGATGACAATGAGGGAGGCAGTAGTGGTGGCGGTGGCGGTGATGACGATGGAGGAGGTGGTGGTGATGATGATGGTACTGGGAGTGACAACGGTGGCGATGGAGAGAGCACACGGTGGGGGTGATACTTACAGTGATGATAGAGGTACTTTCTACGGGCAGTCTTCAGGCGGAGTTGCACTATGGACCGACGATGACATGACTATGTATGAGACTCCCACATTTAGACGCGAAGGGTTGGAAAGGAAGAGGACCATCAGAGCCCTACCAAACTCCACATGATCAAGACACCAATAACTCTACAATTAGTAGCTTTGGTAGGTTTGGGTTTCATCCTACCGACCAATCTTACATCAACCCACAGTATCCTCGGCCAAGCAACCTAGGAAATGAGAGTTTTGTTTCACAAATATTTGGTGAATCGTATGCATACTACTATCCCCAACATGATTAACCACAAGAAGCATTTCAGCACGGGACATATGGCTGTATATACAGAAAATATTATAGGCCAAGACAACACAATGATGCTCGGGGATGTTGGTGAAGAAGAATCAGCCAGAAACTCTATGTAATGAAATCTTTTTTTGCCTACTTTACGTTCCAAATTTTATGATAATAGACATGTAACTTTAAACGGTCGAAAATTAGCCTCACTAGTGCAAATATGTCTTCTAATAATGTGAAAGAGTTTAAGAAAACCAAAAAAATAAAGTTCGGCAAAGTTCGAAGCATATTTTCAAAAAAAATTGAAATTTACCGAAAATTTGACCGAAATTTGACCAATTTATGGTTCGGGTGGTGAACGAAACCGAAACCAAAACTGAGATTTTGATCCATGACGACAACACAATGATGCTTGGGATGTTGATGAAGAAGAAGAACCAGCCAAAAACTCTATGACTTTGAGTAGTTGGCTTCTCGAGTTTAGGTAATGAAGTCCTTTTTTACCTACTTTATGGGCAAAGTTCGGAGTATATTTTTTTTTTAAATCGAAATTTATCAAAAATTTGACCAATTTACGGTTTGGGTGATGAACGAAACCGAAACCGAGATTTTGATCCATGACGACAACACAAGATGCTTGGGATGCTGGTGAAGAACCAGCCAGAAACTCTATGTGGCTTTGAGTAGTTGGTTTCTCAAGTTCAGGTAACGAAGTCATTTTTTGCCTACTTTATTATGTTCCAGATTTTATGATAATAGACATATGTAACTTAAAACGATCGAAAATTAGCTTCACTAGTACAATATGTCTTCTAATAATGTGAAAGAGTTTAAAAAAACCAAAAAAATGAAGTTCGGCAAAGTTCAAAGCATATTTTCAAAATATTCCAAAATTTACCGAAAATTTGACCAATTTATGGTTCGGGTGGTAAACAAAACCAAGATTTTGATCCATGTTCCCCGCATCCTAAAATCAATATTACTTGGACACCTTATGTATAAACAATAGTCTGCTATATAATAATTAATGGATGTAAAATTTACCAATTTATGACTATTGTCCAACAGTGGATGTATATTAGTACCAAGATCATATTCTAAAATCTGTCTTTTTTAACCTTTGTTTTTTTGAGTAAAAAATCACCACACAGAAAGACACTTAAGGGAATCATGTCAAAATACATTGATTCCCTTAATGTTTCATAGATCACAAAAAGTTAACCAA
Source organism: Chloranthus sessilifolius (assembly GCA_021018995.1). Classification (NCBI taxonomy): domain Eukaryota; kingdom Viridiplantae; phylum Streptophyta; class Magnoliopsida; order Chloranthales; family Chloranthaceae; genus Chloranthus; species Chloranthus sessilifolius. Next base: position 194,920,820 of record CM037584.1, read on the forward strand.
AATTGTCTACTCTTGCACTGAAGTAGTAACACTGGAGTTCTAACAATCAGGTTATGACCGTTCGAAGGTTGGGTCAACCGGACACATGGAGGTTGTCTTTTCAGAGATGTCAGAGTCCAAAGTTTCTGGCTCCATTGTGTAGCTCTCGAAAATAGATAGTTGTGTAATATTCATGCCCCCAATTTTGAGTTCACAGGCACAAGTTCTGGTCAATCATAGTGTGGGTCAACCTAGATGGTGAAAATTTGACTTTCGCAAACAGCATCAAAATCTGACGATTTGATTTTGACGCAATGTAGTAGATTTCGAGAAGTTTTTTGAAATCAAGTATGTACGTGCATAGATTCGATCATAAGCAAGTACATAATCAAAGATTCAAAATTTAAAAGGTCCATTAATTGAAAATAATTTTGTGATCCAACTGTAGACAATCTAAGTGACTACTATGATCCACTCAAAAAAACAAATAGGGTCTGTCTTCAGAAGTTTTAACTGAATGTGCACCATTTGCACATTAATCGGATCAAAGATGACCCCATATGCGGACCCGAGCTACGCACCCACCTTTCTATGAGGCTAGATGCAAGCATACAGGTTGAGTCTATGCCACTTTTCGGGCCTAGTTTTCTAGCCCGGGGCCAAAACGTAACTTTTCTAGATGGTACTACCCTCTTTCCAACGGTATCTCCCACGCCAAATTCAGACTCTGGGAACCATTTTATTATTATTATTATTTATTTTATTTTTCAGGATAGGTAAGCTGGACTCAAACCTGTGACCTTGAGGTTGCAATATTGTCAGCCTACCATTGTCCTACGGGCCCAAGCCCTTGGGAAGCATGTTTTTACGCTGCCCAAAGCATGAGGGCTTGCTATTCTTTGGCGTGGTCGTCCTAGGGGCTACTTCAAGAGGTCCGGGGGTTTGAGGCAGGGGGGACCGTCTGTTCCCTTTCCTCTTCAATATTGTCGGTGAAGCCTCAAGTAGGATTCTCTGCATGGCTGCTAAGCTAAGATTCTTCCATGGCTTTCGGATAGGTAGAGGAGAGCTGGAGATATCCCACCTTCAGTATGCCGACAACGCTTTGATGAAGTTTGGAATGTCAAAGCGGCTCTCCGTTGTTATGAGTCATGCTCCAGGCAAAATGTGATCATGGGGAAGTCTGAGTATTGGTGTTTGCATGGACGAGGCTCAAATTAGAGACCTGGCTGCTTATATTTGTTTCAGTGTGGAGACTTTGTCTTCTCATTATTTAGGCCTATCCCCACAGCCCTACCCCTTTGTGTGGGGAAGCCAGGTGTCCCTCTTTGGCGGCTTGTTGTTGAGCGTTTTGAAAAGCCAATTTGCTCTCTATTGGTGGTCGGTTTAAAAGTCTTCCTATCTTCTACATTTCATATGTTCCTTTGCCCTTCGTCTATTATTGATCGCCTTGAACAAATTGAGAGGAACTTCCTTTGGGAAGGTCATGGTGAGTGTCGTAAATTTCACCTTGTGAAATGGGAGGTTTGTCATTTTCACCAGTTGTCCCTTCTTTATTCTAGCTCTCCGAATGTGCAGCGTCAGGATCAGCGGCTGTGGGTTTTAAGCAAAGATGGCAGTTTCAGTTGAAGACGTGCTATCGGAGACTAACCTGCCGTCCTTTTATTAAATTTCAAGAAGCATATCTGTGGAAAATCGGTATCCCTCCTAAGGTCAAATTCTTTGCTTGGACCCTCTTTAAAGGGAAAGTTCTAACCATCACCAGCTCGTTCACCGGGGGCAGATAATTACCAATCGATGCATCGTATGTCAGCAACAGGAGTCTGCTGTGCATCCATCTGTTTCTACACTGCCAGATGGCGTACAAGGTCTGGGGGGCGATTCTATCTTTCTTTGGCGTGGCCTGGGTGATCCCTTATACCACAGCCCAGCATTTTTTGGCTTGGAACTCTGCTAGGTTTGAAGGTCACCATCGGGACCTCTGGAGCATGGCGTTCTTCTCTGTCTGCTGGAGTATTTGGCTGGAAAGGAATGCTAGGATTTTCGAAGATAAATCGCGCCCGGTGGGGATGGTCATTAAGGATGTCATGGATTATATGTATTTGTGGGGTTCCAGGGGTAATGTTGTGGCTGGGGACAGCCCTCATCCCTGGGATCTGGGTTAGGGTCTAGCTGGTCAGGCCTTGGCCTTGTCTTCGGGTTTTGTCTTGGGGCTATGTTTCCTTTTTTGTTTGTTTTTGCCTTTCTGCTCTTGATGTTGTTGTTCTTTTTTTGAGTCGGTGTATACTTTTCAGCGCCTCGCTGTTTATTAATACTACTATTACTCTTACCGATCAAAAAAAAAGTATTCGGAGGTTGAAGAGACCAATCAGGTGTTGCTCGGCAAATGGTCGTGGAGAGTGGGTGTTGAAAGAGTTGAATTGTGGTTTCAGGTCCTATCTGCCAAGTATGGTTTTCAAGTTTTTCATTGGGCCTTCTTTCCAGGGAGCACGGGCAGAATTTGTGGGTTGTGAAGAGGAGTTTGTTCCATTCGGGATAAGTTTGAGCAGTGTATAAGTCTGGAGTAGGGCAGTGGAGACCACATATCTTTGTGGAATGATCTCTGGTTAGGGGAGGAGAGACTGACAGATAATTTTGAGATCTTTTTTAGGCTGGCTACTGATCCTCATGTTAGTGTTAGTGAGCTGCCAGCGTGCATGAAGGGGCTATTGTCTGGGAATTGGTCCTTTGCTGAAATTTATGGGATAGAGAGCTGGACCAGTTTACTGATTTGTTGAAGTCATTGTTACCTTGGCACTTCTACTTTTGGAATTTTCTCGTGTTGATAATCGGTGGCACTTGGACACGTGCCGACTCTTGGTGGCACTTGGACACTCCTCAACACAGCACGATACTTCTAGACATGTATGAAAACACCATCAAAATGTTCCTCATTTTGACATGATAAAATGAACCATCGTTTATAAAATAAAAAATAATAAATTGTGTAAAGTTTAGTAACTTACAAAATAAAAAGCTTCAGTCCTTGAAAACAATTTGTATAATATAGGATACTTTTTGTTAGGTTCATGACATTATGTATCTTTTCATTACATATCTCAATTGGCTTTCTAAGATTTCCCTTCAACTTTTTTTTTCAATATATGTTCTATTTTTTCTTTTAATTTTTTTTCCCTTAAGTCCGTGCCGCCGAATTAGAATCTTTAGAAATTGGCGTGCCAAACATCTATGACACCTTGACACTTGGCACCCGTGCCGCATGTCTGTGTAACACTAGTTGGAAGTTACTCTACAGTGCTATTCCCAACCGTGACAGGATTGATTGTAGAATCTGAACCCTTTGAACGGATGGGATATTCACTGTGAAGCCCTTCTACAATTTCCTTTGCTGAAAACCAATTTTTGGACAGGTTTGGGTAAACATTTGGAAGGTTAAGTTCACTCCTAGTGTGTTGTTTTTTTGCTGAACTGTGGCCCTGGAAAGAATATTGACCATTGACCAGTTGCCTAGGAGTGACTATTTTTTTATTATTGGGAGTGTGATGTGCAAGGGACAGTTGGTGCTTCAATCAATCTTGTAGGAAAGTGTTTGCAGTTTGGAAAGGTCCTAGATGGAATGGTTGGCTCAAGGATTTCCGGGGTGTCTCTCATGCAGCTATAGTTTTGGCTATTTGGCTTGAGAGGAATTGAAAGGATCTTTGCGGCAGAAATAGGCCCGCCAAGTTGGCAGGGAGGTTTGCTAGATTGTTTGCTCAATTTGATGCGGCCAGCAATATTGCCTCTGATTCCATGTCTCTTGTTTCTCTCTGGGGCTTGTGGGAAGATTCTGGCGGCCAATTCCCAGTGAGCTCCTCTCGTGGTGTTGAGTCCCTGGCTTGCTCCTGTGCCTGGTTTCATGTGGTTCTTGTCGTTTGTTGCTGGGATCTTTGCTTGGGTAGTAGCTAAGAAGCATGAATATGGGATACGGGTACGGTGATACAACAATTTGAAAAAAATCAAGATACGATACAAGGGGATACATATATTTAGAAATTATTTTTTATATATTTTTAGGTATATTTTAGGTTCGTAAATGTAAGAAAACGAAGAAAACGAAAAAGAAACAAAAAAGAACTTACAGCTGCTGATTCGAATGGGTAGCCTGCACGCTGGTAGGCTCCTTCGATTTCTTCTTCTTTTCCGAAAACCCTAAATCCCAAACTCTCATTCTGATTTCTTTTTCTTTTAATTTCTTTTTTTCGGAAACGCCCAGGATACGCATGGAGTATCGGTATCCGATATAAATACGATACGGATACATTGCCAAAAATGAGAGTATCTGTACTTCCTTGGGTAGTAGTGTCTTGCTAATGCGCCGGTAAGTCCCCCTTTTTCCTTTTTTAATATATTGATCTTTACCGCTAAAAAAAATATAAAAATTCTGCACAGATTTCTGTACCAGGTTATCACCAGGGTCCATTTCAAGGCCCAGTTTTGACCTGCCCAAGGTCCGATTCAGCATTCGGCCAAAACTTGAAGTTTGAAGTAGTACACTAGTACAGGCTTTCCAACGAGGTATGTCATTTTCCATGCATCAATCCGACCTCTGGAAGAGTATTTTTGGCACGCCAAAACATCGACAAATATTAGGTTTTTAAATCAGGATCTGTGCAGGCAGCAACAGGGGTTGATGTTCGGATCTCTTTTCGAATACCTTCTGTGTCGATTCAGTCATAGGCTAAAACATGAAAGTTCTAGCTTTCAGTCTCCTCCTTCCAACAGTGCCTTATAGGCATCGCTTTGACTTTGGGAAGCCCATTTTCAATTGTCCAAAATCGGAAAGAATATTTTTCTGAAATGGAACCCTGTGCAAGTGGTCACAAGGAGTTCGTCTTCAGGCTCATTTTTCGAGGTGGTAGAGCCTGAGTTAGCTCTGGGTCAAAACACAGAAGTTGAAGCCAATATAACCAGCTTTCTTCAAACACGTTTTTTGTGTTCCGATCTGACTTTGATAGACGTGCTTTCACAAGCCCCAAGTTAGGTAAATGTGATTCTCTGGCTAGAGGTGTTCGGTGACGTTATGAGTCACCGAACATGTCGAAACTTCATTGAACATTGTAAATCTATATGATAACATTAAAACATCATCAAAAGTGAAAAACTCCAAAAACTTCCATAGAAAAACTAGGGGTTCGACTTCAAAACTCATTAAATATGCTAGTTTTAGCAAGAAAACTAAGTTTCGACAAGCCCCAAAACGTGAAGTTTGGGCATATACTCTTGATCCGTCAGGCAGCCAAAATTTTACCCTGGCCCAACCTGTTGACACCATCAAAGGTTCCAGTTAACACGCTAAATTTTTGTTGCTGAAAATTTTAAATTTTTACCTGATGCAAGTTTGAATGATCTTCTGAAAATCAGTAAGACCTTTACTCTTGATTTCCAAAAGTCGGTGATATTTTACATATTGAGTGGTTTTGGTTGATCACAGCTGCCAATGACTCTATCTTTTGTCACCGAGGATCATCATATCAGGTTGAAACCAGAGCAAGGGTGATCGTTTTCGATATTGGTGCATTTGATGCTGATGGAGCTTTGCAGAGAAGGTCTTCTTCATGGATCTCGCCTTCTGTTGATCTCTCCAGAATTCAAAGTACAGAGCGTGCAGGTCTAATGAGTTGGCCAGAGCATTTCTACACAGCAATGCAACATCAGCAGCAACAAGATGGAACTATGAAGCGTCAAACAAACAATTTGTCTGCAAGAGCAATGCAACTGAGCATGTTTGGCACAGCGGTTAGTTTCTAACTTTCAAAATTTGAATGGAAAATATATATATATATATACTCGCGCACACATATATATGGTATTTCTTTCTTTCCGTTGGTTATCAGAATGTATTTGGTGCACGGATCAATTTCCCTCCACCAAATAGTCTACCTTTGGGAGATGCATAGATAGTTACAGGAGCTAAATCTGTGAAAGTACACTTTTGACTATTTTGGCATGGTGAGATTGACCCGTAAAAGGCACTGCCCGTGCATCTAATACCGGCTCATTGACTATAGATTAAACAATTTTTTGTGTTTTGTTTTTTGAAATCAGAAAGTAAATGGCATTCGTAGGCGTCGTGGAAGCTTTCCAAGAATTTCAAATCCTAAGCCAATACACAGCCTATCACAACCCCAAGTTACATCAGAAAGTACGTATGATCGCCCACTTGTAAGCGTCCAATCGGAAGGAGCTACCACGACCACAAGAAGCTTAACCCCAAGAGAGTTTCGTGAATCGCAGCCCACTCCTCAACTACACAGCAGACACGGGAAAGAGGGTTTTGTTGAAGATGATGATTCAGGTGAAGAATCAGGTGGTGATGATGAGCATATAGTAAGAATTGATTCTCCAAGTAGGCTTTGTTTCCATTAACCTTGATGGAGATTGTTTCCACCCTTCATCTTCAGGATCATGATCAGGCTTGGATCCAGTGTGAAATGAAATGTGCACAACAACCAAAGGTAATTTCTGTTGTTGAACACCTGCAGCGGGCCTATGCAATCATTATGTGATTTCAGGAGTATTCGTATACTAGTATTCTTGTACGGGAAGTTTTAATTTATTGGGTATAAATAAAAACCACAATGAAACCTGCAAAGGTTATTATATTGTTAAAAAGGTCGGATAAGTTAAGCCTTTGTAACCTCCATTTATATATGTAAAACTTTTTGAAGCCGTATACCATCGAATGTTGACATTTGCAGATGTTTTAGTTAGCTTGTGAGTTGGGCTCTCAATGGGTCGGATTAGGGCCGGGTTGGGCTTTAATCCGGCCCTAATCTATCGGGCCAGGTTTCCAATTTTTTCAACCCAGCCCTAACCTGGGCTATGATTTACTCAACCCAAGCCCAGTCCCTATTGGGCCGAGACAGGCTTGGATGTTTTTTCGAGCTTTTTTTGACTTTTTTTTTATAATAAAAGGTTGGACTATTTTTTTGGGGCTATTTTTTTGTGCTATTTTTTCTAATAAAATTGGGTTTGATAGTTTTTTTTCTAATAAAAGTTTGAAGAAGGTTTAAAGTTTAATTAAATAATTATATTACCATTATAGAGGCTAACTATATGATTTTATTTTAATTTGTTGCACAATGATTATAATGGATAGCGGTTGCTTGAAAATTTATTAACAAGTCATCCAATTTGTGTAGCTAAAAAGCTATGTAACGGTTCCTTGAAAATAAATTAAGTCATCCAATGTGTCCAACCAAAAAATATATGCACAAGATTCTTATGCTTTTGACTTAAATGCCCCAAGTTTAAACCATTTAACGGTTTAACCTCAAGGCATTTAAGTAAACCATATTTAACCTAATAAAAAAAAAATTATATATAATATTCTAGCCGGGTGCGGGCTGAATGTTGCAACACTCAATCCAAGCCTGACCCGAATTTATCTGGGTTGCAATATGCTTAGTCCGGTTCAGATATTGGGTTGGGTTTGCTTAATGAAAAATATTACTTTTTCTGGGCCGAGTGCGGGCCAAAATTCGAGCTGGCCCGCCCCACTGAGAGCCCTACTTGTGAGGTATAGTTAGGGTTGTAAACGGGTCGGGTCGATCTGATACCCAACCCTATGACTCAAGAGCCAATTGCCTGTCATTTAAGTCCAACAGTCCAATATAGCTGAAATATTTTATATATATATATAGGCAAAGGGGAAAATGTGTCCGGGCGTAGAGATATCTCTGCCAATTGATATGGGCACGACACATAGCGCCTTTTTTGTAACATGATGGTAGGATGACGCCCACTTTACTAATTAGGGTTAAACTTTTAAAATATTTTAAAAGTTATAGTACTTTTCAGTCGTCATTCTTTCTTTTTTTAAAAGTCTTTTTAAAGTCTTTCTTTTCTCTCTTCTTTCTCTTTTTCTAAGAAAGTGACAGACTTATTTTTTTAGATATATTTGATTCAAAAAATATAAGTGTCCGGTAGCGAAGCACTAACACCTCGACAGCGAAGCGCCTGCATTTCGATAGTGAGGTACTGGCACCTCGGTGCCAACGTCAGGGTGCCGGTGTCTCTATATCGAAGCGCCGGCGCTTTGCTAAAATAAAAATAAATAAATAACAAGGCGTCGGAGCTTCGTTTCAAGGGCGTCGACACCTCTATATCGAGGTGTTGGCGCTTCGATAATATATATATATATATATATATATATATATATATATATATATAGCGAAACGTCAAGGCATTGACGCTTCAATTAATAAAATAAAATATAAGGTGCTACCACTAATCTGGGTGTCGGCACGCACCTATCGGGTATCTCAGATCTCGGTAAAGCCAGTCAGTCATTATCGAGGTGTTAGTACTTCACTATCAGGTGATTACATTTTTTGAATAAAATATATTTGAAAAAGTAAGTCTGACACTTTTTTGAAAAAATAAAGGGAAGAAAGAAAAGAAAGAAACTTTTAAAAAGTCAAAAATTGTGGAGGGAAGGGTATTTAACTTTTAAAGCATTCAAAGTGGGTCTCATGTCATCCATTACTTTACCAAAGGGTGCTTTTTATCCTGCCCATATCAATTAGCATAAAGTATCTCTACATCCGATGCATATCCCCAGCCTATATATATATATATATATATATATATATATAATATTGGTGTGATTCTTGGGTTAAGATCTATCTCAAAAGCAGTCCTCTGAAATTGCTGACCTGGAATAGTTTTTGCGGCACCACAAGCATTGGTGTTAAAAGTTACCATGCTACCATTTATATAAGAGTGCCGGGATGCTACCTCTGAGGGTGGTTTTGGTGCTACCATTGTTGGAGGACATCTGACACTTAATCCAAAGATCAAATATAACAGTAATTTGGATAAAATCGATCAGGTCTCACTCAAAATTTTTGAACGAAATCCGATACTTATCACCATTTAAAATAGGGTCAAAATTGAGAAAATTTCCATGCACGTGAATAGTGGCAGCTAAAAATTCATGGGCAGTGATAAATATTAGTGGTGATAAGATTATTAGTGGCAGCTAAAAATTGGCGCTATTAATAAAGAACTATTGCTATTAGTCTTGTCGCTACCAAAATTAGGGCGGTGCATTTTTTGGACCAAACCGACCAAACCAACCGAACCGAATCGCTGGGTTTGATCCGATTTGGGTTTGATTTGGAAAAAAGGAAAACCGAAAAGTTTAGTTTGGTTTCGATTCTAAGCCTCCCCAAGCCGAAACCAAACCGAACCGAATGTAGTTTGTGAGTATATATATATATATATATATAAAGGATTTTGATTAATTTTAAAGGGCATTTAAGTAAAATATATTTTTTTATATATAATCCTACCCTTGTCTTTAGCCTACTCCTAAATCCTAAAGCGGTAAAGTAGAACTTATAGGAAAACCGATTGATAAGGTGAGAAAATTTTAATGTGTAAGTAGAACTTATAGAAAAATCGAAACCGACCAAACCAAACCGAAACGAATCGAGTTGGGTTGGTTTGGTTTAAGAGTTGGATGGTTTGGTTTGGTTTGAAAATCTAGAAACCGATTAGGACCGATTTAGTTTGTGATTTTGGTCCAAAACCGACCAAACCGAACCGAATACACCCCTAACCAAAATCTACCTTAACATCAAGTATCACTGAAACACCTTATTTTTGTAGTTTCCACAAAAAAATTATCCCTCATATGATTCAAAAGAGTCAATGGTTTTAACATAGGTGCTCTCAAAGATTTGGTGGGCGTATTTAAAGGTAAAATCACATTTGATTTCAGGTTATTTTTCATATAATTGACACTATTTGACACCAAAGATTCAGTTGGGGTATTTAAAGGTACTTATTATTATTATTATTATTATTATTATCGTGTAGCTCGAGCTTAATTAACCAAATTTTTTTCTAACCCAACCCAACCCAACCCAACCATACCTAAAGATTATATCTGACACTTTATGTCTAACTTAGTCAAGCAGGTCAAGTTTAGTACCTAGTTCAATGAAAAAGTTGTCTCAAGCAGATCGAGTATCAAGTCTACCCGGTCTCTTGAGAGCCCTAAGTACAAGAATCATATGCTTGTCTAAATCAAATAAAGTTAAGTATTTGCTAAAGTCCTACGACCATCCACATATAGGGGTGCCCGTTTTGAACCAAAGTCTGAATCCGATCCGAAATCTAATGGATTGAACCAGCCCCAATCAACCAGAAAATTGATTGAGACCAAACCATTTCTGATTCGGTTTAATTTCAATTTTGGGTGGTAAAAGTTGAAAACCGATTAGGTAGGATGAGAAAATTTGATCAGAAGTTCATTCATCGTGGTTCAAAGGGTTTCAACTTTTAAGCAAATTGTTATTTTGGTAGCTTTATTAACACCCACGGGATCTTGGAGGGCACCTATGCCAAAAACTATCGACTTCTTCGTATTAGTTGATGGAGATCGTTTTTCGGCTCAATCTTCCACATAGGGGATCTTGATATCATGGGCTTACCATTAAACTATTAATTTTTCATTTCATGTGGCACATACCCCAAAATATGACCCTAAAATTACATGACATACATTATGCTCGAGTTTAATTTTGAGGCTATTTTTATGGAATTTGTGCTACATGAAATAAAAACTTGACTGTTTAATATAAGCTCGTTGTCTCAAGATTCATTGGGCGAAAATCAATCTCCATCTTCTAATTCAAAGCAGTCAAATAGTTTATGGCAAAATTGTTAATTCTCTTAACCTTGTGGGCTTCTATTTGAGTACTATTATTTGCCCCTCTTAATATTGTGACCTCAACTATATCCTCTAATAGGTATGAATTGATCACTTTGAATACGAAAATGGAGATCATTGATTTTCCTCATCTTTTACACAAATGATCTTGGGATCATGAGAATATCATTAGATTGTCGATTTTTTTTTCTACATGGCTCAAATCTAAAAAATGATACTAAATCATGTTTGAAAGTGATGTGGGCCATGTGATTTTAGAGTCACTTTTTCAATTGTGTGCCAAGTGAAATAGAAGTTTTACCATATGATGATATGACCAGGATTTCAAGATCAACTGTATAGAAGATTGGGACGAAAACAATCTCCATCATATGAAGTGATCAATACGTTATGAGTGGAGGCGAGATGAGGTCAAAGTTTTATGAATGATAGATAATGATACCCATTTTATTTTTATTGTCAAAATATAGTGACTCCTTAAAGTGTGGAAACACTAAAATTGATCGAAATAAGAGATGTCTTTCGTGCTTTTAATAGTAGTAAGGATAGGGAATCACGAAAGATAAATGATTTCGAATTGATCAATTGGCTGGTATAAATAAAATTTCACCGATCCACGTAAGAATTAAAATTTAGAGTTTGATTATACAGTTAGAATTCTCTAATCCGTACAAGTTTTTCCCCATGGTCTGATCTTTGATCTAATGAGATGTGCATAACGAGAGTATGAATTTCAACCGTATTAAGAACTATAATGTGGAGTTTCGGTAAGGGGAGCTATTACTTGCACACGCTTTTCAAGTGATTGCATCGGATGGCACCGAATTATTTGGCAATCTCTACTCTGTAAAAACACTATCTAAGCCATTTGATTTAAAGAACATGATTTAAATATATCAATTGCAAAAGATTAGAATAAAATATAATTTTCATCATTTGTTTAAATAGAGTCAAAGGCTATTATATAATTCAACAATTGACGACAATAGATCATATGACAAGTATTGTGTTTTGCTCCAATTTTATGTACGAGAGATTTATTGATCATGAACTTCAAATCAGACAGCTTATATTTTATTTTTACATATTACATGTCTCTAAAATATTAAGTCTTTTTTTTAATTTGGTGCAATCACTTGAAACACATGTGCAAATAATGCTCCATTCGATAAAGCATTAAAGTGTTTTTAGAGTCGAATTGATAGCTTGAGATGGCATTATCCATACGGCTTAGATTGTAGAAGATATTTACGGAAATACTCGAAGGAGAAATTAAATAGAGAGTAGTAATTAGATTTTGGGAAGATTCTAATTTCTAGGAGATATTTAAGGTAGTAATGGATGTGTTCCCGTAGCATGGGTCCCAAAATTATTAAAGAAAACAAGAGTAGATTGAAATTATTAGAATACCTTTAAATTCCCTCACCGAATTTTGGAGTTCACCCACACTGACATGTATTGACTGAATTGAATCAGATCATGGAGATCATTTATCCTCCCAATCTTTCATATAATGAATCTTAAGATTATCGGCGTACCATCAAGTGTCATACATCTCAGAAAAGTGACATTAACATCACATGAATGCTTAAAATTAATTTTAAAGTTACTTTTATGAGTGTGTATCATAAAAAATAATAAATTGACCATCTGATGAAACACCCATAATTTAAAGATTAATCAAGTGAAAGATTGAGACAATAAATAATCTCAATCGTCTGATTCAATGCAGTCGATGTGTTTCGGTGTGAATAAACTCAAATTTGCTAAGTGGCTTTAAAGGTATTCAAATTATTAACCTGTGAAAGGGCTAGGTGTATTTAATTAGGGATGTATAATCCCCTTAAAAAAATTAGGGATGGATAAGGATAAGTAGGGGTAATTTGCTAGAAACACAATTGAAAGAAATTATTGGCGCTTTTATAATAATAGTAAGATAAATAAGGAATAACTTAAGTCTAATGAGCCATTATATATTTCTATATATAGTCTCCCATAAGATAAAGTGTTTCAGATGATGCAGCAGATTGAGTAAGAGAATGGCCAAACCTACTCTCTCTCTCTTCCTCATTTTCTCCCTCTTCTTCTTTCTTTCATGTTCACCGAGATCAGGTGGCCTTGCTCTGTACAAAGATCCTGACCGTCCGATTGAACTCCGAGTCGCCGATCTCCTCTCTCGAATGACAATTGCTGAAAAAATCGGTCAAATGACGCAAATCGACCGTACAAATGCCTCTCCAGATGTCTTACGTGATCTTGCCATTGGTTAGTCTGATCAAATTTGTCGATTCTTCTTTTTTTGCCAGATCTGTATAAATGTACCACTCGAGCTATATCCACCGTACATGTGGCACGGGTGATTACAGGAATTGAACGTTTGGCTCCATCGTCTGATTGGTCCGTCCTAAGGCTCCTGATTGGACGATTCAGGGGTTTATTTGGACGGCTGGCAATTCACCAAAATAGAAGTCAAATTGAATTTGTTTGGTTTCTGTTTCTGCTCCAAAATGAGAACTTCCAGACACCTGAATTCATCCAATTCATGAGGTGTTTGGTATCTGTGATTGCACCAACCAAAACTCTAAAAGCAACTACCTAACCCAACTGTCAGTGAGGCAGGTGGGTGTGCGTTTAGAGTTTTGTTCGGTGAAAATAGAGTACCCTTCACTGAAATAATTATGAGTGCCTTTATTTGCAAGCCAAGAATCTTCACTCTCAACCCGCATTCATGTAGACGCATCTTGGTAGCTGGCCTATGATCTCCACAGATCCATTATCAGGAAGATTGGGGGCGTGGTTCTTGGGATCCATGAAATCAAAATTTTACCGTTTGATGTAAAATCTCTATCTTCTTATGCAAAATAGTCAACAATCATTAAACGTGAAATGCCTATTGAGAGAAGAATCTTAGAGTGAAATGAAGGTATCTTAAAGTTATTAGACTTTTTTTTCGCTGATAGGATAGGATAGAGGGTATGGTATTTGCAACTGAAGATTCAGTGTCTGCAACCTACATTTTTCACCATTAAAACTGTGGCTTAAAATCAGTCGATGGAGAGTGCTTTTCATCCTAATTTTCCTATTAAATAATTGTTGTCGATTCTCGTCCTTTATTATTCAAAATGCCAATCTTATTTTTTAATTTATTATTTATTTATTTATTTGTTATGGGTAATATGGGATTGAAACAGCGACCTCAGGTTTGCCAACTTCCAATATTATCAACCTACCACTTCATTATTTAAAAAAAAAAGGGTCAAAAGAAAAAAAAACTTCCAGTTTCAAGGGAAATTCTTAATGAAAGTTTTTATTTATTTAAAGGAAGTGTATTGAACGGTGGAGATAGTTCTTTGGGTGAAGGCGCCAATCCAACGATGTGGGTGGACATGGTCGATGGATTCCAAAAGTGGGCCATCTCATCACGGCTCGGGATTCCGTTGATCTACGGTACAGATGCTGTTCACGGGCACAGTAATGTTGTGGGAGCCACCATCTTTCCACATAATATCGGGCTCGGTGCGGCAAGGTATGCGTAACCAAACATCGGTTCTAGGTGTATAGGAGACGCACCTTAGACTCTCTCTTATCTTATAGTTTTTTATCGTGAGAACAGAGTGGCTTTATGTCGTGCCTATCGAATTACTCAAGGCACCTACCCTAAAATCCCATTGTCTACTTTGAATTAGATGATTGAGATCGTCTAATATCCTAATCTTTCGTACAATGGATCTTTAGATCATGACTGAACCATCATACCATCTTTTTTGTTTACAGGTGGCACGGATCTCAAAAAGTGACTAAAATTATGTTTAAGTGTTTAACTGTTATGTGTGCCACATATTTTTTTTGAATCACTATTTTGGGGTATGTGCTATGTAGAATGAAAAATTGATCGGTTGATGATATACCCATAATCTGAAGATTCATTTTGTGAAAGATTGGGATGAAAACTGATTTCCCTTGTTCCATTGGAAACCATCTATGAATTTTCATTGTAGGTGCTCTCAGTGCTTCGGTAGGGGCGAATGGAGCTACTCATGGAAATAATAGGACCAAATGTTTACTTGTGCAGATAATAAGGTTCCTGAAGCCTGTGTCAAGTTGACTTTTGACGAATTCAATCACTTAAAAGAAAAAATATGCTTCCAACGTTTCATTGATCTCTTATTTATTTATTTAATTGATTAAATTTGTTTATTTAAATGTGGCAAAGGGATGAGGATTTGATACTGAGAATTGGAAGGGTAACTGCAATAGAGCTTCGAGCCACAGGGATACCTTACACTTTCGCTCCTACTGTGGCAGTAAGAATCTCGAGATTCAAGTTTATTTGTTTGATCTACTTTATTTTTCTATGAGAACCGTTCATTTTTATGATCTTCATAAGATCAGAAACTTCTTAGCTGGGGCGTGGTCCAAAAGTCTTATTCATGCAACAATTCTAACCACCCAAACAATTTGTGAGATTTAGATTTACCAAATCCACAAGAAAAGCTTATTGATTGGTAGTTATGATATCAAATCGGTAGGTCCACCATCAATGGGCATGGCAGGAAAGTCGGACACATCAAATAATTAATTATAGGGTAACCGACATTTCACGGTGTCAACGGCATTACCTTTGTTTACGCAGTGTGACAATAACAGAAATGGGTGTGACGATAACACTACGCACTATAAAATGCTTCCAACTTAACTTTTTATGCCACCCGACACTCATCTTTGTTCAATCCAAGTTGTCCACGTCATAGCAGTGATTATACTAGGGCTGTCAACCAGTCGGATTGGGCCAAAAGGTTGGCAGCCCAATTGTAAAATGGCATATGTCCCCGACCCGCCACCGACCAGAAAACCCGATTCAACCTGATGAAACCCCCTATTTTCCATAATTTATATATATAAATATCGGTTTTGATGGGATGTCCAATGCCTGACTTGAAGGGTCAGGTTTATATGCCCAACCCAGTAAAAAATCCTGAGTCATGCAGGTCAGGTCTGAGTCTAGGTCAACCCGACCCGTTGACAGCCCTAAGTACCGGGCATGATGCCTGATATTTATATAATCTAATTTTAGTTTTGCATTTTTAATGTTAGGTATGTAGAGATCCAAGGTGGGGTCGATGCTACGAGAGCTACAGTGAAGACACAGATATAGTTATAAGCATGGCAGCAATAATAAAAGGACTACAAGGTTCTCCTCCTCCAAATCACACCAATGGTTACCCTTTCGTCCACGATGGGTAAGACCAGATATCTATGCTCCACTTTTGATGTCATCAAATGATCTTACACCTCTTTATTAATTTTATAATATAAATTTATATTTCTGATAAATGAAATAAAAATGACCACTGCATTTGCTATAAACTATAAAAATTAATAGTCTTATGTTTTCAAACCTTCTCTTTAAGCTTTTAAATTTTTATTATAAATAAAATACTAGCATTAACTAGTCGATTTATGGTGCAAAAAAAAAAAAACTAGTCGATTTGCTTGGCACATCGAATTGGATTCGATTTAACCAATTCGCAATTCTCTGGTTGAATGAACTAATTAACATTGGATATTATCTATAATATCCAATAATGTGCAATCAAGTCCTTTCGATGAAAAATTTGAAATTGACTATCCTGGCTATCACTGAAGCACCAAATGGTGTTTAAACCATCTTACACCATCTATAGGCTTATGATCTTGAATATTCATACCGTCAAATTGATATATCATCAATTGAAGGGAGATGAGTAAAAAAATCCTACTTTTTGGGAGATTTGAATCATTCAATCTATACACTCTAATATCAATGATTGTTTTTAATTTGGGTTTTTTGCAAATACCCCCCTATATTATGCTGAAATTGCATAAAACCCTCTGAGTTATGTCTATTTACACTGTACCCCTTACTTTTATGTTTCCTTTATAAATACCCCTGCCGTTAACCGGCAATTAACTAGACGTCATTTCTTCAATTAAATAACACATTTGCCCTTACTTAATATTATATATAAAATAGTCATCATATTTTTCTCAACTTTGATCGCATTTTAAAGGGTAAATAAGTATCGGATCCTGCCCAAATTTTTTAGGTGAAACATGATTGATCTCCTCTAAGTTAACTTGTTTCCTGATTTTCAATTTGGGTGTCCATGAAACTTAGTTGGTTCGTAACGATGGTAGGGTCGGGATAGTACAAACGGGAGTAGCATTTTAGCGCTACCCATGAGTTAAGGGAGTGTCATGGACACCCAAATCGAAAATCAGGTAATACGGCAACTTATAGGAGATCAATCATATTCCACCCAAAAAATTTGGGCAAGATCCGATACTTATCCACCGTTTAAAATGCGGTCAAAGTTGAAAAAAATACAATGGTCATTTTATATATAATGTTAAATAAGGGCAAACAAGTTATTTAATTGAAAAATGATGCCTAATTAACTGTCATTTAACGGCAAGGAGTATTTATAAAGGAAACATAAAAGTAGGGGGCAAGTATAAATAGGCATAACTCAGGGGATTTTATATAATTTAAGCATAACATAGGAGGGTATTTGCAAAAAACCCTTTTAATTTTGATGATTGATAGTAAAGTTCACCAATTTGATGGTTTACATTCCACTTATAAATATAATCTTTTGGCCGAGACATGTTTGTGTGCGACATGCTTTAATGATAGATTGCGACTTAGAAAATTTTGATTGATCATAGATGTGTGCCACATGGCACAATGATAGATCACACTTCAATGGTGTGAGATAAAAAGTAATATTTTAATAATGGAAAATCATTTAAACACCATTTGGTATTAAAAAATAACTTGTACTTAAAAAACTCAGACGGATAGTTCAAATATTAGTTGCTATGCACTTAAGTGCGCAATTCATATTACTTTAGTTTACTACCTTGATAAAGATGTAGCGTCCTAGAGAGAGAGAATCTCTGATCTTCTAGTGTGGTCTAGCCCAATGATCAAAATTTCGGTCATATTTTTTGTATATGATCTTCTAGTGCGCAATTTTTGGTTTCGGGACCGAAACCGAAATGAAACTTAAATTTGGATCCTTGGTCTAACCTTAAAGAGTTTTTAATATAAAAAAGGGCATATTATGTATTGGGTACACAGGGGATTAAGTGTGGTAGCATGCGCGAAGCACTTCACTGGGGATGGAGGAACAGAGGATGGAGTTAATGAGAGCAACACGATTGCCACCTACGACGCCCTCTACCGTATCCACATCCGCCCATATGTTGAAGCCCTAGCCATGGGCGTCTCCACCATCATGGTCTCCTATTCAAGCTGGAACGGCGTCAAGATGCACGCAAATGGCCTCCTCCTCACCAAGCTTCTCAAACAAGACATGGCCTTCCAGGCATGGTTTTACTTATTTTTCCGCTATACATCAACTTATATGGAAATTTATTAACGGAGAACAGATTTGTTGAGGACAAAGTGCAGGCAGCTGACGTGGCGCAACGTAACTAGCTACACCAACCTGCATTAATTGAGTCCTCCGCACTTACAGCGAATTGCGGAGCACCGCATAAGCCCCCTCTACTTTGTTTGCATAAAATTTGTCCTCCATATAACACTATACATGTTATATGGTAGACGGAAATGGCAGGCCATTCAACGAACTGATGATGTGGCACGATGCAAGCACAGTGGGGCCAGCATTAATGCACGTTAGGGCAGCCAATTATATCCAAGGTGTCAACTCAGGTACCGGTATTGGGTATCGGTCTATGGCGGACCGATACGAATCAGCCGATACAGAGCTGCATCAGTGTAATTTAAAAAATAAAATAAAATTTGGAAAGTATCGGCTGATGCAGGTCCTGTATCAGCCAATACTTGATACATATCGGCCGATACGGATACTGATACCCGAGTTATTACCTGATACGTATCAGCGCCAATACGTATTGGTTTGCCGAAAACCAATACTCATCGGTATCGACTGATATTTGATACCTTGCTTATATCGCACCACATAAGCATCCGTTGAATGGTCTGCTATTTCCCGTTGGTTCATTATCATTTTTCTTGGAACACTGATATATGGCAAACAACAAAGAAACTATTCAACGGACTGCTTATGTGGTGAATGCAAGCTCGGTTGATCCTAGCAATGCACGTCAGGCCAGCCACTTGAATCATGCCATGGCGTACCTCAAACAACATACCAACAACGGACTGCTTACACGGTGCGATGCAAGTGGCTGGCCTGACCTGTATTGTTGGGACCCACTGTGTTTGCACTGCGCCACGTAAGCAGTCCGTTGAGTGGTCTGCTGTCTGTGATCCGTCGTCATATATCAGTGTCCTTATAAAACACTGAAATCTCGGTTTAAAAGGCCAGCCACTTGCATTTTGAACACAGGTCAGGTCAGGCCAGCCACTTGCACAAAGGCTACCTTCATTTTGAACCCAAGATTCCTCCTTCTCAACCCGAATTTCATGTGTTTAAACCATATGATGGAGAGCTTTTCGCCTCAACCTTTCATACAATGGGTCTATCTTTAGGTCATATTCCTATAAACAGACGGTCAGATTTTGATTGTGCTAGGCCCACATCTCGAAAAGTAATCCAAAGACGTGTTTGATGTATGGTCATGATTATGTTTACTTTTTGAGATGTGTGACATGTAGAATCAAATCTGACCGTCTGATGGTTATCACATGATCTCAAGATCCTTTGAGTAGAAGATTTGGCGAATAAATCATCTCCATCGTCTAATTCAATGCAGTCAACAATTTAAGCATGTCAAATTGGGATTGAGAAGGGACCCTTGCTCAAATGGTCGGGGGGATATCGCTTGAGCTGCAAAGGAATTGTGTTTAGGGCTCTCAATGGGTCGGGCCAGCCCAGATTTTAGCCCGCACCCGACCCGAAAAAAGTGGTGTTTTTTTATTAAGCAAACCCGGCCCGGTATCCAGATCGGGCTAAGCATGTTGCAACCCGAATAAATCCGGGCTGAACTTAAGTTGAGTGTTGCAACATCCGGCCCGCACTCGGCCCGGATAATATATATATATATATATATATATATCCTTTTGAAATTATAATTTTTTTATATAGTTAATTAAATATAATTTACTTAAATGCCCTGAGATTAAACCATTGAACGGTTTAAACTTGGGATATTTAAGTCAAAATCGCAATAACCTTGTGCATATATTTTTTGGTTGGATAAATTGGATGATTTAATTTATTTTCAAGCAACCATTGCATAGCTTTTTAGCTACACAATTTGGATGACTTGTTAATAGATTTTCAAGCAAGCAACTGTTGTCCGTTATAATCATTATGCAACAAATTAAAATAAAATATTTGAATAAAATCATGTACTTGAGCCTTTATAATGGTAATATAATTATTTAATTAAAATTTTAACCTTCTTCAAACTTTTATTAAAAAAAAAAAATAACCCAATCCAACTTTATTGGAAAAAACAACCCCAAAAAATAGCCTAACCAAATTTTATAAAATAAAAAAAAATCTGTCAGAAAAAAACTCGAGAAAACACTCAAGCCCGGCTCGGCCCAATAGGGGTCGGGTTGGGCTGAGTGCATCGTAACCCGGGTTAGGACCGGGCTGAAAAAATTAGGAACCGGCCCGATTAGGTTATGGCCGGACTGAACCCCAACCCGGCCCTAATCCGGCCCATTGAAAGCCCTAAACGTGTTGACATAATGGTTTGAGCAACCTAACCCACCACGGGCTGTGTTCGGGTCCAAAATCCTGACCCATTAGGTTGGGTCAGGTTAGAAACCTCAACTCATTTAGTTAAATGGGTCGGGTTTAGATCCTAGTTTCTTGACTAGAGCCCGACCAATGCAACTTTACCTGACTTGGTACAATATATTTTAACCTAAGTTGGCCCAACCCAACCCGAATTTTTGCTAATCAGGTCAGGTTGGGTTCAGGTTGAGGGCTTAAATATAGAGCTTTTCTGCTATGGGTGGCCTGACCATCATGGGCAGGAAAGTAGACCACACGTCCACTTGACTATTTGATTCGTCTTGCTGTCACGTGGACATCTGGTCCATTTTCCCATGGAACTCAAGACCGACAATTCAAAAATTACAATCGCATCCTTACGAAATGCATGCCATGCTGCAGGGTCTCTTGATTTCGGACTGGGAAGGCGTCGACCGGATTACAACTCCGGCTGGCTCACATTACAAGGAGAGCGTTAAGTCCGCCATCAACGCCGGCATCGACATGATCATGGTCCCTCATGATTACCCACGGTTTATTGGAGACCTAACTGAACTAGTTGCATCGGGTGATGTCTCCATCCCTAGGATTGACGACGCGGTCCAGAGGATTCTAAGGGTCAAATTCGTAGCGGGCCTTTTCGAGAGGCCCATGACAGATAGGTCGCTCATTGATATGGTCGGGCATGAGGTACGGATATTGTTAAATTCCAAGAGCTAAAACTTTTGTACATGAGATTTGTACTGTAGAGCATAGTTAAAAGGAAACACTTTTCAACTTTTGGGATTTTTTTCACTTAGAACATCATTTAAGCCGTATAATTTGAAGATGTTGATGAAAAGATCTTTGGGGCTAAAGATTGGCACAAAACTCGATTTCTATTCTAATTCAATACGGTCAAAGGCCATCATCTTATACAATTGACTCTGACAAATCAAATGATAGATATTATGTTTTATGCCAATTTTTAGCCTCAAAACTCTTTTTATCATGGATCAAGTCAGACGGCTTAGATGGTGTTCCATGTGGCAGATATCCAAAGAATAACAGTCTTTCTTTTCAATCATATTACATGATACAAATCTCATGCGTAAGTTTTAGCTCCCTTTAATATTCCTTTGAAAAAACCTAGTATTCAGCCACCAACATGGATCAAAATTCCATCCGATACCAATACGTATTGGACGATACGTATCAGTATCGGTGACCTCCGATACGGTACATTCAATGTACCGTATCGGTCATTTGTATGGAAGCAACCAGACGATACATTCAATGTATCGTCCGATATTATCCGATACCGATACGTATTATTCGATACGTATCAATTTTAGGCTCAGACGATACGTATTGATTTTCCGGCATTTTGATCCATGGCCACCAACCCCATTAGAGGCAAATGTAGGTGCTATTAAAGGGTTGGGTTGGGCCTACCCAATTATTTTATATACATATATATATATATATATATATATATATATATATATATATATATAAAAGCTGAACTTGAACTCCCGTCCTTTACATTGCATCATTGTCAACCTTTCACTGTGATATAGGACTAAGCACTTTGCCTACTTAAGAAGTCGGGAATCGGCTGAGTTTGGGGTCAATGATGCCACTTAATCAGTTAATCTTTCTAAAATGTCCAAAACACACTTAAAAATAACCTTAACTGCTTTCAATGAGACAATAGATATGATCAGTTTTCATCCCAATCTTTGACACATTAGATTTTGAAATCATGGACCTACCATCGTATGGTTAAATTTTTATTCAGCACGGCACATGATCATTTGCTTATATGAAATGTTGTTCTCAAATTACTTCCTTGTAGAGTGAAAATTTGACCATTTAATAAAAGTATCATGGTCTCAAGTTTTATTATGTTGAAGATTAGAATGAAAAATAATCTTCACCATCAGATTCAAAGCAGTCTACGATTGAAGCGTATGTATCTTCGGCTTCGAAGGAAGAATCTTGGTTGAATATAAAGTTACCCTTAATAAAATTAAAAATTTCTCTACTTGCTTTTTGTAGTAAGGCATATCTTAAAGGAATGAAAACATTTTGAGAGAAAAAGTGTTACTTAAATAAATAAAAGTTTTTTCTATTGGTTTTTTAAATAAATAATTTTATTGGGAAGTGGGGAAATTGATTATTTTCCATATCATTCGTAATATGTCTTTTTAATAAATATTTATTTGGAAGAAGGGCAATTTTATTTTATTTTGAGAAGAGGAAGAAGGGCAATTGATATGTTTGCTTATCATTAAAATATGTACGTGTTAAACTGTAGTGACCAAATCGGGTTTGGGGACTAATTAGGCTTGGAAAAAATTCAGAAAATCTGAAATTTTCGTCAAAATTTTTTTTAAAAAAAAGGGGTCAAAATTTGGAAAAACAAAAAGAAAAATTAAAAAAATAAATTTTAATTTTTAAAAAATTGAAAAACAAATATATATATATATATATATATATATATATATATATATATATATATATATATATATGGAAAATTCAGGATGTTTGCAAATAATTCTTAATATTTACATTTTTTATATTTTGAAAAAGTCGCAAATAACTATAATATTATTTGAGATTTTTTTTTTTTCGAAAAATCATAAATTATTCGCTACTTTTTCAATAAGCCGGGGAATTTGGTTACTATATGTTAAACAACCCTTTGGCAAATTTTGAGTTTACATTTTTTCGTAGAAACATAGAGAATTAGCGCGAGAAGCTGTACGAAAGAGCCTAGTGTTGTTAAAGAATGGCAATGGCGAGAAGCCGATGCTGCCGTTGAGCAAAGATGCGTCTAAGATTCTTGTTGCCGGTATCCATGCAAATAGCATCGGCTATCAGTGCGGTGGATGGACAATCACATGGACTGGTAGCACCGGAAACAATACGAAAGGTATACACGCTATCTAAACTATATATAAATGAATCTAATACAGTCGAAGGCAAGGTCCGGCCCAAAATAGCAACAATTTTTTGACCCATTCCTACTGGTCCTCTTATACATAAAAGTGTGCAATTATTTATAACGAGCGATTCTTTCTTTACAAACAGGGTTTGCATGTGGGAAAACAATTGATTGATTTGAATTAGAAGATAGAGAATTTTTTTATCCCAATCTTTTATAAAACGGATCTTGTGTTCATGGGTGTCAGACAGCCAGACTTTGACTTCATGTCATAAACTCATAACAAACATCTCAAAAAGTAAATGTGATCTGTTGTACCATCAAACGTGGTTTTTGGGCCACTTTTGTAGATGTGTGTCACGTGAGTCAATAACTGATCGTCTTATGGTAAACCCATGATCTCGAGATCTATTGTGTGGAAGATTGGGATGAAAAATGATCTCTATTGTCTCATTTAAGGGAAGAAAGTTGATTTTCACTATTTTCTGCATAATAGCATTATAAAGATCGGAAAAGGACAATAAGTGGGCCCGCACATAAACTCAGTTGCAGTACACCAAGCTATTTAGGTGGAAATCAATTCGATTGTTCAGATGGATGCAATTGAGTTTCTCACCAAAACAAAAGGGATATTTTGTCATTCCAACGCTATTTTGATTTTAAAAGCCCTCTTCTAGATAATAATTAATAGGGGTTATTTTTTCATTGTTTGGACAAAAGTCCTTTTTCCAATAGAGATGGAAATCATTCCTCAACACCCTAATCAAACAACAAAAATTTCATTTCCACATGAAATCAGTTGTAAGAAATTAGCCAAGAAATGGGTCTTAAGACTGTTGTATTTTGGGTTAAATCTTTCTCTACACACAGGGACAACGATATTAGAAGGGATCAAAAGCGCCGTCAGCGAGCGAACCCAAGTAATGTACGAGGAGAAACCGGACAAGAATTTTTTCAAGAAAAATAGAAATGTCTCTTACGCAATCGTGGCCGTAGGTGAGGTCCCTTACGCTGAGACCGGTGGTGATGATCCCAATCTAACACTCTCCACCGAGGCCGTAGAAATAATAGAAAGGGTGTGCCATGAGGTGAAATGCTTGGTGATCATCATATCAGGAAGACCTTTAGTTATAGAGCCTTATATTGATGGCATTGATGCGGTGGTCGCGGCCTGGCTTCCCGGCAGCGAAGCCGGAAAAGGAATCTCCGATGTTATTTTCGGTGACTACAATTTTCAAGGAAGGCTTCCGAGGACTTGGTTCCGACGGGTCGACCAGCTTCCGATGAATGTAGGAGACCCAAATTACGACCCGTTGTACCCATTCGGGTTTGGGCTCAATATGGATCTTCGGCCGATAAAAGAATCGAACGATATTTCTTCTGATTCAAATTCTTCGTTTTCATCATAATTTGTACAGCTTAATTGATGGGTCATATATATTCTTATCAATAATGTAAGATGCATTTAGTAACTTGAATGAGGGATGAAGTAATCAGTGGTGGAGCCTAATTTTTCTAATGGGTCCCTCGTATTGTAATATATGCATTTTTTAGGAATTATCCCCAAACTTTTTAAAAGAATTTGGACTTCTCCTTCTATTTATCTAGTGGGATGCACATGTTATGTGGGTTAAACTTTTGTATCGGACCCAATAATTTTTTTTTTTTTTTTTTTATCCGACCTATCCCAAAGTTCAGGTTCAATCTCTTATTCCCAACTCAACCTGAAAAGTCAATTTTGGATCCAACCCAGCAAAAAAATTTGGGTCGGATCATTCATGCATCAGGTCGACCCAATCCGTTGACATCGAAAGGTGCAAAAGAAGCACGGGAGATTTATAAGTGATATTTCCCGGTACCTTTAATTTCAATCCAAAATTTTTCCTTCTCAAGGTTTGATACTTTTAAATTGTTAGACCGCTTTGAATTAGACAATGGAGATCATTTTTTGTCCCAATATTTGACTTGATAAGTCTACCATAAGATAGTGTTTCCGTGTGGCACACATCCATAAAAGTGATCCTAGAACTACAGTTGATGTGCGTTGACCGTTTATTGTTTACCTATGATTATGTTCATGTTTTCTGTGATGTGATCCTCATAAATGAAAATCAAAACTTTTGATGGTAGGATCATGATCTTAAGAACTGCAGTGTTGACCAATCAAAAAAAAAAGATTTGCAGTGTTGAAGATTGGGATGAAAAATAATCTCCAACATTTGATTAAAAAAAGTCTAACAATTTAAGTATGCATGTGGAAAGATGTGTGCCAAGTGGAATCAACATCTTACCATAGATATGATGTCACCGGCACCCAAGAATCTTAAGTTGCGCTACTCTTTGGAAATGATAGATTCAAGGAGAGAAAAAAGAGGTATGAAGCAAATGAAAATCAGAGATTCAACGAGCGAAATGATAGAGCCAAGGAGAGAAAAAAGGTAGCTTTAATAGCTCCCACGGAATCTTCCAAGGAACCTACGCCCAAAATCATTTATTGCTTTGGATCAGATGATGGAGACGTGTTTCGCTCCAATCTTTCACAGAAGGGATCTTGAAATCATGGCATACCTCAAAGTCACGTTTGAGCATGATGTGTGCCATGTGATTTTAGGACCACTTTTTCCAGATATTTGCCATGTAAAATCTAAAACTGACCATCTGATAGGTGTGAAATGATCTCAAAATCCATTGTGTAGATGATCGAGCTCAAACACAATCTCCATCATCTGATCCAAAATAATCAATGATTTTGAGTGTAGGTACCCTAAAGATCTGTGGGTGCTATTAAAGCTACCCGAGAAAACAAAAAAAAAAGTGCATAGGAAATAGAAAGGAGAGATTCAAGGAGCGTAAAAGGTCCGGAGCAAAACCAAAGGCGCTTAAAAAATATTTAATTGTAGGTAATGTTGTTTGCAACCATAGATTTATATTGAAAATTATTATTGCAAATAAAAATATCCTTTAATGATTTATTAAACTTTTAAAAACTGCAAAACCAACCAAAAATTTATTAGCTGCATGTTTGTCGGTAAAAAAATGGGCTTTGGGGGATCCTCCATGAAGAACAAACACACGGGTGGAGTCATAATTTTTTCATAGGGTAGTCATCTAATCAATTAATGTTTGAAAATTATATAATTTTTTCTCTAAGAAAACCGCTAAAAAAAGAAAATATCTACAAACGAAACTAGATACGAAATAAAAGAAAATCATATACATATCGATTAGGCCGTTCCAATAAAATTAGCGTAATTCAAAATTTCCTCGAGGAATGACTACAAGGTAGCATCATTCTCGTCATCATCCTCCAAAGAGTAGGATGATATGGCAGTACGTTATAAAGAGCCCGTGAGACCATCAAAAGCTATTGACCATATCCCGATGATGAACGAAAAGACATTTTTTTATTTAATAATCTTGATGCCTTTGTAAAATTATATATATATATATTAAGTTATTTTTCCTCTTTACATTTCTTAGCGAATTGCTCAAGTGGTAGACTTAGTGCTTTGTGAAGGTGAGGTTCTAGGTTCAAATCTTATTATATATAATAAATTGTTTAATTTTTTTAAGTAATTATACTAGCGCATATACACCATGTGTGAGTATGTAGCTCTACAACATAGTGGAGTCCCTTGTGAGAGAAATCTCTCTCAAAATAAGTTCGACACCTAAAGAGATGGGGAGGAGCCTAAATATAGGCCAAAATTGACGGATTTAGTTAAAAAGAAAATCAAAGAATAAATATTTGTGATGAAAACAAATATCATAAAAAAAAAATTGTTTGAAGATTTTAGATGATTTTGAGTAGCCAATATAATTTTGGATGAATGAGTGTCCACTAATATAAATTAGGACACTTAAAGCTTGGTAACAAATTTTTAAAAAGTTTAGGTGGTCAATTAACTACCCAAGTCATAAAGCGGTCACACATAAAAACTACATCCTTAAAAAACCTTTAAGATTTTTTTTAAAAGATGGGGAATCCTGAGACCCCCTGTAAGACAACATAACTCCACCATTGGAAGTAATGATATAAATTGTTTAATGGATTATGTTGGAGCATGGATCAAAATATTGTTCGATGCCGATACGTATTGGACGATACGTATTGGTATCGGTGGTGAACGATACGGTACATTGAATGTACCGTATCGTTGATCTATATGTACATAGTCGGACGATACATTGAATGTATCGTCCGGTACTATCCGGTATCGATACTTATCATCTGAAACGTATCAGTTTTGGGCTCGAACGATACGTATCGATTTTCCGGCATTTTGATCCATGTGTTCGAGTAAATCATACCACACAAATCAAAGAGGCATTAGCCTAGTTGGGTTTGATTCTCGTCCTCTGATGTTGCCCCGCAGCGTGCTCCTTCACACTGCTCCATAACTGTCACATGTGTATGTGTGCATGCTCCTCGGTTCTTGAGGCTATCTCGGCCGAATGGCCGTAAAAAATAAAAAAACTCATACCACACAAACAAGTGCATTTGACTACGTTGAATCAGACAATGTAGATCATTATTCATCCCAATCTTTCACACAATGAATCTTGAGATCATGGGTGTACCATCAGACAATCATTGTTTTATTTCACGTGACACACATCTTAGAAAGGTACAGTTAGATGTATTTAAGCGCCAAATCTCTGAACAGTCAAAAACATCCTTTCATTGAATTTTGCACTCATAAATATTCATGCATATTCATGCATCTAGTAAGCTTGACCGGTTTGACACAATCACCAAATTCTGTGACTGCTCGAAGAAGTTACGAATAAAACACACACCCTTATTTGTAAACGAATAAATCATGTTTTCAATTCATGCATTTTTTCAATAAAGGAAATCGCTAATTTTGTTACTGAATCAGGATTAATTTGCAATTTTTGCAATAAATCAAGACTTTTTTACTGTTTTTAAATCTTTCATACTTTGTAATTATATTTTTAAAAAATTGCTTTATTTCTCAATTTTTTATTATTTTTCCCGAACTTTCTGAACTTTTGCCAAATTTTTTGGAAGTTTCTTTTGCCAACTTGTTCCCAAACCCCGACTTAGTGATGGTTTGACCCGGGATCTAGACTTAAGCTGTGTTTGATAACTTAGAAGTTGCAAATTCATTGAATTATAAACTTCCAAATTTCTTGTTTAATATCCTTTGAAAGAAGTCGAATTATTTATAATTAAAAAAGAAAAAGAAAGAAGTGGAATTAAACTGACTTAAGAGAAAATTATCGGCAATTCTCTATAGAGCGGAGACAAAGTGTCACGACCCAGAATCTTAGCCGTTCTCAAGGGCCTAGAATTTCGTGTTATGACACCGTACGCCTGTTAAGGCGATAAGCGGATATACATATCTTACTAGATCTTACATAAAATTGGGCTTCCAAAAATCGTGAACCAAAAATTCTTCTACATTATAAATTCCTTGCAATAAGCTTACATTGAATTTTGAGTTCAATAAACAAACTGACCAAAAATAGAGGTTCCGTCAACTACTGAAAGATCTTTTTAAACAATTAATATATACCTGACGTCGTCTAGCTGATCATCCAAGTCGTCACCCTTATAATCCGTATCATCTTCCAATGCATCAAGTTCATCAGGCAATATAGTCCATATCTTCACCTGTAGCTGTTAGTTTTTTGTGGGGTGAGTTTACTCAGTCACATAAACTCAATGTGTTGTATAATCGATCCACAACAATCTACACAGGTGATCTTGAGTGCAACCTTGTGAGTAAAGGTGAATCCTTTAAAAATTCATATAAACAGCATAATAAAAGTTCTCATAATCATTGTATAACTATAAAACTAATAAACTGAAGTAACATAACAGATTTCAGTGCACATGATGCTTCTAATGCTTATACTTTTCTTACTGGTCTTGACAACTTAACTTACGTGGCATATCAAAGTCTTATTATTACTCCACACGCCTACATAATGTACTTCGTATCTTACTTATCTTATTTAAACGATCCGTGCCAGGATTGCTGCTCTAGCCTATCACGCGAGGTCCACGTGTAGATAATCACCTAACTTCCATATCATAACATAAATCATCATCCAGCCCGATGAGGTTGCACACATAGTAACCACAATGTCCCCTTAATTCGAGACAAAGCTATCATAGTGTCCTTCAGAGCCGTCTCGGCTGCAGACATTAGATCTTGCGGTGGCACGCAAGACATGGCACGTGTAGAAACTTAATTCATATTTAGCTGGCCTTCACGGTGTATTTTAACATATCATAATATTATTCAGTTTTGGGCTTAGGTCCCCTCCCCGCTTTCATATTTGTGTGGGCTTAAGTCCCCACTTTCTTAACATCTCGTAGCTTAACGTATTCATACTCTATCTTTTCTTAAACTTAATTTGAATGGGTCACAGTGCGATAGACTTCACTAACCACGCTTTCCAAGGGACGGATTTCGTAGTAACTTGGATGTACTTTGTGTAGCATCCCATACTACCATAGAGGGGTTGCATCCGTATATGGACGCAAACATTTCCAATTTTACGTGATCGTGAAAGAAATCCCACCGTGACGAAGGCTTAAAAGCCGTGTATCGTATCTCATTCTTTTTTCTTAACATACATATACCCTAACGTACTTCTAATTAATGAATGTCACACAAAGCAAATGAAATATATAATAAGAAAGCATCTAACCATAAAGAAAATTAATATTACTCGTAATTCAAAAATATCTCACCCATCATTAAGAGAGAGAAGAAGGCGACCTAACAAAAAAAATGAAGGTACGTGAGTACCAGAAAGCGTATTACAAAATGATGTTAGACTAGTCTCATCAGATAGATATTGTTGATCTGATGAAAATGAACTGATCGTTTGTGAAATTTGGCTAAGTATTGAGTCCCATATGACTCAAACAAGTTTCGACCGTCGAATCCTTATTGCACGATTTTCGGTATACGTAAACTGTGAGAATTTTTGTCATCATCATAACTTGAAAAATCAGTGTTGCTCTTTAGGAAAATAGTCTTGCCAAGTAAATATGTTTGACAAAATGTTTTGTCACCTTTGGACCCACGGTCGTCCATAGTACACTTACGGACGTTCGTGATCACGAACTACCGTGAGTGATTCACAAACGTCCGTGACCCGAAATTCTATAAAATCTTGGAAGTTCGGCAGTTTAGTAACTGATCCGAAAATCTTCTTTTGTCAAAATTTCTGGTCCAAATTTTATTCTTGAGATTACTTACCATTTGTGGATGTCAATCCTAAATCTCAATGATGAGTGCATTCCTTCTAATTCTTGTTTGAGAGTGTAAGACTTATGAGAAACAAGTGGACCTTCGTGAGAGGCGACGGTTGTTGGAAATGTTTATTGTAGATAGAATGATGGTGAGAGACTGTCATTGTTGGTGATAGGAGTGGTAGGGCATATCATTCCAAAGAGACACTGTAAGGCTATTATTTCATAGTGAATTATTTCTTGAATCTGAGATAGATCCCGTGGTTTTTACCTGTGATGGGTTTTCCACGTTAAAAAATGACTTGCGTTCTTATTTTTTGTTATGTGGTGATTGTGAGTAATATTAAATTGCTTATTTAATAGATTAATATAAACTCCCAAATTTCAATTGGTATCAGAGCAAGGTCACTTTATACATTCTAACGATTTAAGTGTAATGTCAAATTTGGGATATCATGATCTTCCTAGAGAAAGTGCGTCTACTGCTAGACCTCCTCTATTTGATGGCTCTAATTATCCTTACTGGAAGGTAAGGATGAGAGCATTTTAAAGTTCAATGGATCCTCACATATGGTATTCTATTGAGGACGGATGGTCGCCCCCAACTACGACCTCTATTGTCGATAATAAATCACATACCACTATCAAACCTAGATCTTTATGGACGGATCAGGAATATGATAATCTTGATTATAATTCCAAAGCCTTTAATGCTTTATTTGGAGCAGTTACTGCTTCTGAGTTTCGTCGAATAAGTACTTGCACCATAGCCAAAGATGCATGGAAAATTCTCGAAATCATTTATGAAGGGACTCCTCAAGTGAAGATTTCCAAACTTCAAATACTCACATCTCAGTTTGAAAATCTTCGCATGGATGATGATGAAAAGTTTTCTGATTTTTATATTCGCTTAAATGATATTGTGAATGACTCTTTTAATTTAGGAGAACTTATTTCTAATACGAAGATTGTGCGTAAAATTCTAAGATCTATACCTAAAAGGTTCAGATCTAAAGTCAATGCAATTATTGAATATAAAGATGTTGACAATCTAAACTTAGATGAACTTGTCGGGTCTTTACAAACTTATGAATATGAAATTCAAGATAAACATGTTACTAAAAGTGTTGCTTTTAAATCATCTAAGGTTGAGTCTGATTCAAGCAGTGATTCTGATCAATCAGATGAACTTGTTTTATTTATTAAAAAATTTTAAAAATTTTATAAAAATAAGAACCAACCTTTTAAAAAATTTGAAAATTCTGAAAATTTTAAATCTTTTGAGAAAAAACTTTAAAAGGATTCTACTGACACTAATCAATGCTTTAAGTATCATGGTTATGGGCATTATGCTAATAAATGTCCTAATAAAAAAAATGATAAGGGAAAATCTAAGGTTTTAACTGCTTCACATGAGATTGATATGTCAAATGAGTCATCTTCTGATGAATCTGAATCTGTTTCATATGGATTTAAAGCTTTTGTGACCTCAATTATTGAATCAAATAATTCTCAAAAACCATCCCATATTGAAACCGACTCTATTGTTTCAATATCATCTGATACTGAAATTGATGGTGATGTATTGCATAGGACAAATGCCTATAGTGAACTCTATCAAGAATCAATACATCTAACAAAAGAAAAAATTAAATTGACCAAAGAAGTGACTGACTTAAAAAACATTATCAGTAAACTTCAAGATAATGTGAATTGTTTCACTTCAAAATTTATAGAACAGGAAAATAAAGTAAATTCCCTCATTTTATTAAATGAAAATTTAAAAAGGAAACTTCGTTCCATTTCTGAAAAATATTTAAGCATTTACAAGACAAATGAGAAAATGAAAAAATTACTCAATTCTGGTCAAAGAACAACAGACAAATCAAGTATTGGATATCATCATGTAGTAAATAAAAACCCAAAACCTGAGGTAACTCATGCTCCAAAATTTGTTAAATAAATAACCCATGCTCCAAAATTTGTTAAAGAAACCAAATCATTTCCTACGAATTCTAATCAAAATTCAAGTAAATTCATATCTTTCAATTCTAGATCATTTAGTAGGAGAGTACCAATCTGCTATACTTGTGGATGGGAAGGACATACTTATGTGCATTGCCCATTTGCCTTTAAATACTCTTCATACTACGTTCCCAACTATCAAACTTTGAAGAAAAATCAATTTATCTCATTGAGTAGTTCAAATAAAAATATCAACAAACATGTGATTCAAAGTAAATCAAATCTTAAATACAAACGTGTTTGGATTCGAAAAACTGATTTAACTGCACAGGTTGCTCATATTTCACTAAAAGCAAGTGAATCGTCTAAATGGTTCCTTGATAGTGGATGTTCTAAGCATATGACTGGTGAGAAATCATTTTTCTCTCACCTTAGTCCATGCTCGGAGGGAAATGTTACCTACGGAAATAGAAGTTCATGTAAAATTACTGATAAAGGAACAGTTGAAGCACCTGGATGTCCTAAAATAAATGAAGTCCTTTATGTTGAAAGACTTAAGGCTAACCTCATTAGTATTAGCCATTTATGTGATGATGGGATGAATATTAGTTTTACAAAAAATTTGTGCATTGTAGTGGATTCAAATGGTCAAATTGTTCTTGAAGGGATTAGATCTTCAGAGAATTGTTACACCTTCAGTGATCTTCTCAAAAATAATTGTCTTACCACTAAAACAAATAAGATAAATATTTGGCATCAGAGGCTTGGCCATATGAATAAAAATGATCTTTACAAATTAGCCTCTGATCAACTTGTTAAAGGTTTATCAAAATTAAGTAAACCAGATAGATCTATTTGTAGTGCTTGTCAAATGAGTAAACAGACCCATGTGCCCCATAAGAAAGTAAATGTTCCTACTTCTTCTAGGATACTTGAATTAATACATTTTGATCTTGTAGGTCCCATGAGAACAAGTAGTTTAGGAGGTAAGAAATATGTGCTTGTATTGGTTGATGATTTTTCTAGATATACTTGGGTTGGTTTTCTTAGAGATTATCTCAAACTTTTGATGAATTTATTATAATTTCTAAAAGAACTCATGTAAAGACCCGTATTTTGAACCCGAGTTAGACTAACCCCGTGTGTGTATTCCGCTCGACGACCGACGTCGCCATTTGTTTTGGATTTTTATCTAGATGTGATTGTGCGAACAGATT
The DNA here is from genome assembly GCA_021018995.1 of Chloranthus sessilifolius. Lineage (NCBI taxonomy): Eukaryota > Viridiplantae > Streptophyta > Magnoliopsida > Chloranthales > Chloranthaceae > Chloranthus > Chloranthus sessilifolius. The sequence continues at coordinate 194,954,586 of CM037584.1, forward strand.
CTGATTTAAAGCTCATTTGGACCCTCGTGCGAAAGTTGTGCACCGACCACGGTGTGACCGCTCAACACCGGGCTTGAGTTTTAAAATTAGAAGTGTATAACACACAAGAGGTGTGTGTGTGCTTAACTTTGTGAACAATCCTGTTATAAGAAGGAATTGTATTCCTGTATTATACTAGGTTTTGTTAAGAGAGGAGGAGACATGAGTGCCGCGAAAGACCGTAACCGTTTGATAGTTGTCCAACCGCGCGAAACTCTGTCTTCTCTCTTCCTCAATCATCGTAGGAGATCAGTTTAGAAACCTCCTCCTCTAGAACCCTCTTTGTTGAAAACCCTTGAACCTTAGAAAGAACTTGAATCAACCTTGGATTCATAGTTGGGTATTGGGAGAGGTTAAGATCATTGGAGACGTGTTGGAGTAGTCTCTGTGAACTCGTGGGATCGTTTGCAGTGCGAATCGTCGAGGAAACCCGCCGGTTTCGTTCCGAAGCTCCGTTCGCGTGACTTGTTTCTAATCAAGGAATCCTTAGACTAAAGGTATGTTTCAATTAAATTTATTGATTAAAATCATTGGATTAGCCATGGACTTTCTTTTGGGATGTATGGGTTTCCATTCGGGTGAAAATTGGGGCGAGAATCGCGATCCGAATTGAGTTCTGAAACTCAAAACTCTCGCTGTCGTTGTTGCTCGCTCGAGTGAGCCATTTTGATCGCTCGAGCGAGGATGCACTGATGAGTAGTGAAATATGATGATATTTTACCCCTAAATACCTATATTTAGCCGTCTGATGAGAATTATTAGATTTGAAGTGTTTCAGGTAAATATTAGCCAAGTGCAAAAAACAGCCCAAGAATTCTGAAAATAATGTCAAAACACTGCAACTTTGGGTCATCGAGAACTTGGTGCGACTTGCAGCTCAATTTGGACCTTCAAGACAGCCAAAGTTATAGAGATCGTCGTCAGCTTTCCAACGCCATAAGAATCACCTGAATCCGAGTCCGGGACAGAAAGTTATGGCCGAAACACCGAGGCAGTGTTTGATGTAAAGTTGGACGGGAGTTCACGGAAATCTGGGAAGGTCGATCGATCGACCTTCCAGTCGATCAAGCGACCAAAATGATGAATTTGAGACGAAAAGGACTTCTTAAAGCAGATTTTTTGAGATTTTTGGAGGGTCGATCAATCGACCCTATAAGGTCGATCAATCGACCCTGACTTTTCGAGCCAGGAAACTCGCACGACTTGGATATTATTTAAAGCCGACTCAAACACTTCGAGAGAAGAATTAGGATTAGAGTTTTAGTTTTTAGTTTTTCCTTTTCATAGTTAGACGTAGAGATAGGGAGTTTTTATTATTCTTTTTTAGAGCTTTGTTCCTTTAATTTTTCAGTATTCATTCCTTCAGTTTATTATATTTTTGTTAAGTTGATTTCTGCATTAATTTCGTTTCTGAAGATCATCGTACTTTTGGATCAAAGTAATTTTTGTTGAAGTTTGAGTTGATTTCTGCATTAATTTCGTTTCTGAAGATCATCGTACTTTTAGATCAAAGTAATTTCTGTTGAAGTTTGGGATATTTTTAATTCATTAAATTAATGTTATTTTCTCTTCCTTATTTATTTATGTCATTTAATTACAATATGTGTGGCTAAATTCATAGGGATGGGGATCTAATGATTCTCATCCGAGGGATGTACTTTTAATAATATAAATTTAAAATTAAAATATGAGATTTTATTTTATGGTTGTTGTGCTATCATGAACGGATGAAATTCTCGCCACTAATCTGGGATCGCGTGTGCCGAGTCATGCCTGGGATCTCAGATCTTGACGGTAATTTTACCTAATCATTGTTATATGGTCTTTTTGCCTTCATCGTGTGGATCTAATTACGATTATGATCCGGGATCGAGTGTGCCGAGCCATGCCTTCGATTTTGGATCTGTAATGGTAATTTTATCTTAATTACTCCATAATTTGAAATCAAATGTGCCAAGTCATGCCCTTGATTTCAGATCTATGGTGGTATTCTTGTTAAAATTTTCACCCACTTTGGGGATGATTTGAGATCAAGTGTGTCGAGCCATGCCCTTGATCCCAGATCTATATATGAAAATCATCTAAGTCCTGATTGCAGGGATGCAACATGGAACCTATCGGAATTTTGACCATTTATCTTCCATAAAAGATGTTTATTTTCAATGACATATCTCATAGCTTAATCCTTAGATTTATATTATGGGAAGAACAGACCAAAGATGGGAGGATTTAGTATCTTCATCTTTACCTTTCTTTTTGAAATATCAACTGAATTTTAGTTTGTAATCAGTAATTGTCATCTCACAAGATTAAATCATAAGACTGGTAGAATACTGTTAGAGCTTAGTGGATTTCTTGAATTACTATCTTGTCTTTTTAGATCTTTCGAAAATAGTCCTCGTGGGAACGATCTCGTACTCCGCACCCACTATATACAATCTGATTCGTGCACTTGCGAGTAAAACATTACAATTAAAATTGACATCATGCACCAAAAGTTTGACTTTAGAAGTCATATACTCAAAAAATAATTCTCTGTCCTCGCTCGAGCGAGCTTAAGTTATCGCTCGAGCAAGAAATTTCTGAAGGATCTTGCTCGAGCGAGTTATTTTAATCGCTCGAGCGAGGTATCGCTGAACTCCGATACTGTCTTAGTATTTTAGTTATAACTTTTTATCCCGAACTCCGATTGAGATGATTCTTTTTGCGTTGGAAAGATAACAAAAAAATCTACAACTTTCATGTTTTAACCAACTCGTGAGTCAATTGTCTTGATGGTCAAAAATATATAGGAAGGTTACGTCAAATTCTAGGATTGGCGCAACTTGCCCGTTTCAACTTGTTTCGAGGAAACACTTAAATAGGTCTATATTATTAGTGATTAGAGTTAATCTTAATGCATGAAAGTATATTTGTGATGTAGATTAAGAGCGAGAGACCATCAATAGGACTTTGCTTGACTTCGCATAACTCCGAGTTTTGGTAGGAGAATCTCATCTTCACAGTGTTTTATTTTAATTCGCATGAATAATTTGTATTAGATTTTGAACTTGCATTTGTCATCTGAAAATACATCTGTAAATCGAAAACCTGATATAAACTCTGAAAATCCTGAATCTCATCTTCACAGTGTTTTATTTTAATTCGCATGAATAATTTGTATAAGATTTTGAACTTGCATTTGTCATCTGAAAATACATCTGTAAATCGAAAACCTGATATAAACTCTGAAAATCCTGAATCTGCTTAAGCTCTGAACAACTGAAAATCTGAAATCAAGAACCTGAACTATGTATAAGAGACTTGCATCTGATTTATATTAGCATCTATAATTGTTTTATGATTGACCTGAACGACCCCTCAAAAAAATTCCTGAACAACTTCCTGGCACAAGTTTCTCTCATTACGCAAGGGCTTGTTGCATCCTGAAAAAGGGTTCATGAACGACGATGGTAGGTAGGGGTTCCCATCGGCTATATTCCTGCTCTCGAGATATAATTTACTCGGGAGGTAATTTTAAGTTGAGGATTAAATCATGAATTACTGAACTTTACATATAGAAGTTAGAGAAACTAAGACACTGAAACACTGCATCTGTTCTTGAAACTGTTTTCACACATTTAGAAATAAATCTTACATATAATTTTCGCACTTAATTCAGTTTATTATCTGCATATATGTTTGACAAGCTATATTCCGATATATGTTTTGAAACCATGATTAGTTAAAATAAAATGTCGTGAATGTCTTTCTTCTACTGAGCTTTGTTGGTTAGCTCACTCCGACTATACGTCACAGGTCTAAGTACTAGCATGGCTATTCAGGGCTGTGAGACTGATCCTGATTACGTACCTGAGGAAGAGCTTGAGGTTCCTCCTGAGGAGTTTTTCTCAGTATAGAACTTACTGATTTTCTTACTTGTGGTGAGAATTAGACTTGAATTTGTGGGCCCATTTTAGTTGGATATCATAGTTTTATACTTGACTTTGATTTTCTGTTATGAGCCATGTTTCGATGATGGTCGGCCATCATCGGTGGTTCTTTACTTTTAATTGCTTCCGCATTTATTTTAGCTATGAATATTTATTGCGCTTTACTCTGATATGTGTCCTATTTATCCGGCTTATCGTTTATTCGATAGGTTGGCGAATAGGCATTTCCTATACCTGAGGGATTGAAAAAGTCGGGTCGTCACAACTCAAATTGAAAAAAATCTTTCTATTGTTCGAATTCGTAGTGATCATGGTAAAGAATTTGAAAATTCATCTTTTGCTAAATATTGTGCATCAAATGGAATAAAACATGAATTTTCTACTTCGCACACACCTCAACAAAATGGTGTGGTTGAGAGAAAAAATAGGGTACTCCAAGAAATGGCTAGGGTTATGTTAAATGCTAACAATGTGGCTAGAAATCTATGGGCTGAGGCCATTAATACTGCTTGTTACATATCCAATCGAGTGTACCTTAGACCCAACACTACTAAGACTCCATATGAAATATGGAACGATAAAAAACCTCAAGTTAGTTATTTTCGCGTCTTTGGTAGTGCTTGTCATATTTTAAGAGATCGTGAATCTCTTAGTAAATTTGATGCTAAAACTAACAATGAAAATTTTCTTAGTTATTCTTTGAACAGTAGGGCTTATAGGGTTTTTAACTTAAGAGATCTTACTGTTGTTGAATCAATAAATGTAGTTGTAGAAGATCAAAAATCATATTCTTCTACTGTTTTAAATAGAGATATTGATGATGAAATGCTTATTGTTCCTTTTAATCATGAGAAACATAGGCTTGACAACACAAAATTTTCATCTAATAATGAAAATTCTACACACCCTTCAACCATCATCACTAATGATGTGAATATGGAAAATACACAGAACAATATCTCTGAAAATAAGTCTCGACATAGACCCTCCTATGCTCATGATACGAGAAGTCATCCTCCAAGTGCAATCATTGGTGATGTCTCCACCAAACTGATGACTAGGAGAAAATTTGAAAATCTTTCAAATCTTCTGTCATATATGTTACACAGCAACTCTTGAACCAAAAAATATTAAAGAAGCCCTTCTTGATGAGCATTGGGTTATTGCAATGCAAGAAGAGCTCACTCAATTTAAAAGGAATGATGTGTGGGAACTTGTTTCTAGACCTCAAAACATTAGAATCATTGGTACGAAATGGATTTTCAAAAATAAAACTAATGAAGAGGGTAAAATCATTAGAAATAAAGCAAGATTGGTGGCTCAAGGGTACACACAGGTTGAAGGCATTGACTTTCATGAAACATTTGCACCTGTGGCTAGACTTGAATCCATTCGTATAATTTTGGCAATGGCATGTCATTTAAAGTTTAAATTATATCAAATGGATGTAAAGAGTGCTTTTTTAAATGATTTTTTAACTGAGGAAGTGTATGTGGAACAACCTAAAGGGTTTGAAGATCCACATCATCCTCTTGATGTTTTTCGACTTTAAAAGGTCTTATATGGTTTGAAACAAGCACCTCGTGCTTGGTATGATAGACTCACAAAATACTTAATTAATAACGATTTTAAACGTGGTAGTGTAGATAAAACTTTATTTCTCAAAGAAGAATCATCTCATTTAACAGTTGCTCAAATTTACGTTGATGATATCATCTTTGGATCCACACTTGATTTAAATGCACATAAGTTTCAAACTCTAATGAGCAATGAATTTGAAATGAATTTATTTTGTAAGTTAAACTGTTTTTTAGGTCTTCAAATCAAACAGTGTTCTTCTGGCATTTTCATTACCCAATCCAAATATGCAAAAGAACTTGTAAAAAAATTTGGTTTAGAATCAAGTAAACCAGCCCGTACTCTAATGAGTATATCTGTAAAATTGACTAAAGATGTAAATGATAAAGCTGTTGGAAAAACTCTTTATAGAAGCATGATAGGTAGTCTTCTCTATCTTACTGCTAGTCGACCAGATATTGCTTATAGTGTTAGTATGTGCGCTAGATTCCAGGCAGCCCCTAAGGAATCTCACCTAACTATTCTTAAACGTATCATCCGTTATGTTAATGGAACATTAGAGTTAGGTCTCTGGTATCCCTTTGATACAACATCTCATATCATTAGTTTTTCCGACTCTGATTGGGCCGATAATTCTGATGATCGTAAAAGCACTAGCAGTGGTTGCTTTTATATCGGTAATTGTCTTGTGTCTTGGCTCAGCAAGAAACAAGCTTCGGTTTCGTTATCCACTGCTGAAGCAAAATATATTTCTGCTGGAAATGGGTATACTCAACTCTTATGGATGAAGCAAATGTTGTCTGACTATGGGATTTGTCAAGGTGTAATGACTTTGTTTTGTAATAACACCAGTGCTATTTGTATTTCAGAAAATCCTGTACAACACTCTAGGACTAAATACATCGATATTCGTTACCACTTCATACGTGATTTGGTAGAAGATAAAATTATTCTCCTAGAGCACATAGACACTCATTTACAATTGGCTGATATCTTTACAAAACCGTTGGATTTTGTTCGATTTGAATTTCTTCGCAAATACATTGGTTTATGCTTCATTGATTAAATTTTTCTTCAAACCTTGTATATATATTTTATTTTACAATTTGCAATTTTTTTTTAATCATTATTTTTTTCAGGACTCTATATGATACATTCTAAATTTTCAAATGTGAACACTTGATCAAATTTCCTGAGATTGCTTCTATCTAATCATGAGTTACTCTTAATTGGCTTTAATTCAGTCTTATCATTATAAATCTTTTATTAATTGTTAGTATATAAAGGATTTTTTTTTTGGGCATTGCAACAAACTTGAGTCATGCGTATCCATCGATATATGATTAAAATATCCTAAACAAAACTTCTTCTGATTGGTTACCTCTTACTATTTTGCCTTTTCAACTTGAGTTAATAAGCTCGTTGGAGTATTTTATACTCAATGCCCTGAATCAACTGAATTGGGAGTCATTGGCCTAACTCTCGTTAAATTAGTTGAATAGAAAGCAAGTTTAAGTTTGCTCTTTCATATAAGCTCTTGCTCTACCTTGTTGCCTAATTGACTCGAGCAAGTAAAACCGTTGGGATTTTTTATGATCCATTGCCCTAAACTAACTAGTTGGGAGTCAATGTTCTAAAGCTCGTTAAAAGGGTCTTTTAGAAAACTTAAATAAGTGTGAGTGATAAACTTTTTATTAAGTGAATTTGTTTGAAATAAAATTTGTCACTCGTTTTCTTCAATATGACTGCAAATTCTATTTGTTGCAATTGACCTTATTTTCCTTCAAATTATCCTTTATTAACTATCTTTAATAATATGATCTTATCTGAAGATTATTAATTTCGATCAACTCTACTTCTTCCTAAATTTCATTCTGAGGATATTTAATTTATTTATTCACATGCAACTTTATTGTGTGGCATATTGTAAGTTTCGAAATTTTCAGAAAATATACTAGCCTCTTCACATTTTGCAAAAATTTTCAAAGTTCCACGGACGTCCGTAGCCCTATCACGGACGTCTGTAAATTGTATGCCTCACTGAAATTTTTCAAACGGTTGTCCGAAAATGCACCACGGACGTCCGTGTCTAGAACACCTCTCTGTCACATTTTTACCGGACGTCCGTCCCTGTCACATCGGACGTCTGTCAAAAGTCAATTTTTTTTTCCTCAAAAAACGATCCAAAGTATTCGCAATAACTATAACTGCATGCGTTCAGTTTCCCAACGGACGTCCGTTCATGTCATTACGGACGTCCGTCGTATCGAAACCCAACGATTTTGTACTTTCCTTCAACACTTGCAGATTCTTAACACGGATCTCAAAACACCTACGGACGTCCGTGACATGTCCTACGGACGTCCGTCGACCATTTTTATAAAAACGAAAATTTCAAATTTTTATTCATTTTCCACTTCGTTTTTACTTTCACAAATTCGCTTTCTTCTTAGATTTTACGTAAATATGTCTAAATCAGAAAAACTCAAAGAAATCTAAAGGTTCCTCTTCTTCTTCGCCTGCACTTCAAAGATTTCCATCTCAAAGCTATGAAGAGCGTTTTATTCGTCTGTTTTTGACTCGAAACCTTATTGTTGAACGAGTGGTACTAGAAAAGTTTCTTAGAGACCATGATTTGTTTCATATGTTTGCTTCTCGGGGTTGGATTTTTCTACTTTCTCTATCTGGCTCTGCCTACACCGATGTGGTTCGGTGCTTTTATGCAAATCTCCTAAACTCCACCATTGTTGAAAACCGATTGGAGTATTCCACTGTGTCATATGTATTTGGTAAGCAAATCAAATTTTCTGATTTGCTTATTTCTGAAATTTTGGGTATACCATTAAATCTTGACGGGTACAGCTATCCTGTGGATGAAAGCCAGATTCATTCACTGTTTCATCCTTCTACTGTATACAACTTTGTGTGTAATGATCCAGGTCAACTAACTGGAACCGCAAAGCATTACACGTCTTTGAAAATCAAATTTCAGTGGCTCTGGCATGTCCTTTTTGCCACTCTTACTCCAAGAGTGGGTAATAAGGATCAAGTTCGTTGGAACATTATTTATCTCATGTTCCTCTTAGAAAAAAATCATCCATTGTGTGTGTCATCTATTATTTTCGAAATTATTGTTCGTAGAATGAAGGATGATTCCTGTAAAATGTCTCTTCCTTTTCTTGTCATCATTAGTAAGATTGTAGAGTCTCAAATGACTCTTCCACCTAATTTGGCTACTTCTCGAGCCATGGCACCATTAGGTAGGCTTAAAAATATTAGGAAAAAGATTATAATCGATTTGGATGATGTTGAATTTATTGATGAAAGTCCTGACGAGGATGAGGCAGAAGACATTTCTCCTCAAGAAGACATTGGTTAACAAGCTCCCGTTCCTCCACCAGTTCCTCCTTATCAAGCTCCAGAGGGTCATTACTATGACCATCGTTTTGATAGGATGCATGCTGAGATGCAACACATGAATTCTGATATTCAAAACCTATCTAATTGGATAGAAACTGATTTTAATATCTATGGGGACCAAATTTCTTCTATTCAAATGACTATGCTTGATGGTTTTGAAGCGATGATGAATCGCTTTAACAGTGTCTTCCCGCCTCCTTGAGCACATTTTCCGCCTCCTGAGTGGCTGTATTTTTTTTTGTTGTTTTGTTGTGATGTAATCTCTAACATGTTTAACTATGACGATGATATTTTCTGTTTTTGTGGTTACATTTTCTTGATGTTGAATTTGAAGATGCTTGTTTAAACTACTTGCATGATATGTACTAATCTTTTCAATTTTCATATGATTCTGCAAAATTATATTATTTGTGGTTTTATTCTTCATCTAATCCTTTGTCACATTATGATAAAAAGGGGGAAATCAAATTATTACAATTATATACCTGTTTTATAAAAAGTTTTTATGTTTCCTTCAACAGATGAAAATCAACAAGTGAAAGATCAAATCCCAAAGTAGTGTGTTTTTAGGCTGTTTTTATTATGTTACTTGGCAAATAATTAGGGGGAGCAAATAGAGTTGTAATTTTAGCAATTTCATTTTAGATTGATGTATAGGGCTTAGATGAAAAATGAATATACTGTAATTTTTAATTTTTGAGTCTTTGTAAACTGATTTTTGTCATGATTGTGACAAAGGGGGAGATTGTAAGAATTTTTGTCATCATCATAACTTGAAAAATCAGTGTTGCTCCTTAGGAAAATGGTCTTACCAAGTAAACATATTTGACAAAATGTTTTGTTACCTTTGGACCCACGGTCGTCCGTAGTACACTCACGGACGTCCGTGACCCGAAATTCTATAAAATCTTGGAAGTTCGGACAGTTTAGTAAATGGTCCGAAAATCTTCTTTTGTCAAAATTTCTAGTCCAAATTTTATTCTTGATATTACTTACCATTTGTGGATGTCAATCCTAAATCTCAATGATGAGTGCATTCCTCTAATTCTTGTTTAAGAGTGTAAAACTTGTGAGAAACAAGTGGACCTTCGTGAGAGACGACGATTGTTGGAAATGTTCACTGTGGATAGAATGATGGTGAGAGGCTGTCATTGTTGGTGATAGAAGTGGTAGGACATATCATTCCAAAGAGGCACTATAAGGTTATTATTTCTTGGATCTGAGATAGATCCCGTGATTTTTACCTGTGATGGGTTTTCCACGTTAAAAAACGACTTGCGTTCTTATTTTTTGTTATATGGTGATTGTGAGTAGTATTAAATTGTTTATTTAATAGATTAGTATAAACTCTCAAATTTTATAAACCTTCATAGCGTGGGTAGAAGATGTACCTAAATAGTTATCCTAAGCTTAGAAGGTGAGTTTGGCCTATTCAAAAGGTTTGAGTCCGCGATTTTACAAAATGCGCGTTTAACTACTTTTGGCATATGAGCCCATTAAGGGTCTATAGACTAGACAGGCCCATAAGGCCCATAGACCTTTCTGATGTTTGGGGGACTTGAATTATTCAATTTTCATAAAGACTTATACGATATTTAAGGTCTATTATAAGGATTTGAATAAATCGGATATAAGACATCGGGATTGATAACCATGTGGTGTCATAGAAAAAGTGGGTTTTGGCCACTGACACGATTCGACCCAAGACCTGAAATCTAAAAGGGTCAAATTAGACCCTAGACTAAGGAGTCATGAGCATAAAGTCCAAGAATTTTTGTAGTTATGTTGTGGTGCAAAGATCGAGGTTTATTTATTATAATCAAAATTTGGCCATCGATTTAACAGATGGCCAAATAATTTTATTTAGATCTACGAGCCTCGAATCACACGTCTGTGATTCGCTTAATTTAATGGGTCAAACTAGACCCTTTGGCCAATGTAAGTGTAAATTTTCAAAACAAGTGAAGGAAATATTCTAAGTGTAAAATCAATATATCTACAGGTTTTTGGAGTACTAGTATTGTATGAAAATAAATATAATCATATCAATGTGAGCCATTAGATGTAAAATGTATCAAATTTTATGGAGAGTCTAAGGTTTGACCAAGGTAAAAAACTGATCGGATCATCGAAATTGAAACGGTCAAACTTAAACCTCCATATCAAGTGCACAACAAAATAAAACAGGGCTTCAGTCCATTCTTGATGTGGGATATATTTTACCAGCATACTTGGGTGCCCTGTGGAAGGGAATAGTACACTATGGTTCTCAGCCGATGGGTTCAACCATAGGGTCAACCTTTTGGCTATAACTGTCTTGCGAATCCACGCAAAACCTAATAAATTTCAGTTTTCCTAAATTCATCATATATTCATCACAATATAAAAAAAGTGTAAATGTGTAGATTTGGATGGATAGAAGGGCACCCACCTGTTATAGCGTGTCCGTGTTGATAGATTGATTTTTGCAGTGGTTCGGGTTGGTGTAGTTCGGATTTTCTACGCTTGTTCCGTTCCGATTCTTTTGTCACAATTCCACAGTTTGGATCTGCTATGCCAGTGTGTTATGGTTGTTTGTGTAAGCACCCATGGTGGTGTACGGGTCTGGACCATTAGTATTCGACCATATTAATTTTTGCACCGTGATCAAATCGTGTCGCCCATCTTTTATCTTCATGTTTTCCATCAAGGCAAATATGAATTTTCTATTATTTGTGTTTCATCGTCTAGATTAGCGGCATCCCCCACCACATCAATTTCGAATAAAAAAATTCATCTTCAGTCGCAAGAGTCATCAAATTCCATAACTCTTAGAAATTGACACAACTCATCTTCGAATCTCTCTCCTGATGAAGATGACGATAGAGATTCGGCATCGAAGGCCTGAGTATCGGCAACTAAAAAAAATTCGAAAGCCCTTGATTTAGATTGGATTGTTCATGGCCAATAGGAGAGCTCGTTTCAAATCGCCCTTTTTTGGCCGCATGGGTCTCTGTGTGTGAGAGAGAAAGGGGCGTTTGGGATTAAATAGGGGCTTGCTGTTCTAGAGAGAGAAGAGAGGATGGGTAGGGGCGGAGCCAAGATTTCTTCATAGGGTGGTCATCTAATCAAATAATGTTGAAAAATTATATAAAATTTTTTTTTCCTAAACAAAAGCCAAAAATATATATATTTGTAAAAAAAGAGCATTAAAATATTTTAAAAATATAAAAATAATTGATTGGGTAGTTTAAGAAATTCAACCCAAAAATTGGAAAAATAAATAAATAAATAAAATGAAAAAAGGAAATCGAGCCAAACCGATTTTTTTCGATTTCGGTCTGGAGTTTCCAAAATATAACCAAACCGAAATTTTCGATTTTGTTCAATTCGGTTAACCTAATCTGCTAATCTGCACTCTACCCCAACCTCAATAATTTTACACAAATAAAAAGTTTAACTCAAATCACTAATCCAATCAACGTGTTGTTCAGGATCGAATCGAGCATCAAATCAAATACATTTGATGGAAGCGCCAATTTCCACAAAATCATTCTCAAACTTAACAGAACAATATTAAGATAAAAAAAATTCAAATATAATCAGAACAAGCAAATCATGTGATGCATCATCTTCTTTAGAAACAACTCATAAATGTTATATAATAAACATGTTGTCATGTTATACTTAAAATCTCATAATTACTTAATTAGAACCTAAAAACTCAAAGATTTAATTATAACAATAATTCAAAAAGAAAATCACAACAGAAAAAAAAATAATTATTATTATTATTAATAATAAAATACCTACTTGTTCTTACGAGCCAAATTCCAAATCCGCGAAGATGCCAACACAATATCTCCAATCTCGTGTAGTGAGATAAATTAAAATGCTGAGAGAATCTCAAGAGAGAGACTGAGAGAGGGAGAGAGAGAGAGTGTGTGTATGCAAGAGAGAGAGAACGTGTGGAGAAAGTCTCAAGAGAGAGAGAGAGAGATAACGTGTGGAGAAAATCTCAAGAGAGAGAGAGCGGGTGGAGAAAATCTCAAGAGAGACGTGTGGAGAAAATCTCAAGAGAGAGAGAGAGAGAGTGAGGAGAATAGATAGGGATTAGAGAGAATGAGAGAGAGAAGCTAGAGATATGAGAGATTTTAGTTTCTAAAAATTTTTAAAAGATAATATGTGACTATGTGAGAGAGAGAATGAGAGAGAGACGTGTGGAGAAAATCTCAAGAGAGAGAGAGAGTGAGGAGAATAGATAGGGATTAGAGAGAATGAGAGAGAATCTAGAGATATGAAAGATTTTAGTTTCTAAAAATTTTAAAAAGATAATATGTGACTATGTGAGAGAAAATGAGAGAGAGAGAGAGAGAAAATCTCAAGAGAGACGTGTGGAGAAAATCTCAAGAGAGAGAGAGAGAGTGAGGAGAATAGATAGGGATTAGAGAGAATGAGAGAGAATCTAGAGATATGAGAGATTTTAGTTTCTAAAAATTTTAAAAAGATAATATGTGTTATGAAAAAAAAAACACATTAAAAAATTTATTTCAAGTTTTAAAATAAATTGGGTGGTCAATATAATTTTAGATGGATAAGCATTCACTAATATAAATTAGGATATTTAAAAGTTAATAAGGAACTTTTACTAAATTTGGGTGATCAATTGACCACCCCATCCACAACGTGGCTCCGCCCTTGAGGATGGGGATATATATATATATATATATATATATATATATATATATATATATATATATATATAGAGGGAGAGAGAGTGAAAATTCATTGGGGGCTTGTTAGCGTGTGGGGGCTTCAGCAGAGAGAGAGAATAGTAATTAGGGCCTGGTTGCTGTATTAACTAAGAGAGAAAGAGAGAGAGAGAGAGAGACAAAAGAGAGTATTAATGGCTGCTAATTGGGGAGAGAAAGAGTGAGAAGATGAGAGGTGGGCGCCCAATTAATAGAGGCTTGGGTTTCGGCGTCAGAGAAAGGAGAGACAGAGAGGGGGAGACGACTTGGTTGCTAGCTACTTGGTTAATTAGTAGTGACAGAGAGAAAGTTTGATGAATATTAATGGGGCTATGGTGGATAGAGAGAGATGTCAAATGTAAAAAAGAAAGATATCTTGAGAGAGGAAGAAACCTCGCAGAGACTTGCTTGGGTCTCGATGAAGAAGAGCTAGAGAGGGAGAGGAAGAGAGAGAAACAAAAAAAGAGTTCAAAAAGGCTCTACTTGCTAAAAAAAAACAAGATAGAGAGAGGAAAGAAAAGGAGGGCAAGAGACATACTATAAAGAAGAGGAATGAATTTAGTTGGCACCCGAATTCGTATTTCTGTTACATTTCTATTTTTATTTTATGGCAAGAGAGAAGAGTCTCTCTATTGCTCTTTCACACACAAGTTGGGTGTATGTGTGCATCTAACACCACACGCACTCATATTTTTTTGTATGGGGTGTCACATGGCACATTCCCATAAATTGGGAATTCCCTCTTCGGGAATCACATCCATTAAGGAAGTTGCCCATGCGCAATTCAGGTGTCATCTATTGGTACTCGAATTTTATCCAACCAATAGTATTTTATTACTTTTGTTTATGGTCAGTGGGTCAAGGTCCGATCTGAATTCGGGCTCAAGGGTTCGGATCATGCACGGGTGTGTACCCACCCAAAAGGCATCACCTAGGTATGATTGATGGTCGGGTTTGGACTCTGGCTCGGTTCGGTCTAGAGATTTGAGTCATGCGCTACGTGCGCACGAGCACACACATACTTGCGCTATATAAGGGATTCGTGTTGGGATTGTGCTGGCTACCTATATCCTACAAGAAAAATGATGGTGGGCCCGAGGCCACGTCATACCGGTTCAAAGTTTGACCAAGGTCAAACTAGTCAGCTTAGTCGCATTCACCTCAAAGTCAATGATTCAACGTTTTACAAAAATCCGGGTCATAACACAAAGAGTGAACAAAGCTTCACATGTTAAATTGGGCAAAGGCACGCCAGTCTAAACAAGATGGTTGTCTCAGTATCCGTAACCTAATAAACTCGGAGCTTCTCTATAAATGGCTTTGGAAGATGAGCAACGGTCGAGGGTCTTCCTGGTCATCTATGATCAACTCCAAATACAACAACTCTAGGAATGGTTGGGATTCAAACTTTAGAAGCAAACACAGGGGCTCAGGCTGGTGGAAAGGAGTCTTCATTGTGGTGCCGGCTTTCTTCAGAGGCATTAGTTACAAGTGTTCCAACGGCAAAATCAGCAAGTTTTGGGAAGACAAGTGGGCGACATTTCATTCTTTTAAAACTCTTTATCCGTCGATCAATGCTTTAAGCAGAATTAAGGGAGTGCTTGTAGTTGATTGTGCTCCTTCTATAGCATATGTGGATGGTTGGGATGTTAATCTTAGAAGGGATCTCTGTGGAACTGAATTAACGGCATATGGCCAACTCTTAGAAGACCTCAGTTCCACTCCTATCCTTGGCCATGGAGAAGATTCCAGAATCTAGTCAAGCAAGCATGGTACCTTTACCGTGAAATTAGCTTTTGATAGGTTAAGGACAAGACCCATTATTATATGCCCTTGCACTGGTGTATGGAAAGTTAAAGCCCCCCCTAGAGCTCTACTCTTTACCTGATTTGCTGTTATCAACCAGATAAAATCAATTGATGTTCTCAAACATTGTGGCCTCCAAATTCCTAATCATTGCATTTTGTGTTGCCTTCATGAGGAGTTTGCAAACCATATTTTTCTCCACTGCTCTACTGCTTCCATTATTTGAAACCACTTTCGTGCTCAGCTGAAGATTATCAATTGCTTACCTATTTCATGTGTGGACCTCCTAAGCGAATTCAGCGACATTCCCATAAGGAAATCCAGCCCTTTATACAGTTTACTTCCTATTGTCATCTTCTCCACTATTTGAAAAGAGTGCAACTCTAGGATCTTTGAAGGAAAATTCAAGCATACTATCATTCTCGTTGCCGACATCTCTTGTGCAATTAATCTGTAGTCCTCAATTTTCCCCTCAACAATGGCAATTACCCATGCTAGACAGCCGCTAAGATTTGTCAAAGAGTACCAAAGGAAAGTTATAAGATGGGATCATATAATGAGCAAGAGGGGAAATTGGCAATTCCATGCCCTTCTTGAGGGAAAATTTAGTCATTTCAAATTCAACGATTTTTTTTGTGGTAAAACTACCGCAACTCTTCCTTCACTTGCAAAAACTAGAAAGAGGGTTTCGTAACCAAGGATAGGTTCGAGCAAACCAATGATATTTTCCTGACGCCTCCTCATTTCATACCAAGTCTTCAACTTGGATAGGCATTTCCATTGCTATCGGCTACTTCTCTCCTCCACTTTGCTTCGCCCCACCTATTTGTTATAGGCATTGGGGGTCCTAATTTTCTGCTAATTGCTATATGTAAATGTCGTCTCAACTTGTTTGAGCATACCCATTGTAGGGCCCCTCACACAAGTAGGAGAAGAGATTGACCAAATAAAGACTTAAAAGGAATTAGTGAAAAGCACCCTAAATAGAACCAATCATAGAAATAAGAATCACAATACAGAGCCCAAATAGATGGACAAGGAAACAATGATTATGTTTTTTTGATCGGTAATAAAGAAATTTAATCAACAACAAAAGCAAAAGAAACAATCCAGATCATGAGAGTCAGAAAAGAACCCAAAAACCCAGTGGTGGGGGTGGCCGAAGGTAGTGAGCAGCTACCCAACAGATGCCCCCCGCGCCCACCATCCACGAAGAAGAAAAACCAACCCCCTGGGCACCCTTCCACTGTGCTATACACCCAAGCCCTTTTGAAAAACTTATTCTCGCTCTACTTAACATAGACGCAACGGCCTAATCAGTCTGCCACATGGCTGATTTGTGCGATAGCCTTATCAAGAGATGAATTCTATCTTCGTAATTATTTTCTAATAACTTGGGACTTCGGGCGTCTTGGGGCACCCCACATAATCCCAAGGGCACGTGTGCACCCAAGTTAGAACCTACCAGGTCAACACGGGATATAAATTCCTAAGGTGGACTCAAGGGAGAATTCAAACTTAGGTCTCCCATATCCTGGCACGGGTACCTGGCTGTCAAACCAACCACTTGAGGTTATCTTCCTGATTAATTTAATTTGTACAATGATCTTTAACTCATTGTAGGTCCAAACCCTTCAGTTTGAGTCATACAAAGTCTCTTTAGTCTCCATTTAAGGTTGTTTTAACAATTATTTGAAGAAAATATGCTACAATTTTTTTTCCTTTAATTTTTTTGGCTACTCCTCGCAGTTTGAAACCTTTACCTGCAAACCCAGCTGTGCATTTATCTACTAATCTATCTATTTTTTGTTTTTCTCCCCACTTACTCGGCTTGTAATGTTCTCAAACTTGGATTTTTTGTATTTTTTTACACTTTGCACTGTTCATGGTTTTTATCCATTCCAATGAGACAAGTGAGTTTATGGTTTCTTAGTGTGTAGATAATATGTTCTAATGATTCAAGTGAGTTCATAGCTTCGGAGGAAATATGTAGCAGAAAAGAATACTTAATCATGAACTCTATAACTCATCTTTTATAAATCCAATGGTCGAGAGGGTCAAAAATATCATATGGGCCTCAGCTTACTGTTAGTATGTATCCTCGGAGTATGTCGGAGCATCCTAGCCATCTAGATAAGATTGTGGTATAGATCACTTAGGCCTACTAATTTGTATGCAGGCTCATCTTCCCGAAGCTAATCTTCTTATACGCTTGTTTGTTTCTCGTTATGATTTCTCTCTAAAGAACTCATTAATCCCTCTCATAGGCAGATTTCCAAAAAGAACTCTTGCATCCTTCCATTCTATGAGCCCTGTAATTAAGATCTGATGACCTTGAACAAGATGCACCTGCTCTCGATGTGAGCAGCAGAAGAATGAAGAGGAATTTGATGCCCCTGCAGCCCCGGATAAGTCTTCAAAAAAATGCACAACGAACCAGACACAAACAAAAGAAACAAGAAGAGGGTCATCATGATCCTATGCTCATTATCACCCTGTCCGATGATGCACTCCTAGCTCACTAAGCTATATCCAACCGGCCAATGCAAGCAAAAGATAGGACAAGAACGCAAGGGCAGGATTCATTAGTCACTTCCTTTCCACCTGGTTGCATAGTGACCAAGTCTAGGTACGGGAATAAAACGGTTTTAAAATTATATGGAAAAAAGCCCGTAAATTTTGGCAATTTCAAGAAAAAAGAAGGGGAAATTTCAGAGATTAAAAAATATTAATAATATCAAAAATTAAAAAATATGTATGTTTTGACCAAATATGGGGTTTAAACGGAAAAAAAATGTTTTTTTTTAAAAGGGGAAAAGGGTTTAAAACGTGTTTTCAGAGAAGAACAAAGGGAATTTTTCGGAAACTGCATTTTTTTAAAAACAAAACGCGTTTTAAAAGCGGTTTGTTTCGAAAAATACGCGTTTTTGGTCACTAAGCCTGGTTAGACAAATATGCCATGCCACCGGGACAGAATAAGGATGGGATCAGCTTTTCTACCCAGTCAATATTTGTATTGGTTTGTTTGACCTTTCAGAATGAGCCTTTGCTAAGGAGAGTAGAGCTTTGGATGAAGTATAAGCCTCGGTGAACAGCAGAGTCTGATGTAACTACAATGAGAGAACACCAATCCAGCCAAAAAATAACCCTTGAATCTATTGAAAAACTCTGAATCTACTGATGAAATATGATTCTAACTAACATATGGATTCTTAGAGGATACTGATGAGTATAGGACTATACGGCCTCCACCTTGTGCGTGTCTTTGTAGTGTTTATTCATAAATAAACGGGTTTTTTAAATAAATTGGATAATAAAAATCTGTTAAACTATGGATGCTAAACATTTCAGAATTCAAAACCTTGTATATGATCTATATGTGTACCTCAGATTTCTCCGAGAGGGCCCTCCGAGGTCTCATCGGACCACAAGAATCAAGAAGTGTACCACATTTCTAAGAAGCCGCGTAAAGCATGCCAACCTCTATACGTTGCAGAAGTGGAATCCCCATTGAGGGCAGCGCAGACCTACAATTACTATGTAAAACTTCGTAAAATCCGAGAAAGATTCTGTCAAAGAAACTAGAGTTCTTACTTATATGAAACCTCGTTTTTCCCCGAATATGTACCACCCCGGCCATCTTGGCCTGCTCCAACTCTAACATCTCGTCTTCTATAGACATTGAAACCGAAGATAAACCATCCGATCCACCTTGAATGTGAGCCTGCAAGGTATTAGTAACCTGGCTAACAAAGTCGTCTCCTTCAAGATTGAAGGAATCCGCATACCCGTATTGAATCACACATCTGTATAGCCCATTAAAGCCGAGTCTCTTCACGATGATCCGCTCCTTTAATGGGACTCTTGCAACCAACAAGTATCTGAGTGTCGTAAAGACCGTGACTCGATGCAAAGAACGCATGTTTTTTATATAGTGTCCGAGGATCGGGGTCAGCCCGTCCTGTATGTTGCTGTAGAAGAAGCACAACCCTGGAACTCTTTGGATACCTGGGTTCAACAAGAGCATTCCAAGGTTTTCTAAAGTTATTTTGTGCTTCATTTCGTACTCAATTTTTCTCTGCCTCCCGTAGTACCAACCGAACATTATGAAAACCAGGATGATGGAAATGGCAAAAGGGAGCCACCCACCTTCCGGAATCTTGGTGAAGACCGCGCTTACGTAGACCCCTTCTAGAATGAAAAATGATACAAAGTAGATCCCCACGATTGACAATTGGGTTCCCCATACTATGATCATCACCAGGGTTAATAAAATTGTGGTGATGAGCATTACCAATATAACTACAACGCCTGTAATGAGGTCAACTTAAAGACGATTAGATGGTATGAAAAATAAAAAATAAATTTATTACCAGGTTTGGTGCACTTAAGAATACCAAATCTGATGCCGTCTGTTTGGAAATTGGACAGTATTTGGTCCAATAACTTTATTTAAAAAAATTTAAAGGACAAACAAGTGATGGAGACATAAAGTAAGTGCTTTTAACACCATCAACCCCATCCAATCTATATTTATCAAATGAGTTGGTATCATGGTTCAAAATTTCAGCCGAAATGTTTTGGTTTCGGTCCCCACCGAAACCGAAATGAAAACCATATTTTCAGTCATTTTCGGTCCCTGTGAAATTTTTGGCCGAAATTTCGGTTTTGGCCCAGCCCAAAACCGAAACGAACCCCGAATTTTTTATCCTTGGTTGGTATTAGTCTATTAGGTACCTGACCCATGCATCAAGGGGGAACACAGGTTTAATCTCCCTCCACCAACCATAGGAGTTGCCCAGATATTTTTTACTATCAAAAGAGTGAAATTTAAACAATATATGTTCACTGATTTGCATGCTGCTAAGTATTTGTACATCTCTGTCAACTGTCCCTAGTACATGGGTCAGGTATCACTACCAACTCTTACCAAATTCTAAATAACCATTCACAAACTATAAATTGCTTCAGGCAAACTT
The DNA here is from genome assembly GCA_021018995.1 of Chloranthus sessilifolius. Lineage (NCBI taxonomy): Eukaryota > Viridiplantae > Streptophyta > Magnoliopsida > Chloranthales > Chloranthaceae > Chloranthus > Chloranthus sessilifolius. The sequence goes on from CM037584.1 coordinate 194,975,070, forward strand.
ATTAGCAAGTTATTGTTGAAAATTCAACTTTTAAAAAGAAATTAAAAAAAAAATAATTCCGGTGAGCAGCGAATTAAGAACTGTGATAACCAAACCAAATTCCAACTCCAAAAGGCAGTGTATTTAGATTCATGAATAGTACACCAAACCTTTGGCAATTAATTAATATCAGCTAGCATGTTTATATATATATATATATACCCATGAAGAAGTCCCCATATTTTTAACATCCAGGGATCTCAATGGCTAGGACTGTCAATGGGCCAAATCAGCCTGTTACATGGCCCGCCCGACCCGGTTTTTGAACCAGGTTGGCAAATAAGCTTCTGTTAGGTCGGGTTAGCCCTTGAAGCATCCGAGTGGACCTTCGGGTTGGATTGGGAAGATTTTAGCCCAACCAGACCCAATGGTATATATCATTTTTAGGGCAAGTTACCAAAAAATGGTATATTGGTATAAGCCTATTTTATTTACAAAAACGGTCACTTTTTTCTTATTACTAAAAAAGCTTACATGGCCAAAAACGGGCATTAATACGTTACTGATTCATACATAATTACCAATTTGCCTTTTTTCCCAAAACTATTTACATAACTGCCATCATCTTCAACATCTAGGAGCCTGCCATCATCATCAACCTCTCACCACGTAAGTAAAATATTTAATTAGAGTGACTAAATTTGAGAGGATGGCTAGTGTTTGAAGATGAGGAACCTTTTTTACCATCCTCTTCAACCTCTATTTCGAGAGTTATTTTTGGCAGTCGAGTTTCTGTTTCTGAGTAGTGGTTTTTGTTTTTTATTGTAAACCCGTAAAATAGAAGGGAAAGTTACCAAAACTCATAGGCACCGAGATGAAGACAATGGAATTCGTGCCTCAGAGCTTCCTCAGCACTAATTCTCTGCCTCGGTTTCACTGGCAAACACTTGTCTACTAACCCAAAGAGCAACGACAAGAACCACTCAAGTAACTCCAGTTTCCTAGTATTCATCTCACACCACTCTTCCTAGTTGTATGAATAGTAAATATTGGATATCAAAAATTTCGACCCAGAGAACTGGAACGGTAACATAAAATGTCTCATCACCCAACGGCAAGAAATGAACAGAGAATAAGAGGGTCTACTGAAGGGAAGGATGATTCCTCCTAAGAGAGGCTTCAAAGGGAAAAGGACTGCAAGTAGGGCTGTGCATTTTTTGGACCGAACTGCCGGATTTCTTCCGGTTTGGACGAGTACCGGTTTGGGTTTGGGTTTGGTTTGGAAAAAAGGAAAACCGAAAAGTTTGGTTTGGTTTCGGTTTCAAGCCTCCCCAGGCCGAAACCAAACTGAACCGAATGTAGTTTGTAAGTATATATATATATATATATATATATATATGTATATATATATATATATAGGCGGGGATTATGATTAATTTTAAAGGGCATTTAACTAAAATGCATATTTTTATATAAAACTCTACCCTTGTCTTTAGCCTATTCCTAAATCTTAAAGCGGTAAAGTAGAACTTATAGAAAAATCGGTTGACAAGTTGAGAAAATTTTGATGTGCAAGTAGAACTTATAGGAAAACCGAAACCGAACGAACCAAACCGATCCGAATTGAATCGGATTGGTTTGGTTTAAGAGTTTGACGGTTTGGTTTGGTTTGAAAATCTAAAAACCAATTAAGACCAGTTTGGTTTGTGGTTTTGTCCAAAACCGACCAAACTGAACCAAATACACCCCTAATTGCAAGGTTGCTACAGGTTGAAGAAAATGGAATTTTTGTACGTTTTTGAGTAAAAGGGCAAATTGGTAATTTCACTAGAGACACCATGATAAGGATGCCCGGTTTAGGGCCGTGTTAGCACGCTTTGGTAATAAATTAAAAACATATCAATCAGTTTAGCGAATAAGACTGTTAGCAACCATGTTTTGATAATAAACCCTGTTTTTAAAGTACGCGTCTATTATATATGATATATTATATATAAGGTAATGCTAATCTCACCAACTTCTAGTAAAGTTACATTAGGTGCTAACCTCACAATGAAATGGGTGAGCTTAACATTTCCCTTATATATAATATATTGAACCAGGTTGGCTTGACCCAACCGTATTTTTCGGGGCTGGTTAGGCAAATATTTTTCGCCCGGACGATCCCCAAAGGGTGAGGCCAAACTAGATTTTGACCCAACTAGGCCTGTTGACAGTCCTAATCATGGATCCTTGACCAATTTCAATGAAATCTAAAGAGAATGAAAAGGATTAGAGTGCAGCTACAGTACCAAAAGCATTTCCGATATCTTTGCCATCTCCAAAACCAAGCACAACCGCAACACACAGAAGCATAAGAATGTAATTAATTTCCGGAGAGTAAACTTCGCCTTCTTTGTAGGGGGATGTGTGCACAACCTTAACACGAGGGAAGTAATCCAATACTACTGACTGCTTGATAACTGAGAAGGTAGCCGATATCAACGACTGGCTGGCTACGGTTGCCGCTAGAGTTGCTATGATGAACATCGGCCAGTACACGGCAGTTGGTACGAACTTGTAAAACCCGTCATCATGATCATTAAGGTTTTTAATCAGATATGCTGTTTGACCCGCATACGTGAGGACCAAAGAAGGATATATGGTGAACATGAAGGCTATCTGTAACGAATAATTATGTATCAAACTCGGTATCAGTCCATCTTGGACCGATACGGATACATGTATATATATATATATATAGTAAAAGCAAACAAAATAGAAAAAAGAGTAATTGTATCGGTCAGTAACGGCAGATACTGAGGCAGTATCGATACCGAGACAATATCAGTTGTACTGGCCCGTATCGGTCCGCTACCGATACCACCCCAATAACTGTATCAGGGTCGTCTCGGCATCGGTTCTCGACGAAACCGATACGTATCAGTATCGGCCGAGTTTTGATAACATGGTATCAATACATGAAGATTCACAAAGATCAGATAAATGTTGTGGAAGGATAACTACCTGAATTGAGGTCTTATTGAAATGGCCAAGATCAGCAAACATTGCTTCGGAACCTGATATAATAGATTACTTTGAAGGTGATCAATTCCAAAAATCATATAAATTGCAAAAATATAGATCAAAATCTCAGGCGATACCGAGACGTATCGGGCACAATGTCTTGGAATTGGACCCAAAATGTATTCGTTTTGGGCAAAGTGACAAAATACGGGTACAGGTTTAATACGTGGACCAAGAAAATCGAAAAAAGGGTAAAATACGGGGAGAAACAGGAAAAAATCAAAAGCTAAAAAAATGTAAATACGAAAGATGGAAAAAACGGAAAAAAACTGAGAAGAACGAGATATATTAAAATTTAAATAAAAAAATTTACTTTTGAAAAAAAAAATGATAAAATACGGGAAAAAATGTTTAATATGTAAAAAAATGTGTTTAATACCCAAAACACGCTTATTATACAAAATACGGCTATTATACGTGTTTAGTACATTGTCGCAAAAAAAATTGTATTATACGCATTTTTTTTTTTAAATGCCATATTTTGTCACAATGGTTTTGGAGGTTGGGATGATACCCAAGACGATATGTCCCATTATCGGCACAGACCAATACCGAGATTTTAATCCTTGCATCAAAGGTATCTTGCTTTCTGCATACAACGTACCTGTAATGCATAGCACGGTCCCGCCAAGCAACTTCCAGCCTTCCTTTCCATTTCTCAAGAAGAATTCCACTATGTAATGTGGCGATAAAGCCTTGAAGATGCTCGGGTAGTGATGCACTATGCTGTATATGCCTATCATTGGAGTAGTAAAAGTCCAAGCGGCCATGATAGGAGAAAAGAGGAAACTTACTCGCGAAGTACCAAATTTTTGCAACAGGAATAAAATGATCAGAACAACAGCAGAGATAGCTTCAACGAGTGCTGTGGAAAGTGAAAGTAAACCCTTTTATATAACATGGAGGAGTCACGTTTTGTGAGAAGAACTAATCTGCACAGAGACTTACATTTACTAACGGAGTGGAAAGGTCCTCGTAGTCCGTCCATTGCAGATAACACTGAAAAAAATTCAAGCAGTGAAATAAATTCAAGAGGGATTCTACTAGAATCCGAAATTAACAGATGTCTCATAATTGGTTGCATTGAATCAACTTGAGACCATAGTCACAAAGTCAGGAGTCAAGAAAAAATGGAAAGGGTCTAAGTCGTGAAAAATCGGCAAAATTCGTCAGAATTGGAAAAAAATCGGGGAAATTAAAAAATTTAAGAAATAAATAAAAATATATCATAATATGTTTCACGTTAAAAGTAATGGTTTTAATCATGAATCAAAATATCGTCCGATACCGATATGTATCGGTTTTGGACTTGGACGATACAGTAAATTGGGTATTTCTCGGAGCCCCTTAAAAACAGTCAAATTATCGAACGACACGGGCAATTTATCGTTCATATCATCCAAATTATCGTTGTATCGTTTAAATTATCGTCCAATGGGGCCCCCAGCTTCAAGTGACGAAGGGAAACCCCTTTAAGCTCGGGTTTCCCTTTTTTTCTTTATTTTTTCTCCTCTTTTCTCCTAATTTCTCCTCTTCCCTCAAAGCACTGGATCTACGATATCCACCACCCGGAATCATGCGAGAACGCCGCCGACTCATCGGAGACCATACAAAAGGTATTCTCCCTATAATTTTGTGTGTTTTTTCTCCATTTGCTTCTATTTTTTGGTGGAAAAATATAGATCTACCCATAAATATGGTAGTTTTATATTTGTTAACCCCTAAATTGTGGGTTTTATGGTAAAACCCCCAAATTTGAGGGGCTAAATGTCTAAAATTTAGAAAAAAAATGAATTTGGGGTAGGGTTTTGTAGTAAAACCCCCAAATATGCCTCAAAGAAGCCTTAAATAATATTAAAAAATTTTGAAAAAAATAGAAAACCATTAAATATATTTTCCCAAAATTTTAGGGTATTTTTTGGGAATAAAAAAAAAAAATTGTACCAGGATGATACATTCAATGTATCGGCGATACATTCAATGTATCTGAATGTATCGCCGATACATTGAACGTATCGTCCTGGAGGCTGGACGATACGTCTCGGAAATCCGAGATTTTGACCCATGGTTTTTGTTATGAATAAAATGAACAAAATAGTACAAAACCTAAAGTTTTTTTCCCCTTAAAGTGCAAGTGAGAAAAACAAACAAAAAAAGAAGAAAAAACAATGGAAAACATCACAGACATCACCAATTAGTTGGCTGAGTCGCGACTTGGCCGATTAATCAACGATAAAATCGGGATGACTCCAAGTCGCAAACTTTTTCCTATTTTTTGATAAAATCGAAGACTTTTGTGACTATGGTTGAGACAAGCGGCTTCCCTTCTAAGCTATGCATAGTGACAACATTGAAGTTATGGACCAAGTTAGCAAGGGAGAAATTTGGAAAAAATCATAAAACTTGAGAAAAATCGGCCAAAAAAGTTGGAAAATTGAGAATTGATTGCAATGTTTGCGATTTATTCCAAAGTTGTGACTTCTAGAATAAGTCGTGATTTATTCGTGTTTTATTTGCTTGATGAATAAATTTCCATTAAAAATGCAACTTTTCAAAAAGTAATTAATTATTCTCACTGCCTATGCAAGCAACAAGAGAAGTAGTTCCCTTTTCTTGTAACCAACTACCAAGCCTCCATTTCCATTTGTAGGGATGCAAACTCAGTGTGCCGAACCGAACCGAAACCAATTTTTTTTAATTTTCAGATCAGTTCACTAAAAACCTATTCCGAACTGATTTGAAATCGGTTTCAGCCGAATTCCAAACTTCCACAACCGAAACCGCACTGAAACAGAATTATTTCAGTTTTTTCGGTTCGGTTTCAGTTTGTGTTTTTTTTTATGTATTTTTTCTGTTTTTTTTTGGTTTTCTCATCCTACCCTTTCGGTTTTCAGTTTTTGCAACTCAAAACCGAAACTGAACGGAACCGGAATCGGTTCGGTTCGGTTTGGATCAGTCCAAATCGGGACCGGTTCAGTTCACTCGGTTTCGGGTCAAAGATTGCATCTCTATCTATTTGTAAGCCGAGTCAGAAGGGTCTAATAGAAAGAACTATTTAAACTTTGTATCAACCTCTAGCCCCATGAGATATTAAGTTGCACACGTGCAAACCTGAGATGGCAGGAGTAAGGATACCGTCTCCAATTAGCATACACATACCCAGCATCGCAACAAAAAGTAATACTCTTCTTGCAACCACACTTTGTTCAAAGAATTTCCTGAGTTTACTGTGTTTTTCTGTGCTCGTATACTGGCTCGAATGTGATTGGCCGAAATTTGAATCTGCGGGTCTGGATGAAAGAAGGCCAATATCCGCATGCCTACAAAGTAATGAATATAGAGCAAAAGTGCCGCCTGCAGTTTATCATTTGAAGCACATCAAGTATCAAGAAGAGATAGGCCTTGCCATGGTACCCAAATATTGCAAAATGATTAAGTGGAAAGAATACAATCTTTGGGCATTTGTTGAGCGCTTCAAAGCATTTTAAGAATAATTAAAAAAATTAATTATTATATATATAGGATACCGGCTAAGTGGTTTAAAGGAGCACCTTCACCGTGGTCCTAACTCCATTGCACACTCATCTCTTTGGAAAAGACAACATTACTATATTGAATGGTCCAAATTTCAAATTGGTACACATTACATGATGGAGGTCAACTTTCCTTTTTTTTTAAATTGATTTATCCAATGTGCCCTTGATCCACGTGGCACCTTTTTAAGAAGTTTGGGATCACAAGACCTTTTTTAAGAGGTGTATCTCTCTCTCTCTCTCTCTCTCTCTCTCTCTCTCTCTCTCTCTCATATCAAAGAGGTATGTGTGTGTCATGGATCCAATCCAAGAGGTGTAGGTCTGTGTGTGTGTGTGTGTGTGATACTGTGATGGGTTCAAGAGGTGAGAGATCCATGCAAAATGCCCAATTATACAACAAGAAGCATGTTAATGTGTCATTTGATGATTTTTCTTTACAATGAAAATTTTAACTACAAAGTTCCAAATTATCAAATTCATAATTAAAATTTTTTACCTTTTAATTTTTACTAGACAACTTCACAACTAGAACTCTAAATTGCTCAAAGCAAATAAATGAAGAAATTTACACCAAATCTTATCCCCAGTCTTATAGCACACTATTTTAGTTGATATTCAAAAGCGATATATAAATATTGTTCTGTAGATAATTCGTGTAGGTGAAAAACTGAATTTTCATGTTCCAAGAATCAAGCACCAATTAGTTACCAAATCTACTATAACTGACCATAAACAGTGAACTGATTTAGCCAAATTACCAGCTTTTGTTTTGGTAGCTGGAACTGAACATGTGACCTCAACTTCACATCACAACACACCTTCAAGTTGCATTAAAAGCCCGACCTCTAGTAGCTAATTAGTATTGACTTTCCTCACAGGCATCATTAGAATAACAAGCTGATGAAACACTTTGTGTCTACCAGTTCTGTCAAATCATAATTTTACAGATTTCCAGGGAAATAACAACTGTGGATGTCAGCTTTTGACAAAAAATTTGAGGTAAAAGACTCTTGATAAACTAAAAACTCTATTGATCTTTCGTGACAACCCATTAATCCTAGCTGATTTTAACAAAGTGTGAGCCATCAATGAACTGACACGAATTGCGTAGCCAAAGAGAAATCATAGGAAGGTCTTATAACTCCGAAGGAAGACGTGGGAAAGAAAATTACCATAAATATATAATAATATTTTGATAATTTAAGAATATTAAACAGAGAAAATTCGATAGAGAATTACAACTAATTACAAATCTTGATAAGAGATACAGCTAATTAGAATCTTGATAAGGATAATTAGAGATCTTGATAAGGATATTAAAACAGTGAAGAGATATCTTCGGAAGGATATCATGGCAAGAGACTTATGCGACACATGCTGATGAGGTCAACCATATTTCCAATCAGTCAACATAGATAAATAGTCAACTTATGATGTAAAGCTTGAAACGTGGCAGGGGAGGCTTTTGGAATATACATCAACAAGTTGATCAACATTGTGGTCAAACACAATTTGAAGGGCCCCACATTGTACACTTTCATGGAAAACTGGAAATCTACTACTCATTTGTGAATCAGTAGGTTGCTTTTTAGCATGCCACATTATTAAGTTAGGCCCAAAGAAAACCCTAAATCCTAGTCATTGAGCGACAATTGTCAAGACAAACTGCACGATCAGCATCAGAAGAGGCCCGCACAACCTCATTATTTGAATGATGGATATGTACCCACAAAATGACGAGAGCCCTTAATAGATCACAAAAGTTGGTTAATCTACGGCGAGATGAGTAGTAGTACCATAAACCCCTTGATGATGAAAAAGGAAGTGTCGATCAGAATGAAGTGAAAACCCAATTCAAGGAGAAAATCTAGGTACTAAACCCATCAATCCAAGCTCAGGGTGACTTGACATAAGCCGAAAATGGCCTTATGTACTAGACAACCATGGTGCAGAGTTCAGGATTCGAAAATCTGGGAGGCTATGTAGACAATTTCATTGGGTTCATATGCAAAAAACACATTTTTAACATCAAATCGGTGAATTTCCCACCCTTGATTAATTGAGATAGAAAGAAGAATGGCTCACTTGCTCTGAAAATGAGCTGAAAATTCATTTTCCACCATTATCCATTGTTTGACAACTGCTGTGGGGCCCACATGAAAAGTGCCATTTTCCTCATTTGCATAAAATAAGCTTTTAGTGAAATTTTTACTGAAATCAATTTTATGCGTGCACTATAAATATGCTTCGGTCCCAAAGTTTTATTTTTCAAACTATATTGAATAAAGATAAATTTATTTTACATGCATGTTTTGTCAAACAACACCTAGAGAATTTCCTAATTCCTACAACTGAAAATGTACAATTTTCCCGACAAATGCATTTTCCCCAACAAATTCCCAAACAAGGCCTGAAAGCCTCATCACAGTTCATCCCAAATTGTTGGTTAAAGACCTTAGCCAGAAGCCGAGTCTTATCTCGTTCAATAGTGTTGTCAACCCTTTTCTTAAGTTTAAAGGCCCATTTGTACCTGACAAGATTTGTAGCAGTGGAAGGAGGAGCTAAAGAACCAAGTACGGTTCTTTATCAAGGAATTAAATTTGTCCAGTATGGCAGCTTAACAAAAGGGATCCTTGGCCGTGGTGGTGTAACAAGTAGGCTCAATGGGCGAAGAGACCAAGGTAGTTTAAAGACAAATAGGTAAGGGATGATGAGTAGTCATACAGTTAAAGGGGGTTTTGGTACGAGATATCTGCAAGCCAAGGTGGGATCCAAAGATGTGGGCATACCTAAGAATGATCAGAACCATTCTCATAGATAGTAGGGAAGAATCGTGTAGATCTATCCATTCGTGGGTCAAGGCAACGGTACCCTTTGTGCTGCGTCCCATATCTCACAAAAACATAGGACACTGATTTTAGGGAAAGCTTGCCGAATCGGTATGCTCCAAAAAACGGAAAGCATTGGCTATCAAAAGTTCGCGAAACAGCATAATCTGCTGTTTGGGAAAAAAGCAACTCATAAGGGGACTTAAATCCCAAAGCAGGTGTCAGCAGTCGATAATTAAAAAAATATCAAGAAGTTTTCATTCAGAAACATTGCGACAAATGAGCTTGATCAGAGTACGACCTGTTTCCACCCCATGTCAATGTTTCTAGGGAGAAAATTAAATATATCTTATGAATATCCTTACCACCATGCGGTTGAAGGAAGTCTGTAGAATATAAAATATATCTTATTAATATTATTACCACCATGTGCTTGGAGGAATTCCATTTAATTCCCAAACAAGTTTTCAATAGCCAATTCGAATTTTAAAACATAAGTAAAAAATTTTAGATTTCTGAAATAACGGAAGGAGCCCTGTACATTTAATCATCCACAAAGATGAGATAATAAAGATAACCACCACATGGTAGTTTAGGTGATAGACCCCAAACAACATTATGAATCAAATGTAAGGGAGCAGCAGAAGAAGAATCAGAGTAAGGAAAATTTAATCAGACAACTTTTATTAAGAGAACAATTCAAATGTTCTAAAATTAAGATGAAAAAGCAAGGTATCAAACTCGGAATCGGTATCGGGTATCGATCCATCTTGGACTGATACGTATCGAACAATATGGATACGGTATCGCCGATACCATATTGGCCTTTTTTTTGACAAAAAAACAAAAACTAAAATAGAAAAAGAGTAATTGTATTAGTTAGTATCGCCCAATACCAAGGTGGTATCAGCTGAAACCGAGATACTATCGACCGATACTGACCCATATCGGTCCCATACTGATACCGATACCACCCCGATACCTGTATTGGGGTGGTATCGGTATTGGTTCTCAGCAAAACTGATACATATTGCCAATACGTATCGGTACGGCCGATACATATTGCCAATACGTATTGGGTTGGTATCGGTATTGGTTCTCAGCAAAACTAAAATACATGACCCAACCATTTGTGTGAAACATCTACAGACACCAAGCCAGCAAAGCCTGCAGAGATGGAAGGTAATTGGGAATAGTATCAACTTGGATGGGAAAGAGAGACTCTTTACTCGGGCTTTGGTAGAGTATCTTCCCCATGCATCATTGCTAAATGGTAAAAACCATGAGGATGAAAGGCAAAAGTATAGTCATTATCTTTGACAAAACAAGAGACAGAAAGAAGATTTGCTCGAATTTTTTGCACATGTAAAATATTTCTTCCACTGAAAAGTATTAAAAATTTTAGTTAAATGCATATTACCGACACTACAAACGAGTACAGCATTATCATTAGCAACAGTCAAATGATCGGAGCCATGATAGTATGTGTGAAGAGACCATCGTTCAAAATCTCATCCAAAACCGGTACATACCAGATGATACGTATCAGTTTTGTAGGTCAACGGGAAAGTACTTTGAATGTATTGGACCGGTGCATATACATATATATTGTTATGTATCGGACCATACATACCAATGTATCATCCGGAACCGATACGTATCTATCGGAAGATACGTATCGGTTGGAGTTGGACGATACATACTGGAAAACCAGTATTTAAACCATGGATGAGACTTATTGGCAGGATCGACAGTCATGTGATACGGGTCAGTATCAGCTGATACAAAACTTTTTTTCTAGTTTTTTTACTTTATATATATATATATATATATCAACCGATACGGTATCGGCCAATACATATCGGTCCAAGATGGACCGATACCGATACCTTGCTTGCTATTACCTCGGGCATCGCCATGGCTCTTGGACTGATACCGATACCTTGCTTGCTATTATCTTGGGCCATGGCTATTATCACAACCACAGCCACTACCATGGTCATTTCCATGACCTCAGCCTTGAGAAGTACATAAAGCGGCAGGGGTGTAACTCTAAGAGGGCTGATGATAGTGTTCTAAGTGTTTTTCACAATTAAGAAGCCAACTATAGAAAACTTCAAATGAAGGGAGATGCAGATTAGAGGTCACTGATGTAACAATACATCAACTACATAGAAAATGAGGTCTTAGAGAGAACAAGGCTCTTGGATGACCACAAGATCATCAGTGAGGTAGTTTAATCTTCTCCATGCAATCAGTGATGGATAAAGAACCCTTATGAAGGTTAGCCAGCGAAAACCCAGATGCAAGCCGTGAGAAGGGATATGAAGGATTGCGCAGTTAATAGCTTAGTGCTAATTGCAAACGAGTGGAGAAATAGGACTAGCAAAGCCGACCCAGATAGATGGGATAAGGCTAAGACGATAATGATGAAATTAGCTGAGTAGTTATAGACTTATAGCAGATTTTGCACATCTTCCTTCAGGTGTATAAGACCTTCCCATGATTTTTCTTTAGAATTGCACTTATTGGTCTTGTAGTTGATAGTGTAACCTAGTTATCAAAAAAAAAAAGTTGATAGTGTAACCTCATTGGATTGGTTGATTATTGTAAAGCTCACACTGAATATATGGTTGACTTAAGGCTTGGCCGTGTAGCCCAATGGAAGGTTGACAATATTGCAACCTCAAGGTCGCAGCTGTGTTAGTGTCACTTAATTCGCCATGCACCCTAAGGATGGCAATTTGGTTCGGAGCGAACCAATTCGCCGTTCGATTCGGTCCGATTCAGCCTTAAGGGGTGAATTGGGCGAATTGAAGTTAGTATATAAAAATGCTTTTAAGGAAAGATTAGCGGTGGGGATCTTCTACTTACAACCAAAGTTGACGCTTATATAACCAACTAAGTTAAAAGAGTTTTTTCAGTATAAGAAGTTAACCACTCTGCATTAAGTGTGACAGAGATCAATTCGGCAGATCTATTACTCCATAAGGAATTATGGTATCGCAGCTAGTACCCTTTTCTTCTCTACAAACAAATCTTTCTATATGGCCTCTGGTTCGGCTCCCTCTTCTTCCGCTCACCCCACCTCATTGCCTGGTATTCCTAACCTCTCTCAAGTCTCTATCAAGTAAGATCGATCTAACTACCTTATGTGGAAGAGTCAACTTCTACACATTTTGTATGGGGTAGTTATGTTAACCATGATTGATAAGACCTCTCCCCACTGTCAATCTAGAGTTTTTAACATGGAAGAGAAGGATCGGATCCTAATCAGCTCGATTCATGCAACCCTCACAACACAAATCTTTGCTCCAATCGTTGGATACATGTTTACTCGTGACACTTGGGATGCCTTAGACAAGGTGTTTACTTCTTAAACGAATGCTCGAACCTCAACCCTTCGTACAGGGTCTGCTTCAAGCCTCCGATGAACATGTCCAAACGACCTCAAGCAACACTTAGTAATTTATGCATCGCTAATTTAAGAACAATAAACAGAGAAAAATCTATGGACTACATGGTACTCATCAACCAACCCAAGGAGATTACACTGTCAATTAAAAGTGTAATAGGTGCAATTCTAGATAGTGTAATAAATAGAGCTGAATTCTCGGAAAAAAGAAAACAGAGAATATAGTCCAAGTCAAAGAGGAAAAAATACCTTCCCCATGATCATCAGCCTTAAGAGCAATGCAAACATATTTTACAACCCCAATGAGAGTAAGTGTCCAAAACATGATGCTGTAGATTCCCAAGTAGTCGTCCTCCACAGGAGATTTCAAGTTCATTGAAGGGTATACATAAAGTGGAGAAGTAACAAGACCACCAAATACAACTCCTAGCGTCTTATAAGCAAGAACCAAAGTCCTCCAACTATCATTCCCCTGCCCAAACCATATAATTTTATTAATAAATAAAAATTTAAATACAAAACATTTTAACTCGATTTAAAATGAATAAATAAATAAAACGGCAAAAAAATTAATAAATTAATGATTAAATATTAGGCATAAAGCTGTTAACAAAGACCACATAAATATAATATAAAAATAGTTTATAATCTACTATGCTACCTTTTCGCCAAAATCCGATCGTTAGATTCCCTTTGTGTGATGTTACCCGCACTAAGACCCATTTCTAGTCTTAATGGAGCAACATCTAATATTAGAGCTGCAAATGTGCCGGGTCGAGTGACCAGACCAGCATTGAGTTGCAGTCAGGTCCAAAATCATGACTCGTCAGGTAGGGTCGCATTGGAAATCTTGACCCGTTTATTAATGGGTCATTTTCTGGGATGTCCGAATCTGACCCAACCCGACTCCGTACCATATATTCTACCCCAACTTAGCCCAACCCGAACCAAATCCCTACCTTATATCATAACGCAACCTGGCCTAACTTAACCCAACACGAGTTTTTTGCTAATCGGGTCGGTTCAGTTTACGCTCGAGGCTTGAAATAATTGGCTTGGGTCGGGTTGACTCGACTCATCTGCTGCGCTACTAATATTTAACTCCTAAATTTCTATTATATATAAAGAACAAAAAACCAATTTTATAAACTCAATCCAAGATCATCCAAAGCAACACACTAAAAAAATGATAATAATAACAAGAATAATATGAATAATAATAGGAATACGAATAATCATGGTTTTAAATATCAGCCATATCTGATGCATTTCGGCTGATATGTATCGGGTAAGGCCCCATCCGATTCCATATGGGGTCAAATATCGGGTCAAACAGGTCAAATATTGGCCATATCGCGTCATATCGGACAATATGTAGAGGACACAAACTGGGAAAATACCAAAATTGCCCTTTTTGCAGGAAACTTTATTTTTTAATCTTTTAAGCAATAAAAAGGTAGTTACATATCGGCCAGTTTGGCAAATATGTTTCCCATATATCTGATACATATCGGTCTCGGACCCCCCCGATATGCCCATATATATCAGTGTTTAAATCCCTGATAATAATAACAATAATATGTGTTTCTGTAATGAGTATTAATTTCTGCCCATAACCCTCACATGTATCTATCTAAAATATTAGCTCAAATCCAACAACAATTCATAGACCTTTAATTATTATTATTATTATTATTATTATTATTATTATTATTATTATTATTGGAATTTATATCCTGTTTCTGTAATTAGTATAAATGTCTATCTATCTATCTATCTATCTATATATATATATATATATATATATATATATATATATATATATATATATAAAATTTTTACAACTGTTCCCTAAACTACCACTAAAAAAAACAGTAGAATCTCATAAACAAGAACAAAAGCTATAATAAAAATTAAAAAATTCATACGAGAACAAAAAATAAAAAAATAAAATCCATGTAAGCAATTGAAAAATATATAAAAAGAATTCAAATGCACTAAAAATATAAAAACAACAAAAATTAAATTAAATTAAAAATTAATAATATGAACGTGGTTTTTGTTTGCTTACCTTGTTTTCATCCATACAAGAACTCGAACTACTACTTGGGTCAGATATGAGACTCCGACGACCGTTGGATGAAAACCCATCAACGGTATCTGGTGGAAGAAGCTCTGACGCAGTGGAATTTGCAAGTTCGAGATCCATGCACGGTGCCTGAAGCTATAATGTGTGGATTTCAAAGCTGAGTGGTAGAACTCTATTTATAGGCTAGCCTAGTGCGTCTCACCATAACATATGATGGTGCTTACCACCGTACATTATGGTGCTTCCCCATCTTTTACCGTCAATGGATGCAGCATATAATTTGTAGACCCTCCAATAATCTGAGATGAACATATTTGGTTCGCTCGATGCAGATGGTGGATTTTGAGAAGCTTACGAATCTCAAAGCTTCTAAAGTTCGTGTGGGCTCAAAGTCCGGTGAGCATGGGTGCTCATTGTCCGTATCTCACTTACCATATACCAAGTCGTTTGATCGAATGGTGATAATTCTATGATCATGGAGATTATTGGGTGGCCTGGATCGGAGGATGCGATTATTTTTTGTGATAAGAATGGGAGAGAGTATTGTTTTCAATGCTTCTTAATAACATCATATAACAGCTTACTCTTTTTACGTTTTCAGGTCTTCGTAGGGCCGAGAAGAAAAAGTTTGTGACGCATGAAGTATAAGAAATCTTAGGAAAAGACAAAAGGACAAAAAAGACGACTTCACTAGCCAAGTCTTCGAGGTTGTGAGCAAGGTGTACCGAAATATCGGATATATTCATACCAATCGATATAATTTTGTTATTTTTAATAATTTTATTATTATTATTATTAAAAAATGGGAATTATTTGTGATTTATTTGCGAATTTTTAAAATACGAAATTTTTTAAAAATCAAATTTGCGTAGTATTCACGAATTTAAAAAAAACATCGATGAATTTTGTGACTACGCATGACACACAATATCAAGATCAACCTGTTGTAACCGATCGTTTGCCCATTCTCCCTGAAGTAGTAGAAGAGTTAAACCATGTTTTCAATAATATTGTAGCTAGTGTTATACAGCATCGGTAGCCACTAACATGTGAAATGGTCATCGATCTACAATTGTCATTGTAATGAAACTTTATGACTCTATATTGTGAGGAAAGCTCTCTGGATTATGTCTAGTAGTTATTATGGATAACAAGTTTTTGTTGGATTTTACGGATTTATGTGACCCTTAAGTCACATGTCATGGTCAAGGTCAAATAATTCAAATTGTTAACTTAGAGAGATGGTGAAAAACTAGTTATAGTCAAACTAGAAGTTTGTAATTAAATCAAGGATTGTGATTTTACCCTAATATAAGTGTGATAATCCTAATCGTTAGATTCCTTGATGAGCAAGTTTCTAACCTATTTAAAGGGATGTAGAGTCCATCTTTCTACACACAATACACGTATCAATTGAATTAGAAAAATTCAAGGAAAACCCATCTTCTCTACGCAAAGAAAGAGAAGACTCTCCATTAAACCATCACCGGATTATTACTCGGATCGCTCAAGGCTAAATCCTCGCGTAAAAAACTCTACGGTGTAACGTATGCTAAAGTTTAATTTAATTCCGTTTTTTATTGCGGAAAGATCCTAATAATATCCAACAAGTGGTATCAGAGCCAAACCTATAATCGACTTTATCGTACCGATTCTCATCGTTAAGGGTTACACCGAATTTTTTTTTTTTTTTTTTTTTACCGGTATATAAATTTTAAGGAAATATTATTCATATATATTATTTTTTGTGCTTGGACGGTTGAAATGAAATCAAATAAATAATTTGAAAGTTTTATTTTGATTCTTAATTTTCGATTTTTTTCGGGTTTTTCTTGAGGGTTTAATCGAGCCATTAGGTCGTCACCGGCCGTCACTGTCCGTCGCCGATATCCCCTGCCGTCGCTGGACTGACCGGCCATTATGACCGTGCCATCTTCGGATGTTAGAAGGTGTTTTGGTGGCTGTAAATAAAAGACCCACAAAGTTTTTGGTTTTAAAGAAGACGGATACAGAAGGTTTCCTTTTTATTATTGAGGAAGACGTTTCCTTTTTATTATTGAGGAAGACCACGAAAAAAAAAATACAGATTCCTTCCGTAAGGAAGAAAGAGACCTATTGGGTCTTTGTTAAATTAATAAATCAAGTTTTGTTTTATTACGTGTGTAGTTGGTGCTTCCCAACTCTATAAGCTGATGGCGACCCAACCCGACTTGACCCAAATCGATCCATTTTTCGACCTGACCCAGCCCAAGGACCCATAAATGCTCATGACCCGACTCGGTCTATAACCCGGCCCCATTAATAACAAGACTCGGGTCATGCCCCAATCTGACCCATGGTCCGGTCCATTAATCAACCTGGACCTCGGGTAATGACCCGATCCGGCCCATAGTCATTTCCAATCCAATTCGACCCATAGTCCGGCCCATTTCATTCTTGGCCCACGATCCGGTCCATTTCCGGCCCATACATGACCTAGATTCAGCCCGTTTGATTAAGGCCCATTATTTGGCCCACTTATTCCTTATTCTTTTCGGGTCATTTCTGGACTATATACAAGTCCAAATTTTAGACATTATATATGAATTTTGACTTTCTCAGACGTTTCGGATATATTTTTGAGGTCTATTTTTATATAGGAGTTTTTTGTTGTAACATTATATAACCTGATGCATTTTTTTGACATTTTTTAATCGGATAATTATTTTATATTTGAGTGCCTTTAATTAAAGTTGTAATTAATTTTAAATTCATGATTTATTTATATTTAATTGCTCAAGATGCATGTCTCATGCGCACTCTTAAAAGTTTTATCATTCATGAAATGTTCAATCAAAGCTTTGATCTACATGTCTATTTCACTTAAAGTTATGTGCTGGAGATTTTATACCATTTTTTCATGTTAAATTTCAAATTATTTTGATGAAAAGAATTCAACTTAAAGTTAAATATGTGAACATATTAAAGTTGAATTGGAGTCTATTCCCTACATTTTTTAATCTGAACAGGTATAAATTTAACATTGGATCCCTGATTCTAAGAACTGAAATATGATATTTATGGATCATAAGGGTTGGTTCCTTCCTATGAGGTTTATGGAGAACCGAGTGATCATTTAGGAATGTTTGGCGAGTGAGTTGGTTCTTGCCCAAAGGTAGAAAATTCATAAACCTTGTAGTTTCCGAATCTTAGATATTTTCTCTATCAAGATCACTAGGCGTACCATTGCGTTGAGTGTTTGTGTACGGCCCAAATGTGTCATAGATGCTTGACGTAGTGTGTGCGAATAGAATAGTCTTGTATGGGATGGTTAGATAGGATAACTTCATTTGCCCAAAGGTATAGGAAGTATCTGATTCTAATCAAACCATAGAGGCTAGGTCTATGGCGTATTTTATGTGGTGGGAAGCAAGCGTAAGTCATAATGTCTGCCCAAAGGTGAGCCGTGATGTTGCCAAGTGTTTTCCTTGAAGTTGGCATGTACACATAGAGTCACTTCATACGTTTGAACCACAACCCCTGGTTTAAGCGAGAGGGATTAAATCTAACGAATTAATTAAAATTTTGCTTTTATGTTAGTTTTTTTTTTTTAAAGGTGATCATAAATTAAATTTTTGCAGCGATGGATCTCTTATCAATTACCAAACACATAGTAGGAGTTGAGCCGCTTTCTGGGTCCAACTTCAATACTTGGAAAATGACTCTCAATGTTTGTTTTTAGATTTTAGACATGTCCTTTGTGTTTACAATACCTAAGCCTGCGGCGGTTATCCAGGATTCTCCTGCCAAGGATAAGGAATTTTTCGAGAAATGGAATAAGGCTAACTCGTTAGTCATGTTAATGATCAGGGCCACCATTAATGCCTCTTTTCGGGGTGGCATACCTGCTACTGAGACCGCTTTTGAATTAATCGCTCTTATTAAAAAGCAATGTATTGCCAGTAAGAAGCAGGCCGTATATGATTGCATGCATGATCTTATGCACCTTCGATATGATGGCAGTGGGAATGTGAGAGATCACTTATTGAAGTTGTCTTAACTCTATTTGGGTATTAAAGAATACGGACTTAACATCAATGAAGAGTTGATAGTCTACATTGGGATTGCTTCCCTTCCTAAGGCTTTCAATATTTTAAAAGTAAATTATAATTCACAAGAGCAGAACTGGGACTTAAACAAGTTAACTCAAATGTGCGCCATTGAAGAAAAGAGGCTTAAAGGCGAGCGACATGAGTCAGCTCATTTGGGGACTTCTAGTTCCACTAAAAAGAATTTTAAGAAGAAGGGTCCTAAGAGGAATTAAGGAAACCGGCCACAACAAAAATTTCAGAACAAAGGTAAAGGCAAGGGTCAAAGTTTTGGAAAGGCAGCGCGTACTCAGGGTCAATCTGAAAGTGTAAGCAGTTGCTGGTTTTGCGGCAAGGAAGGCCACTTCAAGAGCAAATGTGTGAATTATAAGAAGTGGCTCGCGAAGCAGCCTGAAGATATTCAAAGAGTTTTAGTACTCTCTCAGACTTTTTCAGTTGATTGTCCTCCTCATTCCTGGTTGGTTGACTCTGGTGCTTCTGTGTATGTTTTGCACTCTTTTCAGGTGCTCAGAAGCAGGAGAAGACCCAAACAGGAGGATAGGTTGTTCCTTGGGAGCGACCAAGCAATACAAGTGGAGAACGTCGGTACCTACAATTTAGTTTTAGATTTTGGACATACTTTAACTTTACATGGGACATATTTTATTCTCTCCTTTAGGAGGAACATTATTTCGTTATCTAAACTTGCATACTGTATATTTTTACTTTCAGCAATATAGGTTTGGATATTTCTCTTGATGATTATGTGGTTGGTCGTAATTTTTTTTTTAGTTGATGGTTTATATTTGTTATCTGTTGATTCTTCTCGCACCATTGCTTTGGTTGCTGAGGCCTCAAACTCAACACCTTTCGGGTTAAAGTGCTCTTTGCTTTGGGATGATTCTGCAGCCTTATAGCATAGAAGGTTGGGTCACATATCGAAGAAAAGAGTGGAATCGTTAGTTAGATCTAGTATTATTAGACCATTAGATTTCACCGATTTTAAAAATTGTGTGGATTGTATGAAGGGTAAAAATTTCAAACAGAGAAAGTTCTCCGCCTCTTGGGCAACTGAGGTTTTACAGTTTATACATACTGATATTTGTGGCCCTTTTCCGATTGCTGCTTGTGGTGGCAAAAGGTATTTTATTGCCTTTATTGGTGATTACTCCAGATATACATATGTCTTCTCATTGGAGACGAAAGATCAAGCTTTAGAGGTCTTCAAAACCTATCAGTTGGAAGTAGAAAATCAACTAGGGAAAAAGATAAAGACTGTGCGTTTAGATAGAGGTGGAGAATGCTTTGGTAGAATAAGTCCTGATGGTGTCAATCATAGACCATTTGTGGAGTACTTACAGACTCAAGGCATTGTTCCACAATATACTTCTCCTGGCACTCCGCAGCAGAATGACGTTTCAGAAAGGAGAAATCGTACTTATTAGGAGGCTATTCGTAGCATATTAAGTCACTCTATACTTAAAGAAGAGTTTTGGGGTGAAGCCTTGAAGACAACAGTTTATATTTTCAATCGGGTTCCTTGCAAGGCTGTACCTGAAACTCCTTACAAGAGATGGACAACTAAGGATCCAAAGCTCGAACATTTACATATATGGGGTTGTGAAGCTGAAGTTAAGTTTTATAATCTCAATATTAAGAAGTTAGATCCTCGCACAGTTAGTTGTTACTTTATCAGTTATGGACATCATTCTAGGACTTGGAGATTTTATTGTCCTGGAAGAGTTATTGATATTGCTGAGACTCATATAGCCAATTTTCTGGAGAATGACGAATCCAGTGGGAGTTCACGTCAGAATAATATTACTTTTATTGAGAACTCTGAATTTGATTTTGTGCATTCATCTGGTGGTAATGCTTTTCTTCCTTCACCACCTGATCCTATATATGTTGATACTTTGATTCAGACAAATCCAGTGACGGCTCTAATTGAAGAAGAATGTCCTATTCCACCTCATGTTTCACCAGTACCTCCGGCTTAACCCCGAAGATCTGAGCGTAAGAGTAAACTTGCTATTTCAGATTTTTATGAGGCGTATGCGCAAGAGGCTCAATTTGAAGGTGTTGATCTTGATGATCCATCGACTTTTCAGCAGGCTATTGGTAGCAATGAATCCTCACACTGGCAAGAGGCCATGAGAGAGGAGTTATTATCAATAGAAAAGAATAAGGTTTGGGACCTTGTAGATTTGCCAGCGGATCGCAAGGCAGTTGAATGCAAATGAGTTTATAAGACTAAAAGAAACTCTAGTGGCAAGATTGAAAGATTCAAGGCACGATTTGTTGCAAAGGGTTTCAGACAGAAGGAAGGCATTGACTATGATGAGACCTACTCTCCGGTCTCTTATAAGGATTCATTGAGGATTGTGATGGCTTTAGTTGCACATTACGATCTCGAATTACATCAAATGAACGTGAAGACTGCTTTTCTAAATGGAGACCTTGTAGAAGACATATACATGTCACAGCCAGTGGGTTTTGTGATTAAAGGAAATGAACAGCTAGTTTGCAAATTGAATAAGTTCATTTATGGACTCAAACAAGCTTCTAGGCAATGATATTTAAAATTCGATGAGGTTGTCACTAGTTATGAGTTTAAAGAAAGCATTGTTGATCATTGTATAAATTCTAGAAAGAGTGGGAGCAAATTTTTCATTCTGGTTCTTTACGTGGATGATATACTACTTGCAAGTAATAACATTCATTTTCTCCACTATACCAAGAGTTTTCTCTCCAAGGCATTTGATATGAAGGATTCAGGTCTTGCTGAGTATGTGCTTGGCATCAATATTCATCGTGATAGGGCTGTCGGTTGTTTAGGTCTTTCACAGAAGGCCTACATAGAGAAAGTACTTATACGATATAATATGGATAGATGCGCTCCAAGTGAAGGGTGACATTATTTCCTAGGATCTACAGCCTAGAATTGAGACAGAAAAGCAATAAGTAGATCAAAAGGAGTATGCTTCGGTTATGGGTAGTCTTATGTATGCAATGGTTTGTCTACGTCCCGATATCAGTTTCATTGTTACCCTACTTAGCCGATATCAGTCTATTCCAGGATTAGCGCATTGGAAAGCCGCGAAGAAGGTACTTCGTTACTTACAAAGAACCAAAGATTTTATATTGACCTATCATAGATCAAATGAGCTTAAGGTTGCCGGATACTCAGATTCCGATTTTGCTGGTTGTAAGAATAGCGTTAAATCGACAGCAGGTTATTTATTTCTACTTACAGAGGGCGTTATTTCCTGGAGAAGCGCCAAATAGACTTTGACGGCAGATTCGACTATATACGCTGAAATTATTGGTTGTTATGAGGCTACTCATCATGCATTATGATTGAAGAATTTCATTAGAGATCTAAAGATTATTGATTTCATTCATCATCCACTTATCATCTATTGTGACAATGAGGCTGTGATCAAGTTTGTGAAACACGGAAAGGTTACCACGAGGAATAAGCATTTCGATGTCAAGTATTTCGTTGTATATAAGATTGTTCGAGATGGTGTTATAGAGATTCCTCACATTAGTA
Organism: Chloranthus sessilifolius; assembly: GCA_021018995.1. Classification (NCBI taxonomy): domain Eukaryota; kingdom Viridiplantae; phylum Streptophyta; class Magnoliopsida; order Chloranthales; family Chloranthaceae; genus Chloranthus; species Chloranthus sessilifolius. The sequence continues at coordinate 194,997,603 of CM037584.1, forward strand.
CGGAGCTTATGATTGCAGATCCCTTTACCAAGGGTTTACGACCCAAGGTTTTCAAGGAGCACGTGACCCGAATGAGACTTGTTGAGTTGTTGACTCAGTTCTAGAATTTTCTTATTTGGACATGTTATTATTGTTTCTTTTCTGCTATGAATCATAGATTTTTCGCTGCATTTATATACATGCCTTTATTTTGAGCTCTGATTATTATATTATTGTCGCTTGTTATCATTTACAGGTTATGGGATTATTACCTATAACAAGATGGCGTTTGTCACAAGGTATGGTGGCGATTGTCAAAAGATATGGTGGCGATTGTCACAAAATAACCTGGAGTGTTTGACACTCAAGTTTGTTTGGGCTAAACGTGAGTTGGCTCCACGTTGGTAATGTCTTTACTCTGATGAAAGGGTGACTGGTTTGTCACAAAGCGGGATGCAAGGTTACATCAGAGTGACATGCAGTGGCATGAAACAGGACTCCACGAGAATGAGTACAAGACCAAACTTTAAGAGTACTACAACTCTCGTGCCACATTATTTAAAATAATCACGTAAAGGTTAAGGACGTTGAAATTTCAAGTAGTGTTAGTTTTGTGACCATGGAATTGTCCTAGTGTCAATATTGAGAGCACTAGTGCATTCATGATCATCACTAATGGTGCTTGAAATGGAGATGAAAGAATATATCTCTCTAAGATTTTTAAAATCGGTGCACCGTGTCAAGTTTTCTTAAAGGAACAATTTGGACTTGGTTTTCAAAATATTTCAAAAAAAAAAATAAAAAATCAATTGGTCTTAAGGTCCAAGTGGGAGACTGTTGAATTTTACGGATTTATGTGGCCCTTAAGTCATACGTCATAGTCAAGGTCAAACAGTCCAAGTTGTTAACTTAGAGAGATGGTGAAACACTAGTTATGGTCAAACTAGAAGTTTCTAATTAAATCAAAGATTGTGATTTTACCCTAACTTAAGTATGGTAATCCTAATCGATAGATTCCTTGATGGGCAAGTTTCTAACCTATTTAAAGGGATATAGAGTCTTTCTTTCTACACATAATACACGTATCAATTGAATTAGAAGAATTCAAGGGAAACTCATCTTCTCTACGGTGTGTAAAGAAAGAGAAGACTGTCCATCAAATCATCGCCGGATTATTACTCGAATCGCTCAAGGCTAAATTCTCACGTGAAAAACTCTACGGTATAAAGTATGCTAAAGTTTAATTTAATTCAACTTTTGATTGCGGGAAGATCCTAATAATATCCAACAGTTTTGATCTATGTCGTCCGTATCCCAATTACCATATATCAGCTCGTTGATCATATGGAGATAATTTTATGATCAAGGAGATTATTGGGTGGCCTAGATTAGAAGGTGCAATAATTTGGTGGGGTGGGTGAGTGTGGGGGGGGTAAAGAGTGTGATCCATGAAAAGGGGGGGGGGGGGTCGTTGTTTAAAGAGTGTGATCCATGAAAACAGAGAAATTTTGGGGGCGGAGGGGGGGCGGGGGGGTGTGATCCACGAAAACAGAGAAATATTGGGAAAGGAAAAAAAAATAAAAAAAAACCAGAGACTTCCACAGTCAAGCCTACCTCGTTGTGAACAACGTGTTAAAGGCTAAGGCTTAAAGCAGGTTCGCAAAATGTTTATATAATTTTTGTCTTTTTTATTATTTAATTATTATTTTAATATAATAAATTATACTAAAGGAAAAAAAAACAATTAAAAACCCAGAGACTTCCACAGTCAAGCCTACCTCGTTGTAAACGTGTTAAAGGCTTAAAGCAGGTTCGCAAAATGTTTATATAATTTTTGTCATTTTTATTATTTAATTATTATTTTAATATAATAAATTATACTAATATTTTAGAAAGGTAAAAGATTCAGAATTAAAGGGCGGTGAGCATATGGTACCCGTAACACTATATTGATATTACATGGAGCACGACTGCATTGATTAGATCATCTTTGAAAGAAAAAAACAAATTGAAAACTTACTTTTACCTTATATTTTCTTTAGAAATAAAATTTGTAGAAACTAACCAAATTTAAAATTTATTTTAAAAATATTTTTTAAAACTATATATTTTTAGAAAACATATGGTAATTTTGGTATTTAACCCAATACATATAGGCTATAGCAGCCAATATAATTTGATATGGTATCAATATCACCCCGGCATCGGGCCGATATTGATGACCATATTGTATATGTATTTAGATATTGTAGCAGTTTCGGGCCTAACTTATGCGTAATTGATAAATATTTAGTGCTATCAAAGGCCCCGCTTAGGTAGGATTGTCTCCGATTTGGGGGCAACTAAAAAGACCGAGGCCGACCCAATTTTTATTCAGGCTAAGTCCAAGCCTCATTTATAGTATAAACATAATTGGGTCGGCTATGAGTCCAGCAGGAACCCGGCCCTGTTCAGCCAAGCCTAATTATTTTAAGTGAAAAGATCGGGTTGACCCAAATTCATCCTAGTTAGACTCAAGTTTCAGCTTAATACAATCGATGGTAGCAAAATACACTACCATAACTGTGCCTGATCACATACCAAGTGAACTTATCAACCATTTTGGGTTGATCAATCATGGCGCATGTAATTTTAAAAAATAATTTTTTTTTTTTAATTTTTTAAAATAAGTTAACGCCAAACTGCCTTGATGCATTGATTTTAGGCATCTTTGACGACATGTTTAACGGTGGATATGTATCATGGATAGAACCCAAATTTTTTCAATGATACATGATTGCTATTTTCCAATTTGCACTTGCACACGATCCTCGTAATTGATGCCTCGTGGTGCCCAAATGATCTGGTGGTAGCATTTTTTGCTACTATCAAGTGTATAGTCTTGGGCCTCATGTATACATATAACTTATAATCGGTCCCAACTGAAATATAAATTTTCACTGAAATTTCGGTGCCCAATAATTTATTTTTTTGTATTTTTTTTTTTAAATCCAAAATTATCGGCCGATAATTTAAAGTTATTGGCCGATCATTTGCTAATGATCAAATTATTGGCCAATATTTTGAAGGCCTATAGTTTTGGATTGTAAAAGATAATAATAAATAAAAATAATTGAAATTTTGGCCTGGCTAACAAGATTTTGGCTAAAATTTTGTTCGAGATTTTCAGTCGAAATATTAGGATTTCGGCCAAAATTTTGATCTAGCTATAAGGTATGACATCCTGGCCGATACTTATACATAACAGAGATACGTATCGGTTTTTCAGCAGACCGATACGTATTGGTTTTTCAGTAAACCGATACATATCAGTCCTCCAACTCGATATCGGTATCTGCTGATATGGGCTCGTATCGGCCGATACGTATCGGGTACCAGCCGAAACATATCGGTTTGCGTCGAGACCTTGTGATTTTATTTTATTTTAAATGGCCGATACGTATCTGTATCGGTTGATACATATCGGTCAATTCATATTGGTCCTCCGTGGACCGATACCGAGTTTGACACCTTCATCTCAAACAATAAAGACTTCATTTTAATTGAGGTGATGGATATAATTTTTGGCCAAAATCCCAAAATTTCGGCTGAAACACATCGATTTCAGATCCTACCAAACGAAATTTTAAAATTTTCGGTCAAAAATCACGGCCTTCATATTCTTAACAGATAATTTGAAGTTATCGACCGATAATTTATTAATCACCAAATTATTGGTTGATAATTTGATGATTAGCAAATTATCGGCCGATAACTTCAAATTATCGGTCAATATTTTGAAGGTCGATAGTTTTGGGTTTTAAAATCAATATATATATATATGGGCACTGAAATTTCGGCCTAGCCCATAAGATTTTGACTGAAATTTCTTTTGAGATTTTCGGTTGAAATTTTAAAATTTTGTTGGGGTTCGAACCTGATGCGTTTTAGCAGAATTTTGGGATTTCGGCCAAAATTTTGATCCATGCTATAAGGTATGACCATAGTGACAAATTTCGTTTTCGGTAATTTTTCGGTGGGGGGTCCTTTCGGTACATTTCGAATTAATTTCGATACATTTATGATAAATTTCAGAAAAGTTTCGGGGCTTAAAAATAAAAAAAAAATATATTTAGTATTTAAAAAAAAAATAGCAGTTGACCTAAGTGGCCAAGCACTGACGCCGAGCTCAAGCATAGAAGTATAGAAGACAAATTGACAAAGGGTACCGTTATACTCACCCCAAAAGGCTGCTTTTTCACCCTATCTCCTCCACCTGGCATGCATTGACTGCCTTTGAATCAGATGGTGGAGGTCATTTTTCATCCCCATCTTTTGCACAATAGATCTATGGATCGTGAGCATACTATCAGATGGACGATTTTTTATTACACATGATACACATCTCAAAAAGTGATGCTAAAATTATGCTTGAGCGTGATGGGGGTCATATGATTTTAAGGTCACTTTTTGAGATATGTGTCATGCGTAATACAAAACCGACCGTCTGATGGTACTCCCATGATCCATAGATTCATTTTGCAGAAGATGGGATGAAAAACGACCTCCACCATCTTATTCAAGGGCAGTCAAAACATGTCGGCTGAAGAAGGTGGGGTGAGAAGCAGCCTAGACGGGTGAGTATAATGGTACCCACAAACTGCAACTTCCATTTAGTCCCATATCGGTGGCTAGAGAAAACTCTTCATTCTAGCCACCTATATAATGCGTTCTAGTTGATAATTTTAACATGCAATCCATTATGCCTTGTGGTGAGCGGGGGCCAACTAGTCTTTCGCCGAAAACAGGAAAAAAAAAGTTAAAAAAGAAAACAGAAATAAATTGAAATTTTCTAAAAAAAAAAGAAATATATTGAAAATTTTGAAATTTCGATAAAAAATACCGAAATTTCTCTGAAATTTTTGTTTGATCGAAATTTCTCCGAAACTTTCGTTGGACCTTCATTTTATGAAATTTCGCCGAATTTTAGCGAAATTTGTCACTATGGGTATGACATCCTTTAAAAAAAAAAAAAAACTTCGGTGCAATCTAATTGCAACTCTCTTTTCTATGAGTTTCTATTAGGTGCATAAACTAATGCACTTATTGAATAAATTAAATACATAAAAGTTTAAATAAGAGTTCGTCCAATTTAAAATGAAATATGAAAAATAATTTTAAAAGGTCCACTACCATATATATATATATATATATATATATATATATATATATATATATATATATATATTTCAAAAATAAATAAATAAAAGTCCCCATCTCCCAGCTCATCCCTCCTCCACACCAATCTTCCTTTCCCATAAAAAGGCCCCACACCACTTTCCCAGGGCTAATCTTAAAACATCTCTCTTTCTCTCTCTTGTATCAGCTATGGTACTCCACCTAAGCACTGGTGGTACGGTGGTACTTAAGTCAATTTCTTTCCGTAAAAAAATGTTGAATCCTTAAGAGCCTCTGCAACACAGACGCCAAGCACAAAAACTCAATGAAGTCGCTATTTTAGGGATTGAAAACTCTTGGAAGCATCTCCATCACGGACGCTATAAGCACAAAAACAATCAATGAAGACGCTATTTTTGGCGATTGAAAACTCTTGGAAGCTGCTCCAGCGGATTCGCTACCAAACTCAGCTACTCTTCCCATGGCTACAAATAAAAGACTATTAACGCTCTCTCTCTCTTTCTCTCTCTCACTATATATTATAAAAATATCTTAAAATAAAAACAAAAATATTATTTTAAAAGAGTAGCTAAAAATAAAATAATTATTTTTGCTCAAAACTTATTTTAAAGGCACTAGTTAAAATAGAGGGTGGGCTCAAAATGAAATTTTAACGATTCAAATTTAAATATCCACGTGAGAGATGCCCTACAAGTTGCAAAATTATGAAAAATTATAACTGATAGACAATTTTTGATAGACAATGTTATAGACAGCTTATGTAGCGCAAGGTAACTTGGGCCTCACCATGTGTGCACCCAATCAAGTTGCACCTCATAAGGAATACCAGCAAACTTGTCTACAAAAAAATTGTCTACTAAATAACAGTCTTACAATTATATATGGACACAAATATCAATGAGAGCACAGTTTTGACTTTACACTTCTTATCTTTTTTTCTTTACTCGGGTGAGAAACCAGCCTCTTGGCGTGTGATTATGAGCACCCTAAAAAATATCCACGCATATATCAATGCTGGTGGCTTGAAGCTTGGTGGTCCAGTTGGTACCTATCATGTGAACTCTCCTTTTCGGCGTTTTTCTAATGGTACCTATGTGAACTCTCCTATTCGACTTTTTCTAAGGATCTCACACCTCTCTTTCTCGAGGTAGACTCATTACATATCCCGGTGACATAATGACTTAAAAGTTTATATAAGTCACTCAGTCATAAGGACATATAAACTGCGATGTCCACTCATAATGAGTGGACACCCATTGTAGAGTAACTCATTTGTAAGAGGCTAAAGCACAAATATATGCAATTAATGATGCATCACAAGGCATCCACTAGAGCAAGACGTGCAATATAAGGAGCCGTGTATGTTTTCGAAGTTTGCATTGTGAGTAGCTTAGATGTACTAGCTATTAATGTAACTAAACCTATTATAATTGGTATTGGGGAGACAGGTATGTGTAAATTTGAAAATAATGTAAAAACTGATCAAGAGACATTGGACTCGAGGTGCATAGTGATTATCGATAAAGGAAGCGACTCTCCTAACTATAATTTAAGCACTAAATTTGTGTGTAAATGATCTTATAATATTAATGATTTAAGATGTGAATGATCCACGCCGAAAAGTGATTATACATTGAAGGGCAGGTTTAATATGTGGATGGTCCATACCGAAAAGTGATTATATATTGAAGGGCAACGTGTCTAATAATCATACTGATTGGGAGATTTTAACTATCCAAATATGGGCACTACAATACCAGCCATTGCACTTATTTTTAATGGCTGAAGTTAAAGTTCACCAAACAGATGGTTCACATTTACTTGTAAGCATGATTTTTTGGGGGAAACATTTTTTAATGATCGATTTCAACTTAGGATAATTTAGATTGGGATTGTTATATAGAGGACAAATTTTATGCAGATAAAGTGCAGGCGATTGATGTAGCGCGATGCAATTGGCTGCAAGTGCGGTGGGACTCAATTAATACAGGTTGGTGCAACCAGTCACGTCGCACCACGTCAACCGCCTGCACTTTGTCATCAATAAATTTCTCCTCTAAGTATAATTTTTTTTTAGATTGTTCATAGATGTACACCACATAACATAAGAGTATACCACATTTTAATGGTGTAAGATCAAAAGCTTACAAATAACATGGTAGATCACTTAAACATATCATTTTGGTGTTTTAATATCAGTCAAAAACCAATTTCTCATCTTTAAAACAATACTCGCTTTCTACTCGTGCGAATAATCAACTTTGTAATAGGGTTCTAGCAGAGAAGTTTTCATGAAACAACAAAACTACTATTGGATTCTAGCGAGAAGTTCTCATGAAACAACAAACCTACAATTTTGATTGTTATCTATTATATTGATCCGAAAAAACTCAATTTCCAAACACCAAAATAGAACATAAAGTAAAGGAAGTTTGGACTAGTATATTAAAAAATTCTGACACCTTGTGTCCTGATTTGTTCCAAGATGTCTATCCTTTTATAGATTTGAGGTAAGTTTTAACATACAAACGACGCAGACCCCTAGGAGCACCTCCAGAGCCCACTCTCTATTTTAATAAGGATACCAGTATTCACACATTCACACCCCATGAGACTGCTTTCTCGCCATTGGAAAAAAAATAAAACAAATATAAAGTGGGGCTGTGAGTTTTAAAACAGTCCATGTATTAGTGGGGTTTGTCAACGCTAGGGTGAGACAAAATAATGATACCTTTTAGCTATTGCCTTTTAAAAAAAGTTTCCACTAAAAATAGTTATTTTAGTTGCTCTTTTTAAATAATATTTTTTTTTATTTTCATTTTAATTTACTTTTAAATATATGGCAAGTGGAGAGAGAGAGAGAGAAAAAGAGAAAAAAAAAGAGAGATTTAATAATTTTTAATTATAGCGGTCGGAGGAAGATTCGCCAAAGATAGCGATTGGATGAAGACTTGTAAAAGATAGCGAGTATAATAGCGACTTTGCTGGAGAGACTTTCAAGGGTTTTGGATCGCCAAAATAGCAAATTTGGATTCTTTTTTACTTATAGCGATCATCGCTGGAGATGCTTTTATAAAATTTTAACTATTTTTGAAAAATTGTATTGAACAGTGACCTCGGGATCCGTGCCCGACTGGTCATAGGTTTGACCAAGTGGGAGTTCATTAGTTGACTCGAGAGTGATGAACGGATGTGATGTGGATATGATGTAAGTAGGAGGAGTGTAATGTGAATCTGGAGTTACATATACGCCTATCTTGGGTGTATGTGCTCAATACAAGGATAATGGGTATAAAAGGGTTTAAAGAACCCTAAATTCATTGTTTGGATTGTTGAAGAGAATTAAGAAGAGAGAGAGGGAGAAGTAAAGAGGGTTGTTGAGCAAGGAGTGAATGCAAGCCAAGAAGGGATTCAAGAAATAAATACCGGATTCAACGCGAAGGATTCCTTAGACCCAAAGCTGGAACCCTAGCAATTCCAACCTTGAGATCCAATCAAATTGAAATTGATTGAGGTAAATTTTGTTAGCATTAAATGCATAGATCATATAAGTTTAATTATAGTAAAAAATACTTAAAATCATAAGATAAAGGCTTAGAAAAAGAAAGAGAATTGTTTGAGAAGGATTTAGAAGATCAGCCCGAAAGGGGGCTGAGTCTGACCAAATCGATTAATCGATTTGGTCTGGGAAGTTGAAAAGTCAGCATAGCCCGAAACCGATTAATTGAACTTGATTTTGATTAATCGATTTTGAATTTCGATTAATCGATTTGGTATCGATTAATCGACTGAGAAGCTCCTGCCACTGGAGAAATGAAATCTGGTGAAATCGACTAATCGAATTGGGATTTCGATTAATCGATTTCAGATTTCGATTAATCGATTTGGGATCGATTGATCGATTTTGGGATTTCGATTACTCAAATTGAGAATCGATATGTGAGAGTTGAGACTTTCGATTAATCGATTTGAGATCGATTAATCGATTGAAGATTTCGATTAATCGATTTTACATTTCGATTAATTGATTTTGGAAATCGATTAATCGAATCAAGTTCGATTAATCGAATTGGAAGATCGATTAATCGACTGAGACTGTTTTAGTTGACTTCTTAGTTTGACTTTGAGGTTCATGGAGGGTCTTGGACCTTCTTTGTTACATCTTTAATGATGAGTTGCATATGTTATGTTGTACCATAGGTGGTACGTGTGAGCATGAGCACAAGGAGTCGCGTGGGACCTTGATGCTTGAAATTTCAAAGACTTGAGGTAGAGAACACCTTGAACATGTACTTTAATTTGTAAGAGCATGTATGTAGTGATATGTGATTTAAATCGGAACTTGTTTTAGTTAAGTAAAGTTTTGTGAAAAGAGTGTGTGTGTGACATCAACAGTATAATTAAGAATAAGACATCCCCATTAAAAGCAAATGTAAAAGAGTGGGTATCCAATAAAAGAGATGTGAAAACTGTAAACAGTTATTAAAAGCAAATGTACATTACCATCTTTTCAAACTATTTTCTCAGTAATTGCATAGATCCAGTATGCTTAAAATATCATGAAATATATGTGAGGTTTTAACTTATATGTTCACTATGTTTGTTCCTTATTGAGCTAGGATGTAGCTCACCCTTTAGACTATACGTCGCAGGTCCAGTACTAGCAGCAGCGGAAGTCTCGGGTGACGTGGATCCAGGTGAGTCGGACCACATGCCCTTAGACGAGTTGAAGCCACCTCCAGAGGACTTCTTCTAGAGGACTCTCCTGTGCATTTTGAGAGAGTTGTTTTGTGAGCTTATTTAATACGGCTTGGTATGTCAAGCCTTTATTTCTATTTAGACAATGTAATTAATTAGAGATAATTTTTTTGGGCGAACCATCTGGGATGATAAGTTATCATCGATGGTTTGGATCGGTTCTCCACTCATGTAGGGGCATGAGGGTAGAACCGTCTTTTGAGAAAAGTTTAAAGTCATGATGTTTCGCATTTTATATCATCTGTTTATGTTATTTATAAATTGCTTAATGTACCAATGTTCCGTGCTTAGCCAAGGGGCACGTCTGGACATCGTGTTGATGGCACGGGTTTCGGGGTGCTAAAATTCGGGCTGTCACAGTTTGTATCAAAGCGTTTTCTTTTAGAAATTCTGACAATCATTCTTTTGTCAGAGCATAGGGACTTCTGCTAACGAAACTTTAGTTTCAAATGCAGCCGTCAATATCTTCTAGAGGGAGGGGCCGACCGAGGGGCGGCCAAAATAGAAGTCTATGTAGTGGAGATGGGTACATCTCTCCTACAAATAGAGTACCCATAGGAGATGGAGGGGCTTCTGGCAGTGGTGGCCAAGGAAGCCAAGATCAGAGAAAGAATCAAGATCGAGATCGACAATATCAAGATCAGAGAGAACAAGAAAGAGATAGAGAACGAAATAAGCACCTAGAAGAGCGCCAAAGGGTGATGCACACCATGGAGACCATGGCAGCTGCCATGGCACAACAGGCCACATCCCTTGCAGCGCATACCGCCCGAGAGCAGCAGCCACCTACACCACCAGTAGGACCTGCACCGCTAGTAGCTTCATCATTTACCGAGTTTAGGAGGATGAGACCTCCTACTTTTTCTGGGTAGGCAGACACTATGGCAGCTGAGAATTGGCTGATGGAGATGGAAAAGGTGTTTAGCGTGCTGACATGCACGAAAGATGAGTGTCCGTTGGGTAGCCTATATGCTAGACGGGGAGGCTGGGCCTTGGTGGAAGTCCGTGATACAGACTAGGGCTCAGGAGACCCCAGAGTTGCCCTGGACTTGGGAGGAGTTCGTTGAGGAGTTTAACAAACAGTATTTTTCGGAGGTAGTGAGAAACCAGATGGACATTCAATTTTTACAATTAGTACAAGGGAGGATGAGCGTCAAGGAATATGGGGTGGAGTTCCTACGACTTGCTCGCTTTGCTCATGATTACGTCGCCACCGACGTGATGAAAGCGAAGAGGTTTTAGCAAGGCTTGAAGCCTGAGGTAAGGAGAGGAGTAGCCCCATTCCAACTGAGGACCTATGAAGAGGTCATGAGCAATACACTTGTTGTAGAGGAAGAAAATAATAATAGATATCGACAGAGAGAGCAGCAGAGGGGAAATACAGACCAAAATAGAATGGGAAACTACGAACCGGCGAATAAAAAGTCAAGATTCGTAGCCTAATTCCAAGGTCAGAGACCACAGTTCCAAGGGGGTTTCAGAAGACCGTCGCAACAAAACAACCAACAGAGATTTTCATTACTTGTGTCGGGGAGACCGTTACGCTATGAGAGCCCTGCCATGACTACTGGAGCTACCGTCACACAGGGATTCTCAAGGGCAGCTTTTTTCGCACCTCGGGAGACTTGTGCCAAGTGTGGCAAGTCTCATAAGACAGTGGACTGCAGGATGGGAACTCAGGGCTGTTTTCGATGTGGCAAGGTGGGCCACTTGATCAAGGATTGCCCAGAGGTTGATAAAAGAAAGACGGCTTCAGTTTCAGCGCCACGACCTATTCAAGCACGGAAGCCGGTCGTTCATGGAAGAGCCCATGCAGTCACTGCTCAGGAAGCAGGAAACGTGCATGATGCAATCCAAGGTGAGATTTCTTTTAAATAAAGAAATTTCAAATTCCTTAAAATTTTAGATAGAGAAGGTGCATTCAATTAACAATAGCATAGATTCTTTTCCTAAACACTAAATTGATATGTAATTTATGTGTGTATATGTATGTATGTATGTATGTATATTATAGGTACGTTAACTGTATACGAGAAAAGATGCTTTGTAGGATACGACGCTAGAGTGTTGATAGACCCAGGGTCTACCCACTCATTTGTCACCCCTCGATTTGCAAAGAGGATGAAGATTGTTCTAGAGACGTTAGACTTTGTTCTATCTGTGTCTATTCCGACTGGAGAGTTAGTGGACACGGAGTTAATTTGCAAATTAGTCATTGTAGCTATTCAGGATCGCAATGTTCACGAGTTAGACGCAAAGTTGATACTACTAAACATGTAAGGGTTCGATGTAATCCTTGGCATGGACTAGTTGTCGCAACACTGTGCGACGGTCGATTGTAAGAACAAGGTCGTCATCTTCAGACCCAACACAAGGAGATCGTTTAGATTTCAAGGAGTGAGGTCGTCACACATGCCACTTATCTCTACAGTCAGAGCCGAACGCATGATCAGAAAGGGCTGCAGTGGTTACTTGGCGTTCTTGAAGGAGGATAACGAGGAGAAGAATGTTATCTCTGAGATAGCAGTAGTGCGAGAGTTCGCCGATGTGTTTCTGGAGGAGTTGCCTAGATTACCTCAAGAAAGAGAAGTGGAATTCGCCATCGACTTAGCACCAGGAACGGAGCCTGTTTCGAAAGCACCATATAGAATGGCTCCGGCTGAGTTGAAGGAACTGAAAGAGCAGTTGCAAGAACTCATGGATAAAGGATTTATCAGACCGAGCGTGTCTCCGTGGGGAGCACCGGTCTTATTTGTCAAGAAGAAGGATGGGTCAATGCGTCTATGCATTGACTATCGACAACTGAGCAAACTCATTGTGAAGAACCGCTACCCTTTACCTAGAATTGACGATCTGTTTGATCAATTGTAAGGAGCAAAATACTTTTCCAAGATCGATCTGAGTTCTGGGTACCATCAGTTGAGAGTCAAAATAGAGGACATCCAGAAGACAGCTTTCAGGACACGGTATGGACACTATGAGTTCTTAGTGATGCCGTTTGGGTTGACGAATGCTCCGGCATCATTTATGGATTTAATGAATAGAGTGTTTAAACCACACCTGGACTCGTGTGTCGTAGTGTTTGTTGACGACATCCTGATATACTCTAAATCAGAAGTGGAACATGAAGAACACCTGAGGATTGCTCTACAGACTCTACGTGAACACCAACTGTACGCCAAACTCAGCAAGTGTGAGTTTTGGTTGGAGGAGGTTAGCTTTTTGGGACATGTTATCTCAAAGCATGGTGTCACTGTAGATCCAGCAAAAATAGAGGCAGTGGTTAACTAGGAGCAACCGAAGATAGTGATTGACGTCCACAGTTTTCTTAGATTAGCAGGGTACTATCGACGTTTCGTTGAGAGTTTTTCAAAGATATCGGGACCTCTCATGAAGCTTACGAGAAAGGATTCAAGATTCGAGTGGAGTGAGGCATGCGAGAAGAGTTTTCAAGAACTCAAGACGAGACTCACTTCAGCTCCAGTGCTAGCGATTCCTTCAGGCAGTGGAGGATACGCAGTATATAGCGATGCTTCATACAATGGCTTAGGTTGTGTGCTAAATCAACACAAGAAAGTGATTGCCTACGGATCGAGATAGCTGAAAGAACACGAGAAAAACTATCCGACTCACGACTTGGAGCTAGCAGCGGTCATTTTTGCGCTAAAGATTTGGAGACATTACCTGTACGGTGAGATGTTTGAGATTTTCACCGACCATAAAACCCTCAGATACCTGTTTACACAAAAAGAACTCAACATGAGGCAGAGCAGATGGATAGAGTTCCTCAAGGACTATGACTGTTCCATACAATACCATCCAGGCAAGGCGAACGTAGTGGCTGATGCCTTGAGTCGAAAGGGTTCAGCTCAGTTAGCTAGCTTGACTTTGGGTATGCATCGGTGAAAGTTATTTGAAGATCTGACACTATATGATGCGAACATCGAGTCGCAAGCTTCAGGAGCCTTTTTGGCTAACATATCAGTGAGACCAATAATATTTGAGTATATCCACGACTTACAGATGAAAGATCCGACGCTAACAAAGATTCGTCAAGATGTGATTGAAGGAATTCAACTGGACTTCTCAGTGAAAGAAGATGGTTCCTTATTGTTCAAGGGTCGTCTCTGCATTCTAGACAATGTCGATCTAAGGTGAACAATTCTTGATGAAGCCCACAAGTCAAACTATGCTATCCACCCTGGTAGCACCAAAATGTATCAAGACTTGAAAAAGAACTATTGGTGGAGAGGTTTGAAGCAAGACATGGCAGAGCACGTGTCACGGTGTTTGACGTGTCAACAGGTGAAGATTGATCATAGACATCCTGCTGGATTATTGCAGCCTCTACCAATACCGGAGTGGAAGTGGGAATCGATCTTTATGGACTTCATAGTTGGATTACCGCGTACTGCCAAGAGATACAATGTCATTTGGGTAGTCGTAGACCGATTGACCAAATCAGCGCACTTCTTGCCTTACAACACGATGTACACAGCAGGAAGACTGGCAAAATTATATATGAAGGAGATCGTCTGACTATACGGGATTCCGAGCAACATTATTTCGGATCAAGATCCACTGTACACGTCCAAGTTTTGGAAGAAATTTCAAGAAGGAATGGGAACGCGACTGGACTTCAGTTCAGCTTTCCATCCTCAAACTGATGGTCAAACAGAACGAGTGAACCAAGTGATCGAAGACATGCTCAGAGCGTGTATGTTAGAACTTCAAGGATCGTGGGATCAGCACCTACCATTAATTGAGTTTGCGTATAACAGTAGTTTTCAGACGAGCATTGGGATGGCACCATACGAAGCTTTGTACGGAAGGCGATGTAAATCACCTATAAATTGGGAGGAAATCGGGGAGAAATTTGTTTTGAGACTCAAATTGCTGGAAGACAATGTCGCCTATGTTCATATGATAAGGGCCAAACTTAAAGCAGCACAGAGTAGACAGAAAAGCTATGCCGACCTCAAGCGGACTAGTGTCGACTATAAGGTGGGTGAACATGTATTTGTCAAAGTCTCGCCTATGAAAGGTGTGATGAGATTTGGTAAAAGAGGGAAATTAAGTCCCCGTTATCTTGGACCGTTTGAAGTTTTGGGTCGAGTAGGGGAAGTTGCTTACCGCATTGGATTACCACCGTTGTTTGATCAGGTACACAATGTGTTCCACGTATCGATGCTCAGGAAATATGTGAGGGACCCATCTCATGTGTTAGGAAGTCAACCTTTGGAGATGCATGAAGACATGAGCATCATAGAAGAGCCGGCGGAGATTTTGGATTTGAAGGAACAAGTACTGCATACCAAAGTGATTCCCTTAGTGCTTGTTCGATGGAAGAATCATCCGACCGAAGAGGCTACGTGGGAACGAGAGACCGATGTAAAAGAACAGTACCCGGACTTGTTTACAACGAGTTGAGTGCCAAATTGTAGCACCGCAAGCATGTTGCGGATTTAAAATCATATGTTGTAATTCAATATCGATCTTATGATCAAATTATCAAAGGGGAAAACCACTTATCCACATAGCGTTCCTAAGTTAAATGCCGTGATGATGTATGTTGTAGAACCAATGACCAACTGATCATAATTTACCAAGAGAAATCAAGGAAACAGATAATTTTGAAAATCTAAAGAATCTGATCAAAATCGATTAATCGATTTGGAAATTCGATTAATCGATTTTGGTCGATTAGTCAACTGGCATGTGCCAGTGACTGGAAATTTGATAGGGATTCGGAAAAATGACAAAGTAAAATTTCAATTAATCGATCTGGGTTTCGATTAATCGATTTATGATTTCGATTAATTGATCTGGGGATTCGATTAATCGAGTAACTTAAGGAATTTAGAAAATTTTGAAGTATGATATACGATTTCGATTAATCGAAGTTAAACGATTAATCGATTTTGAATTTCGATTAATCGAACTGAGGGTTCAACTAATCGAGTAACTTAAGGATTTTTGAAAATTTTGGAAGGATTGCACGATTTTGATTAATCGAAGTGAATCTCGATTAATCGATTTTGGGATTTCGATTAATCGACTGGCTCACGCCAGTGAGCTCCAAAACTTAAAAATTTAAACGGATACGATTTCGATTAATCGAAATGGTTTCGATTAATCAATTTTGAGTTTCGACTAATCGATTTCAAGCGGCTTAACCAAGTTTTGAATCTCGATTAATCGACTTTGGAAATCGATTAATCGAGCCGGAGCCTATATATATATAAATCGAAGAGTTGTTTTTCACTTCATTCGAAATCATTTGGACTTTTCATTTTTGCGCGCCTTCTTCCTCTTCTCCAACTGACCGAGGTACCTAGGGTTTGGGCATTTCGAGTCGATTTCGGAATGAAATCGCGCTACATTGAGTCAAATACCTAAGGTAAAACCCTAGTTTCCGTTTCTTTTCCATTTCAAACCACATAAACCCTAGTTTTTGTGAAATTTCACCTATAATGTCGCCTAAAACGCGATTGTCTTCGAAGAAGGTAACCTCTAAACTCCCGGTCCGGCGTAAGAACGCCGCGCCGCCACCACCTACCCCATCACCGGTAAGGACTCCATCACCGTCGGCATCGGAGGCCACCTCCGGTTCGACGAGCGCGACTTCGCGCGAGTCTTCGCCTATGCCACCACCTCCCACCAATGTGCTCCAACCAAATGAGTGGTGGGCAACTAAGACCATCGATGATGAGTACATCATCGATGTGGAACTGTTTACAAATCCCGATACACCGGGCGAGACCAACTAGGCTCGTAATTACCTACAAAAGGTCGGGCTCGGCAACCTCTTGAAACCAATCCGTGGGTCCTACTACCCTCGATTGGTCCGCCTATTCTACCAGGGGCTCAAGGAGGGGCCCACTGACGACATAGTCACGACCACTATTGAGGGTCGCGACTACACGTTCACTCGTAGCCACATACACGAGGTGCTTGAATGTCACCTCGATTTTGTACCTGAGACCACCCTCTTCCCACCCTTTGAACAGGAGGTGAGATTTGAGGAGATAATGACCCGCATGACAGGGGGAAAGAAGGGGTCGAGATCCTCCATTAGGAGGGTCGACCTTCCCCATTATATGTGGATGCTTGATTCGATAATCAAGTGCAACCTTTACCCGTTGAGACACGACACTGAGCGGGTAGAGAAAGTGCAGTAGGCACTTTACGCGGCCTTCTGTGGCCGTTGGTTTGATGCTACCGCGATCATCCTCGAGGGGATGATCTACATAAAAGGAAAGTTGATGAAGGGAAATCTAAGGCCCAAGGAGAAAATGCCCTATGCTCGGCTCATCTCGAGCATGTTAGAGTGTTACTCCAACGCCCCTGACTACGCCATATCGCCTCACGAGGTGAGGGCTACGGATTGCGTGAAACAATTCTCCATTGCTTCATAGAGCCATAGCTACAATCTCCTCAAGAAAACCCTACTAGCGGCAGTAGCACCACCACCACCCCCACCACCACAGCAGGATCCACCCGTTGGGGGAACACCACCAGTGGGGGACGCCCCACCAGTCATCCCACCAGCTGAGGGAGCCCCATCTCACCCCTCAGTATCAGCTGGGCAGCAGCCCATCGTGCCACCTCCCACCACATCAGCTACACCACCCTCACGATTAGCCGTCGCGACGCCTACTTCATCCTTCCGTCGCCAACTAGCTCACTCCGGCCCTACCATTGAGGACGTGTTGGCTCGCATGGAGGCCAACAATGAGCGGATGAACCGGCGGATGGACTTTCTGATATACCATACTTTACGGTACATCTATCCGTTGGACTACCAGCAGCGCCTCGCTCAGGAGGAGGCATGGACAGCAGGTCGGACCGCCTTTCATACGGGTCCAATCTTCCATGCGGGTACCTCTACAGCCGATGCATCTGGCTTGGCGCCCGAGCAGCCAGCTGAGACGGGTCGCCCACAGCCTACGGGGACGACCTAGCCGCCGCCAGTCCAATCAGAGCCTGCTCCAGCACCACATCAGCCAGGAGAGGGGACGACATGAGATACAACTGATGTTTAGATTCCGTTATCTTTTGTATGCACATTTTGTGAACTTATATATGTATCAAACCAAATTGTACAGTCTGTGTATGTATACACTTAAATGAATAGAGCCAAATTTTTGTGAACTTAAATGAATAGAGCAAAATTTTTCTCAATTTTTTTCCAGTAGTATAATCTTTTGTACAATCTGTGTATGTGAGTTGTTAGGATTATGCATGGGTGACTTACTGGACCACCTCACCTACGTGTTGGGGGGGGGTTACCTCCATACGAAGCGCCTTGAGTTATTTTCGGGGACGAAAATTTCGAAGGTGGGGAGGATGTAATATCCCGAAAAATTGCGTTGAACAGTGACCTCGGGATCCGTGCCCGACTGGTCATAGGTTTGACCAAGTGGGAGTTCACTAATTGACTCGAGAGTGATGAACGGATGTAATGTGGATATGATGTAAGTAGGAGTGTAATGTGAATCTGGAGTCACATACGCCTATCTTGGGTTGTTAAAGAGAATTAAGAAGAGAGAGAGAGAGAGAGAGAGAGAGAGAGAGAGAGAGAGAAGTAAAGAGGGTTGTTGAGCAAGGAGTGAATTCAACCCAAGAAGGGATTCAAGAAATAAATGTTGGATTAAACGCGAAGGATTCCTTAGAGCCAAAGTTGGAACCCTAGCAATTCCAACCTTGAGATCCAATCAAATTGAAATTGATTGAGGTAAATTTTGTTAGCATTAAATGCATAGATCATAGAGGTTTAATTATAGTAAAAAATACTTAAAATCATAAAATAAAGGCTTAGAAAAAGAAAGAGAATTGTTTGAGAAAGATTTGGAAGATCAGCCCGAAAGGGGGCTGAGTCTGACCAAATCGATTAATCGATTTGGTCTGAGAAGTTGAAAAGTCAGCATAGCCCAAAACCGATTAATCGAACATGATTTCAATTAATCGATTTTGAATTTCGATTAATCGATTTGGTATCGATTAATCGACTGAGAAGCTCCAGCCACTGGAGAAATGAAACCTGGTGAAATCGACTAATCGAATTGAGATTTTGATTAATCGATTTCAGATTTCGATTAATCGATTTGGGATCGATTGATCGATTTTGGGATTTAGATTACTCGAATTGAGAATCGATATGTGAGAGTTGAGACTTTCGATTAATCGATTTGAGATCGATTAATCGATTTTGGGAATCGATTAATCGATTTTACATTTCGATTAATTGATTTTGGAAATCGATTAATCGAATCAGGTTCGATTAATCGAATTGGGAGATCGATTAATTGACTGAGACTGTTTTAGTTGACTTTGAGGTTCATGGAGGGTCTTGGACCTTCTTTGTTATATCTTTAATGATGAGTTGCATGTGTTATATTGTACCATAGGTGGTACGTGTGAGCATGAGCACAAGGAGCCGCGTGGGACCTTGATGCTTGAAATTTCAAAGACTTGAGGTAGAGAACACTTTGAACATGTACTTTAATTTGCAAGAGCATGTATATAGTGATATGTGATTTAAATCGGAAATTGTTTTAATTAAGTAAAGTTTTGTGAAAAGAGTGTGTGTGTGTGACATCAACAGTATAATTAAGAATAAGACATCCCCAGGGGATGAGAAAGTAACAAGATAGCAAAATGATAAGAGTAATTGGATACATCCCAGGGATGTAGACAAGATCGAGTAACATTCGATAAGGCATAACTGATATAAGATAGCACACTTACACTGTGAACAACTATATGTAAAACACCTGTTATTTTTGTTATTTGAGGTTTGACCAGGATACCCCACCAACGTGGCGGGATACCCACGACTGACGCAACAGGATATCTGTGACCGATATGGTGGCGAAACCGTAAGCCAGTACGGAGGTTTATCCGTACGCAATAAGCACATCCCAGGGATGTTGAAATATGAATGAACCCCGCCGCCGATTCCCAGGGAAAAGGGCTTGGGTAGTTTTGTATTCCCAGGGAATACGTATGACAACTGTCTATTTAGACGACGATGAAGGGTATCTCATCGGGGCTCGATGCTATATTGTTCGGGGATTACTTAAGTTGAAGATTTAAGTTTTGTTTTAGGCCTTTTCAATGTCATTCATGATCCAGTAAAAGAGATGTGAAAACTGTAAACTGTTATTAAAAGCAAATGTACATTACCATCTTTTCAAACTGTTTTCTCAGTAATTGCATAGATCCAGCATGCTTAAAATATCATGAAATATATGTGAGGTTTTAACTTATATGTTCACTGTGTTTGTTCCCTATTGAGCTAGGATGTAGCTTACCCTTTTGACTATACGTCGCAGGTCCAGTACTAGTAGCAGCGGAGGTCTCGGGTGAGTCGGACCACACGCCCTTAAACGAGTTGGAGCCACCTCCAGAGGACTTCTTCTAGAGGACTCTGCTGTGCATTTTGAGAGAGTTGTTTTGTGAGCTTATTTGGTACGACTTGGTATGCCAAACCTTTATTTCTGTTTAAACAATGTAATTAATTAGAGATAATTCTTTTGGGCGAACCATCTGGGATGATAAGTTATCATCGATGATTCGGATCGGTTCTCCACTCATGCAGGGGCATAAAGGTAAAACTATCTTTTGATAAAAGTTTAAAGTCATAATGTTTCGCATTTTATATCATATGTTTCTGTTGTTTATAAATTGCTTAATGTACCAATGTTCCGTGCTTAGTCAAGGGGCACGGTCTGAAGATCGTGCTGATGGCACGAGTTTCGGGGTGTCGAAATCCGGGCTGTCACAATTTCATTTATTAGTAAGATGAGCAATTGCACTCAAATATTGATAAATCGTATTATACCATCTAAACATTTTTGAAGAGTTTAATACAAATGGTCCCTATATCTGCCACTGTGGTCAATAATTGACTAATCCATATGAACCATTAGATTTGAATTATCATTTAGTTCTTTTTATCCTATTTGACCCATTGGTTAACTAGTAATTAGATCAACCCGATCAAGAAGTCAATGGCACGATGGGCTTCTCAAATGTCAAATGCGCCAATGCAAGCAGCTAGGCATATTCTTCTTTTCAGCATAACTATGTTTTACTATACATATAATAGTAGGAATAATTAATAGTAGGCCCGCATGGTGGTAGCAAGGATCAAAATACCGTCCGATATATATATGATATGTATCGGTATCAGACTTAGATGATACGGGACATTCAATGTACCATATCGCTATTTTGTATGTTAATGCCCAGATGATATATTCAATGCATCGTCCGGTATTTTACTTTTCCGATACATATCGTCCGATACGTATCGATTTTGAGCTCGAACGATACGTATCCGATACCCAAAATTTTGACTCATGAGTGGCAAGCTTGTACTCTCAAGATCTTTTTTGTCAAAAGATTGGGGAAGAAAAATGATTTCTATCATCTAATTCAAAATAATCAACTCTTTGAATACGTAAAATTTGATTTGAAAAGGAAAAATCTTGGATTGAGAATAAAGGTTTCAGCACTTAAATTAAAACATTTCTTTTACTAATCAACTCAACTGAATAAGAAAGGGAGAGAGGCTCTCGGCTCTGGCATTTGCAGCCCTATGTACCCAATACCTTCATCCTGCGACCTCCAACATCTCCGACGAGAACCAGTCCATTTGGCATCAATTCCGACAACAAAACTATTTTTAAGGCAGTTTTTTAAATTTTTTTTTTTTTTTTTTTATATATTTCTCTCTACATTTTATTCATTGGAAACATAGGATGCAAGTTTGGCTATCCGAATTCTTTTCATCTTATGAAATTGAAACCCCAAACTTCTAGTTTTTTAGGTTCAACTTTGGTAGATTTTATTATTTGAGGCTACTTATATATATATATATATATATATATATAATTCATGTTTCTTTGGATTTTTTCAACCGACCCAATCGATTTTGGATTTTTGTCTTGAAACCGAATCGAAACAGAATCGATTTGGCTCAATTCTGTCCAATCTCTTTTTGGGTTGGTTCAAGCTGAATCGGTTCACTCATTTTTGAGGTTGACCTTTTGCCCCTCCGCTACAAAAAATAAGACTATTAGTGGCAGCAAAAACTGCCGCTATTAACAAAAAAATTGCCACTAATACCTTTGCCGCTAACAGTCTTAATAGTTTTTTGTTAATAGCGACAATTTTTTTATAGCCAAAAACTGCCGCTAATAGTTTTATTTTTTGTAGTGCTCCTTTAAAAAAATTCCGGGCTCTGCCCCTGGATGATGGAGGTTGCTTTTCACCTCAATCTTCCATACAACGGAACTTGAGACCAAGAGCTTACCATAAAGAAGTGGCCCTAAAATCATGTGGCACACATCACGCATCATATGGCACTCATCACACTCACACATGATTTTGAGGCATTTTTTCAGGATCTATACCATATCAATAAAAAATTGTACGTCTGATGGTAAGATCATGGTCTCAAGATCCATTAGGTGAAAGATGGGGTGAAAAACAATCTCGGTCTAATTCCAAGCAGTAAATACGTTTCAGTGGATTTGGGCGTAGGTGCTTTCAATAATCCTTAGGCACGATCAGAGATACCCTGTGTTTCTACAAAAGAGGTGATGACAATGTCAATCGTCAAAGCTTCTACTTAGGAACGTGATTTTTTGCACTTTTATGCCTTGTTTGACAAAACTCATGAGAAGTTTTTTTTTTTTTTACTTTCCATGGGTTGGTGAAGAAAAAAAGTCATGGGAAGTTTTTTTTTAAATAAAATCATGGGTATGTAAATTTTTTTTTGCCAATCGTTTGACTAATAAGCCGTAAAATTTGATGTGCTATCGTTTCTCTCTTATCCAACGGTTTCCCTCTTGGATATTATTACCGACGGCGAACGTATTTTTTCCCGGCGGTGGGAGAATCAATATAGAGAGTAGATTGGACCCATTGGGAAGTGTGAGATGAATAGATTTGGAGTTGTAGATGGGTGGGATTAGGGGAGGGGTGAGTGGTGGGATTGAGGAAGATAATGACTTGAAAGTGAGGGGGTTCAAAGACTAAGGAAAAGAAGTTAGGAGGTGGTGGGGGTTTGTTAAGAGGAGGTGGGAGATCCATCCATTTATTCAAAAGATGGTTACATACAAAATAAGAATCAATCTGATTTTGGGGAGATAAGAGCATCAATCCATTACTAATATCTAACAGTCTGATGAATGAGGAGAAAGTTATACGAAGAGCAACTTCATCAACAGATTCTATAAATCTAGGATATGTAAAATCGGGTCGAGCATCTCATCTCTATCTCTAGGTTGGATATATATGCCAAACTGGATCCTTGATTCCACTAGTTTTCTCTCACTAAAAATATAAGAAATCAGAAAATTCCATTGTTGGGAGACACATTGGAATCTAAACAGAGATTTGGTAGGCAAACGCTTTATAATCTCTATCATTATCTCATCACATAAATCCATTTCTCCACACCTACTACCTTTCTTCATCCTACCTCAAAATCTTCAATCTTTAAAACAGACAAGGACTCTTTTCTCTAACTTCAATCTAAGGTTTTCTACATTATACAATCTTCAATCTAGGCAAAGATTCAAAATCTTCGAGCTTTAAAATTTTGGGTCTAACAGAATGAACCTAACCTCCTTGCCTCTACCAGCAGCAACTGATTTAGCTAAGGGGAAGAAGGCTCTTTTGCTACTGCCTTGACATTGCAAACCCCTCCTCTTCTCCTTACAGCTCTATTTTGAACAGAGGTAATTTCAAAAAACCAAAAAACTAAAAAAATAAAATTGCTCAAGAAACAGGTAAATGGGAATTCAAAAACAATGTGTATAAAATTAGATTCATGGATCACTAACCTAAAAATCATATCAAAATCTAAAAAATCTAAAAACTAAAAAAACTAAACCATATCAAAAATTAAAAAATCTAAAAACTAAAAAAAAACTAAACCAGATCAAAATCTAAAAAATCTAAACCAGATCATAAATCTAAAAAATCAAAGAAATCAACTATTTTACATCAAAAGCCAGATCAAAATCTAAAAACTTCACCAACAGATGGTATCTGCATCATCTGTTGAATCACCAACCATCAAAACATCTATATCCACCAACCGATCATCAAAATACGAAAAAACACAATGATACGAATCAGAAAAGCGAAAAAACTCAAACAAGAACTTGTCGATCATAAGCGGAAGGTTGCGAAACCCACACGATCGGGTAAGAGAGAGATACTTCAGGATCAAGAGTTCGTCCGATTCGACATTGCAATGAGGCGATTGGAAGGTGAGGAGACGTGAAAATTTAGGATTTTTATAGGTGGATGATTGGGAGTGAGTTGATATAGAGAGAGAAAGAGAGGACAGAGAGAAGGAAGGAGATGATCTCGCCTACGTCGACGAAGGGGAAGACCTCTCATCCTCTCGCTTTTACCAAGGAATGGGCTAAAAAAAATTTCAGTAGAAAAAGGGTGGGCAATATTTTCCGAGTTTTTTTTTATTTTCTCAGGAAAAGTGGGACCCACAATACTGCCAAACACTTGTAAATAAAGATTTTTTGGGAAATTTTATATTTCCAGCAAAAAATAGCCAGAAACCAGGTTACCAAACAAGGCATTAGTGTAATGTTATTCTTTTAATATAAAGCCAACAAATTTTTATTTATTTTTTTTTTTTTCAAAAATGATTCACACCAAATACTCATTTAATGTACAAATTCTTCCCTTAAATGCATGCGGACAAATGGTGATGTTGTGTATCATGTGCAAAAAATTTCTGTTGTTTGCATGTATGAGATTCCTACTAATTAATGTCAAAATTAGCATATTGATTACATGGATTGAAGTGAATTTTAGCATATAGTACATGGCTTTGCACTATAGTCACAAAATCGGAGTTCGATAATAATTCGGTAAAGTTAAAATCCGACAAAATTCAAGAAGTTTAGAAACAATTCGGGAAAATTAAAAAAAAAAAAAAATATATATATATATATATATATATATATATATATATATATATATATATAATTAGAGAAAAAAGTAAAAACTAACAAGAAGATGCAATAAAAACCCTAAAATATGAAAAAAAATATTAATAAAAAATTACAAAACCCAAATAATACCCTGAAAATACCTCTGGCTTGAGGTGGTTGGCCTGCGATAGAGGCGGTGGCTGGCCGGCGATAAAGGAGGTGACTAGGTGAGAGAGGTCCTGCAGTCCAGTGCAAAAATCAGCTGAAAAATCATGGCCCAACCGTCCAAAGACTCCAACTTCGGTGACGAAAAGACTTCGGTGACATAGAGGGTCTGAGAGAGGAGGTATCGCCGTTTGAGAGATGAGAGAGAGAGAGAGAGAGAGAGAGTATGAGAGAGAAGGGTTTACGATTTACCTTTTACTTTTCAACTTTTAAGCTTTTAACTTTTTAACTTTTAAATTATTAGATTAGATATATATAAAATATTAAAAGCTTAAATTGCAAGTTGCAACACCCAAGTAGCCAACAAAGTGCTAACTGCTAAGTGAAGCCGGCTTCAGCGATGTTCGCGAATTTGTCGAATTATTCGCGAACTTCGACGATTTCATCAAATTTTTCAAAAATTTGCAATTTGTTCGTTTCTCACAAAATCCACGAATTTTTCAATACTTCCGTGATTTTTGTGACTATGCTTTGCACTAGTGTTAAAGTTCCGAAATGACAAGGGGGGCCCTTTCTTTTTTATTTCATTTTAAAAAATATATATATATATATTTTATGTTTCCATAAGACATAGAACATCTCATATGTAATACATGTGCAACCTCTATGCAAATAAATCTGTCGACGACACAACACACTGAAAGGATAACTTCGAAAAATAAATCTCTCGCAACAAATCACTCACCTTGTTAATATGAACGGAGAAGCAAACATGAAATCTAGAACGACCTCATCCCTACAAAG
This sequence comes from Chloranthus sessilifolius, assembly GCA_021018995.1. Classification (NCBI taxonomy): domain Eukaryota; kingdom Viridiplantae; phylum Streptophyta; class Magnoliopsida; order Chloranthales; family Chloranthaceae; genus Chloranthus; species Chloranthus sessilifolius. The sequence continues at coordinate 195,023,465 of CM037584.1, forward strand.
GGGGGGTGGATACCACTATTGCTCAATCGGAGGATGCCACTATTGCTCAATCGGTAGTGAAGAAGAGGAGCATGCATTAGACACACTAGTTGGATACTAGGATGACAATGGTGGGTCCATTGAACCCAATAGTCATTATGGTGAACCAGTATTGGGTGAACCTGATTTTAAAGAATTGGTATTAATTAGTCCCTCCTTGGGAGGTGTATAACTGTAATAGTTCGGATTTTTCTGACACATTTTTTTTTCATTGTTAGCCAAATGGGAATCTGGACCGTTGGGTCGCACATTTTTTTAGCCAAATGATATATCCACAATACATGAAAATTAGAACAAGTAATATATATGACAGAAAATGAAAAGTTGTATCTTACACAAGCACGATTTAATAAATTCAAATCACCAATGATGGCCGACCATCACCTAAACAATAATGTACAGGATATACATCGCATGCTAATTCTACCATTCTACAAACGGTCGGAACCACAAAGATTCAAGACTAAGTCAAACTCCACCAGCCCAAGGTAGAAGACACGCTTCAAGCTCGGGATCCAAATCGAGCCCTGCAACCTGTGACATATAGTCGAGAGGTGGGCTACAACAAGCTCAGTAGAGGAAACTTAAGAACAATTACATTTATCATCTCATGCATAGATTCAAATGACAAGATTTCAAAAACAGTTTCTCATCAAAATGCGGATTTAAATATAAGTTTTCAAAAGCATTTCATTTTAAATCAAAGATATACTTCAAAGTCATTTTTATCTCAAAACAGTCTTGTCATTTTCATTTTCAAACGAAATATACAAGAATTTTCTTCTCATGTCAAAACGAGCTTAAAAATCATGTTTCTTAGGCCGAGTTTCACAAGATTCAAAAGTCAAGCGTGATTCGGATTCAAAGATCGTGCTAGGTTTTCATATGTATTAAATCTGCTCATAGCGGTTTGCAATTATACAATATTCCGCCCATAGTGGTCCACGATTTTTATCGAATATTCTGCCCATAGCGGTCCACAAGATTTATTCCGCCCATAGCAGTCCACATCAATTTTGTTTTGATTTAAGTTTTTGGTTTATCTATATAGATTACACGTTCAAATCACAGATATCTTGTCGTGTCGGTTCATAGTTCAAGGTTTCGGATTCAAATTACAAATATACTGTTGTACCAGTCCCATTGAATAATTGTTGCACCAGTTCAAATTACGGGTTAACCGTCGCACCGGTTCAAATTACGGGTTAACCGTCGCACCGGTTCAAATTACGTGTTAACCGCCGCACCGGTTCAAATTACGGATTAACTGCCGCACCGATTCAAATTACGGATTCAATGGATTCACAATTCACACATAGAGTTCTTAATCCGTGTCGGATTCAATACTCGACTCCGAGTTCTTATATATAGTCCAGATTCAAATTCATTTATGGATTCACATACAAGGTTTAAATTTTGTGCCGGATTCATGTTTGTATCAAATTTAATGTGAACACATATTCGTGTCACATTCATAGTTCCTAGCAAATTCATGTACGATGCCCATATGCGGATCTAAAGTTCATGCTCAAGGATTCGAAATTCGATGCAATCAAATTTCAAGGATTTGTTATTCCAAAGGCTTCAAAAGCGAATTCATCATTCAAAAATCAAAATTTCAAAATCAGTTCAAATGATCACATTCAAAATTCAAATGCAAAGTTCATATCCTAAAATCAAGGAGTTCAATACTAACTAAAAATTCCAAGAATTTCAAAGGTCCAGTTAATATCATTTCTAAAAGCAATAATTCAATTCAAAATTTAGGAAGCCAAAACTCATATTCAATTTTCAAAAATACATATTCAAAGTCTAATCTCAAACAAAATATGGCTTATCAAAGCCTCATCATGCAAGTCTATGAATTCAAATTAGAAATGTCATTGATTAATGAAATTCCCTTACCTCGGTTGCGAAATCCCGCAAAGTCACGCAAAATGGTGTAAAAATCCTTGTGGGCTTTTCCGAGCCTTAACCTACATTACGAAGCATTTCGTACACATACATGTTATTGAGTAAGTATCACACATGTCAAAATTCTTAAGGTTTTATCAAAATTAGGGCGAAAAGGACAAGTTTGCCTAAACGGAAGACCATGTAAAACTTGTTCCTACTTGCCCCTAATTTTTTACTTATAAAAAATTTGATTCATGAATTCATTAATTCACAAAACTTGTAGGACTTGTTGTCCTCTTTCCAACACCTTAAAAATCGCGTCAATCCGAGTTCGGGACAATAAGTTATGGCTAAAATACCGAGCTAGTGTCATAGCCACTCGAGGGATTCATGGACGCTCAGAGCGTGATTCGGTGGCACCTACAGGTACGCTCGAGCGTGTTTTACCCGAGCAGTTTTTGGCCTAAAAAGTCCACTCGAGCGGGCAGCTTCAGGTGGGATCACGCTCGAGTGGGATTCAAGGCCGCTCGAGAAGGATTTCTGCAATTTCAAAGTATCCGAATTTGGGCTTCTTCCCCGATTCAAAATCCCTAAATTTCTTTGACAAATTTTCATTTTACACCACTAATCTAACCTAGTTTCATGCACAAAATTAAATTTTGATCTTTTTCCCTAATTAAATCTTGCATGCATGCTCCGAACATCGAGAAACAAAAGAATCGGCTATGAAGCCTCTCATGCGTCCGATCTTCAGAGATTCCTCGCATGGCTTAGAATAGACTGATCAGATCCTACAATTTGAGAATCTAGGTCGTTATACGATCGTGGTAAGATATCTACCTTCTCGGGGTTTGCATGCACGGTTTGAAATGATCAGAATCGATTGTGGCGGAAATTGGTGCGTAGCTCCGCGCTCGATTACTCGATGATTCGATCTCTCGCTCCGGTCATTGATGGGTCATTGATGGTTGGCTACACGCGAGGGAGAACCAGATCACCGGTCCTTGCACGAGCTTTTGGGTGAGTTCAGATGGCTGGAAACGGAGGCGGCAATGCATTTCTTCAAGGATTTCCAAGTGAAAAAAAAGTGGTTTTGAAATGGAGGTCAAGGGCGAGATCTCATCCACGAGAAAAATGGAAACGAGGTGGGGGCTCGGTTCTTCCTCCCGACTTCCTTGTCAGCCGGGCATGCAAATGGGGGCACTTCTAAAGGGTAATTGCGTTTTTATGTTAAGTGGAGTAGATTTGGTGTGGGGTTGGTATACCTAACTCAGTGTAGGGGTTTATCATGGGCCACGCATTAGAGGTTTTAAACCATGGGCCGGATTACAAATGGGTCCAATTAAACAAAATGGCTTTTATCTTAAGGGTAATTACTTCAGAGTGGAGCACACACTCAAAAGTTGTGTGTAGTCATTAGATAGCTTAATGTCGAGCTATTATATAAGTCGGTGTGGGCTTTTATGACTAAGTTTAGAGCCATGTGAGAATCCTATCTTACTCAGGTCTGATACATGGTGGGTTTCTATGCTTGGGCTATTCCTAATATACCGTAAGTATAAGAAGGTGCGTGTATGGGTCTAATTCAACGTACATGTAACTCCAGTTTGGACTGATCATTTGATCTATTAGTGGCACACGGCACGTGGTGCCCTCACACCAGATACCGAATACCGAGTTGGTGCACAAGGATTTAGAAATATTAGGGTATTACACTTCATACTAAGTCCAATTCAGCGTTAAAAGGCACACCATGGGTCGGCGTATGGGCCTTCCATCTAGAGGCCCAAAATAAGGTATTCACACAACTATTCATGTGAATACCAAGAATAAAGGTCCTAATGTCAAGACATGTATCGTGTACCCTATTTGGCGCGTACACAAAGTCAGGTGTGTAGAGGGGCTTAGTCAGTGTTTTAGGCACCTCATAAAATAGGTGCAGAGTACATTCACACACCTATACCTACAATAGTTTGGATCATTGGGCTCGGGTTAGGTCTATGCCTAGGGTGCACATGATCGCCCCTGATCACGTGTACGCCATGCTTCTCGTTCCAATTATTAATTAAAGTCAATTAACAATGCCCATGATATATTATGGAATTTGAAACAGGTGGAAATTGGACCTGGTCCAACCCCGGGTTTGGGGTCGTGTGCAACACACATACTCCGCACACGGTTTCGAGTTCCAAGTTAGTGCTTGAACCATGTGTCACGACCCGAAATTCTACCCCATCCCGAGAGCCTAGAATTTCGAGTTATGACCCGCATATATCTCGGATATGCTAAGCGGACATACACCTAATCAGAATTCTCGCGCAATAATGGTTCCACGAAATCCGTGAAAGCCAACACATAAAGGTGGAAATAAAAGCAGTCATAAATAATGAATAAATGCAATAGAATCAACAAATCTACCAATAAAACATAATTCGAAGTTGGAGACAAATCCGATAAAGGAAATCATAAAATTAATGATAATAATAGGGATCCAATCTACTACCAAGTCTGCAGCGATCAATATCCAGCACTCGGATCGAAATCAGCACCGTAGCCCTCCTGGTACTCAACACTCGCGGGATCAATGAAATCGCACCGGATCTCGGATGACCGACGCCTACTCCACTAGCGTAATCACCAGAATCGTTAGATTATCGTGGGATGAGTTTACTCACACGAACTCGATGGGATACACCACCAATCCACCCCATACTACTCAGGTGCATTGTGGGTGCATCTTGTGAGTGATAAATATAATATGTCAAAGCATATAGCAAAAGAATGACAAAATCACATGCATATTGTAAAGCTCATAATATAAATGCAAGACTATGATCTAGACACTTATATCCTAACGTACCTTACCATATCTCATAACATATCCTACCATGTCTTATTATTATTCTCGCACATACGTCTGTACATCGCATGAGCGTAACTAACATACTCGTGAAATCCTAAACGACCTGTGCCAGAGTCGCTGCTCGAGCTACCATGGGAGGGTCAACATAGTATCATACCACCATATCATAACGCCTCGTCATACTCATACTCCACCATCCACCAATGGGGAGACATAATGGCCAAACTCACTCATAACACACTCATACTCATAATCTCTCCAGGAGATCCGTCTTGGTGAAAGACGTTGTTGCCCTTTACGGTGGCATACGCAGGAACGACGCGTCAGAGACTTAAGTTCTTTATCTTTCTTACAAATATGTCTTATTATCGTACTCGTATCATAGCTTATCTTATCTCATACTCATATCTTATCATACTCTTATACTTAATCCTAGGACAAACTATAGTGGGGCAACTTTCCTAATTCACACTTCCTAAGAAAAAGGTTCCGTAGTAACATGAATGTACTTCGTGTGACAGCCCATACTATCATAGAGGCGTTGCATCCGTACATGGACGCCAATATTCCGAGTTTCACGTGATCGTAGAAGAAACTTCACCACAGGCAAAGCCTATGGTCGAACCTCATAACTTAACTCATAACTCATACTATCATATTGAGTATATGCCACCGTATACGAGGTTACACTGAATTCACACTCACCCGACTCGTCATGGGTCCCATTCCACCATGAGTTGTAAGGCATGTGAATACGGTGTATTTCTCGCTTCGATACCATCTCAGCGAATCACCACGCCCAAGCATAGGCATGATCTCATACACTCTCGTACTCATGATCTAGCATATCCTAACTCGTATAAATTGATTAAATTACAAATACAAAAGTATCACACATACAGAATGGTTTACACTTAGATTTTGGTTATATTTATGCTTATATTTATTTACATACCACACCAATATAATTATAGAATAAGGTTATAAGTATGATTTCGATAATCGTAAAGGTCAGAGTTCGGTTTCATAAAGACATCGAAGTTCTAACACTTTATGTTATCGAAGCGATAAAAGCGAGACTTTTATATATTATTATTTATCATTATTAAATGCCCAAATTAAATATTATTATTTTTAAAGTTAAGTACATCACGATCATCGATTGCAAAGTGCAAGTGTACTAAATTTTTTGGTCGTGTAAAAGTGAAATTTTGGTGTGAATCAGGTCGTCTATTCGGATGAGAATCGATCGATTGAAAAAATGAAAATCGATAGATCATATTTAATAAGGTGTAAGTTGTCGTTTGGCTCATGATTGATTGGTCGATTTTAATAGGTCAATCCATCGATAAAAAGGAAACTAATTGGACTCTGACAGGAGATACTACTACTCATATATCTTATAAGATAATTTTATAATATTAAAATAAGGTAGTAATCAAGTACATTTATTTTATATGATAATAAAATATAAGTATATAATATTTATTAATTTTATATTACTATCTAAAATCACTTTCTCTTTAAATATATCATAATATATTATAAAAGATATTTTAATTAATTTAATATCATCCTATGAAATGAAATCAGATGGGCTGATCTAAATCAGATGGGCCAAAGTCCAACATCGAATGGGTCAAAGTCCAACATCAGATGGGTCACGATCCACGTCAGATGGGTCACGGTCCAACATCAGATGAGTCACGATCCACGTCAGATGGGTCAAGATCCAACATCAGATGGGTCAAAGTCCAACATCAGATGGGTGATGGACCAACACTAGATGGGTCGCAGTTCAACATCAGATGGGTCACGGTCCAACATCAGATGGGTCACGATCCACGTCAGATGGGTCAAGATCCAACATCAAATGGGTCAAGGTCCGACATCAGATGGATCATGGACCAACACCAGATCGGTCGCAGTCCAACATCAGATGGGCCACGGTCCAACATAAGAAGGGTTACAGACCTCCAACATCAGAATCCCACGTGACAACCTAAGTATGAAGTTGTCTAACGCTTAAGTTGCTTATTTAGTGCTAACTCATCCTCTCTATCGACCATATATATATATATATATATATATATATATATATATATATTACCTCCCATGGGAGAAAATTCAAACTCCATCGTTGGGCATTATAAGGTAATCCCGTGGTAGGCTCTCCAGTTTTAGAGTCAATACTCAATTGAGACCTCATGATATTAATAATAATATTACTTATTAAAATTTGATCACGCCTGCATGATTTATATCGTTTGAAAATTATAGCATTGGGAAATAATTATATATGTATATATTTTTTTGTTTTGATAAGTAACCGCAAGATTTATTGTTGCCTGCTAATATAAATGTACTCACTTCTTGATTTTTATTGTATAGAGTCTTATGTTAAAATAATCTATGTAATATCTCTTTCCTTAAAACAAGGTCTTATACACTACATGGGACCTTTTGTAAACGCTGGACTTGGAAATATGTTTAAAATAGGTCATGGGTCTATATATATATACAAATGCTTAGTTTCTAGAAAATATAAAATATTATAAAAATTTTAAGGAAATTATAGGTTTAAATCATGGTTGCGTAGATTTTTAGTTTGAACTCAGATTCACGATTTTATAATGTCCATAAAATGTCTTTTACCAAAGGGATGATGGAATAGAGTAGTAATCATTTGTGTTATCTTTAATTGTTAAAATAACAAAGTATAAAAAAATAATAACATTAACAATTAGGAAAATAATTATGACTAAATTACAAGCAATCACATCTAGGGCAAAATCAATAAAATTAGATTATAAGCAATCACATTTAGGGCAAAATAAATAGGACTAGATTATAAGCAATCACAAGTAGGGCAAAATCAATAAGATTAGATTATAAGCAATCACATTTACGGTAAAATAAATAGGACTAGATTATAAGCAATCACATCTAGGGCAAAATCAATAAGATTAGATTATAAGCAATCATATTTATGCTAACCACTTTACTCATTTTAAAATAATATTATAAAAAGTGAAATAAAGTTTATTTTATTTAGTCCGTCGATACGCGATCGAACGTATCCTACGCGACGGGATCTGAGAGGACGAGATGGATGGATGGGTACCCACCTCTTGAAGCGTGACCGACAGATCGACAACGATTAGGGCGATAGAGATCGGCGTCCACACGATGATCCGTCCATGATTACGCCGCCTTCTTCCACCACGATTACACAAGAAATTTAAAAGAGATTTGGGTGTTTTTAAAGAAGGGTGGCCAGAGAAGAAGATGGAGTGACGGCTAGGGTTTTTAAGAAGAATTCTTATAATAATGATTTAGGGTTTAAAACTCACATAGCAAGGTTTGATCCTTAGACCTCTTATCTATATCCAAAGCCTTTCAACCACTAGGCTACAACACAACTTGTGTCAAATAAAAACAATTTTAAATATAATACCTCTAAAAAAAATCAAAATGTGTATTTTCTCAACTAGGGTAGGTTCCGGTGTAGAGCACTAACACCATGCAAGGTATAAAACACAATCTAACACCAATAAAAGAAAGTTCAAAAATTCGGGTTGTTACACCATGACTTGGTTTTATATTCGAGTATTGGGTGCATTTACCCGACTAAGATCGATGGGTCAAATACCACGTTTCAGGCATCAAAAGTTTGGCCAAGATCAAATCGGTCAAAGCAATCGCACGATCATCTAGGGTCAACGGGTGAACAATAAAAAAAAATCAGGTTGTTACAGTAACCATTCAAGAGCATGCAAACTTATGGCTGTCACAGGTCGGGTCATACCAATACACTTTGTTAATACAAAGGGATAAGCAAACATGAAATCTGGAAAGACCTCTTTACTAGAAAGGGGGGGAGAGGATACCACTTGCTCATTCGGTAGGGAAGAAGAGGAGCATGTATTATGCACACTAGTTGGATTCTAGGATGACAAAAGTGGATCCATTGGACCACTAGTCATTATGGTGAACCTGATTTTAAAGAATTGGTATTAGCCCCTCCTTGGGAGCTGTATAACCATTCAAGAGCATGCAACTTATGGCTGTCACAGGTCGGGTTATATCGATACCTGACCCAGCCCAAAATTTTATTAGGTCGGGCACATAAATTTGACCCATTGCAACATGTCGGGTATGAGACGTCTGACCCGATCTTCATGTTGGGTAGGGTCGGTTTGATTAAGAGGTTGGGTTGGGCCGACTCCACCCGACCTACCTGATATTTTATAAATAAAGAAAATGGAAATTTGGGGCTAATGCAAATCAGTGAAAGTACCATTTTGCCCGACCCAATCCCTTGAGAGCCCTAATGCAAATCAGTGAAAGTACCATTTTGACCTTTACTTTTAAAGACGTGTGTCATGTGGAATCAATCTGTGACTTTTTGATAGGTGCGCCATAATCTTAAGATCTATCATGAGGAAGGTTGGAACAAAAAATAATCTCCATCATCTGATTTAAATCAGTGAGTGACTTTCGTCCGAAAAAATATTGTATGGTACATTGGTACTTACCATTAAACGGGTGAGAATAGCCATACCTTTTCTTATATTACCCATTTGGAAATCCAATATGGGTCGGACAATATTTAATCCATGATCCATGTGCTGCTCACATTGGTTTTGTAGTTTTCTGACGTGTGATTTGTTAGGTGGTGGCCCCTAAGATCACCCAGATCAATCCTTTTTCTCGAGATAAGCTTGGTACTTAAACTAATTAAACAAATCTATATAGTATTTCCAGTACCATCAGTTTATCTAAAATCCTTGTACTTAGATACAAGTAAAAGTCAGAGAGAAGGAAGACCATTGAAGACTTGGAAGGAAGCAATGAGAAGGGCAAATTAAATTATGAAGTATAGCAAAGTCAGAGAACTTGGTGTTCATCATAAACAAGTAATTAACAAAATCCTCTTAAATTAATCCGCTATTTCTTTGTTCTTTTTTTAATAATTCACTGATGTCTCTATATTAGTCGGCTATTTCTTAGGACAAGCATCTGCTACTAGTCTACAAGTCCATGCCTTGGGAAGTTTGGAAAAGTATCCCTTCACGAGTAAGTCAGATTTTATTGATATTCTCAGAAGCTTTTCTTATTAATTGTACTGTTTTTTTGTTTTACTTCCAACCTCTTTCTCAAAACAAAGGTCTCTTTTGGGGTTTAGGCGTGCACTTTTGAATAGTAAGAGAGAGAGGTTGCTTTTGGTCCTAGGAAATTTTTTTTCCACAGAATAGGAAAGGTTCTTTTGGTTCAAGGAACCTTTTTCTTGCACAGGTTGCATGGTTCGAGAGCCAACCTTCTAGTCTTATCCTTTTAGAAAGGGAAATTTTCCAAATCGATCCTGTCAAATATACCTTTTCTGCGGAAGCCCTATATGTCAATCTTTCACCTAACCAACCAGCTGCAAGCCAAGCCGTTGCCTGCCTTTATGAAATGTCGAAAGTAACCCCAACGTAATAAATAGATGTCAAAGATTCAAATCATTAGGGTTTTACCTTTTCACTTTTTACTTTACGTTCGAAGTCGGTGGAGGCGAGTCGTTTGAAAGTCGGTGATGCTCGGAGCTTCAATCTTCAAACTACCAAATTTATAAGTTAGAAATCAAATTATCTTTCATTGTTGTATAATTTTATCTCTTCTTTTGATGGTCTATATTTTGAATTAATTTTTTTTTATTTTCCTATAATAACGGAGCGATACTGATTCTTTAAACAATCAATATTGATTTCATAAATAATCGATATCAATTGTTTATACAATCGATGTCGATTATTTATATAATCGTTAATGATTATTTATATAATCGATGTCGATTATTTATATAATCGTTTACGATTATCTATACAATCGATAACAATTATTTAGATAATCGATAACGATTATTTATGAAATCGATATTTTAAACAATCGTTCTCATAGATTCTCTTAGCCTGATTAGATTATATATTTTCTTTTTATTAAAATTTATTTAAACAGACCGTCAAGATGGTTGTACAACGTGTTATTGCCAAATATTTCCCTGCTGAAATCTAGAAGGTCTACGATGAAGCTAGCCCAGAGCGAAAGGAATTGCTGAGAGCATCAGTTTTCGATAAAATATTCCAAATGCCAAAGGGTGTGAGTTTTCTTGGAGATGTCGTCAATGCGATATTGAATTTTTGGGTTGAAAAGAATCACTTTCGAATCTTGAAGAGAGAGATGTCTATCTTCAGAAGATGGACGTTGCCTTAATACTGAACCTTGCCATTGTTAAACTCGAACAGTATGCCCTTCCTTTAAACCACCGGGAAAGGAAACGATTCGCTACAAATATTTTCGTGGACTATCTATCGGTAAAATTCTCCGATCTCATATAGATAGTGTAATTAGGTGAGTGAAAAATGACGACGACTTCGTAAAATTATCTCTTATATTTGGGTTGTATACATTTCTTTTTTTCGAGTCCTACCATCAACTGTCGAAAGAGCACGTTGACTTCGTCGATGTCGTCGAGAACTTCAAACAAACTTCATAGGGTCGCCACGTGTACAATGACTTGCTCGAGGATATAGCGAAGAGCGTGATGAATAGAAACATTGTTGAAAGGATAAAGCCTTTAAGCCGTATAATACTTATGGTTGCATTAGTGTACTTCAATGGTCGGCCTATGAGATGCTGCCATAAATCTCACCTGAAAGAACGCCCCTGAAGAATCCTTTCCCACGATTGTTGAAATGGGCGGAGAAGGCACAATCAAGGACCAAAGGCTATACTCATGTGAAGATTCTGAGCAGTAAGGTGTGATGTTTATTTAAAATACTTCAAATTTCTAAAGCTAAGGACTATAAAGAGTACTTCAAATTTTCTAAAGCTAATTTGTATAGGGGTATCGATTTCTTAACTAGTTGATACCGACTCTTAAAAATGTTGATAACGACTTCTTAAGCAGTCGATACCGACTATTTAAAAAGTCGTTATTAACTCGTTAAACAATCTATATTGACTTTTTAAAGAGTCAGTAACGACTCGTTACAAAGTCGATACCGAATGTTTAAAGAGTCGATAACTATTTTTTAAAGAGTTGGTATCAACTGTTTAAGAAGTTGATATCTTGCGCTAATATTATATTTTCAATTTAGTATTCTGATATTTTGGATGCTTCCCATTTACTTTTTTTGTTAAAGGTTTGCACTCCCCACGAACTAATTTCCTTCGAGCTAGAGATACCCGTCGTAAGGAAATATGTGCAGGCTGAAAGGCTGTTTTGGGGAAGAGGAAAGAGGTTGATAAATAGGTCAAGAAAGCTGTGCAAGTGGATGTGCGGCCGAAGGAAAAAAAATAATACTTTTCGGTCGAAAATATTGACAAGGAAGAATTTGACGGGGAATTGACGTCGGACGAAGACTCGTCCTCAGAAGAGGGCCCCGTCTAATTAGAGCGGCCGAGAACAAGGGAGGCTACAAATGCAAGCGGCAGTGCACCAACCTCCTCTTATGAAGTATTGTTGAGGAGGATTGACGATATCGCACTCAACAACTTGAAACTCACTCAGAGAGTGAGCCATTTCGAACAGAGAGTAAACCATTTGAAGGAAGAGAATGTGCTCCTCCAGACACGATGCAACTCCTTGGATGACCGGCTCACTTCAAGGGATGTGGAGCTGCAGACGATGACTCATGTGAACAAGTTGATTAGAAAGGTGCAAGGGACTCTGAAAGAACTCCTTCAAACGATTTTGGAGGCAATACCTAAGGTATGTGTTATAATGTAGTTTGTATAAGTGAATATAATTCATTTCCTTTGTAATCATGTTTGTTTCGATGTTCAGGATATTGTTATTTTCTAAGCTACTATCGAAGCTGCCTAGCACATCCTTCGATATCCCTCCCATGTCTGAAGCTGATAAGGGGCCAGTTGACAACTAACTCAAGTCTCAAGCCGAAAAGGGGCCAGCTAGTGATGAGCAACCCTCTTCCCAACCCGAGCAACCAGTTGACGCTCATTTAAAGCTTAGGAAACTCTAAAAAAAAATTGCCTCAAAACTTAGGGCCGAGCGAAAGGGTTCTCCGAAAAAAAATCCTGGAACAGTAACGACCATTGAGGAGACGATGGCCATTTCTACGGTTGAGCTGACAGTGGAGCAGAAGTACATGAATGCCTTATGGAAAAGGCCTGTTTCAAAAAATGAGTTAAGTTAATTCATCTTTCCCATGATAGTTAGTTAGTAGTAAATTTGGTTTTGAATTTCAATGTCAGCTTTGTAATTTATGTAACACCTATGTAAGAACAGTCGGTGATTATACGCTCCGGCTGTAGTCTTTCAAGTGTTTAGAAGGCATGAAATACTTAGACAATATTGCAAACAACCTTCAATATCTATTTTTCGATTGTTCATTTTCAATTTTCCTCTCAATATTGATACTCTAAGGTAAGTAATGAATAAACAGTTGATCGACTCTCTATCGAGTTGTTTTCAATCGTATAAAGAGTCGATAACGATTGTATAAAGAATTGATACCGACTCCTTATACAGTCATTACTGATCTTATAAAGAATCGATAACGATTGTTTAGAGAGTCGATGACGATTCTTTATACAATCGACACTGACAGTTTAACGAGTCATTAACTCTGTATTATTATTACTTTCAGATAATAGGAGCCTATTTAAGACTCCTAGAAGTCATTGACGACACTACTCATCATGAATGAAAGGATAAATGATTCCTTATGGGCCCCATCGTTTTGACCCACATGGTCATGGACCTGAGGGATTTCAACAAATTTATTATTTCTGAAAAACTCTATACGAAAGGGTTGGGGATACAAATCGAACGGTGGTCTGCCCACAAGGAAGAAGAAAACCAAGGCAAAAAGGTTCTACAAAACTTTTTTTCAATTGTTGCGAGATTTGTGGGCTCATGACTGTAGCACGGTACGTTACGATCGCTACCAACAACTTTTAAACTTTTCAAATTGTAATCTCTAACATTATATTCTTCTTTTAAGATGTTTGTCTCAATTCATTCTCACCATCCACTACATTGGGCGCTTGTGATCGTGAAAGTTTTAGAACAATCGGTAATGGTTATCAACCCTATTTTTGATAAGCCCTCTAAGGACAAATATCCGGACTAATTAAATATGCTGGTAAGTATATATAATACGAATTATTCAAACTTATAAATTTATACTATTTCCTTATCTGACATTCTACTGTTTTTGAAATAGACCCATTACCTACTCGCAATCTTATATTTATATGGAGACTCCATTGCACTGAGCGCTAATAACTATCATTGGTCAAGCATTGACTGTCATATCAAATCCGTTCCCCGACAGAGCAATGAGTGGGACTGTGGAGTGTTCGTGTTGAAGTATGTGGAGTACTTGATGGCGGGGAAGACTTTCGACTTCACGCAAGAAAAAATGAGTCAGATTAGGACATAAATTGGCCATACCCTTGCTACATATATTGGCGATGAAAGGGGGTTAGAAAGCGATGAAGAACCTTAAAGATGCACCCCCCTCATAGTCTTTTTCAGATATAAAAAATTATATTGTAAATATGAAATATATACAAATATACTTTTTTTAGGCATAAATTTTATATAGATCCATTTTATGTTCAAAATCTTGGTATCATAAATTTTATTTATTCAAAATCTTTGCGTAAATGATTTAAAATCTTCGTCGACTATTTAAGCAATCGATATCGGTCGGTTATAAAGTTGTTAACGACTTGTTATATAGTCGATATCAACTGGTTATAAAGTCGATATCAACTATATAACAAGTCGTTAACGACTGTATAACAAGTCGGTAACTAATTTATAACCGATCGATATCGACTAATTAAACAGTCGACGAGTCGTTCACTCATGAAATTTAAAATAGTTACAAAGGCGATCATTATAAAGAAAAAATTTCATATAATAAACCAATCTATGTCAGTATACAAGTTGACAAAGAAAATCTCATTTTATACTGTATCAACCTATCGGTCCCACTGTAGTGGAACTCCTGCGATTATGACCATACTCACTGCACTTGCCATATTGTAGGGCCCTTACTTCACTCATAGACCATATCCTTCTCTTCCTCGGATGTCCGACTTGCTTACTTGAATTATAGGGTGGTCTCACTATCATATTTTCCTGCAGTTGGTCAGCTTAGATTTTCCATTGACTTTTATCGAGTGTGTGAACCCATTATTCGTCGTATGTTTGTCTAAAGCAAGCGATGAAAAATCGCTCCCCACAAAAGTTATGGTAATCAGAATTTCTCCGATTAATGACCGTAATCGTATGCGAGCTAGGCAAATCATAAATAAGCCAACAACGACAAATACATGTCTTATATTCCAAGTCGACGTGATGAATGAAATTCTCGAAATATACTTGGAACTGATCGTGCCCGTATGGCTGCACTCTCTTTATACCAGCCCATTAGAGCACCTTCTTTATGTGCTCGTTTGCTTTTGGACAGAGGACGGTGCTTCAATTCTCATAATTCTGTCAGCGCTTTTGAAAATAATCTGCAACTTTCTCTCTAGCAGTTCTGATTAAGTCTATAATTGGTTTCTCCCGAGCTACCTTTAGTATGTTGTTTAAGCTTTCAACATTATTTGTAGTGAGGGAATCGTACTATCTTCCCTTATCAAATGTGTGCGTGTCAAATACTTCAGGTCTATTTTTGAAATATAGTGGAAGGTTCGAGGATCAACATCCTTCTTGATTTTATTCATAAAATAATCAAATTTGTCTATTGAAAATGCACGCGCAGTACACCACCATAGATCTAACACACCGTTCTTCGGATATTTTTTTATCAAATTTTGTGTCATATGTCGCATGCAGTAGTTGTGGTGTGCATTAGGAAAGATTTATTTCAACGCCTTTATTAAACCTTTCGACCTGTCCATGATAATAACGAAATCTTCGTTAAACTGGCTGATCACGAACGCATCTACCCGTTCAAGAAACTACATCCACGTATCCTATTTTTCTAACTCGACGATGGCGAACGCTAACTGTAATATATGGTCATTACTGTCTTTTATCGAGACGTTAAGTAGGATTCATTCGAAACTTTCCCGTAGGTGTGTGTCATCTACAAAAAATATGTGATGAAGTGTATTGCGATAGCTTTCGATGCACAGGCCAAAACTCTAAAAAAATCTTTCGAACTTACCATTAAGCGTAAGTTGAAAACACGTTCGTATATTAGGATCTATCCTCTTTATCTCCTTTACGTAGGCCGGTAGATCGACAAACTACCCTTGCCAACTTCCTATAATATCGTTCAGGGCGAGTTCTTTCCCCCGCCAAACCTTAGAATATTTGATTTATATGTTATAAGCTTTTACAATGTCAAATATTATCAATGCAGGTGTGTATTCAAATCCTTCCATAAGTTTATCCTGTACATAGTTGACTACGAATGTGACTGTTACATTACAGTGACCATGCGCTCTGATCTTAGCGGTCTCGCATGTGTAAGTACTATTGAACGTTTTTATTTTAAAAGAGTCGAGCCCAGTCAATTTAGATGTATGTATTTGCCATGAACAATCGAATTTGTAGCATCCGGCTGTCACTCAATAACTAGCGATTTTCAAGGGCCAGATTTGAAAAATTTTCTCAATCGCGTGTTCTTTCAATACTCTTTGAAATATTTGCTTGTCTCTGAAGATCTCTCCAATTTTAAACGTCCAATTTCAGTTTTTGATTTCTACCTCTTCATCGGAAGAGTCATCCGATGTCTGTAACCATTCATAATTCCCATCTACTAGGGGATTATCAATGCCTCTCACGAAAATTCTCGGATCCTCTTCTATAAACCCATCAGGTTCGCTATCATAGTCTTGGGCTTTCTCTTCTAAGTTATCTTCATTAGTGGTTTGAGGATGACTACGCCCTTCACCAATGGGGTTCAGACTAGGTGAAGGGGTTATGACGTGGTTGACTAGGCCTTTCATCAAATGGGTGCTTATGTGTTTGACTACGTCCTTCACCGTAGCGGAGCTCACCGAATGGTCAAGCTCCTCTGATAATCCCCATTAATGGAATGGTAGAACATAATTCGTGAGTCAACCAAGTTGTGAATATATTGGAGAAGATATGACCGAAATCATCTTCATCCCCTACTATTAGAGACGTGTAGTCTAACTTTTGACTACATTGTTGTAACTCATGCATATACTTTACTTGATCATCATATGATTCAACTGGAGCATCGTTTAAATTAATAGTCGCTTTCCTGATCGACATGTTCACCGTAAAATCACCGTCATCACCTAACTGAACGGTAACATATATAGGTCCATCCTCATCAAACTTACATGGCTTAAAGGAATGATTACTTATAAGAGGTACTCGTTTAGCTTTCACTCGAAAGGATGATAGTTCTTTAATGATGAATACCTTTATGACTCCACTCCGACTTTATAAAATGAAAATAGGGTAGCCAAATCATTCGACTTCAATACATCGGCAAGTACAGGGGTATTCACTATCTTCATAGAGAACTTTATGAAAACTGTTTTATCTGCCCTCGCAAAACTAGCAGCAGATATTCACCTTGTGAATTATTCATAAGAAATACCCGTCGAAATGATAATAACCCTTCGTCAGCCACCTTCATACGAGCCATCATCACTTACAAGAAGACCATTATAGTGATAGAGAAGAGGAATGCTCACCTTCGATAATGCCTGTTTAAGAGAAGAGACCATCATAAGAGAGATGGCACAAAATATATATTCAACATTCGATATTGACTGTATAAACAGTCGATATAGATTCAATAAAAGATCGATACCGATTATATAAACAGTCGATAGCGATTCAGTGAAAGGTTGCTATCAATTACATAAACGGTTGTTATCGAATCTTTATACAATCGGTATCGACCGTTTAGACAGTTGATGACGACCGTTTATATAATCAATATCGACCTTTTATTGAATCGGTATCGACCGTTTCTAAGAAAAAATTTTACCAATAAAATATACATTTTTTTTATACTACACCAGCAAATGATCCAAAGAAACTGAAAATTGGGTTTACATCGAAAAATCTGAACATACCTCTCGTTGCAAAGGCAAACTGTATGCAGGGTGGTCTTTTCCCAATGGTAAAATGAAGGATCTTCTTTTTCCAATGGCGCTGATTTGTGTGAGTATAAATAACTATAGACCGATTGAGTGATAGCTCAGTTGGTATCTTCCCTCCTTTGTGAGGCTTGAAGTTTTTATTTTTTTATCGGTAAATGCAAAATCTATTAAACAAAAACAACGAGAAGCTGACCGAGTACAATAGGAGGTTGAACCGACCAAAAAAAGGAAGAAAACATAACAGAAAAAGTATAACAAAACTACAGAGGAGAGAGGAAAGAGGGAGGAGAGTAAGTCAACCAGCCAGCTGGCTAAAGGCCTAGCCCGGGTACCAGTTTCGAGCTTCTCTCCTGCATCCCTCTTTACTCAACTTCATCCAAGAGTACATAAAGTCCTAAATAGTCTTTAGGGCCATCCCCACAGGGAGGCATTTCCGAAAAAAATGTGATTGTTTCTCTCAAGCCAGATGCTCCACACCACCGCAAAAATGTCACACTTGAAGTTGTGGGTTCTACACTCCAGGCGCTTCCTCCCTTATATTAATAAGGTAAGAGTTATTGGATGGGATTTATTTCCTCATGTGTCACTCAATGTAAGTGCTTTGTTGTGTGAGATTTAGATTAATGAGATTGACCAGTTAAATCTTGAGAGTAAATGGTTAGTTATCTATAAACTTGGTCTGAACATAGGGAGGATGAGCCTTCGTCTCTTCTCATAGCCCCATTAAGGGTGCAAAGGGGTAGGAAAGACTTGGCGTGTATTGCAGACCGACCTGCTACAAATTAAGTCCACTTTGGGTTTAACAAAACTCAACCTGTTGGGTCAAAAATCTCAACCTATTATGTCAACAGGTCAGGTATAAGTTAGGCTCAAATCCGACTCGAACCTAACATGAACCCGACTTGATACCTATTGGTTGTCTCCTAACATGAACCCGACCTAATACCTATTGGTTGTCAGACATTATATATATATTTTTAACAGTTTTGGATCAGGACAAGTGGTAACGAGCTGGGTAGAAATTCGAAGCCGGATTCAGTTTCAAGTTAACATTTAGAGGTTAATAGGTCAAGTCAACAGAAATAGTTAACAAGTTAGGTTTAGATTGAACCTAAACCCAATTGAAACTACCCGACCCGTTTGCACCCCAATAGCCCATAATTCCATTTCGAAAATATATCAACCATCTTTTCCCAAACATGTATGTAGTATTGTAGTGGAGTAGCCAGAATTTTATTTTAATGGGGCTAGTGATGGTTGACAAATGTTAGTATCATTTTACCATAGATTTGGGGGCTTCTACATTGAATAAGGATGTATGAGAAGCCTATGCTATAACAACTTCAAACAGTAAAATGTGGGGCTTCATCCCCACTAGGGATGCAGGTTCGGTGTACCAAACCGAACCGAAACTGAAATTTTTGGTTTTCGATTCGGTATCCCACAAATCGAAACTGAACCGAACTATGAATCGGTTCAGTTCAATGTACCGATTTGTAAGAAACCTAAACTAAAACCGAACCGAAACCCCTTTTTCGGCATTCGGTTCGATCGATTTGGGTTTAACCTGATCCTGATTCGGTGTCTCGGTTTGGTTCGGTTTGGGTCTCTGCAACTCTCAAATCCGTTGCAGGGAGACGGTGGAGAGGAGAGAATGAGTGAAGACTTGAAGTAGCTATAAAGAAAACTTACATGTAAGAAACATCAGTGTCCCTGAGCAGATCTGCGATCTTCCCAGTCTATGCAGGGATCTCCATCTGATCAAGGGATTGAACGGTAGTAGTCCCATCGAACAGCCGCAAAGGTAAGCAGGAAGCGACCTCTGAGTGCGTGGTGTTGGAGAGCCGACACCGACACGCCTTCTCGAAGGAGCTCGCCATGGATCAGATGGTGTGGAGATTACCACTGTTCCTCGGATGGTGATCATTGATTGAAAATTAGGGTTTAGTGAAAGAGAAGGGTTAGAGAGAGAGAGAGAGAGAGAGAGAAGAGACGACATAGGGATTTGGGAGAAAATGGCGGGAAATTGGGGAAAGCAGGAGAAGAAAAGCCTAAAAAGGTCGGTTTCTGTCTTTCTGAGGAACAGAGGAAGTGAGGATGGTCTGTTGGTTTGGCGGTTTGCCCAGACTCCAGAGACTCAGAGTCATCGTTTTTATAATTTATAGTGGTAGTGGAATAGTGGATAAGCCAATAAGGATAAATGGATAATGGAGAGGAGAGCCTTTTTTCTTTTTACTTTTTACTCCCTCTCAAAATTGTATTTTCTATCTCTACAATTAGTTCAATACCAGGCACTCAATAAGACTATTGAAAAACGGTCAGTATGACAAAGGAAAAGATTGCTCCGATTCATAAGCAGTCAATGATTTTTAACATAGGTGTCTTCATTAATTCAGCTGGTGCTAAATTGCTAATAAAGTTTTTAGGTATATATATAATAGACTAATATATAGTATATTTGTATATATAGTACTATAGTAATAGTATATATGGTATATTCTATATAGTATATTAGTATATACTATATAGTATATAATATATAGACTATATAGTAATTAGTGTAGTATATAGTTAGTGTATATTATATATATATTGCTCAAGGAATATTATATATGTACAATTGTACATATCATAAATCATTAAAAGGAGACAATTGTTTTGCTAAAAGAAATATAAAAAAATTATATTAATAAAAAGAAGATGTAAAATGACGGGAACATGATCATTAAAAATTATAAAAAATTAAGAATAGAAAGAATTATAAATTAAAGTGCACAAAAAATAAATAAAATTAAAGATCCACTTTCTCATCTATATTTTCTAACATATCCTCTATTGTGGTTAAGTCGAGGTCTTCTCCCGAGATTCTGCACTCGCCTCTTTCCTGTGAGATCCAATCCTTCAACAATACTAACGATTCAATCGTTGATTCTTTCAAGCAACTTTGGAACGTCCTTAGAATTCTTCCACCTGCACTAAATGCTAATTCTGACGCAAATGTAGAGACAGGAATTATTAATAGATCCCGTGTCATAACGGAGAGGACGGGATATTGAGAGGAGACATTATTCCACCACTCCAAGACTTGAAATTTATTTTCGTTAGTTTCATTCCAAACAATCGGGCGATTATTAAAATAATATTCAAGCTCATCAAAAGTAGTTATGGTTAGTGTAATTATATCTTCCGCATTATATTGTGTATTATATTTTTCTATTACTGATGAAAAATCATATGTATTAGTTTGTTCAGCAGAAGTATTTTTATTTAATTTTTCTTTATAATAATTAAAAAGTATAAGACATTTAGATTATAGTTCATTAATAAGGTTTGCGCTTTATTGGAGTCACTATTATTTTGCATCCTTAAAAAAAGGTTTAGTACTACTAGTTTATATCTCGGGTCCATTATACTTGCAAATGCCATATTTAATGAAAATTTTCTCTAATATTTATTGTATTTTTCTTGTATTTTTAAAATGGAGGGATGCCCATGTCTCCTACCGGAAAATAATTGACCTAAGATTTTTACATTTTGAATGACCTATAGGTTGGAGGTTGTATATAAAGAACCAGAAAAAAGAGTTATGAAAATTTTAAAATATTCGAAAAAAAGTTTGATCAATGATAACTCCTCTCAACTACTAATAGGGTCTTTGCCCAAATTGAAAAGAGTAGTGTTTACTTGTTCTTCCATAGGAAGGATTCCATCCAACATATTAAAAGTGAAATTTCATTGTGTCGGACAATCCAAAATTAACTTTTTCGGCATTAAATTCGCATCGATAAATAATTATTGAAACTCTTGTAATTTGGCAAGTAATCGATCATTTGATTAATTTTATAAAATTCTTAACTTCATCTATAATAGGACTAAAATACACAAGTCCATCGGTTACTATTAGGTTCAAAACATGTGCACTATATCGCATGTGAAAAATTTATTGTAAGATAGGTATAGTTACTAACCTATGTTGGCCGATTAGAGCACTAACAGTGGTGATATTATTGGACGCGTTATCTAAAGTTATTGAGAAAATTTGATCTTTAACCTCAAATTTTTGTATTATAGTAATTAGGGCCGCAACTAAGTTAGCACCCGTGTGAGGTGCTCAAATAAGACAAAACGCAATAATCCTTTTATTTAATGACCAATTAAGGTCAACGAAATGTGCGGTGACACATATGTATGATTTCCCGATTATGGATGTCCATACATCCGAAGTAAGACATATGCCACCGAGTATATTTTTAAACATTTGAATTAGGGAAGCTTGTTTTTCTTTAAAATATTTTCCAATATCACTACTAAGTGTAGTTCTACTAATCGGATTAAATTAAGGTGCAAAGGCATTTCGAATTCAATCGACAAACCAATGGTTGTCGATCCAAACGAATGACACCTCTTTCACTATAAATTTTTTTATTGTTTCTAATCTAGCTCTAATTTGGTCATAGGTCAAAGGGGTAAGTGAATCATCCTTGTTTTGAATTAATTTTTCTTTTTCTATTACTAATTTATTTTGGGTGGTTTTGGGACATCGACCCCAATGCCCTTGTAAGCCGCTAGTACCGACTTTCTTCGAATCACAAGCGAACCACTGAGTATAACCGAAGCATTGAGCTTTTTGTACACCATCTATCATCATCGGTTTCCCATAATGGTCCCATATGGCGGCTCTTTTATAATGTTTGCTCTCCGATGGCACCGTACTAAAATTTGTGAACACTTGTTGTGATTATTGAACTTGATCATTAATTGGTGATGGTGGTGGTTGCGGATGTACCGATTGTGAGGCTTCATTGATGTCAACATTATCATCACCATCATCACTCAATTGATGATCAACCGGATGCACCATTGATGTCATTTTGTTTAACAAAAAAAATATAATTGTAAGTATAAAAATATTAATATAAAAGAAAATGTTACTAGCTTGAAGCTTTGATTGAGAGAGTAGCTTGAAGCTTTGATGGAGAGTATTGATGGAGAGCTTTAATAGAGAACTTTGATGGAGAGCTTTAATTAATGGAGAGTTGGAGACCTTTGAATTTGGAGCTTTAATGGAGGGTCTTTTATGAGAAATTAAATGGAGAGAAATAAATAGTAATTATGAAGAAAAATGGTAGGTGGGGAATGAGTATTTATGAAGAATTAAGGATGGAAAAAAAAATAAAAAATTTAAGAAAATATCGAAAATGAGTCCAAACAACAATTTTTTGATTGTACCCAAATTAAAAGGGGCTACAACGGCCATTTTCTGGCCGTTGCAGCCCAACGACTAGTTCTCTAGCCGTTGCAAGTTAGCTAAAATATTCTAAAAAAAACAAGAAAAAAAGTTTTAACAATAAATCAATAATAAATGAATTTGACATTTGACACTTGAGTGATTGAGTCTGTACTTGACAGCCGTCCCATCACTTAGCCACTCAGCCCCTCTCTAGTCTCCATAGGTTAAAAGGCGCGGAAAAAAAGAAGAGGGAAACTAGAAATATTATTTGCACTTGGTTTTTTAAGTGAGTGCACTGAAGTGAGAAAAAGACTCTGTATTTTAGGGACTTTTGACATGTAAAAAAGCAATCTGGGTCGTCTGATGTAAAGCTCATGATCTATAGATCCTTAGTGGGTAAGATGGCACGAAATATCATCTTTATCATGTGATTAAATATAGTCAAAGCAGTTGAGCCGATTCGGGTGTTATAGTAATGGCTCCCAAAAAAAAAGGCAAAATAAAGCAGTTGAGCCGGTTCAACCTCGAATTGGTTCGGTTCGGTGAAGCTTCGGTTTGGGGAGCCGGTTCGGGCCGATTTTGACCCAATAATGGGTTGGTTTACTCAACCTACTCAATCGGTTCTCAGTTTCCAGCCACCCAAACCGAAAATCGAACCAACTGGAGTTCGATTCAGTTCGGTTTGGTTTAGGTCAGTTTCAGGGCGGTTCGGGAGGACCGGTTTTCGGTTCGGTGTTCGGTCTAGGGTTTGCATCCCTAATCCCCACTGCCACTATGCTATATGTGGGACTGTGGGTACGCCCCTCTATTCTCTAGAGTTCCAGACGGGAGAGAGAGAGAGAGAGAGAGAGAGAGAGGCAAAAAGTTAACACAAGTACTATAACACCTAGGGATGCAAGATTGAAACCGAGCACCAAAACCGAACCAAAAACCAACCCGCCCGAACTGACCCAAACCGCACCAAAAACCAACACAAACTGAATCGAAACCAAACCGAACTATAATCGGTTTGGTTTTCGGTTTGGGGAGCTGGACTGAAAACTAAGGGGATAGGTTGAGTAAACCGATCCCTTAATGGGCATAAACCGGCCTGAACCAGATCCAAACCGGTGATACCAAACCGAATGTAAACTGAACCGGTGGTGACCGACCGGTCTACACCGATAAGTGACCGGTGTCCACTCGTTGACTGCTTTGAATCCGACGATGTAGATTGCTTTTCATCCCAATCTTTCACATGATGCACCTTGACATCATGCTCTTACCATCTACCGATATTTTTAATTTTACATGGATGATATGGATCGGTGTAAGCTAATGCCAAGTATATAGTACAAATGGCGTGACCACCATCCTCTGTGCTTGTGCACTACATGACAATAACTCCCTATTATAAATTAAACTATATGCAGCCCTAATTCACTACAGTTGGCCAAAATTTCTCTGATTGATATCTTCTCCTCCTCTTCAAACTCTGCTATTCAGTTGGCCAAAATCTACCTCTGAGACTCTGATTGATATCGTCTTCTCCTCCTCTTCTAACTCTGGTATTTTACAGAGATGGGTACACCACAGAGAACTCCTCCTAGAGGAGGCTGAAGGAGAAGAGGCAGAGGTAGAGGCAAATACGGCAGAATGTCCAAGTGAACCCAAATTGACCAAGCCAAACTGAAGACCGAAAAAATCGGTTTCGGTTTCATTTTTTCTTCAAATTGGTACACCAACAAGTGATTGGGCTGAACCCAAACTGAAATGAAAAATATTTCGGTTCGATTTCGATATGCCGTTTTATTTGAAGGCCATGATTTAAAGATATCAATTGCAAGAGATTAGAACAAAATATAATTTTCATCATTTGATTAAATGGAGTCAAAGGCTATTATATAATTCAATAGTTGACTACAATAGATCATATGATAAGTATCGTGTTGTGTTTTGCTCCGATTTTATGTATCAGAGATCTATTGATCATGAACTTCAAATCAGACGGCCCATCTTGCATTTTTACATATCACATGTCCCTGAAATCACGGACAGATCAGAACTGACGGTAAAGATTTATTTGAAAAAGAATAAATAATTTCCTCACTTAAACCTCTTGTTGGATAATCAGGACTTGCAAAACTTTATTTGCATCACAGCAATCAAAATTACCAGCCATCCATCAAGTTTCCCTAATTCTACCCTTCTTGCTAAAACTCTTCACTGTCATATCCCTCCTTCCTTCCTCTTCCTTCTCAATCTCCTCGATCTCCAACCTAGTCTCCGATACAGACTGATAAATCGGCAACGCCAAGGAAACGCACCTCCTGTCAATGAAGAAGAGATCGAAGGAGTTGAAAAGCTTGTTCTTGGATTCAAATGCCTGGTACTCGGATCTGAGCTTCCAGAGCTTAAGGATTTTGGAGACCGGAATCTGTTCGGAGTCAATTTTTCGTTTGGCGATCTCGAAATTGAGCTTCTTTGATTGGTCGTCGATGATGAGGCATATCAATTGGGAGAGATCGAAGGGGTGGGGGAGAGGGATCTTGTATGGATTGGTGCCATCGATTAGGGGGAGGGTTACGATCAGGTATAGAAGACCTTCGTGGTGAGGTTTCTGATTTTGTTGCTGAGATTTGGATCTCGTCCACTTTAAGAGAGCGTTAATGGCTTTTTCGATGGTTTCTCTGCAAACCCTAGAAGGAGTTAGGGTTTGTAGAGATGGTGGGTTCTTTGCAGCCATCAAAGAGGAGAAGAAGAGTTTGGATAGCAAAGTTAGGGTTTCTACTTTCTAGAGCAGATTGTCACGGGGTCGTACTTTTGCAACCTCAGTCTTGTGCGGCACCTAATGTATGTTGCACTAGGTCAGCTTACTTCTGATACCAACTGTCACGGGGCGTCCTTCGACGCGCTTTCAACCCGCGCGGTGTTTCGCTACCGCATGCAACGAAGCCAACCCATCTACACATCAGCTCTGATACCATCCGCCTAGAGGACGGTAACTCTCCCAACGTGGTTACCTTTATTTCACGACCTACCACCCAGCTTATCGTGCCCCTTACGACACGCTCAATTGCACTCATCGCTAAACTTAGTCCGCTTGCTTCACCTCGCATCTGGCATGCAACTCCCCATGCCCTCATGCCTTGCTCACATACCGAGCCAAGCCCACAGCCTTGTGCCTCGTGCTCAATTGAGTCTCACGCAGCCTGCCTTCGTGTATGTTCCGAATTACTAACACCTATTCATCCTTAGCCCACATGCTGTCGTGCTCAACTGAGTCCCACGCAGCGCTGGTGTTCTTCTCGCGAGATTGCTCAACCGTATGCACCGCGATGCATAGTCCGAAGCCATACATCAACCTCCCTTGGGTGCCACACAGCATCGCTACGTCGACGTTCTAGGCCCACCCTTTCAAGCTTAGGAGACACTTGCGCCCCCTCTGGCAACGCAAGGTCTTGTGTGGGTGAGAAGCAGTCTCCACCAACTCTCCCACATAGAAGGGTAAAACAGTCAGAACCTCAAACCTATTGGTTTGATATACCACAACGCCTCTGCATCGCTAGCCTATCTTGGCTGTGTCACGACCGTGTCACTCCCGCGTCTTACCCACATGCGATCGTGTCGCGTCCCCGCAGCGCGACCATGTTGCAAGGCCCTCTTAGCCCCATGTCGTGTGCCCTCCTGGCACCAAATGTCGTGCTCCAAGCACTATACTGTAAGCTCGAGTATTGACCCCGTCAAAAGATGACCTTTCTTCTCACTGTTCATACACATTTTCTTTTCTTTCAATTTTTAGCTCTCGAAATTTCCTCTTTTGCCAGGTTCACGAGCGAAAATGAGTTTCGATAGATTTTAAGATTTTAGATTTTAGATGCGAAATAAAACCTGAAGTTTTTTTTTTTTCTCCGATGCGTGGGGCCCACCTTGCTGCCAAACGGTGGATTCATTTGCTATTGCCTAAAATGGCGTTTTTTCTGCGCGAGAAATCCGAAGAACTCGCTTTGCCAAACAAGGCTAATTCTAAAGTGGTCCTTTTGATGCTTCTATTACAAAATTTACTTCATCCTTACTTTAGTGTATGTGGGCCGGCCATCGGAGATATTTTCTAAAGATAAAACATAAACAAGTAGATTCCCAATCAACTATTGAGATTAACAATTCTGGCTATCACAAAGTAGATCTAAAGACTACCGTCAGATCTGAATCAGACCCACGAGGAGAAACAGTTGATCAAGCGGTTGAAGAGACTTTGTTATTGGTGGTTCCACTTCCACATATAAGAGAAGGGAGTAATTTGAAAATGCTACGGAGCACTGAACCTCTCTTTGGAATCAAACGAGGAGAGCTGGACTTTAGCCATTTTTTTAATCTTTTCAAGTTAATAATTTGTACATGTTTTAGAAGGGTATGGTGAAGCTCTCTTTAAACGTGAACCTTCCCGCGTAAATTGGCCGCGTCGATTCTTTGGGAATCGAAAGGGAGAACATAGTTGTCAGCTTACGTACGAGTCTATAATTAGAAGACGAAGTGTATATATATATATATATATATATATATATATATATATATATATATATATATATAATTTTTTTCCTTTTTCCGATATGGCCGAGCTGAGGCGCGAGGAGCATACAAGCATACACATGTGACCGCACATTTCTGATCGGGCCGGTCCATGTGCCTGCCCGACAATTTCTATATAATTTATATAGAAATTATTTCAAATGACCAAGCTCGGGGGCTAAATTAAATGGGCTGAGTTTTAATTGGGCGTTTGGTATTGGCCAATACTCGGCCCGATTAGTAATCGAGGCAGGACAAGTGTATTTTTTAGTCAGGCAACCTCAGCTCATAAGCGGCATACTTCAGGTGGGGCGGGCTCAAACTCGACTCATTGAAACCCATCCTGTTGACTGCCTTGAATAAGATGATGGAATCGTTTTTCTACCCAAACTTCACCACTATAGATCTTGAGATCATGGTCTACCTATCAAATGGTCATGTGTTGATTCCACACGATATAAATCCACAAAAGATGCCGTGATTTTACGTGTACATAAAAAGTGTTCTCAGGTCACTCCAAGGATGTGTTTCACGTGGAATCTAGATATGACCGCCTGATTGGGGGACCATGATTTCAAGATTTGTTGTGTAAAAGATTAGACAGAAAAATGATCTTCTCCGTCTGATTCAAGACAGCCAATGATTTTAATGATAGAATCCAGATTGCAGAATTAAATCTTCGGCTGCAAATACAATTACCCATGTCCTTTTGGCTTTATTTTCTTGGGACTTTTTGTCTTTGCTTGTTTAATTGTCACTCGCAGGTTCTTGACCAGTGGTGGCGGTCAATTTTGTGCTGAGACGATGGCCACGTGCTATACGTACAATTTGCCGTATACTATACATAATTAATCTCTAAGTCACCTTTCTTGAATCTGGTCTCATCACTCGGGGCTTTGTATAGTAAGCGACACTTTGTCCCGTTGGACTTGGTCCTACAAATGTTTGGGTATCTCTATTTGCACCTATGAAAATTTTAAGGGCACTAATGCAGAAAATTATGGATGATTGCTTTACGTCAGATGATGGATATTGTTTTCGGTCCTATTCTTTCACAGTGGGGATCATAGGCTACCATACTACCATCACTCGGTCAAATTTTGATTCAAAATGGTACATGTACCAAAAATTACCATCTATTGGTCAAATTTTGATTCAAAACGGAACAAATACCAAAAATTGAGTATGACCATATGCATATATGAATAGGTTCTTGAGTCACTTTTCAAGATGTGTGTCATGTGAAATCAAAATTTGACCATATGAAATGCCTATAATCTAAAGATTCATTGTATGATAGCATGGTGCCTACGACAATCTGGAAAGTTTGATTCAAAGGAATCAATATTTTCAATGCTGGTGTCAATAGAGTTTTGGTGAGTGCAAATAGAGGTAAACCTAAAAGATGCGAACTATTTTTCCATCTTACAAAAGTTCTCATAAAGAGAGTGGTAGTTTGTGACCTCACTTTCTTTCAAAAATTGTTGGGAGTTGGGACCCTAAGTCGTATGTCAGTTGTTTGAGTGGGTCGGCCCATGACCTGACCAGCCTTATACAAGTTTTAAAGCAGGTCAGGCATGAAAGTTTGACCCAGGAGGTCGGGTCGGAGCTTGAAACACCCAACTTGAAAGTTGGATCGGGTCAGGTCAAAGTTTTAAAAGATTGGGTCAACATGACTCTACCCCAACCCAGCGACAACCAGAAGCTGGCAGCTTTGATTTTGAACTTGACCAGCCATAATTCGAGCCTTTTAAACCAGGGGGGTGGTACATAAGTTTGGCTTGTTGGTTCAACGGCCCTAAGAAATAGTTTACCTAAATTTTGCCAGACCCAACCCACTGAAAACCTTACACATAGAAATGCGATATATAATAACCTTACTCAGAGAAATGCTATATATAATAAAGGATACGGTGTCTCTAATAGCGCGCCCAAGCAATCTCTGAAAGCGCTTCCACACAATGGATCTTATGATCTATGATATGTGAAATAAAAAACTAACTGTCTAATAGGTGCGACATGATCTCAAGATCCGTTGTGTAGAAGATCGTGGTGAGACACGATCTCCATCATCTGATCCGAAGCAATTAATGGTTTTGATAGGGTTTCCTACATGGGCTTTCAGAGTTTGCATTGGTGCTAATAGAGGTACCCTAAGAGATAATGCTCCTGATCGATATTTAAACACCAGAATGGTTTTTAAATGATCTTAAACTGTTAAATTTATTCTTTTTATCTCATACCAATAAAGTGTGATTTACTATGCCATGTGACACATCTTGACCAATCTAAAATGTCCAAGTGAAAATCCATTATATCTTAGCCCCCAAAAAATGCCCATAAGGTGATATGAACCCTTCGATTGCGATCCAATGTGTGCACAGTTTTTTGAAGTTCTAAAATTCGTGAAGTATCGTTTTTCTAAAACGTTTGAGGTCGGGTTTTGCTAAATGTTTGTTTGTGAGGCATGTTTCTGTAATTATCCCAACTATAATATAGGTGTATGATCATTTACGCATCGTTTTAATGTTTAAACTATGGTCAATAGAGTCAGACCATATAATAAAGCCTATATGATCCATAACTTTGATGGTGTGGATTAACCTTTCATACCGTGTTATCATTTAAACATCAGTTTTGTCATTAAATTAGGATCAAGAGAGTCGAGTGGGCCAATGTTTTTAATTTCTAGTTGTGTACCTGTTTTTTTAATTCAAGAATCTTACTTCTAAACTCGCTTTGAATTAGGCAAGTGCTTCTTAAGAATGTGCAATCACCACTTTAGACACATGAAACGCAAGTTAAGAAGGAAGAATCTCGGGTTGTAAATAAAGGAAATTAAAAGTCCCATCCTTAAGTTTTTGTCCTTCTTTAAGGTTTTCAAGCAATCGCAACCCCCTTATTCTTTATGATTCTCCTCTAAAACTCCCCTGGGTCAATCACGTTTATTAGAAGTGGACAATAGAGTGGTTGTACCAGCCAAAACTCAACTCCTCAATCATTCGTCACCCATCTTCTCCAACTCTACTGCCCTGTTTGTTAATACGAGTTATGGCAAAAATAAGCTGAAAATTTGAAATTTTCCACAAAACTGCAATTTGCAAGTGTTTGGCAATACGGTAGGACCCATATAAAAAAAAACTCACATAAAATTTCCAGCCAAAATTTGGCGGACACTTTTTCCTGCCCATGATATGAGTTAAAAGCTCAGAGAAATTTTGGTGGCCACCCTCGCAACCCGAAATTCGTTCTTTTCAACTCGGATATTTCATGCTTAAAATCATTTGATTGCTTTAGATCAATCGATCAAGGTTTTTTTTTCACCATAATTTTTCATATAATGGATCTTGAGACTATGAGCTTTTCATCAAATGCTCAATTTTTTTGTTGATATGACACACATGTCAATACCTCTTTCTTCACGCCCACGCATTCTTTGAAAGCGCCTACATCTCAGACCCTTGAAAAAAACGTTGATTTCTTCGGATCAGATGATGGAGATCTTTTTTAACAAATATCTTCCACAAAATAGATCTTAGGTTCATGGTGCATCAATCTGACGATTAATTTTTAATTTCCTGTATCACCGATACCCAAAATATGACTCTTCAATCATATAACACACATCATGCTCAAATGTGACTTTAGGGCCATATTTTGTGGACTGGGGACACATGGAATCACAAACTGGTCGTCCGATAGGTGTTACATGATCTTAAGATCTATTTTATGGACGACCGAGGTGAAAAACAATCACCCTCATCTGACCTGAATAAATCAATAGTCTTCAAGGGGTCTGGGACGTGGACGCTTTCAAAGAACGCATGGACGCGAACAGAGGTACCCATAAACAATGCCAATAAATATAACCCAACCATCTAAGCCACTTAATTTGAAGGCCATGATCTAAAGATCATAAGTGAAAGATTGGCACCGAGCATAATCTTTATCATATGACTCAATGCACTTCAAAGCCATTATCCAATTAAACAGTTGATTGTATCGAATCATATGATAGAGATTGAGTTTTGCACTACTCTTTTGCATCGTAAATCTATAGATCATGGCCTTTATATCATACTGTTTAGATGCAACCTCACCTCATAATCGTACTATTTATTTGCACTGTAAAATCGTAACCTCACCCCATCTCCTCCGGCCAACATGCATTGACTGCTTTGAATTTGAAAAAGGAGATTGTTTTTATCCCAATCTTCAAGATGATGCATCTTGAGATCATAGGTATATCAATTTTTTTTATTTCATGTTGCACCCATTCCAAAAAATGACTCGTGATTTGTATTTGAGCTTGATGTATGTTTCACGAGTTTAGAGTTACTGTTTGAGATTTGTACTAGGCGGAATAAAAAACTATCTGAGTGTATGCCTATGATCTCAAGACCCATCTTGTAAAAAGTTGGGACAAAAAAAAATTCATGTTCTAATTTAAAGCAACTAATGCATTTTGGCCCAACGAGATGAGGTGAGGACGTTACATGTTCACATGGAGTGAAAAATGGTGCCTTCAGAAAATAATTTTACACAATATAGCCAAACAGCTAAAAAATAAATAAATTAAACCATGGTAAAATTTTAAAATAAATCTTCCCATGACTTCTTTTTCTTCACCAACCCGTGGGAGGTAAAAAAAAAAAAAACTTCCCATGAGTTTTGTCAAACAAGGCATACAAATGGGATTGAAGCATCTTCAAAGCCACCATCAGAAGCCATAAAAGAGTTTAATCGAATCAAAATATTTCAATATAAAA
Source organism: Chloranthus sessilifolius (assembly GCA_021018995.1). Classification (NCBI taxonomy): domain Eukaryota; kingdom Viridiplantae; phylum Streptophyta; class Magnoliopsida; order Chloranthales; family Chloranthaceae; genus Chloranthus; species Chloranthus sessilifolius. Next base: position 195,055,929 of record CM037584.1, read on the forward strand.
AATTGTCAGAACAAACATAAAACAACCCAAATCTCATAAGGATTTCTCTAGCATAACTCCAAAATTAACTCAAATGAAAAAACAGAAAAATCCATTGGTTGACCTTTACAGAGGATCAAGCCATTCTTTTTAATATATCAATTGCTAAATGAGTCTTAGCCGTGGATTGGTTTGACCTTTTCAGAGGATCAAGCCCTTCACTCCCTGTGCAGGCTCCAGCATAAATTACTAACATAATTAATTTTGAAACCTCAAATTATTCTTTTTAATAGATCAAGAAACATTTTCAAACCAAAGCAAATATGATATGCCCAAAAAACCTCACAATTGCATCTCAGAGCATTCAGGATTCGCTTATTAAGGCTTGAGATCGATTTCCCAATAAATTAAAATCCGAGCATTTTCTATTATTTATATTTACCTCATTTTCTATTATTTATATTTACCTATTGTTAGGTCTAGGTCGTATTGCTTTGCTAATTTATGCTTGGATTTCCATTTAGATCTTTAATAGTTTTGCTAGCTTGCCCATTTAGTCTTAACTTGTAATCTTTTTTCGATCGCTGTGACTTTCGATATGCATTTTATCCCTTTCTTTATATATATACTAGTAAAAAGGCGCGTAGACGCTAGGACCTTTAAATGATTGAACTTGTTTTTTAGACATCTATCGAGTGATTTGAACATATAAAAAATATAGTATTTCAAGTGTTCGTTACTATGTTTTATTATTTATTAAAGATTTAAAAAAAATACTTATTACTATGTTTCATATGTCTTTATTATGTATAATTTAAAATTATAAAAAAATTTAATAAAAAATATAACTTATATTGTCAACTATAGAACATGAAGACATTCACATTCACATAAATCTTAGGGATGAGGAAACATATATATATATATATCTATATCTATATATATATTGGCTGATTTGTTGGATCTACAGAGGACATGTCAACCAAATAGTAGGGTTATTGATGATATAGAATGAATTCCTAAGGAAAAAGGGAAAATCTATGGGAGATCTTTCAATAGAATTTTGATTCGTAAACCTCTAATGTTGCACAGCTAGGATGTGGTTTGGAAGGGGTGCTCTCCCTCTTCTATGCAGATTTTTTAGTGGAGCCTCGGTTGGGGCTAGATCCTCGCGGTTGATCAATTGATAAAAAGGGAAAACATACAAGAAACAAATGTGTCATGTGTCTCAACGATCAAGAATCGGTTAGTCATCTATTCATCTACTGTTGGATGGCCAGAGAAACCTTTGGAGTGGCTTGGGTGGTTCCTAAGTTTTGTAGCGAGCTTATTGCGACATGGGATGTTGCTTTGATTGAGGGGATGAAAGGAACTTTTTGGCAAGCTACTTTGTTCGCTAACAATTAGGCTACTTTGTTCGCTGACAATTCATCTACTTTTGGATGGCCAAAGAAATTTTTGGGGTGGCTTGGGTGGTTCCTAAGTTTTGTGGGGAGCTTATTGCAACGTGGGATGTTGCTTTGATTGAGAGTGCGAAGGGAGCTTTTTGGCAGGCTACTTTGTTCTTTGACTTATGGGGATTTGGGCCGAGAGGAATGATAGAGACTTTCCTAAGTGCGGAAACTGGTGTCGTTCGTTATTAGCAATATCAAGGACCTTGTGCTGAGTTGGGTTCGCCTTGATATGGAGATTGTGGTGAAGGATATCAATGATGTTAGGGACAGTTTGGAGGACCTTCTTATGTAGCATCTTTGCTTTTGCTGCTTTCCTTAGCCCTGGGAGGTGCTTTTGGGTTTTTTCTTTGTTTCTAGTTTTTATCTTTTTTCTTGTGTTGGACTTTGGCTGATGTTGGTGGCTCTTAGCCTTTCTCTAAGGCCTTGGTTGCAGCTTTTTTCTTTATTTATTTCTTCTTTTTATTATATTATTTTTATCACCGATCAAAAAATAGTATAAACAATATATACAAGTACCGCCTGTCCCCCACATTTACCATTAGAACAAGATTTTGAACCTTGCTTAATAAACAGAATACTCAAAAGCAATTTTATACCGTTGAAACACAACTCTCTAAACAACATAAAAATTTTTAAGAGTAGACTCAGATATTGCAAGATTACTAAATTAGCTATCAAAATATCTAATTGATCAAATAGTATCAGATTACCTCTCCAAGCATCTGGCTTACTTCAAGTGAGGTAATGAAATCACCTCCAACTCCAAAAACATCTCGATTAATGTAAAATCCAGCCTTAGGATTTGTCAAAACTTCCTCCATATACTGCAATCGAGATCGGCCCACCGTTAAAAAGCAAAAAACAAAACTACACTACACAAATAAAAAAATCTCCATTTCCAATAACTGAAAAATTGATACAAAATTTTAACCTTAATTATGCCTTTCAGATGCTTAACAAGCTCAGAATCTGAAGACGGCTCATGAGAATGCTCTGCAAATCGAAAGTTAAAAAATTTATATAATGAAAAATTATAAAAAATAATATGCAGAGATGTGGAGGATCGAAAGGAAGTACTAGGAGGATTGAATAAGCTGGAACGATCCACTTAGATCTTCATTGCTAGATGATGTTGCCGAAACCCTATATAAATGGAAACAAAGTCCAAGTTTTGAAAATAGAGTCCCAGTTTAATTAGAAGTAGAACTTTGTTTGCAGGTATGAGATATGAGTGGGGCATTTTAGGCATGAAAAATTGACAGAAACTATTTTTAATTATATATAATAGTAAGGATATATATGTCCTACATAATATTTTATGCTCTAATGTTTTCCATTATTGTTTTTTCACCCATTAATTGATTGTATGTACAATTTTTCAGTCATTAAATCAGGATCGTAAAAAAGCTCTGTCAAATATGTTCGGCATGAATCGAAAAAAAACTCCGTCAAATATGATATGCCCAAAAGAAAAAACTCCGTCAAATATGATAACCCTTCACTCCCTGTGCAGGCACCAACATAAATTACTAACATATTTAATTTTGAAACCTAATACTATTCTTTTTAATAGATCAAGAAAGATTTTCAAACCAAAGCAAATATGGTATGCCCAAAAACCTCTAACAATTGCATCTCGGAGCATTTAGGACTCACTTATTAAGGCTTGAGATCGTTTTCCCAATATATTAAAATACTAATAAATCATAATACCAAATAAAAGAAAAGCTTTAAAAATGTATCAAACTCCGTAGAAAATGTGTGAAGAATATATATTAATTAGAAATAGAGAAATAAAAGTAGACATTTTGTGCTTAGTGGAAGGAGAAGTCATTTAATGGCGAAGGCTCAGAGCAAGTTACTTTACTTGCCACTACCAATAAAATCATAGATTTAACTCATCATCACAACAAAACCCTTATTAAAAAAACCAAACATCTAAACTAAAATATATTATAGAATAAAATCGAAATTAGAAAAAATAAACAAATCAACCAAAACTAAAAACTAGGGAAAATTAGAAAATATCGATTGTATCAAAGAGTAGCAGAACCAGGGTTTCAATTTGTGTAACAGTAATCAGATCATTGACACGAAGGTCTCATAGAAATACCCAAACAGAGATGGAGAGGAGATTAGGCGAAGGAAAGATAAAATGAAGGTGAAGGCATGGATGAAAGATATGGGAGCGTATTCGCGATTGGATGCTTTAGAGGCACGTCACAAATCTATATTTATAGAAGGTAAAATTAGTGTTAGGGTTTGGAGAATAGAACACACTCATCAGTGCGATTTTCGTTCACGTCTTCCTTACACGTGGACTATTGATCTTAGTTAGTTGTTATACTAGGGCTCACAATGAGTCGGATCTGGCCAAATTTTCCCTACCCAACATGTAGCCTAAATAGCAAAGGAAGAAAACCCACAAGTATTAAACGATGAATAAGACTTAATAAGAGCACACAAAGATAACATAATGAATAAATTTAAATAAGTAATCAAGCAACCCCCTCAAAGCTTAAAAATAATAATACAATTAAGTCAAAATAACTAAACAAATAATCCCACAAAGATCAAACGGTGAACAGGTCTAAATAAAAAAACAATCTCACAAAGCAAAAAAAAAATCATCCAAGAAAGTCTAAATAAGCAAGCAGGTCGACCTCAAATATCAAACCATGAATAAGCTTAAATAAGAAACCCAGCAATGCTACAAAGCTTAAAAAAAAGAATATGATTAAATAAGCAACAAGCAAGCCCACAAAAATCAATAACTGAATTGTCTGAAATAAGCAACCGACCAAGCTCACAACGATTAAAAAAAATAAGAAGAGAAATCATACTAAGGAAACACGAAAAAATTAAACTAATAAACATAAATAACCTATTAAAAAAATTCACAAAGATGAAACAATAAGCAAAAACCCTTACAAGGATTGAAAAAGATACAAGTAAAGCAAGATAAACTAGCAAGTAAACAAGTTTACATGCATTCCCTTTTCGAAATCTGTAGAATTTTTCACTTGCTCATTTATACTAATTCATTGTTCGATCATAGTGAGTTTGTTCACTAGGTGAATTAGATTTATTAATTTTTTACTCTATCAGAGCATTTTCGATTATTTAAGTTTACCTATTGTTAGATCTATGTCGTCTTGCTTTGCATATTTATACTTGGATTTCCGTTTAAATCTTTAAAATTTTTGCTAGCTTGCTTATTTAGGCTCATGAATTGTTAGATCTTGGTGGGCTTTCTCGTTTGCTTATTTAATCTTATTTGTATTCTTTTTTCGATCGGTGTGGATTTGTTTGTCGTATTTAGGCTTACAAACTGTTTGATCTTTGTAGGGTACGCATGCTAGGTTGATTAGGCCTATTAATTATTTGAATACAATCAAATAAACAATCAAGTAAGCCAATAAAGATATAAAAAAATGGATACATGTAGCCTAAATAGGAAAAGAAGAAAACCACAAATATTAAACGATGAATAAGACTTAATAGAGCACACAATGAAAAAACAATCATTAAACAAAAATAAGCAAACAACCCAACAAAGATTTAAAATAACAATATAAATTAGTCTAAATAAGTAACCAAACAACTCAACAAGCCCTGCTTGCTCAACTCTATCATCCCTCTTTTTGACATATGCCTCAGGTGCATATGCCATAACTGTGTAAAGGACAAATCACTATCATTTGACATAGATACTGTTGTTGCTCCTGTCACTGTACTCCCTGCTAGATAGTAAAGATTCCCAACCTTTTTCGCTTTCATCACAACCATAGATCCCTTTGTCACTTTCAAAACTCCACCTTAAGCCCCTTGGAGTCTAGTGCACCAAGTCATATGAGGTTCTTCAGTTTCAGAACATAGCGTACATCAGTCAATGTTCTCACAACCCGATCGCGCATCGTTATTCTGATACTCATCTTTTCAACTATTTTACAGGTCATATTATTACCCATCAAAATTGTTCCACCATCCACCTCGCTATAACACGCGAACCAGTTCCTATATGGACACATGTGGTAGGAGCACTTTGAATCAAGTATCCATGCATTCTGAGTATTTATCTGAAACCACTGACAATATGTTTCTATCATCAGTTAGAGCTTATTCGGCTATACCAGTCTCATCAACGACTCTTTTCAGCTTCTTATCCTAAACATCGCACCTCTTTATTTATAATTGTGAATAATGCTTTCTAATGTGGCTCTTTTCGTGACACTTATAGCATTCTACTATCTTTCTATTTTTATATTTAGATCTAAACTTTGATCTACCCCTTTCAGAGTTACGGTCCTCTGCTCTCCCCCTAATCAGCAAACAATCTGCTTATGTATCTGTAAAGACCCGTATTTTAAACCTGAGTTAGACTAACCCCGTGTGTGTATTCGGCTCGACGACCGACGTCGTCATTTGTTTTGAATTTTAATCTAGATGTGATTGTACGGACAGATTCTGATTTAGAGCCCATTTGGACCCTCGTGCGAAAGTTGTGCACCGACCTCGGAGTGGCCGCTGAATACCGGGCTTGAGTTTTAAAATTAGAAGTGTGTTACTATAACACACAAGAGGTGTGTCTGTGCTTAACTTTGTGAGCAATCCTATTATAAGAAGGAATTGCATTCCCGTATTATACTAGGTTTTGTTAAGAGAGGAGGAGACGTGAGTGCCGTGAAAGACCGTAACCGTTTGATAGTTGCCCAACCGTGCGAAACTCCGTCTTCTCTCTTCTTCATTCATCGTAGGAGATCGGTTTAAAAAACCTCCTCCTCTAGAACCCTCTTTGTTGAAAACTCTTGAACCTTAGAAAGAACTTGAATCAACCTTGGATTTGTAGTTGGCTATTGGGAGAGATTGAGATCATTGGGGACGTGTTGGAGTTGTCTCTGTGAACTCGTGGGATCGATCGTGGGGCAAATCGTCGAGGAAACCCGCCAATTTCGTTCCGAAGCTCCGTTCACGTGACTTGTTTCTAATCAAGGAATCCTTAGACTAAAGGTATGTTTTGATTAAATTTATTAATTAAAATCATTGGATTAGCCATGGGTTTTGTTTTGGGATGTATGGGTTTCGATTCGGATGAAAATTGGGGCGAGAATCGCGACCCAAATCGAGTTCTGAAACTCAGAACTCTCGCTGTTGTTGTTGCTCGCTCGAGCGAGGATGCACCAAGAGTTTGACTTTAGAAGTCATATACTCGAAAAATATTCTCTGTCCTCACTCGAGCGAGCTTAAGTCATCTCTCCAGCGAGAAAATTCTGAAGGATCTCGCTCGAGCAAGCTATTTTAATTGCTCGAGCGAGGTATCGCTGAACTCCGATACTGTCGTAGTATTTTAGTCATAATGTTTTATCTCAAACTCCGATTGAGATGATTCTTTTTGCGTTGAAAAGATAATAGAAAAATCTATAACTTTCATGTTTTGACCAACTCGTGAATCGATCATCTTGAGGGTCAAAAATGTATGAGAAGGTTACATCAAATTCTAGGATTGGCGCAACTTACCTGTTTTGACTTGTTTTTGAGGAAACACTTAAATAGGTCTATATTATTAGTGATTAGAGTTAATCTTAATGCATGAACGTATATTTGTAATATAGATTAAGGGCGAGAGACCATCAATAGGACTTTGCTTGACTTCGCGTAACTCTAAGTTTTGGTAGGAGAATCTCATCTTTACAGTATTTTATTTTAATTCGCATGGATATTTTGAATTAAATCTTTGAACTTACATATGTCATTGAAATCACATCTGTAAACTGAAATTGATATGAATGATTGAAAATCTAAATCTACCTAAATCCTGAAACCTGAATCTGCTTAAGCTCTGAAAATATGAAATCAAGAACCTGAACTATGTATAAGAGACTTGCATCTGATTTATATTAGTATCTGCATTTGTTTTATAATTGACCTGAACGACCCCTCAAAAAATTCTGAATAACTTCCTGGCACAAGTTTCCCTCATTACGCAGGGGCTTGTTGTATCCTGAAAAAGGGTTCATGAACGACGATGGTAGGTAGGGGTTCCCATCGGCTATATTCCTACTCTCGAGATATAGTTTACTCGAGAGGTATTTTAAGTTGAGAATTAAGTCATGAATTACTGAACTTTGCATATAGAATTTAGAAAAAGTAAGACACTGAAACACTGTATCTGTTCTTAAAACTGTTTTCACATATTTAGAAATTAATCTCACATATGATTTCCGCATCTAAATTCAATTTATTACCTGCATATATGTTTGACAAGCTATATTCCGGTATTTGTTTTGAAACTATGTTAGTTAAAGTAAAATGCCGTAGATGTCTTTCTTCTACTAAGCTTGGTTGGTTAGCTCACTCCGACTATACGTCACAGGTCCAGGTACTAACGTGGCTGTTCAGGGCTGTGAAATTGATCCTGACTCTGTGCCTGAGGAAGAGCCTAAGGTTCCTCCTGAGGAGTTTTTCTCAGTATAAAACTTACTGATTTTCTTACTTGTGGTGAGAGTTAGACTTGAATTTGTGGGCCCATTTTAGTTGGATATCATAGTTTTATACTTGACTTTGATTTCTGTTATGAGCCATGTTTCGATGATGGTCGGCCATCATCGGTGATTCTTTACTTTTAATTACTTCCGCATTTATTTTAGCTATGGATAATTATTGCGCTTTACTCTGATATGTGCCCTGTTTGTCCGACTTATCGTTTATTCGATAGGTTGGCGAACCGGCCTTTCCTATACCTGAGGGATTGGAAAAGTCGGGTCGTCGCAGTATCATTATCCTAACCTTTCTTTCTCATGTCGCTACAAAGCAGTACCGCTACAACTGACTCCAGTTCAATAGTATCCTTCTTATAGAGCAGCGTAGTAACCAGGTGCTCATAAGAATCGGGAAGGAAAGACAAAAGCAATAGTGTTTTGTCTTCATCCTTAATCTCTTCTCCAACATTTAATAATTCAGATATTATTCTATTGAATTCATTAAGATGTTCGTTGAGAGAAGTACCTATCTTATGTGTAACTTGTATAGTTGCTTCTTGAGATATTGACGACTCATTAGAGATTTCGTCATGTAGAGACTCTCCGCTTTGGCCCACAACGAGGCCGTCGAGTTCTCTCGGATTACGTTATACGTAATCTCCTTCGCTAGGCAGAGCTGAATCGTACTACACACTTGAAGTTCGAATTCTTCCCAATCACCATCGGACATATCTATTAGCTTACCCGAACGCTCTTTCAATGTCTTGTGTAGCCCTTGTTGAATCAAGATATCCCGGACTTGTACTTGCCACAAGCTGAAATTAATCTTCCCGTCGAATTTCTCAATCTCGAACCTCGTGTTCAAATCTTTTACGGTGTTTGATGTCATCCCAGATCGTAGAACAGAAATCTCGTTCTGATACCAATTTATTGCGTCGAAGTTCACAAACTAACCAACGATCTCACGATGAACGATCAAATAAGAACGTAAAATAGAAGAAAAGCAACCACAAACACAGAAGAGACAATATTTACGTGACCACAAACACAGAAGAGACAATATTTACGTGATTCGACAATATACCTATGTCCACGGGCAACCATAATCCACTATATTGATGATTACACAAGAATATAAGGACACTCAAGCCTCACCAAAGCTCTCCTCAAAACCCTAGATAGGTTTTTTCAAAGCTTTACAATAATATCTCTATCTCATAAAGGCCTTTAATTCGTGAATGAGCTTTCCTTTATGTAGAAGTCCTGAATCCTACTTCTAACCCAGGAGAAACGCTCAAAACCCGACTTTACACGTAACTTCGTCGTCGCGGGTCACTCGAGTGACTTACACCCGAAACTTTTTCCTTTGAACCATAAACTTTTTCCTTTGAACCATGCCCCGGTCGCTCGAGTGAGAACCAAACTCGCTCGAGCGACTTCCGCCCGTAAAATTGCCCTTGTTGAGTGTGCATTTCGCTCGAGCAAATTTGATTCCCCTTCGAGTGACTTCAAAAGTTAGAGCCTATTATAATAATTAATTGTAGTGTTTTTTGTTTTACTTTCAACCTCTTTCTTAAAACAAAGGTCTTTTTGGGGCTTAGGCTTGCAATTTTGCATAGCAAGAGAGAGAGAGAGAGAGAGAGAGAGAGAGAGGCTGCTTTTGGTCCTAGCCTCCTAGGAACTTTTTTTTGCACCAGTATAGAAAAGGTTTCATGGTCCGGCTTGGGCATGAATTTTGCGTAGTAAGAGAGAGGATGCTTTTGGTTCAAAGAACCCTGCAGGAAAAGGTTCCATGGCCTGAAAGGCTGAAAGCCTTTAGAAAAGGTGCTACCTGGCACTCACAAATGCTTCATTTTATATGTGTATTTATATACAGAATTTTGGAGAAATCTGTTTGAACGTGACACGTGTCTCAAAAATGATGAAATCACACAGAGCACGTGATGAAAACACATGGCATGCGTCTCAAAACGTAACCCATGAACCAATTCACTTGGTACTCGGGCAGCTTTTCTAATACTAACTCTCGGATCCCATCTTTGGTAGTCCTCAAAGTGAGATTCCCCCAACGTTTATGATGCAACACAAAACTTGGTTTAAGATAATCGGGCAGGACCGCAACCTCCTTATGCTACGATAGCCAAACTTTTATATTCACCGATTTGTGCGTGTATAAATAATTGTAGTCCGATTAAGTAGTAACTCAGTTGGTATCCTCGCTCTTTTGTAAGGCTTGAGGTCGTGGTATCCTCGCTCTTTTATAAGGCTTGAGGTCGTGGGTTCTACAATACTTCAGGTTTGCTTTCTCTCTTATATTCGTAAGATAACAGTTGTTGGATGAGATCTATTTTCCTATGTGTCACTCAATATAAGTGTTTTCTTGTGTGGGATTTATTTTCCAAGCGCTGCTGAACTGTCATACTCTCTACAATATGTAAGGCGCATCCAATTTATTTATACTGCATGGCATCATAAAAATAAAAATTGTAGCCTTCTATAAGTTTAGCCAATTTAGATTAATGAGATTAACCTATTAATACTTCAGAGTGAACAATTGATTTTCTATAAATGTGGTCCGAACATAGGAAGGACGAGCCTTTGTCTCTATGTATAAGTGCTTCTCATAGCCCATTAAGGGTGCAAAAGGGGAGGATTGACTTAGCAGGTTTTGCAGACCGACCTGCTACAAAGCCCACCTTGGGTTTAAAAGAACTCAGCATGTTGGGTCAAAAGTCTCGACCTATTATGTAAACAGGTCAGATTTAAGTTAGGCTCAAATCCGACTTGAACATAACATGAACCAGACCTTATACCTATTGGTTGTCAGAGATTATATATTTTTTAACAGTTTCATATGAGGACCACAAGTGGTAACGGGTTGGGTAGAAAGTCTAGGCCGGATTCAGTTTTAAGTCAACATTTAGAGGTTAAATGGTCAAGTCAAGTTCAAGTCAACTGAAGTAGTTAACAAGTTAGGTTTCGATTGACCCTAAACCCAACTGAAACTATCCGACCTGTTTGCACCCTTATAGCCCATAATTCCATTTCGAATATATATCAACCATCTTTTCCCAAACATGTATTCTGGCAGTGGCCTAGCCAGAATTTCTTGTAATGGAGGTAGTGATAGTTGACAAATGTTAATATTAATTTACCATAGATTATATTTGGGAAGTTATATGTCATAGATTTGGGGGCTTATACATTGAATAAGCCTGTATGAGAAGCCTATGCTATAACAACTTCAAAGGGTAAAATGGGGGGCTTCATCCCCCCACTGCCACTATGCTATTCCCCAGAGTCCCAGACATCTCTTTATTGGTGAATTTTTAAGTCCAGAGAGCTACAATGAGAGAGAGAGAGAGAGAGAGGGGCAAATAATTAACACTGGTACTATAACACCACAACCTATCAAAGTCAAATCAGCTTATGCATATACAGAAAAGAAGTCTATTTGATCATTTTTTAGAGAAGAAATTAAAGCGATTCTTAACTCTAAAGAAGTCCTTTTCATGCTTCATCCTTACTTTAGTGTATGTTGCGATCGAACGGCCGGCCATCGGAGATATTTTCGAAAGATAGAATATAAACAAGCAGATTCCCTATCCATCATTGGGATTAACGATTCTGGCTATCACAAAATAGATCTAAAGACTACCATCAGATCTGAATCAGACCCACGAGGAGAAACAGTTGATCAAGCGGATCAAGCGGTTGAAGAGACTTTGTTATTGGTGGTTCCACTTCCACAGACAAGAGAAGAGAGTAATTTGAAAATGCTACGGAGCACTGAACCTCTCTTTGGAATCAAACGAGGAGAGCTGGACTTAGCCATTTTTCTAATCTTTTCAAGTTAATAATTTGTATATGTTTTACAAGGATATGGTGAAGCTCTCTTTAAACGTGAACCTTCCCGCGTAAATTAGCCGCGTCGAATCTTTGGGAATCGAAACAAGTCGTCAGCTTACCTACAACAAGAAGACGAAGTCTATATTTTTTTTCTTTTTCGATATGGCCGAGCTGAGGCGCGAGGAGCATACAAGCATACACATGTGACCGCCCATTTTTGATCGGGCCGGTCCATGTGCCTGCCCCACAATTTCTATATAATTTATACAGAAATTATTTCAAATGACCAAACTCGGGCCAGGATTAAATGGACTGAGTTTTAATCGAGCTTTTAGAATAGGCAAATACTCGGCCCGATTAGTAATCGAGGCAACCTCAGCTCATATCCGGCATATTTCGGGCAGGGTGAGCTCAAACCCGACCCTTTAAAAGGATATCTCCTTTTAAACGTGAGCCTTCCCGCGTAAATTAGCCGCGTTGGATCTTTGGAATCTAAAGGAAGAGCGAGCAGTCGTCATTTTACCTACAACTAGAAGACGAAGTCTACATCCTTTTATTGTGTCTTTTTTAGTACCTTTAATTCCAACCACCGAATCTTTGAGTTGACCCACATTAAAACACATCGACTGACTTGAATTGGATGATGCAGATCATTTTTCATTCCAAACTTTCACATAATGGATTTTGAGATCATGGGTGTGCCATCAGACGATATATTTTTTATTTCAAGTGATACACATCCCAAAAAGTGATCTTATTTGAGCGTGATCTCAAGGTACATCATGTAAAAGATTGAGATAAAAAACAATCTGCATGATCAAATTCAAAGCAGTTAATGGGTTTCACAATGGGTGAACTCAAAGATTGGATGGGTGGATTTAAAGGTACTCTTTATTTTTTATAGGACCGAGCCTCGAGAACCGAGGAGCAAGCAGGCATACACATGTGACGGCCCATTTTTGACCGGGCCAGTACATGTGCTTGCTCGACAATTTCTATATAATTTATATAGAAATTATTTCAAATGACCAAGCTCGGCCGGACTTAAATGGGCCGATTTTTTATCGGGGTTTTGGAATTGGCCAATACTTGGCCCGATTAGTAATCGAGGCGGCTGAGCGTATTTTTTATTCAGGCAACCTTGGCATATATCCGGCATATTTCAGGCGGGGCAAGCTCAAACTCGACACATTGAGACCATACCGTTGACCGCCTTGAATGAGACGATGAGATCATTTTTCTTCCCAAACTTCACCACAATTGATCTTGATATCATGGCCTATCTATCAAACAGTAAGGTATTGATTCCACGGGATACACATCCCCAAAAGAGACCGTGATTTTACATTTACATAAAAAGTGTTCTCGGGTCACTTTGGGGATGTGTTCCATGTAGAATCTAGATATGACCGTTTGATTGGGGGGCCTTGATTTCAAGATTTGTTGTGCGGAAGATTGGATGGAAAAATGAGCTTTACCCTTTGATTCAAGGCAGTCAATGATCTTAGGGATGGAACCCATACTGCAAAGACCGAATCTTCGGCTGCAAATACAATTACCCTTGACTTTTTTGGCTTTATTTTCGTAGGAACTTTTTCACTTTGCTTGTTTAATTGTCGCTAGCCGGCTCTTGATCAGACGGTGGAGGTCATTTTGGGCTGAAACGATGGACACGTGCTACAGGTACAATTTACTGTATACTATACATAATTAATCTTGAAGTCACCTTTCTAGGAGTCTAGTCTCCTTACTCGGCTTTGTATAGTAAGCAACACTTTTGTTCCGTTGGACTTGGTCTTCTATCACCAAGGTTCAAAATATTCTCTCGTGCGGTCGCACCTATAAATGTTTGGGTATCTCTATTTGCACCTAAAAAAATTTTAAGTGCACCAATGCAGAAAATCATTAATTGCTTTGTGTTAGATGAATGGAGATCGTTTTCGGCCCCACTCTTTTAAACAATGGGAATAATTGATTACTATCAATCACTCAAATTTTGATTCAAAATGATGCACATACCAAAAATTACCATCAATTGGTCAAGTTTGATTCAAAATGGTAAACATACCAAAAAATTTCATCTAACGATCAAATGTTGATTCAAAATGGTACACATACCAAAAATTGAGTGTGATCATAGGCATACATGGATCAAGGCTCTTGAGTCACATTTCAGGATGTGTGCCATGTGGTATCAAAATCTGACCGTATGGACCACATATAATCTGCTTCGGGCCAACAACAATCTGGATAGTTTGATTCAAAGGGATCAAGGGTTTTCAGTGTTGGTGTCAATAGAGTTTTGGTGGGTGGAAATAGAGGTAAACCTAAAACCTAAAAGATAAGAAGTAATTTTCCAACTTACAAAAGTTCTCATGAAGAGAGTGGTAGCTTGTGACCTCACATTCTTTCAAAAACTGTTGGGAGTTGGGACCCCTAACACGTCAGTTGTTTCAGTGGGTTGGCCCATGACCCGACCAGCCCCATACAAGTTTTAAAACAGGTCAGGCATAAAAGTTTGACCCAGGAGGTCGGGTCAGAGCTTGAAGCACCCAACTCGAAAGTTGGATTGGGTCGGGTCAAAGCATTACAAGATTGGGTCAATATGGCTCTGACCCAAGCCATCGACAGCCCGAAAATTTCAACCTAACCAGCCATAATTCAAGCCTTTTAAACCCGGGTAGGTACATAAGTTTGGCTTGTTGGGTCAATTCAGTTTAGGACAAGGGCCCTATGAATTAGTTTACTTAAAGTTTTCACAGACCCAACCCAATGAAAACCTTATTCATAGTAATGCTAAATATAATAAAGGATACGGTTACTCTAATAGCACCCAAGCAATCTCTCAAAGCGCCCATGTGTGCAACAACTTCAAAATCATTGATTGCTTTGGTTCAAATAATGGAGATCGCCCAATCTTCCACACAATAAATCTTATGATATGCGACATATGGAATAAAAAACTGACCGTATGGTAGGTACGACATAATCTCAAGATCCATTGTGTAGAAGAATGTGGTGAAATACGATCTCCATCGTCTAATGTGAAGCAATTAATGGTTTTGATTGGGTTTCCTACATAGGCTTTCAGAGATTGCGTGGGTTTGCTAATAGAGGTACCCTAAGGGATAATGGGCCCTGATCTATATTTAAACACCAAAATGGTTTTTAAATGATCTTAAACTATTAAATTTATTCTTTTAATCTCATACCATTGAAGCGTGATTTATGTAATAAAAAATTGACTGTATGATAGGTACAAAATGATCTCAAGATCTATTGTGTGAAAGATCATAGTGAAACGCAATCTCTATCATCTGATCCAAAGCAATTTATAGTTTTGATAGAGCTTCCTACATTGGCTTTCAGAGATTGCATGGGTGTGCTAATAGAGGTACCCGAAGGGATAATGGCTCCCGAACGATATTTAAACACCAAAATGTTTTTAAATGATCTTAAACGGTTAAATTTATTCTTTTTATCTCATACCATTGAAGTGTGATTTATTATGCAATGTGGCACACATCATGACTAATCTAAAATGTCCAAGTGAAAATCCATTATTGGAACATATCTTAGCTCCCAAAAAATGCCCATAAGGGTTATGAACCATCCAATGGATGAACTTTAATATTGATCATTTAAACATCATTAGGTTTATTAATTATTTGAATAAGCTCAAATAAACAACCAAGTAAGCTGACAAAGATCAAAATGAATACATGTAGCCTAAATAGGATAGGAAGCAAACCCACAAATATTAAACGATGTATAAGACTTAATAAGAGCACACAATTATAAAACAATGATTAAACTAAAATAAGTACGCAAACAACCCCACAAAGATTAAATATAATAATACAAATAAGTCTAAATAAGCAAGCAAATAATCCCACAAAGAACAAACAGTAAACAGGTCTAAACAAGAAAACAAACTATCCCACAAAGATTTTAAAAAAATCATCCATTTACAGCTAAATCAGCTAGCAGGTCGACCACAAATATCAAATAATGAATAAGCTTAAATAAGAAAACCAGCAATGCAACAAAGATTAAAAAACAAAGTATGACTAAATAAGCAACAAGTAAGCCCAAAAAAATAAATAACTGAATTGGCCGAAATAAGCAACCAAACAAGCTCACAACGATAAATTAGAAAATAAAAAAAAATAAAAGTCAAACTAAGGAAACACGAAAAAATTAAACAACTAATATACCTAAATAACCTATTAAACAAATCCGCAAAGATCAAACAATAAATACGCCTAAATATATAAGCAAAAACCCTTACAAGGATCGAAAAAAATACAAGCTAAATAAACTAGCAAGTAAACAAGCTTACATGTATTCTTTTTTCGATGTATGTAGAATTCCTTACTTGCTCATTTATGCTTATTCATTATTCGATCTTAGTGAGTTTGTTCGTTTCGTTAATTAGACTTTTTAATTTTTTAATCTATCACAGTTTTTTTTATTATTTAAGTTTTCCATTGTTAGTTCTGATCGCCTTGCTTGGCTTTATTTACACTTATATTTCCGTTTAGATCTATAAAAATTTCACTAGCTTGCTCATTTAGGCTCATTAACTATTTGATCTTTATGGGCTTTCTTGTTTGCTTATTTAGTCTGTCTTGTATATTTTTTCGATCGGTGTGGATTTGTTTGCCCTATTTAGGCTTACAAATTGTTCGATCTTTGTTGGGTGTGCTTGTTAGGTTAATTAGGCTTATTAACAGCTTGAATAAGCCCAAATAAACAACCAAGTAAGCCGATGGAGATAAAAATTGTCACATGTTAGCCTAACAGGAAAGGATGCAAGCCCACAAATATTAAATGATGAATAAGACTTAATAAGAGCACACAATGGTAAAACAATGATTAAACTAAAATAAGTACGCAAACAACCCCACAAAGATTAAAAATAATAATACAAATAAGTCTAAACAAGTGACGCAGGACAAATTCGCTCGCTAACCCTAAAGTAGCAGAATCCTACGTGAAAGAGGTTTTAGGGTCTTTGCACATTTTATTAAAATAAAATAAAAAGAAGAATAAGATAGGAGATCTTCGGATTCGCTCTAAAGAGGCTTGTCGGCTTCGCACCAACGGATTTCCAAAGTCGTACGTCAGCTTTGCACCAAGTAGTACGAGAAACAATTGCTCATTCCTCAAGTTTTGAAAGAATCATTCCTTCGATCGAAAACTCATCTCAAGTTTTTCTAGGGTTTGTAGAAAAGCAAGCTCTCAATTTTCATTATTCAAAACTACTCTCTATTACAAAGCTATAAAGACCTTATATAGTAGATTATAAAACAAAAAAAAACCCTAAAAAAATTAAATGATAAAAGACAAGTTTAACTCTGAAACTTAAATTTAAAATAACTATGCACGATTTCGATCGATCGAAAGTGACACTCGATCGATCGAAATTCAATAGATCGATCAAAAGTGGTACTCGATCGATTGAAAGTGACACTCGATCGATCGAAAGTGGTACTCAATCGATTGAAATGTGTACTCGATCTTTGCTTCAGGGCCGTTTGAAAGCTCATTCATGGGTCCACTTTTTCCTTGTTGATTTTCCTCGATCGGCTCGGCCACGATCCAAACATGCGAATTTAAATTTCCCGCCAATCTCCTCAACTTTGAAAAAGTTCGACCTCGAACTTTGGCCGACATCGATAAGCATTATCAAGTATGCTTGTTCCCCATGGATCTCGAACTTTGGAATGGTCTCAGACTCGGTAGGGATGATCACAGATGTCTGTGCTTCAATAATTGCAGGTTCGGTAGGGCTTATCATGGACGTTTGGACTTCAACGATCTCGGACTCTTTGACGGTTTCAAGATCTGCCACGGCCTTAGCAACTGGTATGGACTCTACAACCGGACGTTGTTCCGGCACAAGGTAAAGGCGGATAACTGGATCTAAGTGAACAACGAGCGCCATCGGTTCTTCAACGATTTTGAGATCTGCCACGGCCTCAGTTGCTGATATGGACTTTATAATCGGACGTTGTTCCGGCACAAGATCAAGGCGGATAACTGGATCTGCGTGAACAAGGAGTGCCATCGGTTCTTTGACGGTTTCGAGATCTGCCACGGTCTTAGCAACTGGTATGGACTCTACAATCGGACGTTGTTCCAGCACAAGATCAAGGCGGATAACTGGATCTGCGTGAACAACGGGTGCCATCGATTCTTCCATAGGCATGGAAGTACTTTGATTTACTATAGGTTCAGTATCTTCCACCGATACATGTACGACCATGGGTTCGGGTAGAGAAACTTCAACTCGTAGAGATTTTCTCACCGGTACGGCTATAGGGACAAAATCTCTCGTCTCTGATCTTAAAGCGTGAATTATGTCTAATACGTCTTCGAATAGATTGTGACTAAAATCTTTGAAAATTATTGCGCTGATATTCTCATGCCATTCAACTACGATCCGATGAGATCTTAGTAACTCGCAATAAACGCTATTAAGAAGCACCTTATGCTTGAATATGAAACTATGCTGCTCAGATAATCTACCTTTCTCTTCGCGCCAAAGTTGTTTTATCCTCGCCATCTTTTGGCGCACGATTGGAATGTTCCATCGTTTCACGAACGCTCTCATGGAAACCATGTAATCGTTCAAATCACGAAGGGCTTCGAAAACTGGGTCTTGGCTCATGATTCGCCGATCCATTCCCCGATGATTTGAATCGCTCTAATACTAAATTGACGCGGGACGAATTCGCTAGCTAACCCTAAAGTAGCAGAATCCCGCGTAGAAGGGGTTTTAGGGTCTTTACACCTTTCATTAAAATAAAATAAAAAGAAGAATAAAATAGGAGATCTTCGAATTCGCTCTAGAGAGGCTTGTCGGCTTCGCACCAACAGGTTTTCAAGGCTTCACACCAAGGCGGTACGTCGGTTTCGCACCAAGTTGTACGAGAAACGATTCCTCACTCCTTAGGTTTTGAAAGAATCACTCCTTCGATCGAAAACTCATCTCAAGTTTTTTCAGGGTTTGCACAAAAGCAAGCTCTCAATTTTTATTATTCAAAACTATTCTCTATTACAAAGCTATAAAGACCTTATATAGTAGGTCATAAAATAAAAGAAAACCCTAAAACAATTAAATGATAAAAGACAAGTTTAACCCTGAAACTTAAATTCGAAATTGAAATTTAAAATAACTCTGCGCTATTTCGATCGATTGAAATTCAATCGATTGATCGAAAGTGGTACTCGATCGATCAAAATTAAATCGATCAATCAAAAGTGGTACTCGATCGATCGAAATGTGTACTCGATCTTTGCTTCAGGGCTGTTTGAAAGCACATTCATGGGTCCACTTCTTCCTTGCTGATTTTCTTCGATCAGCTCGGCTACAATCCAAACATGCGGATCTAAATTCCCCATCAACAAGCAAGCAAAAATCCCATAGAGTTCAAACTGTAATATCCCAAAAATTTGCGTTGAACAGTGACCTCGAGATTCGTGCCCGACTGGTCATAGGTTTGACCAAGTACGAGTCAAACAGTAGACTCATGAAGTGATGAACTAAGATGAGGTCAATATGACCTAAGTGTAGAGTTAAGAGTAAATTTTGGGACACATACACCTATTCCTGGTGTAAGTGCTTAACACATAAGCTAGAAGGGAGATAAAAGGGTTTAAGAATCCTAGTGTTTCATTTGTTGGTTGTTGAAGAGAGTTAAGAAGAGAGAGAGAGGGAAGTAAAGAGGGGTTGTTGAGCAAGGAGTGAATGCAAGCCAAGGAAGGATTCGAGTATTTAAGGCCGGATTCAACGCGAAGGATCCCTTAGAGCCAAAGCTGGAACCCTAGCCATTCCAACCTAGAGATTCAATCAATTTGAGATTGATTGGAGGTAAATTTTGTTAGCATTAAATGCATAGATTTATGAGGTTTGAGTCCAGTCAAGAACAGTAAAATCATAGGATTGAAGGTTTAGAAAAAAAAAGAAAATAGTTTGAGAAAGATTTAGAAGAACAGCCCGAAAGGAGGTGATGAGTAGTGAAATATGATGATATTTTACCCCTAAATACCTATATTTAGCCGTCCGATGAAGGCTATCTGATGAGAATTATTAGATTTGAAGTGTTTCAGGTAAATACAAGCCAAGTGTAGAATTCTGAAAATAATGTCAAAACACTGTAACTTTGGGTCATCGAGTACTTGGTGCGACTTGCAGCTCCATTTTGACCTTCAAGACGGCCGAATTATGAAATTGTCAAAACATAAAAGTTGTAGAGCTCGTCATCAGCTTTCCAATGCCGTAGGAATCACCTCAATCCGAGTCTGAGACAGAAAGTTATGACCGAAATACCGAGGCAGTGTCTGATACAAAGTTGGGCCGGAGTTCACGGAAATCTGGATCGACCTTCCAGTCGATCAAGCGACCAAAATGATGAATTTGAGACGGAAAGGACTTCTTAAAAGCAGATTTTTAGAGATTTTTGGAGGGTCGATCGATCGACCCTATAAGGTCAATCAATCGACCATGACTTTTCGAGCGATGAAACTCGCACGACTTGGATATTATTTAAAGCCGACTCAAACACTTCGAATGAGGATGAGAGTTTTAGTTTTTAGTTTTTCTTTTTCATAGTTAGACATAGAAATAGAGATTTTTTATTATTCCTTTTTGAGAGCTTTGTTTCCTAATTTTTCAGTACTCATTCCTTCAGTTTAATATTTTTGCTCAAGTTTATTCCTGCATTATTCTCGTTTCTGAAGACCATCGTATTTTTGGATCAAAGTAATTTTTTTTGAAGTTGAGGTATTTTTAATTCATTAAATTAATATTATTTTCTCTTCCTTATTTATTTATGTCATTTAATTGCAATATGTGTGGCTAAATTCATAAGGATGGGGATCTAATGATTCCCATCCGAGGGATGTACTTTTAATAATATAAATTTAGGATTAAAATATGAGATCTTATTTTATGGTTATTGTGCTATCAAGAACGGATGAAATCTCCGCCACTAATCGGGATCACGTGTGCCGAGCCATGCCCGGGATCGCAGATCTGTGACGATAATTTTACCCAATCATTGTTATATAGTCTTTTTGCTTTTATCGTGTGGATCTAATTACGATTATGATCCGGGATCGAGCGTGCCGAGCCATGCCCTGGATCTTGGATCTGTAATGGTAATTTTATCTTAATTACTCCCTAATCTGAAATCGAGTGTGCCGAGCCATGCCCTTGATTTCAGATCTATGGTGGTATTATTGTTAAAAAATTTATCCACTTTGGGGATGATTTTTATTTGAACCTAAGATCAAGTGTGCAGAGCCATGCCCTTGATCTCAGATCTATATATGAAAATCATCTAAGTCCTGATTACAGGGATGCAACGTGGAACCTATCGGGGTTTTTGACCATTTATCTTCCATAAAAGATATTTGTTCTCAATGGTATATCTCATAGTTTAATCCGTAGATTTGTATTATGGGAAGAACGGACCAAAGATGGGAGATTTAGTATCTTCTTCTTTATCTTTATTTTTGAATTATCAGTTAAGTTTTAGTTTGTAGTCAGTAATTATCATCTCATCAAATCACCTAAATCATAAGACTGGTAGAATACTGTTAGATCTTAGTAGATTTCTGAAATTGCTTGTCCTTTTAGATCTTTCAAAATTAGTCCTTGTGGGAACGATCTCGTACTCTGCACCCACTATATACAATCCGATTCGTGCACTTGCGAGTAAAACATTACAATTAAAATTCACATCAGGAGGCTGAGTCTAGCCAAATCGATTAATCGATTTGAATTTCGATTAATCGATTTTGAATTTCGACTAATCGATTTGGTGTCGATTAATCGACTGAGAAACTCCAGTGGCTGGAGGAAAGTGACCTGGGGAAATCGACTAATCGAATTCGAATTTCGATTAATCGATTTCGAATTTCGATTAATCGATTTGGGATCGATTAATCGATTTTGAGATTTCGATTACTCGAATTGAGAATCGACTTTTTTATGTTAGAGACTTCGATTAATCGATTTGGGATCGATTAATCGAATTTAAATCTCGATTAATCGATTTGGGTTTCGATTAATCAATTTTCGGAATCGATTAATCGAATTGTATTTCGATTAATCGATTTTGGGAATCGATTAATCGACTTTGACAGCTTTGCTTGATTTCTTAGTTTGACCTTGAGATTCTCGGAGGGTCTCGGACCTTCTTTGTTACATCCTTAGTAATGTGTTGCATGTGTTATGTTGTACCATAGGTGGTACGTGTGAGCATGAGCACAAAGAGCCGCGTGGGACCTTGATGCTGAGAATTTTAAAGACTTGAGGTAGGGAACACCTTGAACATGTACTTTAATTTGCAAGAACATGTATGTAGTGATATGTAGTTTCAATCGAAAATTATTTTAGTTAAGTAAAGTTATGTGAAAAGGGTGTGTGTGTGACACCAACAGTATAACTAAGAATAAGACATCCCCATGGGATGAGAAAGTAACAAGATAGCAAAATGATAAGAGTAATTGGATGCATCCCAGGGATGTAGACAAGATTGAGTAACATTCGATGAGGCCTAACTGATATAAGATAGCACACGTACACGGTGAACAACTATATGTAAAGCACCCGTTATTTTTGCTATTTGAGGTTTGACCAGGATAACCCACCGACGTGGCGGGATACCTACGACTGACACGGCAGGATATTCGTGACCAATACGGCGGCGAAACCGTAAGCCCGAGGTTTTTTATCCGATATGAATGAATCCCGCCGCCGATTCCCAGGGAAAAGGGGCTTGGATAGTTTTGTATTCCCAGGGACTACATATAACAACTGTCTATTTAAACGACGATGAAGGGTATCTCATCGGGGCTCGATGCTATATTGCTCGGGGATTACTTAAGTTGAAGATTTAAGTTTTACTTTAGGTCTTTTCAATGTCATTCATGATCAGTAAAAGAGATGTGAAAACTGTAAACTGTTATTAAAAGTAATTATACTTTACCATCTTTTCAAACTGTTTTCTCAGTAATTGCATAAATCCAGCATGCTTAAAAATATCATAGAATATATGTGAGGTTTTAACTTATATGTTCACTGTGTTTGTTCCCTATTGAGCTAGGATGTAGCTCACCCTTTAGACTATTCGTCGCAAGTCCAGTACTAGCAGCAGCGGAGGTCTCGGGTGACGTGGATCCTGGTGAGTCGGACCACACACCCTTGGAAGAGTTGGAGCCACCTCCAGAGGACTTCTTCTAGAGGACTCTGCTGTACATTTTGAGAGAGTTATTTTGTGAGGTTATTTGGTACGGCTTGGCACGTCAAGCCTTTATTTCTGTTTAAACAATATAATTAAATTGAGATAATTCTTTTGGGCGAACCATCTGAGATGATCATTTATCATCGATGGTTCGGATCGATTCTTCACTCATGCAAGGGCATGAGGGCAGAACTGTCTTTTGAGAAATGTTTAATGTCATGATGTTTCCATTTTTTTTTGTTTATATCATCTGTTACTTTTGGTTATAAATTGCTTGATGTACCAATATTCCGTGCTTAGCCAAGGGGCACGGTCTGAAGATCGTGCTGATGGCACGGGTTTCGGAGTGTCGAAATCCGGACTGTCACAGTTGGTATCAAAGCCTTTCTTTTAGAAATGCTGACAATCATTCTTTTTGTCAAAGCATAGGGACTTCTTGCTAACGAAACTTTAGTTTCAAATGCAGCAATCAATGTCTTCTAGAGGGAGGGGCCGACCGAGGGGTGGCCAAAATAGAAGTCTACATAGTGGAGATGGGTACATCTCTCCTACAAATAGAGTACCCATAGGAGATGGAGGGGCTTTTGGCAGTGGTGGCCAAGGAAGCCAAGATCAGAGAGAGAATCAAGATCGAGATCGACAGGATCAAGATCAGAAAGAATAAGAAAAACTTAGAGAATGAAATGAGGACAGAGAAGAGCGCCAAAGGATGATGCACACCATGGAGACCATGGCAGCTGCCATGGCACAGCAGGCCGCATCCTTTGCAGCGCATACCGCCCGAGAGCAGCAGCCACCTACACCACCAGTAGGACCTGCACTGCCAGTAGCTTCATCATTTACTGAGTTTAGGAGGATGAGACCTCCTACCTTTTCTGGGCAGGCAGACACTATGGCAGCTGAGAATTGGCTAATGGAGATGGAAAAAGTGTTTAGCGTGCTGACATACATGGAAGATGAGAGTGTCCGTTGGGCAGCCTACATGCTAGACGGGGAGGCTGGGCCTTGGTGGAAGTCCATGATACGGACTAGGGCTCAGGAGACCCCAGAGTTGCCCTGGACCTGGGAGGAGTTTGTTGAGGAGTTCAACAAACAGTATTTTCCGGAGGTAGTGAGAAACCAGATGGAGATTCAATTTTTATTAGTACAAGGGAGGATGAGCGTAAGGAAATATGGAGTGGAGTTCCTACGACTCGCCCGTTTTGCTCCTGATTACGTCGCCACCGACGTGATGAAAATGAAGAGATTTCAGCAAGGCTTGAAGCCTGAGGTAAGGGCAGGAGTAGCCCCATTCCAACTGAGGACCTATGAAGAGGTCATGAGCAAGGCACTTGTTGTAGAGGAAGAAAATAATAATAGATATCAACAGAGAGAGTAGCAGAGGGGAAGTACAGACCAAAACAGAACGGGGAACTACGAGCCGGTGAATAAAAAGCCGAGATTCGTAGCCCAATTCTAAGGTCAGTGGCTACAGTTCCAAGGGGGTTTCGAAACACCGACGCAACAGAACAATCAACAGAGGTTTCCATTACTTGCGTCGGGGAGACTATTACACTATGAGAGCCCTGCCATGACTACTAGTGCTACCGTTACACAGGGATTCTCAAGGACAGCTTCTTTCATACCTCGAGAGACTTGTGCCAAGTGTGGCAAGTCTCATAGGACAGTGGACTGCAGGATGGAAACTCGGGGCTGTTTCCAATGTGGCAAGGTGGGCCACTTGATCAAGGATTGCCCTGAGATTGATAAAAGGAAAACGGCTTCAGTTTCAGCGCCACGACCTATTCAAGCACGGAAGCCGATCGTTCATGGAAGAGCCTATGCAGTCACTGCTCAGGAAGCAGGGAATGTGCATGATGTCATCCAAGGTGAGATTTCTTTTAAATAAAGAAATTTTAATTTCCTTAAAATTTTAGATAGAGAAGGTGCATTCAATTAACAATAGCATAGATTCTTTTCCTAAACGCTAAATTGATATATAATTTATGTGTGTATATGTATGTATGTATGTATATTATAGGTACGTTAACTGTATACGAGAAAGGATGCTTTGTAGGATACGACGCTAGAGTGTTGATAGAATCAGGGTCTACCCACTCCTTTGTCACTCCTCGATTTGCAAAGAGGATGAAGATTGTTCCAGAAACGTTAGATTTTGTTCTATCTGTGTCTATTCCGACTGGAGAGTTAGTGGACACGGAATTAATTTGCAAATCAGTCATTGTAGCTGTTCAGGATCGTGATGTTCACGAATTAGATGCAAAGTTGATACTACTAAACATGCAAGGGTTCGATGTAATCCTTGTCATGAACTGGTTGTCGCAACATAGTGCGACGGTCGATTGAGGTCGTCACACATGCCACTTATCTCTGTAGTCAGAGCCGAACGCATGATCAGAAAGGGCTGTAGTGGTTACTTGGGGTTCTTGAAGGAGGATAAGGAGGAGAAGAATGCTATCTCTAAGATAGCAGTAGTGCGAGAGTTCGCCGATGTGTTTTCGGAGGAGTTGCCTTGATTACCTCCAGAAAGAGAAGTGGAATTCGCCATCGACTTAACGCCAGGAACGAAGCCTATTTCGAAAGCAACATATAGAATGGCTCCGGCTGAGTTGAAGGAGTTGAAAGAGTAGTTGCAAGAACTCATGGATAATGGGTTTGTTAGACAAAGCGTGTCTCCGTGGGGAGCACCGATCTTATTTGTCAAGAAGAAAGATGGGTCAATGCGTCTATGCATTGACTTTCGACAACTGAACAAACTCACTGTGAAGAACCGCTACCCTTTACCTAGAATTGACGATCTGTTTGATCAACTACAAGGAGCAAAGTACTTTTCCAAGATCGATCTGAGAACTGGGTACCATCAGTTGAAAGTCAAAGCAAAGGACATCCATAAGACAGCTTTCAGGACACGGTATAGACACTATGAGTTCTTAGTGATGCCATTTGGGTTGACAAATGCTCCGGCATCATTTATGGATTTAATGAATAGGGTGTTTAAACCACGCCTGGACTCATGTATCGTAGTGTTTGTTGACGACATCCTGATATACTCTAAATCAGAAGCAGAACACGAAGAACACCTGAGGATTGCTCTATAGACTCTACGTGAACACCAACTGTACGCCAAACTCAGCAAGTGTGAGTTTTGGTTGGAGGAGGTTAGCTTTTTGGGACATGTTGTCTCAAAGCATGGTGTCACTGTAGATCCAGCAAACATAGAGGCAGTGGTCAACTGGGAGCAACCGAAGACAGTGACCGGCGTCCGCAATTTTCTCTGATTAGCAGGGTACTACCGACGTTTCGTAGAGGTTTTTTCAAAGATATCGGGACCTCTCACGAAGTTTACGAGAAAGGATTTGAGATTCGAGTGGAGTGAGGCATGCGAGAAGAGTTTTCAAGAACTTAAGACGAGACTCACTTTGGCTCCAGTGCTAGCGATTCCTTCAGGCAGTGGAGGATATGCAGTATATAGCGATGCTTCATACAATGGCTTAGGTTGTGTGCTCAACCAACACAAGAAAGTGATAGCTTACGGATCGAGACAGCTGAAAGAACACGAAAAAAACTACCCGACTCATGACTTGGAGCTAGCAGCGGTCATTTTTGCGCTAAAGATTTGGGGACATTACTTGTACGGTGAGACGTTTGAGATTTTCACCGACCATAAAAGCCTCAGATACCTGTTTACACAAAAAGAACTCAACATGAGGCAGCGCAGATAGATGGAGTTTCTCAAGGACTATGACTGTTCCATACAATACCATCCAGGCAAGGCGAATGTAGTGGCCGATGCCTTGAGTCGGAAGGGTTCAGCTCAGTTAGCTAGCTTGATTTTGGGTATGCACCGGTGGAAGTTATTTGAAGATCTGGCACTATATGATGTGAACATCGAGTCGCAAGCTTCAGGAGCCTTTTTGGCTAATATATCAGTGAGACCAGTGATATTTGAGCATATCCACAACCTACAGATGAAAGATCTGACGCTAACAAAGATTCGTCAAGATGTGATTGAGGGAATTCAACCGGACTTCTCAGTGAAAGAAGATGGTTCCTTATTGTTTAAGGGTCGTCTCTGCATTCCGGACAATGCCGATCTAAGGCGGACAATTCTTAATGAAGCCCACAAGTCAAACTATGCTATCCACCCTGGTAGCACCAAAATGTACCAAGAGTTGAAAAAGAACTATTGGTGGAGAGGTTTGAAACAAGACGTGGCAGAGTACATGTCACGGTGTTTGACGTGTCAGCAGGTAAAGATTGTTCATAGACATCCTGCTGGATTATTGCAGCCTCTACCAATACCGGAGTGGAAGTGGGAATCGATCTCTATGGACTTCATAGTTGGATTACCGCGTACTACCAAGAGATACAATGTCATTTGGGTAGTCGTAGACCGATTGACCAAATCAGCGCACTTCTTGCCTTACAACACGATGTACACGGCAGGAAGAATGACAAAATTATATATGAAAGAGATCGTCCGACTACACGGGATACCGAACAGCATTGTTTCGGATCGAGATCCACTGTACCCGTCCAAGTTTTGGAAGAAATTTCAAGAAGGAATGGGAACACGGTGAACTTGATTCGACTTTCCATCCTCAAAGCGATGGTCAAGCGAGCAGTGAACCAAGTGATCGAAGACATGCTCAGAGCGTGTATGTTAGAACTTCAAGGATCGTGGGATCAGCACCTACCATTAATTGAGTTTGCGTATAACAATAGTTTTTAGACGAGCATTAGGATGGCACCATAAGAAGCTTTGTACAAAATGCGATGTAGATCACCTATTAATTAGGAGGAAATCGAGGAGAAATTTGTTTTGGGACCCGAATTACTGGAAGACAATGCCGCCTATGTTCGTATGATAAGGGCCAAACTCAAATCGGCGCAGAGCAGACAGAAAAGCTATGCCGACCTCAAGCGGACTAGTGCCGACTATAAGGTGGGTGAACACGTATTTGTCAAAGTCTCACCTATGAAAGGTGTGATGAGATTTGGTAAGAGAGGGAAATTAAGTCCCCGCTACCTTGGACCGTTTGAAGTTTTGGATCGAGTAAGGGAAGTTGTTTACCGCATTGGATTACCACCGTTGTTTGATCGGGTACACAATGTATTCCACGTATCTATGCTTAGGAAATATGTGAGGGACCCATCTCATGTGTTAGGAAGTCAACCTTTAGAGATGCATGAAGACATGAGCATGATAGAAGAGCCGGCGGAGATTTTAGATCGGAAAGAACAAGTACTACGTACCAAAGTGATCCCCTTAGTGCTTGTTTGATGGAAGAATCATTCGACCGAAGAGGCTACTTGGGAACGAGAGACCAATGTAAAAGAACAGTTCCCGGACTTGTTTACAACGAGTTGAGTGCCAAATTGTAACACCGCAAGCTTGTTTGTGGATTTGAATCATGTGTTGTAAATTAATATCGATCTTATGAGCGATTTATCCAAAAGACTATCTGACCCACATAGAGTCTCATCTACAGTGTTGAACGCGAAATCTAAATTTATCATGGTCACGCCATGGACGTGATGATGTGTTTTGTAGAACCAGTGACCAGTTAGTATCATAAAATTACCAAGAGAAATCAAGGAAACGAAAATTTTTAAAAGTCTAAGGAATCTGATCAAAACCGATTAATCGATTAATCGACTTGAAAATTCGATTAATCGATTTTGGTCGATTAATCAACTGGCATGTGCCAGTGACTGGAAATTTGATAGGGATTCAGAAAAACTGACAATTGAAATTTCAATTAATCGATCTGGATCTCGATTAATCAATTTATGATTTCGATTAATCGATCTGGGGATTTGATTAATCGAGTAACATAGGAAATTTCAAAAATTTTGAAGTATAATATACGATTTCGATTAATCAAAGTGAAATTCGACTAATCGATTTGAAATTCGATTAATCGAACTGGAGGTTCGACTAATTGAGTCGCTTAATGAAATTGGGAAAATTTTGAGGGACCTCACGATTTCGACTAATTAAATTGAGATTTCGACTAATCGATTTTAGGATTTCGATTAATCGAAGTGAATTTTGATTAATCGACTGGCTCACGCCAGTGAGCTCCAAAATTTAAAATTTAACGGATACGATTTCGATTAATCGAAACGGTTTCGATTAATCGATTTTGAGTTTCGACTAATCAATTTTGGAAATTGATTAATCGAATTCGCGCGGCTTAACCTAATTTTAAATCTCGATTAATCGACTTTGGAAATCGATTAATCGAGCCGAAGCCTATATATATGAATCAAAGGGTTTTGCACTTCGTTCGAAATCATTTGGAGTTTACCTTTGCGCGCCTTCTTCTTCTCTCCGACCGACCGAGCAAGCAAGCTAGGGTTTTGTTCGAGTCGATTTCGGAACGAAATCGTGCTACATTGAGTCAAATACCTAAGGTAAAACCCTAGTTTCCGCTTCTTTTCCATTTCAAACCCCATAAACCCTAGTTTTGTGAAATTTCCACCTATAATGCCACCTAAAACGCGGTTGTCTTCGAAGAAGACAACCTCTAAGCTTCCGTTCCAGCGTAAGAACGCCGCACCACCACCACCTACCCCATCACCGGTGAGGACTCTATCACCGTCGACATCGGAGACCACCTCCAGTTTGACGAGCGCGGCTTCACGCGAGTCTTTGCCTATGCCACCACCTCCCACCAATGTGCTCCAACCAAATGAGTGGTGGGCAGCTAAGACCATCGACGATGAGTTCATCATCAATGTAGACCCAATGGGCTCGTAATTACTTTCAAAAGGCCGGGCTCGGCAACCTCTTAAAACCAATCCGTGGGTCCTACTACCCTAGATTGGTTCGCCTATTCTACCAGGGGCTTAAGGAGGGGCCCACTGACGACATAGTCACGACCACTATTGAGGGTCGCGACTACACTTTCACACGCCGCCACATCCATGAGGTCCTCGAGTGCTATTTGGACTTCGTGCCCGAGACCACCCTCTTCTCACCCTTTGCGGAAGAGGTGAAATTTGAAGAGATCATGACCCGCATGATCGGGGGGAAAAAGGGGTCGGGATCGTCCATTAGGAGGGTCGATCTCCCACATTACATGTGGATGCTTGATTCCATAATCAAGTGTAACCTCTACCCCATGCGCCACGACACCGAGCGCATAGAGAAAGTACAACATGCACTCTATGTGACCTTTTGTGGCCGTTGGTTTGACGCTACAGCAATTATCCTCGAGGGGATGATCTACATAAAAGGGAAGTTGATGAAGGGCAATCTAAGGCCCAAGGAGAAAATGCCTTATGCTTGGCTCATCTCAAGCATGTTGGAGTGTTACTCCGACGCCCCCGACTATGTTATGTCGCCTCAGGAGGTGAGGGCTACCGATTGCGTGAAGCAATTCTCCATTGCTTCATGGAGCCGTAGCTACAACCTCCTCAAGAAGACCCTACCAGCAATAGTAGCACCACCACAGCAGGATCCACCCGTTGGGGGAGCACCACCAGTGGGGGATGCCCCACCCGTCATTCCACCAGCTGAGGGAGCCCCATCTCACCCCTCAGTATCAGCTGGGCAGCAGCCCATCGTGCCACCTCCCACCACATCAACTACGCCACCCTCATGATCAGCCGCAGCGACACCTACGTCATCCTAACGCCACCGAGCAGCTCACTCCGGCCCTACCATTGAGGACGTGTTGGCCTGCATGGAGGCCAACAATGAGCGGATGAACCGGCGGATGGACTTTCTGATGTTCCACACTCTACGGTACATCTACCCACACGACTATCAGCGCCGATTGGCAGACGAGCAGGCGTGGACGGCGGGCACTACCGCATTCCATAGGGGTACCACATTCCACCCGGGTGCCCATGATGCCAGCGCTTCTACTTCTGCACCACCGCCACCGACCGAGACACCACACCACTGCACCAACCGGAGCAGCAAACCCAGACCAAAGACATGAGCTACATCTAATCTTTATGTTTCCGTTGTATTTTGTAGTAATGTTTTGTGAGCATATATATATGTGAACTCATTGTAAATTTTGCCTCAATGAATAGAAAAATTTGTTTCTTCTGTAAATCTTTTTCCAGTCGTATTCAATCTATTGTATGTTGTGTTCATATTTATAGCTAGGACTAGGTATATGTTGACTAGTTGGGCTACCTCACCTAAGCGTGCGGGGGGAGGGGTACCCAGAACGAAACACCCTTGGGTCATTTTCGAGGATGAAAATTTCCAAGGTGGGGAGGATGTAATATCCCAAAAATTTGCGTTGAACAGTGACCTCGAGATTAGTGCCCGACTGGTCATAGGTTTGACCAAGTAGGAGTCAAACAGTAGACTCATGAAGTGATGAACTAAGATGAGGTCAATGTGACCTAAGTGTAGAGTTAAGAGTAAATTTTGGGACACCTACACCTATTCCTGGTGTAAATGCTCAACACATAAGCTAGAAGGGAGATAAAAGGATTTAAGAACCCTAGTGTTTCATTTGTTAGTTGTTGAAGAGAGTTAAGAAGAGAGAGAGAGAGAGAGAGAGAGAGAGAGAGAGAGGGAAGTAAAGAGGGGTTGTTTAGCAAGGAGTGAATGCAAGCCAAGGAAGGATTCGAGTATTTAAGGCCGGATTCAACGCGAAGGATTCTTTAGAGCCAAAGCTGGAACCCTAGCCATTCCAACCTAGAGATTCAATCAATTTGAGATTGACTGGAGGTAAATTTTGTTAACATTAAATGCATAGATTTATTAGGTTTGAGTCCAGTCAAGAATAGTAAAATCATAGGATTGAAGGTTTAGAAAAAGAAAGAAAATAGTTTGAGAAAGATTTGGAAGAACAACCCGAAATGGGCCTGAGTCTGGCTAAATCGATTAATCGAAATTGGGATTCGATTAATCGATTTTGGCCAAGAAGTTGAAAAGTCAAGGAACCCGAAATCAATTAATCGATTTGAATTTTGATTAATCAATTTTAAATTTTGACTAATCGATTTGGTGTCGATTAATCGACTGAGAACCTCTAGTGGCTGGAGGAAAGTGACCTGAGGAAATCGACTAATCGAATTGGAATTTCAATTAATCGATTTCGGATTTCGATTAATTAATTTGGGATCGATTAATCGATTTTGAGATTTCGATTAATCGATTTGGGATCGATTAATCGACTGAGAACCTCCAGTGGCTAGAGGAAAGTGACCTGGGGAAATCGACTAATCGAATTGGAATTTTGATTAATCGATTTCGGATTTCGATTAATCGATTTGGGATCGATTGATCGATTTGGGATCGATTGATCGATTTTGAGATTTCGATTACTCGAATTGAAAATCGACTTCTTTATGTTAGTGACTTCGATTAATCGATTTGGGATCGATTAATCGAATTTAAATCTCGATTAATCGATTTTAAGAATCGATTAATCGATTTGAGTTTCGATTAATCGATTTTGGAAATTGATTAATCGACTTTGACAGCTTTGCTTGATTTCTTAGTTTGACCTTGAGATTCTCAGAGGGTCTCGAACCTTCTTTGTTACATCCTTGGTGATGTGTTGAGTGTTATGTTGTACCATAGGTGGTACTTGTGAGCATGAGCACAAGGAGCCGCGTGGGACCTTAATGCTGAAAATTTCAAAGACTTTAGGTAGGGAGCACCTTGAACATGTACTTTAATTTGCAAGAGCATGTATCTAGTGATATGTAATTTCAATCGAAAATTATTTTAGTTTAGTAAAGTTTTGTGAAAAGGGTGTGTGTGTGACACCAACAATGTAACTAAGAATAAGACATCCCCAGGGGATGAGAAAGTAACAAGATAGCAAAATGATAAGAGTAATTGGATGCATCCCAGGGATGTAGACAAGATTGAGTAACATTCGATGAGGCCTAACTGATATAAGATAGCACACTTACACGGTGAATAACTATATGTAAAGCACCCGTTATTTTTGTTATTTGAGGTTTGACCAGGATACCCTACCGACATGGCGGGATACCCACGACTGACATGGTAGGATATCCGTGACCGATACGGCGGCGAAACCGTAAGTCAGTACGAAGGTTTATCCGTACACAGTAAGCACATCCCAGGGATGTTGAGATATGAATGAATCCCGCCGCCGATTCCCAGGGAAAAGGGGCTTGGGTAGTTTTATATTCCCAAGGAATACGTATAACAACTGTCTATTTAGACGACGATGAAGGGTATTTCATCGGGGCTCGATACTATATTGCTCGGAGATTACTTAAGTTGAAGATTTAAGTTTTGCTTTAGGCCTTTTCAATGTCATTCATGATCCAATAAAAGAGATGTAAAAACTGTAAACTGTTATTAAAAGCAATTATACTTTACCATCTTTTCAAATTGTTTTCTCAGTAATTGCATAGATCCAACATGCTTAAAAATATCATGGAATATATGTGAGGTTTTAACTTATATGTTCACTGTGTTTGTTCCCTATTGAGCTAGGATGTAGTTCACCCTTTAGATGATACGTCGCAGGTCTAGTACTAGCAGCAGCGGAGGTCTCGGTGACGTAGATCCTAGTGAGTCGGACCACGTGCCCTTGAACGAGTTGGAGCCACCTCCAGAGGACGTTTTCTAGATGACTCTGCTGTGCATTTTGAAAGAGTTGTTTTGTGAGCTTATTTGGTACGGCTTGGCACGTTAAGCCTTTATTTCTGTTTAAACAATGTAATTAAATTGAGATAATTCTTTTGGGTGAACCATCTGAGATGATCAGTTATCATCGATGGTTCGGATCGGTTCTTCACTCATGCAAGGGCATGAGGGCAGAACTGTCTTCTAAGAAATATTAAACGTCATGATGTTTCCGTTTTTTTTTTTATATCTGTTACTTTTGTTTATAAATTGCTTGATGTACCAATGTTTCCATGCTTAGCCAAGGACGCAGTCAAGATCGTCGATGGTACGGTTTGAAGTGTCGAAATTGACATCAGGTCTAAATAAGAAAACAAATAACCCCACAAAGATTTTTTTAAAAATCATCCAAAGCTAAATAAACAAGCAGGTCGACCACAAATATCAAATCATGAATAAGCTTATATAAGAAAACCAGCAATGCTGCAAAGATTAAAAATATATATATTATGATTAAATAGGCAACAAGCGAGCCCACAAAAATTAATAACTGAATTAGCCGAAATAAACAACCAAGCAAGCTCATAATGATAAAATTAAATAAATAAATAAATAAGTCAAACTAAAGAAAAACGAAAGAAATTATACTACTAAGAAGCCTAAATAACCTAGGAAATAAAACAACAAAGATCAAACAATAAATAAAACTAAATAAATAAGCAAAAACACTTACAAAGATCGAAAAAAATACAACTAAAGCTAAATAAACTAGCAAGTAAACAAGCTTACTTGTATTCTTTTTTCGATACATGTAAGATTCCTTACTTGCTCATTTAGGCTTATTTATTGTTCACGAGATTAATTAGACTTATTAATTTTTTAATCAATTAGAGCTTTTTCGATTATTGATCTAGGTTCGCCTTGCTTTGCTAATTTATACTTGAATTACTGATTAGATCTTCAAAAGTTTTGCTAAGTTTCTTACTCTAGGCTCATTAATTGTTTGATCTTTGTGGGTTTTCTCGTTTGCCTATTTAGTTACTCTTAACTAGTATTCTTTTTTCGATTGGTCCTACATGATATTTTATGCTCTAATGTAATGTGGTCCATAATCTTCTTCCTTCCACCCTTTAATTAATTCTATATACGATTTACAATTAGTCAATAAATTAGGATCGGGAAAAAGTTTCGTCAAATATGTTCAGCCTGAATCGAAAAAAACTTCCGATAAATATGTTCAGCCACACAACGATTAATTGTCAATCAAATTTGAGTCAAATTTCAGTACGACACATAAGCCGATGATTAAATTATATTTTTACGGTCATAACACAACCACCCATTGAACCGATTCCGAGCTCTTCTGAGAGAAACTTTAAGAAAGATTATGATAAATTATGAAAAAAGATAAGAATCTGAGTAATTTAAGAATGCATCTTGGAAAAGTCAGAAATCTAAGTGTGCTGAGAATCTGCAAGATTCTGAGTTTTCAAGAATCTGAGCTTTTCAGGGAAAAGACGGGAAACACTCAAGCCTAGAACAGCCTGCCTTCAACTTTGAAATATAATATATCAAATGCTAAATGAGTCTTAGCCGTGGATTGGTTGACGACCTTTAAAGAAGATCAAGCCATTCTTGATCGAGCATATTTAATCCTCTCACCTTTCTGAGGAAACCAATATAACCCTTCACTCCCTGTGCAGGCTCCATCATAAATTACTAATATATTACTAACATATTTAATTTTGAAACCTCACATTATTCTTTTTAACAGATCAAGAAACATTTTCAAACCAAAGCAAATATGGTATGCCCAAAGAGAAGCTCTCACAATTGCATCTCAGAGCATTCAGAACTTCACTTATTAAGGCTTGAGATCGATTTCCCATTAAATTAAAATACTAATAAATCATAATACCAAATAAAAGAAAAACTTTATAAATGTATCAAACTCCGTAGAAAATGTGTGAAGAATATATATTAATTAGAAATAGAGAAATAAAAGAAGGCATTGTGTGCTCAGTGGAAGGAGAAGTCGTTTAATGGCGAAGGCTCACAACAAGTAACTATACCCGCCACTGCCAATAAAACCATAGATTTAACTCATCATCGCAACAAACCCCTTATTAAAAAAAGCAAACATCTAAACAAAAATAGATTATAGAATAAAATCGAAATTTGGAAAAATAAACAAATCAACCAAAAATAAAAAATTGAAAAAATTAGAAAACATCGATCGTATCAAAGAAAAGTAATAGAACTAGGGTTTCAATGTGTGTAACAATGATTAGATCATTGACACGAAGGTCTCACCGAAATCTGCTAAGATCGTTTGATCAATCGTCATCAACCCGTTTATGAACAAAATACCTAAACATAGAAAGAGGAGGAGATTAGGCGTAGGAAAGATAAAATGAAGGTGAAGGCATGGATTAAAGATCTGGGAGCATATTCGGGTTTGGATGCTTTAAAAGCACGTCACAAATCTATATTTATAGAGGGTAAAATTAGGGTTAGGGTTTGGAGAATAGAACACACTCACCAGTGCTATTATCGTTCACCGCTACCGTACACGTACATGTGGACTATTGATCTTAGTTGTTATACTAGGGCTGACAACAAGTCAGATTGGGCCAAATTTTCCCTGCCATGTAGCCTAAATAGAAGCAAACCCACAAATATTAAACGATGAATAAGACATAATAAGAGAACACAAAGATAAAATAATGAATAATTTAAATAAGTAATCAAGCAACCCCCCTCAAAGATTAAAAATAATAATACAAATAAGTCTAAATCAGCAAACAAATAATCCCACAAAGATCAAACAGTAAATAGGTCTAAATAAAAAAACATACACACAAAGCTAAAAAAAATAATTTAAGTTTAAATAAGCAAGCAGGTCAACCTCAAATATCAAACCATGCTAAGCTAAAATAAGAAAACCAGCAACGCTACAAAGATTAAGAAAAAAAGTATATGACTAAATAACTGAATTGGCTGAAATAAGCAACCAAGCAAAAATCAATAACTGAATTGGCCGGAAATAAGCAACCAAGCAAAATCACAACGATTAATAAAAAAAGAAAAGAAATCAAACTAAGGCAACATGAAAATTTTAAACAACTAATAAACCTAAATAACCTATTAAAAAAATCCACAAAAATCAAACAATAAATAAGCTTAAATAAATAAGCAAAAACCCTTACAAGGATCGAAAAAAATACAAGTAATGCTAAATAAACCAGTAAGTAAATAAGCTTACTTGTATTCTCTTTTAAATATATGTAGAATTCCTTACTTGCTCATTTAGGCTTATTCATTGTTTAATCTTAGTAAGTTTATTCGCTAGGTTAATTACACTTATTACTTTTTTAATCTATCAGAGCATTTTCGATTACTTAAGTTTACCAATCGTTAGATCTAGGACGTCTTACTTTGCTTATTTATACTTGGATCTTCCGTTTAGATCTTAGTGGGCTTTCTAGTTTGCTTATTTAGTCTTGTATTCTTTTTTCGATTGGAGTGGATTTGTTTGCCGTATTTAGGCTTACAAACTGTTTGATCTTTGTAGGGTGTGCATGCTAGGTTAATTAGGCTTATTAATTATTTGAATAAGCCCAATTAACAACCAAGTAAGCCGACAAAGATCAAAAATGGATACATGTAGCCTAAATAGGAAAGGAAGCAAACCCACAAATATTAAATGATGAATAAGACTTAATAAGAGCACACAATGATAAAACTATGGATAAACTAAAATAAGTAATCAAACAACCCCACAAACATTAAAAAAAAAAATAATACAAATAAGTCTAAATAAGCAAGCAAATAATCCCACAAAGATCAAACAGTAAACACGGCTAAACAAGAAAACAAACAACCCCACAAAGATTTTTAAAACATTATCTAAGTAAAGCTAAATAAGTTAGCAGGCTGACCACAAATATCAAATCATGAATAAGCTTAACTATGAAAACCAACAATGCAACAAAGATTAAAAAAAAGAATATGACTAAATAAGCAACAAGTAAGCCCAAAAAAATAAATAACTGAATTGGCCGAAGTAAGCAACCAAGCAAGCTCACAACGATAAAATAAGAAAAATAAAAAATAGATGTCAAACTAAGGAAACAAGAAAAAATTAAACAACTAATAAACCTAAATAACCTATTAAACAAATCGACAAAGATCAAACAATAAATGCGCCTAAATAAATAGGCAAAAACCCTTACAAGGATCGAAAAAAATACAAGTAAAGCTAAATAAACTAGCAAGTAAACAAACATACTTGTATTCTATTTTCGATGTATGAAGAATTCCTTACTTGCTCATTTAGGCCTATTCATTATTCGATCTTAGTGAGTTTGTTCGTTTCGTTAATTAGACTTATTAATTTTTTAATCTATTAGAGGTTTTTTTATTATTTAAGTTTTCCATTGTCAGTTCTAAATCGCCTTGCTTTGCTTATTTACACTTATATTTCCGTTTAGATTTTTAAAAGTTTCACTAGCTTGCTCATTTAGGCTAATTAACTATTTGATCTTTGTGGGCTTTCTCGTTTGCTTATTTAGTCTTGTATTTTTTTTCGATCGATGTGGATTTGTTTGCCCTATTTAGGCTTACAAATTGTTCGATCTTTGTAGGGTGTACTCGTTAGGTTAATTAGGCTTGTTAATTGTTTGAATAAGCCCAAATAAACCACCAAGTAAGCCGACGGAGATTTAAAAATGGATACATGTAGCCTAACAGGAAAGGGTGCAAACCGACAAATATTAAACAATGAATAAGACTTAATAAGAGCACACAATGATAAAACAATGATTAAACTAAAATAATTAAGCAAACAACCCCACGACGATTAAAAATAATAATACAAATAAGTCTAAATAAGCCAGCAAATAATCTCACAGAGTTCAAACAGTGAACAAGTCTAAATAAGAAAACAAACAACCCCACAAAGATTTTAAAAAATATCATCCAAGTAAGGCTAAATAAACAAGCAGGTCGACCACAAATATCAAATCATGAATAAGCTTAAACAAGAAAACCAGCAATGCTACAAAGATTTAAAAATAAAAGATTATGATTAAATAAGCCACAAGAGAGCCCACAAAAATTAATAACTAAATTGGCCGAAATAAGCAACCAAGCAAGCTCATAACGATAAAAAAATTAAAAGTAAAATAAAAAATAGAAGTCAAACTAAGGGTAAACGAAAAAAATTAAACAACTAAGAAACCTAAATAACCATGGAAATAGAACAACAAAGATCAAACAATAAATAAACTTAAATAAATAAGCAAACACGCTTACAAAGATTGAAAAAAATACAAGTAAAGCTAAATAAACTAGCAAGTAAACAAGCTTACGTGTATTCTTTTTTCAATATATATAGGATTCTTTACTTTCTCATTTAGGCTTATTCATTGTTCGATCTTAGTGAGTTTGTTCACGAGGTTAATTAGACTTATTAATTTTTTAATTGATTAGAGTTTTTTCAATTATTGATCTAGGTCACCTTGCTTTGCTAATTTATGTTTGGATTACCATTTAGATTTTCAAAAGTTTTGCTAAGTTGCTTATTCTAGGCTCATTAATTGTTTGATCTTTGTGGGTTTTCTCGTTTGCCTATTTAGTTAGTCTTAACTTGTACTCTTTTTCGATCGGTGTGAGTTTCGATATGTCCTACATGATATTTTATGCTCTAATATTTTCCATGATCTTTTTCTTTCCACCCTTTAATTGATTGATATACGATTTACAATCAATTAGTCATTAAATCTGGATCGGGAAAAAGTCCCGTCAAATATGTTCAGCCTGAATAAAAAAAAACTCCGTCAAATATATTCAGCCATGAAACAATTAATTGTCAGTCAAATTTAAGTACGGCACGTAAATTGATGATTAAATAATATTTTTACGGTCATAGCACAATCACCTATTGAACCGATTCTGAGCTTTTCTGAAAGGAACTTAAAGAAAGATTATGACAATTTATGGAAAAAGCTAAGAATCTGAGTAACTTAAGAACGCATCTTGGAAAAGTCAGGAATCTAAGTGTACTGAGAATCCGCAAGAGTTTGAGTATTCAAGAATCTGAGCTTTTCAGGGAAAAGTTGGGAAACACTCGAGCTTGAAACAACCTGCATTCAACTTTGAAATTCAATATATCAAATGCTTAATGAGTCTTAGATGTGGATTGGTCGACGATCTTTACAGAGGATCAGGCCATTCTTGATCGAGCATATTTAATCGTCTCGCCTTTCTGAGAAAACCAATATAAACCTTCACTCCCTGTACAGGCTCCAGCATAAATTACTAACATATTTAATTTTGAAACCTCACATTATTCTTTGTAATAGATCAAGAAACATTTTCAAACCAAAGTAAACGTGGTATGCCCAAGAAAAAGCTCTCCCAATTGCAACTCAGAGCATTCAGGACTCACTTACTAAGGCTTGAGATCGATTTCCCATTAAATTAAAATACTAATAACTCATAATACCAAATAAAAGAAAAACTTTATAAATGTATCAAACTCCATAGAAAATGTGTGAAGAATATATAGTAATTAGAAATAGAGAAATAAAAGTAGGCATTTTGTGCTCAGTGGAAGGAGAAGTTGTTTAATGGCGAAGGCTCACAACAAGTAACTATACTCGCCACTGCCAATAAAACCATAGATTTAACTCATCATCGCAACAAAACCCTTATTAAAAAAACCAAACATTTAAACTAAATAAATTATAGAATAAAATCGAAATTAGGAAAAATAAACAAATCCACCAAAAATAAAAAATAGGGAAAATTAGAAAACATCGATCGCATCAAAGAGACGTAACAGAACTAGGGTTTCAGTGTGTGTAACAATAATCAGATCATTGACACGAAGATCTCATCGAAATCTGCTAAGATCGTTTGATCAATCGTCATCAACCCATTCACGAACAAAATCCCAAAATAGAGAGGGAGAGGAGATTAGGTGAAGGAAAGATAAAATGAAGGTGAAGGCATGTATGAAAGATCTGGGAGCGTATTCGGGTTTGGATGCTTTAGAGGCACGTCACGAATCTATATTTATAGATGGTAAAATTAGGGTTAGGGTTTGGAGAATAGAACACACTCACCAGTGATATACACAAAGATAAAATAATAAATAAATTTAAATAAGTAATCAAGCAACCCCCTCAAAGATTAAAAATAATAATACAAATAAGTCAAAATAAGCAAACAAATAATCCCAAAAAGATCAAACAGTGAACAAGTCTAAATGAAAAAACAAACAAACTCACAAAGCTAAAAAAAATAATCCAAGTCTAAATAAGCAAGCAGGTCGACTTCAAATATCAAACCATGAACCAGCTAAAATAAGAAAACCAGCAACGCTACAAAGATTTTTTTTTTTAAAAAGAATATGACTAAATAAGCAACAAGCAGGCCCACAAAAATCAATAACTGAATTGGCCGAAATAAGCAACAAAGCAAGCTTGCAATGATTAATAAAAAAAGAAACGAAATCAAATTAAGGAAACACGAAAAAATTAAACAACTAATAAACCTAAATAACTTATTAAAAATTTACAAAGATCAAACAATAAATAAGAAAAAACCCTTACAAGGATCGAAAAAAATACAAGTAAAACTAAGTAAACTAACAAGTAAACCAAGCTTACTTGTATTCCCTTCTCGATATATGTAGAATTCTTAACTTGTTCATTTAGATATGCTCATTGTTCGATTTTAGTGAGTTTGTTTGCTAGATTAATTAGACTTATTATTTTTTTAATCTATCAGAACATTTTTGATTATTTAAGTTTACCTATTGTTAGATCTTGGGCGTCTTGCTTGCTAATTTATACTCGGATTTCCATTTGGATCTTTAAAAGTTAGGCAAGCTTGCTTATTTAGGATCATGAATTGTTAAATCTTAGTGGGCTTTCTCGTTTGCTTATTTAGTCTTACTTGTAATCTTTTTTCAATCGGTGTGGATTTGTTTGCTATATTTAGGCTTACAAATTGTTTGTACTTTGTAGGGTGTGCCTGCTAGGTTAATTAGGCTTATTAATTATTTGAATAAACCCAAATAAACAACCAAGTAAGCAGAGAAAGATAAAAAATGGATACATGTAGCCTAAATAGGAAAGGAAGCAAACCCACAAATATTAAACGATGAATAAGACTTGATAAGAGCACACAACGATAAAACAATCAATAAACTAAAATAAGTAATTAAACAACCCCACACAGATTAAAAAAACTAAAATACAAACAAGTCTAAATAAGCAAGCAAATAGTCCCACAAAGATCAAATAGTAAACATGTCAAAATAAGCTAGCAGGTCGACCACAAATATCAAATCATGAATAAGCTTAAATAAGAAAACCAGCAATGCAACAAAGATTAAAAAAAAGAATGAGTAAATAAGCAACAAGCAAGCCTAAAAAAATAAATAACTAAATTGGCCGAAATAAGCAACCAAGCAAGCTCACAACGATAAAATAAAAAATAAAAAATATATAAGTCAAACTAAAGAAACATGAAAAAATTAAACAACTAATAAACCTAAATAACCTACTAAACAAACAGCGTGTTGTTGCACAGAAAGTTGTTGCGTTGTTTTCCCAAACTTGGTGTTTCTCGTCATTCTCCTCCACTCAAAATATTTCATCATCGATGAAACACGCACGTGGTACTGAACCAGTGTATCGAAACTCGCACAGTGGAACTCCTTGCAACTAGCCCAAACAATCTCAGCACTGGGCGGCACATGATCATGATCTCGGTTGATTGAAGCGTGCCGCACAGTGTAAACCTCTCCTCGACGAACGAAATAGCCCGGCTCACCAACCCACTGTACCAAATATTTTTGAAGCTTCTCATCAACTCTCCTGGACCCGAAGGAATTCATCTCCGATAAAGTGTGATCGCGATATTGGTCAGGAATACGGGAACTCCAGCGGCGAACGCTTTCATGACTAGCCCATGCACTCTCGATAGTCAACATATTAACACTTTTCATCTTATAAATCAGAAACTCTCTGCCGCAGGTGAATGTCACAAGATCATCTAATCTTCCCTCAATTAATCTTCTGTGAGTATGAACAAATAATTTGTATTAATTGTTGCTTGAATTAATCTTATGTTTAATTTCGGCATGCAATGCGGAATGAGACTTGAAAATTGACTTACAATAAGACTCAAAATGTATAGCGGTATGCAACTCGAGATTATGATGTGCATGCGCGTCTATGGACTCGATACTCTCATATGCATGTGACGCTAACGACTCACATATAACCAACTCATGTGTGATTGAATCAAGTGACACTAATGGCTCAGGTGCACTCGGCTCTAGTAACTCGTGCGTACTTGTGTCAACCAAAATCAAAGACTCTGGGGTACTCAATTCAATTGACACTAATTGTTCTTGCGTATCCAGTTCGTTAGACTCACGTGTACTCGATCCAACATCACTATTCACAAGGGAGATAGAAGTCTCTTTAACACAAATGAGACTTTCGTCAGCTTCTTCCATCTCCTCTTCACTCATCACGATACGAGGGTCGTACACTTCTTCCACCTCCCTATTCCCAGGCTCCTTAAGACTCACTCTTTTAGTCAATAAATTCGGAGAGGGAAATTTTGTGGGGATTTGGTATGCAAAGTGTCCAAACCCTTGGCACTTAAGACAATCATGACACTTATTTATCTTGGTTCTCAAACTCCATGAAAGGTGACGGTGTGTGAAAGGAACATATTGTTCAATAAGTTCCACCTTCAAATCCTCCCATGTGGAGATGAATTTATTCCAAAGAGACTCAGTACGACGTACTAAGTGAGTCCAAAAAAATTTAGCATTTCCCTCCAACTTTATTTTCGCTAGCCTAATTTTGTACTCATTCGGTACGTCATACCAATCAATTCTATACTAGACAACCACTCCACGAAGGTTTTTGGGTTCGTCGTACCCTCAAAATCTGGGACCTCATTCCGAATAGATTTTAGAAACTTCTCGGCAGGGTCGTACTCATGTTCATGATGATGAGGATATTCTCGAACTCTAATCTCATCACGATTTTTGGAACTTTGCCAAGAATTTGGAGTGTAGTGGTTCCCTCGTTCGG
This sequence comes from Chloranthus sessilifolius, assembly GCA_021018995.1. Lineage (NCBI taxonomy): Eukaryota > Viridiplantae > Streptophyta > Magnoliopsida > Chloranthales > Chloranthaceae > Chloranthus > Chloranthus sessilifolius. Next base: position 195,099,663 of record CM037584.1, read on the forward strand.
CTAACACCCTTTCATGATGGGTAAAAAATTCATGGTAGCGTGTAAGTGACTAATACATGATGTTTGACACAAGCACAACTTAGACACAATTCTATGAACCTCACAACAATTGAGGAATTTTAACAAACACTAGACGTGCACACTCGATGAACATAAAATGCACTAAAATTGAAATGCAATAAATTAAATATGACAAGCAAAAATGTCCTAACCTAGAAAACCTAGGGCTCTGATACCAAAACTGACGCGGAACGGGAACCCTAAATTGCGTGAAGATGAATTTTAATGTGATTTGCCGAAATTAAATAAAATTAATTCAAGAGTAATCTCAAAACCATCACGATACCTTCGGGTTTGTAGAATTTCAGTAGGTAAATCACGCGAGATCCGAATAGGGTGTCCAATCCGATGTGCAAGTCCCGTTAGATTTGAGGCGGGATCGAGCCTAAAAATAGGACTCTAGCTTTTCCAAGCTTAGGCGCTCGTCTTCGATCCGATGTAGATTCACGTGTTCGAACTAGGGTTATAGAATTTGTTAGGTTTGATGGCTCGTATAAAAACTAGGGTTTTTTTTTTAAATAGGTTTTGGGTTTTAGCTTATGGATTCAATATGGGTAATGGATTAACAGAAAAAATATAGAGTAAAGACAATAAAAGATCAAAAAATAATAGATGGGAATCACTCCCTTGATCTCACACCAAACTCATCTCAAGCAAAGAATACTCAAGCAATAATGCATTCAAATATTAAATCAACTAAATAAAAGTGTTTCAAGCCTCGATATTATAGGCCTCCAATAATTACACTCGAAATAAAAAAAAATCTTAATACTAATAAAACACTAAAAAGACATTTTTTTACTTTAAAAAAATTATTCTTTGGGCGTCGGTATATTTGTGACCTGTGCAGTGGTTGTCCTAGCGCATTACGGCCATTTGTGATAGACGTCTATGGCGATCATGACCGCATCGTTGTTCTCCTGACGGTTTGTGTCCTTTTCTCCCTTGAGGCTACGGTACCCGGGCTTCCTCTAAGCTTCTTTCGACGTCGAAAATCTGTTGTGGCTCCAAATCCAAGACTCCCAAACTTAGCGTTCCCCATCATTCTCCTCCACTCAAAATATTTCATCACCGATGAAACACGCACATGGTACTGATCAAGTGTATCGAAACTCACACAGTGGAACTCCTTGCAACTAGTCCAAACAATCTCGACTCCTGGTGACGTCTGATCCTCATCTCGGTTGATTGTAGCGTGACTCTAGCTGTAGTCCACTCCTCGACGAACCAAATAACCCAACTTGCTAACCCATTCTACCAAATATTTTTGAAGTTTCTCATCAACTCTCCCGGACCAGAAGAAATTCATCCCCAATGAAGTGTGATCGCGATATTTGTCGGGATTATGAGAACTCAAGCGACAAGCTCTTTCATGACTAGCCCATGCACTCTCGCTAGTCGATGTATTAACCCTCTTCATCTCATAAACCAGAAACTCTCTGTCGCAGGTGAATGCCACAAGATCATCTAATTTGTCCTCAATTACCTCTTTTCTCTACCTACTTGGGGAGGGAAGGGGTATCAGCTGTAAAGTTGGGTTGAGATTGTGACCAGAGAGGGCTTTTGAAAAGGATTGCATGGAGGTGGGGTTGAGCTCAGAAAAGGATCACCCACCTTATATTCTTTGAAGCGGCTTAGAGTATTAACAGATAATTCGTATTGATTGTAGCTTGAATTAATCTTCTGTTTAATTTCGACATACAAATAGAAATTATGTGCTTGAAGTCGGCATCGACGGTGTGCTACTGTGACAGCGTGCTGCTGAAATTTTCATCGCGTGTTACTGTGGTAGCGTACTATTGGAATTGTCACAGTGCACTACTGTGATAACGTGCTGCTAGAATTTTTACAACGCGCTATTGCGTAGCATGCTGCTAGAATTGTCACAGCATGCTGTTGCACAAAATGTTGTTGTGCTGTTTTCCCAAACTTGGCGTTCCCCGTCAAATAATCCCACATTGCCTGTGGGCTTGGAGGTCTTGTGGGCTATATATAATTTGGGCACTCCCGTAACCCTTAGTAGGAAAAATAAATAGATTAAATTAGAACCCACGTATTTGAATACCAATATAATGTGCAGTTGCTGTAATGGGGACCAACACCATAAAGAATCAGTATAAACACCATGGAATCTTATTCCAAAGTCCCAAAAAGCTTATGCAAGTGTTGTTGTATCAGTTGACTATCAAGAGAACGACACGGAAGTACGGGCAAATGATATATTTTTTTATTTTTCTGTTAGTTCTGGCCAAAACAAGAAGCAGGAGGAACAAAAAGAAAAGAGTTGAGCAGGACATGATATGGATATAGATTTGTCACTATAACAGACTAATATAGTGGAAGACTGCATCCTTATCCAACATGACATATAAAAAAATTTGTTGATAAGATCCTTTCATTTAGTAGCACCTTAAGATGGCATAGCCTTAACATTAATGGTGAGGTTCAAACGAGAAAAAGGCCTAAGGTAGATACCTAGCCACCCAGACATGAGGAAGGGCATAGCAAGCAACGAAATGCTTCGAGAAGTTGAAAAGAAACATAGATCCAGAGATTCCTGAATAGGTCCATGGGCAGGCAAGAGACAACTTGGCGAAAAGAAGCACCTTAGTAGCTAGAGAAAAAGAAAGCAAAAGTAGTAGCACCGAAGGCATCCTAGGGGTGATCTCCTAGTTCCTACGAGGAGGAGACGATGGGGTCAGCATCCATAGATTTTTCTTCCTTTTGACACATTTCACTCAAAGAGTTGAAGGGAGATAATGCATCAAGTTTGTCGCAAGGACCAACTTGATCCTCTTCCCTAAGCATCCCAGATGAGGGAACCTAGGAACCCGTTGTTGTGTCAATTGTGCTACCGGAGGCTCTGGAGAAGTCAGAATAAGAGAGTACTCATCTTAGGGTGGGCTTACTACTTAGATTGTTTCAGCAGTTATCCGCTCCGCACTTGGCTCCACAGTGTTTACCGTGGGCACGATAACTGGTACCTGATCGATTTTAAGTGTAACCCTTGCAAGTGCACAAGATCTATTGCAGTATAGAAAGAACAAGGGTGTCGAACCCACAGGGAAACGTGAATTTTAATTAATTCTTTTAGAGACTTAAAAACATCCCCAAGGAAGTACCAAAGGGTAGATTCAATTTTACCAAAATTTATCACACTTTTCCTAAATGCAAGAAAATTAAATTAATTAATCTAAACAGCTAATTACCGATGAATCTAAAACAATAATTAAATGAGATCAAGGAATATGCTACCCCAGATTTGTACCCCTTTTTTACCATTAAAACACACAATTTCATTAAAGCATCATTCACACCATCATTCATTTATAAAAATGATTCGAAATAAAATATGATCATCAATTCGGCATACCCTATCTAAAAATAATGACTCAGCCTATCATCGCGGTATAAGTCATGTAAGAAGCATAGCGTATCTCATGATGTTTAGATCATAACAGTAAGTACATAATTGCTCTGCAGCCTAAATCAGTCTGCAGGTCCAGATCTAGCGATTATAGCCGTTGATACGCGCAATCAACGGTCATAACAAGCATTCAATATATTTTCAATAACATAAACTTTTAGCAAAACGATTCCATGATGACAATAAATCGACTATGGTATTAATCATAAATAAGGGTACTTATCTGGGGATCGCATCTTCCCTGATCAACTGATTTAGCCGCTCATCTTTGGTGTATGATCTCCTTGTTCATTCAAAGCCATTCCACTTTTCATTTCTCCCAAAAAATCTTTGGTTACAATGCCTTTTCCTAAATACAATCTATGAATATAAAAGAAAGACAGTGCAAATTTTAAGTACAATCTACCCAGATCAATCCCTAGAAGAAGGAGAAAAGAAGAACCCTTGAAAAGATGCCAAGAGGAGTCTAAAACCAAAAATAATAATAATGAATAATAATCCTCTAAAATTGTCTTTCCAAAAAAAACTCTCTCTCGAAGTGTTTGATTTGGCTTTAAATAATAGCCAAGTCGCGGAAGTGTCCTAGCGCCAAAAGTTAGGGTCGATTGATCGACTCCTTAAAAATCTGAGTTAAGAAGTCTTTTCCGTCTCAAACTCTATCATTTTGGTTGATCGATCGACTGGAGGGTCGATCGATCGACCTTCCCAGATTTCTGTGAACTCCCGCCAAACTTTTGTATCAGATAGTGCTTTGGTATTTCAGCCATAACTTTCTGTCCCGAACTCGGATTAAGGCTATTCTTATGCCGTTGGAAAGCTGACAAAAAGCTCTACAACTTTTGTGTTTTGACAATTTCATAATTCGGCCGTCTTGAAGGTCCAAATTGAGCTGCAAGTTGCATTAAGTTCTCGATGACCCAAAGTTGCAGTGTTTTGACATTATTTTCAGAATTCTTGGGTTGTTTTCTGCACTTGGCTTGTATTTACCTGAAACACTTCAAATCTAATAATTCTTATCAGATAGCCTTCATCGAATAGCTAAATGTAGGTATCTAGGGGTAAAATATCATCATATTTCACTACTCATCACACCCCCAAACCTACACTTTGCTAGTCCTCGAGCAAAGCAAACTAAAAAAAAATAAATGCCACTTTCGTAGGGAGCACGATTGCACTTAGCATGTGTAACAAGCCTTTAAACCCCTAGGTGATCCCTAGTGGAGGAGTTGTCTCCTGAGGGTTTACAGTGAAGTTACCCACAAACTTCCAAAAATTTCAAACCATCGGCAAAATTGAGTTTTCAAAACATGATTTTTTATAACATATATATTATTTAAAAATAAAAAAATTAATTATTTCAATATGTGAATCATCAATCTTAAATATTAATGTCATATCAATCATGCTAGTATCCATTCAAATTAATCTAATGCTCAAATTGTTAGACAACTCATCCATTCATGCTTAAACGTTAAGTGTGTGCATACCCAAATCAAGATTCATCCATCTCGGAACTAGTCCAAACGAAAAACTGTCGAATCTGTTGTCTCGACTCAATCCTCACTTTAGGTATACTCTCGAAATAAAATCACTCCGATGATGGGTAAGCTTTCGCACATATGTGAGAGATCAATACAAAACAAGCAAAAATGTCTCACATGATAACTGAAACACGATGTAATCAATGAACAAAATCAAATCTCATAAGAATAGATACTTGTATATCCTAAGCATGTCATATCAACTGTCATAAGTATCATATATTTACTCTCCACAAGGCAGTTACCAATGCAAGATCAGATCATGAAGGTCTTTTGTAGGGTTGTAATGGAGCTCAGGAAAGGGTAAGAAAGAAAGGGAATTTAGATTCAAAATTTCTAAGAAATTGGAAAAGAAACAAACTTCTAATTTTTCTATCTCTTTTTTCTTTTCTAATTTCTCGCTATTTTTCTCACTATTTTTCTATTTTTCTCAACTTTCTTTTTCTTTTGAATTTCCTTTTCTTGAAGTACCTCATATTTTTCATTATTTTTCACAATTTTTTTTTTCTTTTTCTCTCCCCTTTTTCTTTTATATTTTTGCCATACACTCTCAGTAAACACCACAACTCAGTATCTCTCCACTTACTCTCTTTTTGTTCATTTTCATCCCTCGTTCCTAATTTCTCAGAAATAAGAAGGGTAAAGCTGAATTTTCGTAAATAGTGAAGGGTTAAAGGTTAACGTGGCTTATCAAAGAATGTATAAAGGTAAATTTTTTCAATAGGCTCAAAGGGGTACTAGAAGGATAAATTTATATGAGGTGGGGCATTTAAACACAAAGGAGCCAAAGATGGCCTTTAATCATGTCCTTAAAAGATGGTAACCTTGCCTATTTGTCTTGAGTAGATATACAGTACGTTCTAACACAATAATATGAATTTGATATCATGCAAAGTCACAAGCCAAAATGAAGTGTATGAGATTATGCAAAATAATTCGTATTCAAAGAAAACTCTGAGTTTATGTATTCACTCATCAACAACGGATATTTGGCACTAAATCTTCCTTGGTTTAGTCTCCACTAAGAACCTAAGATTCACCGTTCAAAACAGTTCATCGATTTCTAAGTCTTAGCTTGGTATAAGTGCAAAAATTCTAAGCATGAATATCAAAATTACTCACAAAATATCACATTAAGCTTCATTATTTTAGATACAACCATTCAAAATCTGACATTGATATTATCAAAATTAAATTCACATGCATCATCAACTAAAGTTTGAAAACTATCGAAAAATAATTCAAAAAAAAAAAAATTCTTTTTTTTTTATGAAAAAAAGAAATAAGAAAGTGACGTAAGATAGAGAATCATACCCCAAACCTAAAAATGAAAATGTCCTCATTTATTGAAATAAGTAGCGCACCCTCAAACCTGTTGAAAAGTACCTCAACACAAAGATCAGGTGCAGAGAATATGTGCATCAAATTAGAACATGACCAAAAATAGATTGAAGGTAATGTGGCTACACTAATTTGGAAATTAAAAATAACTTAAACTAAACTAAAAACTAATATTCTAGAACTAAACATACGAAAAGAGAAATCCTAAATCCTAAATCCTAAATCCTAAACTAAACCTGAGTCCAACTCCTTTAATCTGGGTCACTGAGGTGCATCGCCTCAATTCCGAACTGGGTTATCGGCTCAAACATTGGTTTAAGACGTTGCCCATTGACTTTGAAGACTTGATTATCCTTGAGATTTCGGATCTCAATCGCACCATGCGCACTAATAGAAACAACCTGAAACCGGCCTTCCCATCTAGATTTCAGTTTTCCCGGGTGGAGCTTAAGTCTAGAGTTGAACAACCAAACTTTTTGTCCAACATGAAACTCTTTCCGAGATATTGACTCATCATGCAGCTTCTTGTACCTTTCTTTGTACATCTTGGAGTTTTCATACGCATCATAGCGTAGCTCTTCCAATTCACTTAGTTGTAGCCTTCGATTTGATCCTGCTGCTTGCATATCGAAATTTAATCTTTTAATTGCCCAAAATGCTTTATGCTCTAATTCAACAAGAAGATGGCATGCTTTCCCGTAGATAATTCTGAACAGAGACATTCCAATTGGTGTCTTGAAGGCGGTACGATATGCCCAAAGAGCATCAGATAGCCGATTAGACCAATCTCTCCTATCTGGCCATACCGTTTTTTCTAAAATTCGTTTAATCTCTCGGTTCGACACTTCCACCTGACCACTAGTCTGCGGATGGTACGGCGTTGCGACCTTGTGAGTGACGCTGTATTTCTTCATTAAAGTAGCAAAATGGCGGTTGCAGAAGAGTGAACCGTCATCACTAATGATCGCCCGTGGAAACCCAAATCTGTTAAAGACATTTTCCTTCAAAATTTTGACCACAACTTTGTGGTCATTCGAACGGGTTGCCACAGCTTCAATCCATTTGGAAACGTAGTCAACGGCTACAAGAATATATGAATACCCAAAAATGGGGGAAAAGGACCCATGAAGTCAATCCCCTAAACATCAAAAATTTAAACAATTAAAATCAAATTAAGGGGCATCATATTTATACGTGAAATGTTTCCCAGCTGTTGACATCGTTGGCATTCTTTGCAAAATTGAGCGGCGTCACGAAAGATGGAGGGCCAGTAGAATCCGCTTTGAAGGATTTTTTGTGCGGTCTTCTGTCCTCTGAAATGGCCTCCACAGGCTCCAGCATGGCAGAAATTTATGACGCTTAGTTGCTCTTCTTCCGGTACACATCTCCTGATGATTTGATCGGAACAGATTTTGAATAATTGTGGTTCATCCCAAAAATAGTATTTGATTTGAGAGAAAAAGAGATGCTTATCATTCTTACCCCATTCAGTAGGGATTCTGCCAGTGACAAGATAATTCACGATATTGGCAAACCAAGGAGCTTTCGTAGCCGTCGCATCAATTTCCATTAATTGCTCATCCGGAAAAGTATCCCGGATAGGTTCAGGTGCAGAAGATTCTTCAGGCAAAATGCGAGACAAGTGATCAGCCACAACATTCTCTACTCCCTTTTTATCTTTGATTTCGAAATTGAACTCTTGAAGGAGCAAGATCCAGCGGATCAATCTTGGTTTGGCGTCCTTCTTTACCAACAAATATTTCAATGCAGAGTGGTCTGAAAAGACCACTATTTTTTATCCAAGCAGATAAGATCGAAATTTATCGAGAGCATACACCACAGCTAACAACTCTTTCTCAGTGGTGGTATAGTTAAGCTGTGCATCGATCAAAGTCTTGCTAGCATAGTAAATTACGTGAGGTAATTTGTTCACCCTTTGCCCTAAGACAGCTCCGATCGCATAATCAGATGCCTCACACATGAGTTCGAATGGCAAAGAATAATCCGGTGGTTGGATTATTGGTGCATTTGATAAGAGCTCGCGCAATTTCAGAAATGCTTTCATGCAGTCCTCGTTGAAGTCAAAAGAAACATCTTTGCCAAGCAAGGTACACAATGGTTTAGCCACCTTGCTAAAATCTTTGATGAATCTTCTATAAAATCCTGCATGACCCAAAAATGATCGAATTTGTCGAACATTCTTTGGTGGTGGCAAATTGGCAATTAAGTCAACTTTGGCCTTATCAACTTCAATTCCTTTCTTTGAAACAATATGCCCGAGCACAATTCCTTGTTGCACCATGAAATGACTTTTCTCGCAGCTGAGAACAAGTTTAGAATCAACACAACGTTGTAACACTTGTGCAAGGTGGTTCAAACATGAACCAAATGTTTTCCCAAAAACAGAGAAATCGTCCATGAACACCTCGATGAATTTGTCAATCATATCCGAAAATATGGCCAACATACATCGTTGGAAAGTAGCAGGTGCATTACATAAGTCGAATGGCATTCTTCGATATGCAAACGTACCGTAAGGACACGTGAATGTCGTTTTCTCTTGATCAGGTGGAAAAACGAGCACTTGATTGTATCCCGAATAACCATCAAGAAAGCAATAAAACTCCTGTCATGCTAACTTCTCAAGAATTTGATTAATGAACGGAAGGGAAAAATGATCCTTTCTGGTAGCTGTGTTCAATTTTCTATAATCAATGCAGACACGCTACCCAGTAGTTTCGCGAGTAGGGACCAATTCTCCTTCAGTAGTTTCTTTCACAGTGATTCCGGACTTTTTCGGAATGATTTGGACTGGACTTACCCATTCACTATCAGAGATCGGATAGATGATTCCAGCATCGAGAAGTTTAATGACTTCCTTTAAAACGACTTCTTGCAAGTTCTGATTAAGTAGCCTTTGCGGTTCCCTCGATGGTCTACTCTCATCTTCCAGATGTATTTTATGCATACATACTGATGGGTCAATCCTCTTTAAATCAGCTAGGGTCCATCCAATAGCCTCCTTGTGATCTTTAAGCACTTTCAATAAGTCATGCTCTTGTTCTTCCGACAACGTGGATGAAATTATCACCGGAAACGCTTCTCGTGGCCCCAGAAAAGCGTATTTGAGCGATTCAGGCAACTGTTTCAATTCCACAGTTGGTGGCTTCTTAATTGATAGAGTCGGTTCAGCTTTTACCTCAATGGATAACGGTTCTATCTTAGTCACAACTTCACATAAGTTATCATCTGGACATGATGAACTTGACTTATTCTCCTCTGGTTGCTTCCTTTTATATCCCTTTTCCTCATAGATGGCTAACAGCGCTTTCTTTTTGGTGAGCATTGATAGTAATGCTTCATCCACTACTTCGTCCATCTGATCGATGTAAAAACATTCGACCTCATCCTCGTTAGGGAAATGATTCATTGCATGAAATATGTTCAATCTGACCTTCATGTTCCCAAAAGAAACGTCCATGACTCCCGTTCGACAATTAATGCAAGCGTTGGCGATGGCGAAGCGGGCGTCCAAGGATGATGGGGACTTGATTAATTGATTTAACAGGTGGTTCCATGTCTAAGACAACGAAGTCCACTGGAAAGACAAACTCGTCTATTCCAACCAAAACATCCTCGATAATACCCCTAGGTCTTCTTTCTGACCTATCAGCCAGTTGGAGTGTGACCGTCGTGGGTTTCAATTCACCTAATCCGAGTTTCTCGTACATTGAGTATGGGATTAGATTAACACTTGCTCCCAAATCCAATAACGCTTTTCCAATTGGCTACCCACCAATGACACATGGAACAGTTGGGACTCCAGGGTCTTTCAGTTTCTGTGGGGTTTCCAATTGCAACATCGAACTGACTTGATTAGTCAGGAACACTTTCTTTGAAACATGAGTACGCGCATTTCTCTTACGAGTGCATAAATCTTTGAAAAACTTCACATACTCAGGAACTTGTTTGATTGTCTCAAGTAATGGAAGATTTATCTTTACTTGCTTGAATGTTTCAAAGATTTCTTCCATTTTTGCAGGTCCCTTTCCCATTCTAGATGGAGGAGTTAGGCATTGAGGGAATGGTGCCTTTGGGACATAAGGTGCAGATTCAAGTTCCGATTCTTTTTTACGTCCTTGTTGGACAGTTGGAAGTGACACTTCCTCTATTTCTTTTTCTTTTCCTTTTTCTTTCTCTTTTCTTTTCTCTGGTTCTTTCTCTTTCGTTGCTTCTCTTTCTTCATCAGCTTCCACAGGCATTTCCACTTGATTATCAACCTCTCGTCCACTTCTCAAGATCGTAATGCTTTTCAACTTCCTTCATCAGATGATGCTTGGCCTCGAGGATTGTTGATGGGTTGGCTAGGGAGCCTACCTTCCTCTCGTTGACTCAATTGATTGGCCAATTGACTGACTTGGTCCATTATCATCTGCTGAAAAGATTGCATGCTTCGCATCACCTTTTCTTCCAAATCAGAATCTTTTGAAGTGCTAGTATGAGATTGATTACGATTCTGATTGAAATTCTGATTTTTTCGGTATTCAGAATTTGGATGATAATACGGAGCATTCTGCTGGAAATTGGAATTCTGTTGGAATTTAGAATTCTGCTGGAAATTCTGTTGTGGACGAAAGTTTTGTTGTCCACCCATTGTGTTGGCTCTGTACTGCTGGTTTACCTGACCAGTTTGGTTCGATCCACCCCATCCTAAGTTTGGGTGATTTTTCCATTCCGGATTATAGGTATTTGAGTACATGTTTCTATCTTGCCGCTGATAGGATTGAGTCACATTGACCTGCTCTTGAGGAGTAGGTTCATCAGGGAAGAATGACAAAGTAGTTGGGCACTCATTAGCCCATGTGACCAGGGGTGATCACAAATTGAACACACAGTGGGGGTGATAGGAGCTTTAGCTTGCTTGGTAGCAGCTAACAATATATTCATTTGCTTGGACAGCATGTCAACCTTTGTTGATAGATCAGAGGTATTATTGTTAACATCATATAATCCGTCTTTTGACAACATATGAGATTTAGGTGCCAGGTCCAAGTTAATTCGCCCCAATGTTGCATTTTGTATCGAGGTTTGATACAACTTCTCAAACAATGCCCACAATTCGTCAGCTTCCTTTGTGGCACATGACCCACCACAAGATGCATCAACCATGCGTCTCTCTTCAGGAATCAGTCCATTGTAAAAACTTTGGACTTGTTGCCACCTTGGAACTTGATGATTGGGACAACTCTTAATTAATTCCTTAAAGCGTGCCCAACATTCATGGAATGTTTCTGTAGGTTGTTGGGAGAAAAATTGAATTTTCTGACGCAACTCAATGGCTTTAGTCATGGGAAAATATTTTTTAAGGAACTGACGATGTAGCTCTGCCCAACTCTGGATAGATTGTGGTTCTAAGGAATAGAACCACGTTTTTGCCTTATCTCTTAAAGAGAAAGGAAAGAGTCGTAACTTAGCTATCTCATCAGTGATATTGGGGACTCTAAACATTTTGCAGACCCCGGTGAATTCATTTAGATGAACGTGCGAATTTTCATTTGCTAATCCATGGAAAATTGGTAGCATTTGGATCATTGCTGATTTGAATTCATAGCGGTTCCCTAGAATGGGATCATGCATGATACTATCCTGATCCTCGTAAAAACCAGGATCATTATCATACTCCAATGTTCTAGGGCCCTCATTGTAATTGTTGTTCCTATTATTTCCATTATTGACGTTCCCATTGTTGTTATTCTCATTTCTCTCTTGCCTTTGATCTGCCATGGCTTCAGTATGATGATACTGATTCCTCTGAATTCTACGATTCTCTCTACAAGATCTTTCGATCTCAAGATTAAACGGTTGCAGATGCGGGTGATGAGATCGAGTAAAACTCATACACCACGCTCACAAACAAGGATTGATGAATCCACAACAAACCCAAAATATTCAGCTTCAATCGATTGAAGCAAAGACTTTCAATCGATTGACACAAGCGCACAATTTTATTTTTTTTTAAATTTAAATTTAAATTTGAATTTAAATTAAAGAAGAATTTTTTTTTTTTTTTTATAATTCGAATTTCAAAAATAAAAATTAAATTCAAAAATTAAAATATAAAATTTAAATTTCAAAACCTAAAGGCAATCCTACAAAATCATATAAAATCTTACCTAAAAGAGAGAATAGAAAGATTTCTACAAAGCCTAAAGCAAGTAGTCCTACAAAAATTAATAACTAGAATTTTTTTTAAAAAAATCTTACAAGATATTTTCTAAAAGAGGAAGATAAGGAAAAAGAAACTCCTATAAAATCTAAAATAAGAAATCCTAAAAATCTTTACTTCCTAAAAGAATTCCACAAAAACTTATCTAAGAGGGAAAAATAAGGGAAAGAATTTGGATTTTTTTTTTTTTTTTTTTTAAAACACTCAAAACACAAAAATCTCTATCCGAATTAATCAAAATTTCACCGATTTTCCCGGCAGCGGCGCCAAAAACTTGGTCGATTTTAAATGTAACCCTTGTAAGTGCACAAGATCTATTGCAGTATGGCAAGAACAAGGGTGTCGAACCCATAGGAAAACGTGAATTTTAATTAATTCTTTTAGAGACTTAAAAACATCCCCAAGGAAGTACCAAAGGGTAGATTCAATTTTACTAAAATTTATCACACTTTTCCTAAATGCAAGAAAAATAAATTAATTAATCTAAACAGCTAATTACCGATGAATCTAAAACAATAATTAAATGAGATCAAGGAATATGCTATCCCATATTTGTATCCCTTTTCTACCATTAAAACCCACAGTTTCATTAAAGCATCATTCACACCATCATTCATTTATAAAAATGATTCGAAATAAAATATGATCATCAATCTGACATACCCTATCTAAAAATAATGACTCAGCCTATCATCGCGATATGAGTCATGTAAGAAGCATAGCGTATCTCATGATGTTTAGATCATAACAGTAAGTACATAATCGCTCTGCAGCCTAAATCAGTCTGCAGGTCCAGATCTAGCGATTATAGCCGTTGATATGCGCAATCAACGGTCATAACAAGCATTCAATATATTTTTAATAACACAAACTTTTAGCAAAACGATTCCATGATGACAATAAATCGACTATGGTATTAATCATAAATAAGGGTACTTATCTGGGGATCGCATCTTCCCCGATCAACTGATTTAGCCACTCATCTTTGGTGTATGATCTCCTTGTTCATTCAAAGCCATTCCACTTTTCATTTCTCCCAAAAAATCTTTGATTACAATGCCTTTTCCTAAATACAATCTATGAATATAAAAGAAAGACAGTGCAAATCCTAAGTACAATCTACCCAGATCAATCCCTAGAAGGAGAAAAGAAGAACCCTTGAAAAGATGCCAAGAGGAGTCTAAAACCAAAAATAATAATAATGAATAATAATCCTTTAAAATTGTCTTTCCAAAAAAAACTCTCTCGAAGTGTTTGATTTGGCTTTAAATAATAGCCAAGTCGCGGAAGTGTCCCAGCGCCAAAAGTTAGGGTCGAATGATCGACCTTAAAGGGTCGATCGATCCATGGATCAAAATTTCGGCCGATACCGATACGTATCGGACGATACGTATCGGTATTGGTATCGAACGATACATTGAATGTATCGTTCGATACATTCAATATAGTTGAATGTATCGAACGATACATTCAATGTATCGTCCGATACCAACCGGTACCGATACGTATCGTCCGATACGTATCGTTTTGGAGCTCGGACGATACGTATCGGTAACCCGATATTTTGACCCATGGATCGATCGACTCCTTAAAAATCTGAGTTAAGAAGTCTTTTCCGTCTCAAACTCTATCATTTTGGTCGATCGATCGACTGGAGGGTCGATCGATCGACCTTCCCAGATTTCCGTGAACTCCCGCCAAACTTTTGTATCAGATACTGCTTTGGTATTTCGGTCATAACTTTCTGTCCCGAACTCGGATTAAGGCGATTCTTACGCCGTTGGAAAGCTGACAGAAAGCTCTACAACTTTTGTGTTTTGACAATTTCATAATTCGGCCGTCTTGAAGGTCCAAATTGAGCTGCAAGTTGCACCAAGTTCTCGATGACCCAAAGTTGCAGTGTTTTGACATTATTTTCAAAATTTTTGGACTGTTTTCTGCACTTGGCTTGTATTTACCTGAAATACTTCAAATCTAATAATTCTTATCAGATAGCCTTCATCGGATAGCTAAATGTAGGTATCTAGGGGTGAAATATCATCATATTTCACTACTCATCAGTACCATAGCGGTGTGTCCTTCCCGGTCCTCTCGTACTAGGAAAAGGTCCTCTCAATGCTCTGACGCTCATGTCAGATATGGACCGAGCTGTCTCATGACGTTCTGAACCCAGCTCATGTACCACTTTAATGGGCGAACTGCCCAACCCTTGGAATATACTACAGCCCCAGGTGGCGAAGAACGGACATCAAACCTTCTCGTCGATGTGAACTCTTGGGGAAGATCAGCATGTTATCCTTAGAGTAACTTTTATCCATTGAGCAATGGCCCTTCCACTCAGCACCATCGGATCACTAACGCCAACTTTAGTGCATGCATAAAACCTTTACAAAGAAAGGATCAAGTCATCAATGGGTCAACTGATTTATACAATGTAAATGAATAAGGGAAAATCAAGTAACAGATGCATACTTCAATAGGAGAGGTGACTAAAGATATACCCAAAAAATCACAATCTCAAGTGATTTCTTAGTCAGGGGGATCACAATCTACTATTAAAATGGATTCAACCAATGTTACTTAATTCATTGGTTCGCTTGGTTTGAATTCGGGTTCGTAACTCGTGATTCTCTATATCCAAGTGAACTTGGTCCGCTAAAGATAGGATGATATCTAAACACATACGTGCTCGCTTAATAACCAACCCTCCAAACACATATGCATGCATACAAAATATATTACACAGTTTATGTTTCACATTGTGAAAAAAGAAAAACAAAAAACAAGATAGGGTAATTTAGGGGTGGTTCTTATAAAAGAGAAAAATACAAAATGTCATTTGAAATAGTTTGGATATGTTCATCGGATGCTGGAAACAGCCCTTGTACAAAGGATTGTGATGTTATACGTATAAGGAAGTAGGAGAAGGGAAAGACCCGAGAAGACCTGGAGTGAAATAGTGAGAAGTGATATGATGGTTTGCAGAGTAATAAAGAGTTTAGCCCCAAATAGAAAAATATTTGAGAATTGACTCGCAAGGTTATAATGAGAATGAAGAAAAATAACGGTAGGTTGGAGGTATCGCTAGATGAATTCAGACCAACCAAGCATCATTCACAAACCAAAGAGAAAATATGAGTTTAAAGTAAATGGCCATGAAGTTAATATGGCTCATCTCGAGCAAGCCTTCCGTTAAACCTCTATAGCAACACTTATAATGTTTGGCCTCAACTCTAAGTTCCATTTAATGTAACGATCCTCAGAAAGGGACCTCAAAACTATAAGCAACCGGTGGCTTCAACTAGAAATGTTTTGAAATAACTTTTAAGACTTCCTTTAATTTTGAGGGCTTTATGCAAGTCTAGCACATTAAAACTTAGTTCAATTTTTTGTTTTCTACTTCATCTTCAAACATGCAATAAAATATGAAAAAATTATTCACAATTGGGAACATTTCATAGCACATTTTTGTTATTTATGCAGTTCCAATACCTGCATGCATGTAGTGGACTAGTATAAAAGGAAATGAAAACCATTAAAGCGCAAACTTTCAGAACATTGCATGCAGAAATAGAAAAGCTCCAAATGAGAAACAAAATTGTTGTAACATAGATTATCTGGACATACATTAAAGAAACTTATTGAAACCAAAGTAACCAAGTTGGGTTCTGGAATAAATAGGAAAAAATCCAGAAAAAATTCAGAAAATTCTGGCAAAATTCGTCAAATTCAGGGAAACATGGTCAAAATTCATATATATATATATATATATATATATATATATATATATATATATATATATATATATATATATATATATATATAATATTATTTAAAAACAATAAAAATTAAAAAACAAAAAACAAAAAATCAGGGAAAATTCATGAAATTTGCGAATAATTCATAAAATTCACAAATAATTCTTGAAATTCGTGGTCTTTTTGAAAAAGTGATGAATAATTATAATTTATTTGCTTTTTCTAAAAATCGTGAATTATTTCCGACATTTTCAAAAATTCAAGAATTTGATCACTATGGATTCAAAACCATACTTTACAGTACACACAACTGCAAAATTTCAGTAAAATCCCCAATGACCACATGATATAAAAACCAAATATATAAATAATTTGATGATAACCAAATCATATTCATCATTAACAAATAGCGATCAGTCAGAAACAAACATAATAATAATCAAAAAGGCAGATTGTATGTTGTATACGAGAGAAATTCAAAGGAAATGAGTTGTGGTTCCTCTCTTACTGATGTGACTGTCTTTAATAATAAAACCGTATTTTTTCCTCTGCCACTTTTGATGTTAAGGGCAGAGGCCCCAATTCTCTCTCTCTCTCTCTCTCTCTCTCTCTCTCTCTCTCTCTCTCTCTCTCTCTCTCTCTCTCTCTCTCTCACACACACACACCTGTATCTTTTGATGTTGACAGCAGAGTGAGGTTTCTAATTTGAACTTAAATGGCAAGGATTGAGAATATTGTTTTATCTTTGAAGAGATAATAATTGAAATCGTAGAGCAAATATAAAATATATATGAGTTCTGAATAGCACCAGGTTTCCAATTTGGACTTAAATGGCAAGGATTGAGAATATTATTTTATCTTTGAAAAGAAAATAATTGAAATGGTAGAGCAAATATAAAATATATCCCCATTAAGCATATTGCTGCCCAAGCCCAGATTATAGCCCAACCAACCAAATATATAAAATAAAATAAAATTCACTAGCATAACACAGTTTTATGTACCAACACCTCTAACACTTAGCAATAAAACGAAAATTCAAAACTAAGTAACACCAATATAATAGGCAGTTGCTGGAAAAGGGAGCAGCACCATCAAAATCATTATGAACACCTTGGAATCTTAATCCAAAGTCCCAAAAAGCTTATGAAAGTGTTGTTGTATCAGTTATCTGTCCTTTGCACTCAAAACCAAGAGAACGACAAAGTGTTAGACTAGTCTCATATTGCCTGTGGGCTTGAAGGTCTTGGGCTATATGTAATCTGAGCACTCCTTACCTTATAGGCCGGTTTTGTGAGGTTGAGTTAGGCCCGTTGGATATTCAAATTTATCACAAAGAAGTGCATGGTGGGTGGGTTGGGGGGGAATCATATTTTTTAATTTCTCTAATAGTTCTAGCCCAAACAAGGAGCAGGAATAACAATTAAAAAAAATAATTAGGGGAGGACATGATATGGAAGGGTGCATTCTTATTCAGCATGACATCCAAAAATTGTCTAGGATTGATTTTTTTGAAACCAAATAGGGAAATAATAACTTTGTTTTGATTAACTACTAAATTAATTAGTTGTGGTAATAATAACTTAGTCAAAGTAATACCTTTACAAGGGAACAAATCATGGAATAGGTGCTTCAAGTATCCACAATCAATGAGGATATCTCCCCACCATGGTACATCGTTCGCCCCACGAACATTGCCGACCTACCGGGGTGGGGAGATATCCTCATTGGATGGCAGCAGGCACCAGTGGTGGAGTGAACGGTTGGAGATGGCAGCGTAATAACTTCCGCTCAGATAAGGGACGGTGAGGTAGAGAATGCAGAGATTACTAACAGTGAAATTTTCAGCGAGACGGGAGAGATTCACGGGGAAATGCATCGTAGGATGGGATGAAGCACCCATGTTTCTAGTGCTCACGGAACGGCCTCCATCCGGGAAGGAACATGGCCGCGTTCCTGGTCGCATGAACCGGAGGACCCATCGATATGATTGGCCGACGTGGCATGATGAGCTGGAGAGGAACGACAAGGCTACCTCGCGTTTGCAGGACAAAGCCTTTCCTGATGCAGCAAAACAATTCTCTAAGGCCATATTCGAATAGGCAGAAAGGGTCAGAAACCGAGTTGCAGCTCGGAAAGTAACTTTTCCCCATCGTTTCCGAGAGTTTCCTGCGTTCGGCAATGGAGGGACCCACAGCTTTCCGAGCCATTCCCGAGTTTCAGCTCCTCTCTCATTTCCGAGCAAAAAAGTCGGGAAAGTTCTATTTCCGAGTCCTTCGGTGTATACATCTCTTCCAAAAAACAGCATATAAAAGCCTTCAGCAAATTTGGTTTACAACCTCCAATGGCTACTTCTGATAGGCTTCGTGTGCCATTTCGAAGCAGAGACTAGTTGTCCCTTATCTTCTTCCCAAATCTACAAAAACAGAGCAGCCAACTTCTGCTCATCTACAGCTATCAAAGCTCCTTTTCTCATCTTCCCATTCTACCATGAAGGGACAAGACAAGATGCAGAGAAGCTGCCTCAAATCTACACCGAATCGGAGTTCTTTATGGCCTTCACATGGGCAACAGAGAAGGACTGTCACCTTTCACATGGGCAACTTGAAATAGTTGCCCCTGATCTAGCTGCTGCAACCCCTTTTCTAGTTGTTGTGCTATGCAGAAGCTACCGGCTGTTGAAGGGCAAGATGTCCTTCTATAAATGCCGTCCCCCCCTCCAAAACACCCTCCAAAGTCCCAAAGATCAAATTTCCTTTGAGCTTGTTTCTGGTATGCAAGTCTTCCTTGTCTTTGCTCATTTTTTTCAAAGTTTTCCCATCCGATTCATCTCCTTTTTGGCATGTGAAGCAACAATATTGGTAGGTTTTTATTTTGTTTTTTATTCATAGTCATACCCAACTCATTCTTCTAATTCTGTTGAGGTATGTGATTCTATTATTATTACTAATTATAGGTATGTGATTCTATTTTTATTCATGGCCATACCCAGCTCATTCTTGTAATTCGGTTGTGGATACTAGTATATTACATTTTAACAATATAGTTTATAGCAGATACTAGCAGAACTATAGTTATAATATTAATTGTGTTATTTTGTTTATAGTCCAGCATCTTCCCCCTACTGTTCTATATCAGCGCAGTTATATAATATGGCTTGCTGTGATCTCCATCAAAACTGAAATTTATTTTCTGCGACCAAAACAGAGTCCATCTGGATTAGTCCATTTGACTGAGTCCTTCAAAATTTAGATGTCCTTAGATCATTTACATGCTTAGTTTTTTGGTAGGTAACTATGAATGGATTGAGGGGGATTGTTGGATTAGGTATAGTTTAGGTTCTTAAATGTATCAGCATAGGTTGGTTATTTTTGCTTTTGGGCCTTACAATGGTCTAATGTCCCCAACATTGGTATTGAAGAGGACAGTTGTAAATTCTAATGCTATATTGTGGCTAAAAAAATAGTTCTTTAAAACTTTGGAATTGGAATTGCCCCAAAACATGCAATTTGAATACAAAAGAGTCAGAAAAGTCACAGACTGTTTGGAGACTTCGACCTTCATTGACTGATTCAATTTTGTGAATCTCTTCCTTTCTCCTAGGGATGTATATTCTTGGAATCCTTTTCTCCCATTCCTTCCTTTTATATTTAGCAGTTCCTATAAAGTTGGACTCTTCACCTTCAGTCTCATAAAAAGAGCTGCAATTACACATTTATCATTTATCCCATAAATGAGAGTATACAAGTCTTGTTTTACACATTTCCTGACATGGCCTCTTCAAATCTTTGTGCAGGTTAAGAAGCACCATACACCTCTTTTAAAGGTTTGATATTCTTCTCTTATCCAATTTCATTGTTATAAACAGTCTACATTAGATACATATTTCTAAATTTAATTTTGTTTTGTCATTCATGGTGGCTATTTGAGTATGATTTTAATGGAAAATGGTGAAAATGGTTCTATGCCTTAATCTGATCATAGATGTCACTGAAACTATTTCCTGCTATTGTAGGCATAAGACGTGATTTTTCTGGGGCAAATCTATGCATGATCTAATAATTGTCTTAGCGATTTTTATAGCTTTTAGATGCACCCATTTCTAGTGTTGTACCTAGGGGAAGCATGAGTAGTTTTTAACACATTGCACCTAGCTCAAACTAAGTGGAGGTAGTGTCACTTCTAAAGGCCACATTGCTATGAGATAGGCCAATCTATCAAAATGGATTATCAACTTATGTCGAAGCTGCTAAAACCAGGATAAAGGGCCATCATTTTTTACTATTGTTTCTTTAATCCTAACCTTTCTTAGAAAAAAAATTACATTTTCGGAGTTTACTCCTTTAACAATGGGAAATTTAAATAATTCAATATTTTCCCAATGGGTTGCATATATTCAAGATTATAAAGCCCATGGAGCCAGCATAACTAAGGATTGCTGACATGTTTTGTCCAATTTAGGTTGTCCATTTGGCGCCATAAAATTGTAGTTTTGAGTATCACTGTTGACCTGTTAAAGGAGCCTTGTACCTCTCATGTTCATGAGTCATGGATATGTGCCACACCATTTGGTGATTATGAGATCAATGGTCCCTACTAATCTAGTGTTGTTCATAGGGTGTGGAAAAGATCAATTAACAAGAAATAATTCATGGCAGTGGTTAGCCTGTTCAGTTAGTTTTTGCAGCAGAATCATAACTTCAATTGAGGTCAATATGGATGATTGCTTGCTTGCATATGTCCATGGCCAATGAGCCAATTTGAGTACAGCTAAAAAATTTATATAAGCATGGACTCTCTCTCTTGCACACACACACACACACATTGAAATTTATAATAACACTAAATGATGCTAGCTGAACCAATTTGAGCTTGTATAATGCTGGTTTGAATTGGGTAGGACCAATTTGACCTTCATAATAGAAATTTTTATTAGAAACTTTATATTTGTAATGTTTTCAGCTTAACATATCAAATTGAAGGGAACTAATTTAGTTCTGTGGACAAGAGAAATGAAACATAAACAAATTTTGATGAATCCATGAAGCACTCAACTACAAACTGTTGATAGGAATTCATTGCCAGTTGAACTTGAGATTAATGAGTGATGTTGAACTCCAACTCATGACTCTAAAGACCATAGGCAGTGAGCTTTGAGCTTCATTTATTATTTTTTTCCTAAGTGTACAGTGTTCTTGTTTTTGGCTTTAATAGATGGCTGATTCAAACTTGTTTGGTAGAAGCTGTGCAGCTGAAATTGAAACTGATCTAGCAGTCTCAAGAAACCTAGGACATGATTTAAGGCCCTATTTTGGACAGTTTTAACCTAAAATTGCCCAGCATATATTTGCCATTGATCACACATTTTGATCCTTAAAGTATCCGTTGTTGTTGTTGTAAACCAGATCAGACTGAGATCACCTCTTTATTGTAAACCAGATCAGACTGTAATGTTTTTGAATATTTAAGTCCTAAAACATACTTCAATAGGAATACACTCTAAGTTTTGAAATATATTTCGATATCAATGTAAGTTTTTTAATGAATTGCATGAAGCCATCAAATACCAGTAATTATTATGTCTTCAAAATTAAAAAGCCCCTTATTTTTTGTCACAGTGATCAGGGTTTAACATAATTTTACCGTGAAATTTACTTAAGTTTTTCACCATGAAATTAAGATACAATTATAGAATGCTTTAATTACATTCTAAATTATGTGTATATATTATCTATTAAAGTGATTCTTTAACTGGTGACCATTGTATTACCTAATAATTATGTATATACTACCTGTAATTAATTATAGTTGATTTGTAGTGCAGCTTACGAAGTGGTTTTTCGGAAACAAAGCTCACTTCCCTTCATTTTAGCAGGTGGGTTAAGACAAAAATCTGGGCTGCCTTTATTCAACTATGTAATATTTTGTAATATGCACTGTAGACGTATAAAGTTAGGACTGTGTGTGTGTGTACATTTTACGGATGACATTTGGGGTACTTACACATCTCATTATGCTGGTAAAGCATGAGCTATTTTCGCAGTTAAAGAAAATAGCCCATGCTTTTGGTCCAAATCGAACATGGGATCATGCGACACCCACATGACCAACTATAAATATAAATGTCCGTCTAGTTAGCACCGAAATTGGATAAATTAACAATTCCCACCTACTATTACTCAGAAGCACGATCATTCCTACTGCCGAGGAACAACCCGATGGGATCACTACTGACATCTAGTACATGTTTTCTAATAGTAATGAGTAGTCGCCAGGCAAAGGGTAAAGGTGTAGCTGCTTCCTAAGATAAAGGAAAAAAATTCGTATGGGATGAAAATATGGACACTGCATATATAAATGAGATTGTGGACCAATTTCATATGGGTAGCAAAATCGCGAACGGTACTTGGTGTAAAAATATATGGCCGGAAATGGCCTTAAAGTTGAGGTGTCACGCGTGTTTTGAGGATAAACTAGAAGAACTAACGAAGGACAAGTATTACAATCACCTAAGGACTGTGAGGAACCGATACGTACAAATGCACACACTCATAACTACTAGTGCCGTTGGGTGGGACCAAGGTGCTACGATGGTCATCGCCAAAGAAGATATATGGAGAAATTTTATGAGTCGACCAGTGAGATGCGTAAAAGTCACAGTTTTTACATACTTCTTATATTTTAAAATGAGAGAAATTTAGCATACCTAATTATTTGAGTAATTATCTATTCTCAGGGGACCAACTGGGCTAGAAACTACAAAAATAGGAAGGTGCAAGGCTATGGTCTCCTGTGCCTCCTTTATAACAATACGATCTACATTGGGGAACGAGAATTTCACCTGCAAGACCTCTATCATGAAGAGCTCGTCGTTGAATTGGGAGACTAATGATAATGGCTCGTACCATCCCCAATTCAAGGACCCCGAAGCAGAGATGCCCTACAATGCTCACTCTCCCTTCACAGCTGAAAGTGGTTCGAGCCCGACCGTACACCACCGTCAAGTCGGGAACATTCTACTGGATCGGGTACAAAACAAAAGGCAAACGAAAGTGAAGATGGGCTTTTGGATGAGCTAAGAGGGTTTCGTTTTTTGATTGACGGTCTTATATGTCAACGTGCAATCACAACAAACCCAATGGACTCATTCATGAAAGTCTTGGAAGAGATGAAGGAAATGAACTTAAAAGACGATAATATCTTCTATGATGTTACTATTAGAGTTACTGACAATTCATCTCGCGTCGCTGAGACATTATTAGTGATGCGGCCTGAACACCGCCAACGGTATCTGTTCACGTTGACTGGGACGCAGTGGCCTCCGTACCAATAGTCTTGTAATCGTAGATTGCCACCAAGTTATTAATAGTACTCATTTCTTATCAGTTGCACGCGAGTTACTCAATATATTAATAGTACTCCATCATTGTATGTAGGAATGGCTCCCCCCCTGTCCGATGATGCAATCATAGGAACGCTTGCAACCGGTGCGCTTTTGGCAACGATAATTTATTACAAGAGGATACGTAAACCGGAGAGGCAGAGACGTCATACCTCTATCCTCACTGGTCCCTTGTATGTCGAAGAAACCCTAAACAGCCATATAGATATTGCCTACGAGCTATTCCGCATGGGCAAAGACGCATTCCTAAAGAATGATGATTGAGGAACGGGTAGCAATATTTTTGTATAACGTCGCCCAAAATCAGAAAAATCGCATAGTACAAGATAAATTCCAATGTTCAGGGTCAAATGTAAGTCTCTACTTCAATGTTGCGCTTGATGCAATTTTGAAGTTATACCTTGAGTTGGTTAAGTAAGCAACAAGTACGACTCCCCCTGAGATATTGAACAAGCCATGGGTGTATTTGTAGTTTAAGGACGCGGTAGGTGCCCTTGATGGTACACATGTAGATGTAACTGTTCCGATGATAGACTCACAGAGATATCACAATCGACACCAATATACATCATAAAACATGTTGTGTGTAGTGAGCTTCGATATGCTATTCCAGTATGTACTGTCATGATGGGAGGGCTCTTCACCAGATTCGAAAGTGCGCTATCAAGAGGACAAAACAGGTTGCATGTTCTGATGGGAAAGTATTATCTTGTCGATGGGGGATATTCAAATATGCGTGGGTTTCTCAGTCCTTATCGTGGCGTACAATACCATCTTAAAGAATTTAACACCTCGAACCCTCCAACGACTCCCCGAGAACTATTTAATAAGCAACATGCTTCACTACAGAATATCGTAGAACGAACATTCGGGGTACTCAAACAACGCTTCCCAATTCTCAAAGTCCAAACGAAGTTTCCTATAGAAACGTAAAATAAGATAGTTGTCGCATGTTGTGTCCTACACAATTACGTAAGGACTTACGATCGTGAGGATTCATTTTTTTACGAATGGCCAGAAGATCGAATCGTGCCACCTAGTGATACTTCGGTGGAAGTAGAAGACTCGGACGTTCATAGCACTCAAACTCCTGCGAATCGTGAGTGGATGAACGCTTTTCGCGAAAATATAGCAAATAGAAAGTGGAGCGCACAATCTCATTGACTTCATACCATAAAATAATGTTCAATAGTATCATTTAACTGATGTCTCTTTTACTGACCAACTGTTCTTCAACGCATAAATTTATGCTAACTATTTCATGCTGACACTGAACATGGGTAAATATATGTTCTCAGATGTAATGGGTAAATATTGCATTGCTTTTATTGGTAGGCGACCAGGTGTTTATCAAATATGGGAGGATTGCTCGCGAGAAGTAACCAGATTCTCGAGGGCCTATCATCATTCGTTCAGACCGTATGATAAAGCGATTAACGCGTTTCTAATGTTTACAAACACCACCTCAGATAATCATCCCACCAACTAACATCGTCATGTAGTAGGAGACTCTATTGTGATATCCCAACTCCCTCGTCTTCCCCAAGTGCCAGTCATGACACATGGAGAAGCACCCCACTTTCCCCAGGAATCGGTCATTGCTCGGGTAGTATTTAGAAATCAAGCTGAGAGTGTCTATGTACAATGTGTGTGTGGATTTTTTTCACGACTTACTGTTCTTTTGATTGTAACTCTTTTAATTGTCCATATATTTCAAAGGATGTATTGAATCTACCAATTAAATATTAAATGAGATACTTGCACATGATTAAATTTTTTTTTTATCTATTACAACAGCTAAAGATTTTAAATAATACAATACCACTGTTATAAATTTTTGGCAACCATGTCTGGAACTCCGAGCTCATCGCACTCACGCACTGGGTCTTCATCATCACGGCCTGCGCCTCCAGCTAGGCGAAGGATCGAAGTAATAGACATAGATCCTCCATATCAGAGGGGAACAGACGCATCCACAATCACAACATCATGTTATTCCACTTGCGCCTCCTAGACATCGCCATCGAGTAAGGGCACCAGAAATTCAATCCCCTTTCCAAAACCCATCCAACCTGCACCCCGTCCAACTAGCCCGATCGCCTTATCGGGCACCACATATGCGGCCCATGCCTCAGAATATTCGACCACTAGGCATTGCAAATAACCTAGTGCTTCTAAGTTCGAACTCAGAGGGCGACACTACGGAGGAGTCGATGGAGTCAAAGGATGAGGAGGACACCGATTGGATACCTCCCATGCAGCATCATCGCGATGATAGCTTGGACAACAGGAGTAGCTCCCACATTCATACGGTCACTACCTCCTACTCTTCCGACCAAGGAGGTGGCGACGACGAAACCTCGTAGTCATATTTGGGGTTATATGTCGCTTTTCCTGTGCACTTGTATTTATTTTAATTTTGTAATTGGATCTCCAATTAACCCGCTTTTGAATGTAATGGCCTAATGTACTATGTACTTTCCTCAATCATACAAGCGACTATTTTAGTGTTACTATGATAGGCGATCGGGTAGTATAGCTGTAGGAATCTATTTAGCACAATTGCACCGACGAAAGTGTTCAACTTCTCATGGATCGTGCATCACCCAAAAATGACCTTGAAATATAAACGGCACGGTATCAGATGCTCTACCGTCATTCCTGCGGTCATACGATATCCCTAAAGTAGACCGATTATGTGCTTTTGTGCTTTTCTGGATTAATTAAAAGAGCATAGGAAATCCTTCGTTTCTGTGAAATGCCAGGAATCAGAGATTTTCTGAAGCCTAAAAGAACACACCTAGGGAAAGCCAGGAATTTGAGTTTGCCAGGAATCTGCAAGAAACAGAGTTGTCAGGAATATGAGCTTTTCTGGGATAACTGGGGGAATACCCGAACATGGCCTAAAAGATGGAAAGGTTGCAGAGGTAACTTTTATGACGAGCCAGAGCGAGAAGGAGAAGGGTCGACCCGCGTCCGCCATGTTGAGTAGTTTTTAAATGTTGATAGCGATGGAAAGAAACAAAAGGGATTTAACAAGGACAACAATAGGGCTCTTGCCGATGGGACCTGACACATGGAGGTTCAAGAATCGAGGACTGTCATCGACGAAAAAGGTGACAACGGGATGAGACGGTGTTTTAAAGGTTGGGGAGTTTGGCTTGCCTAAGCGTGTCCTTTGAGGGTGACTATTTTTTCGCTTGGACGAATCGAGAGGGTTTTCGATCCAAAACAAGGGGAAATGAGTGAAGTTACTCCCAACTAGTTTCTTTCGAACCAAAGGGCAAGGGGATTTATATCGACGACACAATAAGCCACGCCACTCAGTCTACCAGCGGTATGACGGGAGTTGTCAATTCGCACGTACCGGACAACACCGATTATCTCAATAGGGCCAACGGGCCACCACAGGAACCTCAAGCGCCGCGTTTGGGACAGAACGAAAATCATGATACCGGGATCACTGACGAACTTAGGAGCTCGACAAATAATAATAATCTTAAATTTCTTGAACCTGGGATTTAGGGTAAATTCTAATTTTTTTTAATCGGGTTTTCAGGGCATCTGTATTGGGCCAGCCACAGGACCGAGGTGCAGAGAGGCTCCCCATCGCAGATCTGATGCGCACGGAATCAGGAGGGCATTAGGGGGTGTTAGGGGGTTTCTTAGATCTCGACAAGGAAGCAAGGGAGAGCGATGATATGAGCTCAACTGAAGCAACAAGGGAAGCTGAAAGATTGATCAAATTAGGTACAAATCTGGGGATTACTTATCAAGCAGACCGGAGTGGTCTTCTCAACTTGTATGGAGAGATTCTTGAAAGGGGGAAACAGTTAGTGAAAGCAGAGAGGCAGAAAAGGCAGAAAGGGTCGACTCAGACCGAAGTGGAGTATCAGATTGAAATGGGGTCTTTTCTACACCAGAGCAAGGAAGGGTCACCAGAAAGGGACGGGACAGGATGGGCTCCACAGGGGGAAAACCGTAGGGGCTTTTCTTGTTGGGTCAGGGCTGTAGCCAAGGAGTTTTAGAGGGGTAAAATTGATTTGATAGTTATCAAATGATTTTTCTAAGTTGGAATGTTCGAGGCTTAGGTTCCCTGACAAAAGGGCATTGGCAAAATCGTTCATAGTCATTCAGAGACCAGAGGTTATTAGACTGTAGGAAACTAAATGGGGGGACCCTAATGCTACCCTCGTGAGAGCGGTGTTACCGGGTTTTGCTTGGGATTGGATCGCGTTGGAAGTCGAAGGTTCGAGGGAAGGCATTCTGCTTGCTTGGAATGCAGACTATTATAAATTGATAAATTCGGAGATGGGCAACTTCATGGTGGTTGCCCGTCTCCAGGATTGCAGAAATGGTAAGGAGTGGGTTGAGATAACCGTTTATTGCCCTAATGATAATAGGAGCAGGAAGGATTTCTTTTTTGAATTAAGTGTGGTCTCAAGTGTATCAGTAGCAGCTATATGAACAGATGTAGAAGATCTCGACTGATAACCCATTGGATATCCATGAAGACGATAACAACGATCTCGGTCATGTCCTGTAAGACCACGATGAGAACATATGAGAGATGAGTGACCTCTGCGACCACCACGTCCCCCTCGACCACGTCTGCCTCCTCGGTCGCTCCCCCTACCCCTAGTAGCAAAGGGGCGAGTATTCAAATGTAAAGGCTGCACGCTCCTGTGGCATAGAAGTGACCGGAGTACTGATAGGCATAATATGGCGATGTTGCTCCTTAGTAAAGAGTATCCCATAAACAGTGCTCAACGTAGAAAGAGGTCTAGTGGTGAAATTTTGTGTGCGTGTTTGCTCATATTCAGAACGAAGGCCCCCAAGAAAAGTATAAATCTGGTCGCGTTCATATCGCTTAGCAAACTTGGCGATAACCTCTTCACCAAACTCAAAAAGAGGCTTATAGTGACTGAGCTCTTCCCACATACTCTGAAGTGAACTGCAACACTCCTTCATAGTAGAATCTCCCTACTTACATTCTGAAATCATCTGTTTTAGTTGGTAGGTCCATGTGTCATGATCAGAAGGTGCAAACGTGCCTATCAGCTTACTCCAGAGCTTGACAGCATACTCATAAAACATAAAGGTCCTATAGATTGATGAATCCATAGAGCTCAGGAGCCATCCAAGAATAATTGTATTGTCTGCATCCCACTTCTCAGCATCACCAACATGAGTGGTAAGCCTAGGGGTAGTCCCCGTCAACAAACTCATCTTCATACGACCCGGTACATAAAGAGTGATGACCCGTTTCCATTTCAAATAATTGTTTGAATTTAGTTTGATTGAGGTGATACTAGTGAGAAGATTTTCACCACTCATATTTTTGTATCCCTCCGTCATTTTATAGTGCCAAACCAGCCAAAAAATAGCAGCAACAATATTTATATTTAGTTAACTAAATCAGCTCCAAACAAGCATTTTTACAAACACTTTCTAGGCACTTTCTAAAACAACCCAATAAAACCTCATTGTCTGTATTCTAGCAGTGAAATGCCATTCATAGCTATAATTTCCAGACATTAAAGGTGAATTTTATACTATAGATTTGGAAAGAATTATCAACAGATGGATGGCAGCGCTTTACTAATTTTCAGTCAGACCCCTCTATGTCATTTCAGCAAACTGCTAATGTGCAGTTCTCAAACAACATAATCCAGCAGTAATACTAACAAATAAAATCATATAGCTGTCCACAATCATGGTAAATAGAGAGCGCAGGAGACACCCATAGAACTGCCCACAAGCATCGCAGATCCATATTTAATCATATGTCTAAAATCATATAGTTGTCCACTTTCAAATTTAATCATATCCAAGGAAACTAAAAAAAATAATACAAACACTTCAAATCTTCACTGATTGCTGCAATCTTTGCGCCACATCAGGAATAAAGAACTCATGCAAGTCCCAGTGTGCAAGGGAGAAATAGGATAGCATGAGAATTTGGGAAAGAGAAAACAAAGAACTGAAGGGTTTCACGTGGCTTCAAAGATCCTTTCAAAACACCTAGGAGACAAGCTCAGATCTCATACCAAGAAGAGAAAAATGGTTAGCAAAAAAAAACAGATCAATCCCCAATAAGCTTCATCTCAGCCAAGTCAAACTGTTTGACCTAGCTGACGTAAGCGATGATGGTGAGTGGCAATGGGTTTAGCTTTGATACCAAGAAGAAGTTGATATTATTAGAGTTCGGGAGGTTGAAGTTGGTGTTAGGGTTTGTTGGGTTTAAGATTAGAATTAGAGGAGAAGAGAAATAAAGAATGAGAAGGCTTAGTTAGTATTCACAATTCTCACAAGCAATTATATTAAGTTATATAGAAAAGATACATGCACATCCGTTTTACTCAACACACACCATACATATAATTCTAATATCAATATTCCTAACAAAAGACACGGTTTACCTTAAAGGCCTACATTGAATTCATATTTCATCTCCACAAAATTACATTAGAGCTTTTAATATAGAATACCACAAAAAGACAAAACCTATCTTAGATGATGTAGGACTAATTCCTAAATACTAACACACTAAACACTTGACACAAAACATCTCACTTGCTTACATCACATTCTTAGATAATATATCCAATAGTTATCTAATTCGTTGGTTTGCTCGATTCGACTTCGCTACATCAGTGAACTCAGTTCACTAGAGGTAGGATGAGTTCTAACAAAATTAAAATATTTTAATAACCAACTCTCCAACACGTACGAGGGCATGCAAAATACATTGCACAGATTATATATAACATTGTGAAATAAGAAAAACAAACAAAAAGGTAGGGTAATTTAGAGGCGGCTCTTATAAAGGAGGAAATAGCTGATCAACAAAAAAAGGAGGAAATTACATAATGTTGTTTGAGATAATTTGAACTTGTCCATCCGACACCGGAACAGCCCATGCACAAAGGATTAAGACAATACAAAGCATAAAGAAGTAGGAGAATAGGAAGACCCGAGAAGACCTGGAGCGGAGTAGTGAGATGTGATGTCACTACAGAAAAATGGCCTACACCGATGGCTGCCCAAAGGGTTACCCAGCCGTCGGTGTAGGTTACGCCGACGGCTGGGTAGCCCTTTGCCAATGGCTAGCAACCGTCGGTGATGAGGCTGTCGGTGAATACATATGCCGATGGCTGTAGCCGTCGGCGTAGATTGGGCACCCAACGCGGTGTAAGAGGGTTTTTTATCTACGCCGACGGCTGCTACTTTAGCCATCGGCGTAGATATTTATTCTTAAATAAAATAAAATAAAAAAAAAATACTTTTTACAAATAAAAAGCGAATTAAACCGTCATTTTACAATAAAATTATACTTTTTAAAAATAAAACAAAAATACAATCCCTACAGAGTGAGCTTCGGCAATGCCATCACCCACTGAGAAAGGGATCCTCCTAAAATAGGAGGCTCAGCCAAGCAAGAAGCCCATTATCTACCTGAAACAGAGGACCACAATTTTATTAAGTACTCCACATCATTGGACAAGGAGGTCTTTGAGATCGCCTTCCCATCAAAGATTTGCGAGTTCCTTTCACGCCACATGACAACAAAAATAGCCAGAGGGAGCAAAGCAATTTGGCTAAGGAGGGCAGGGCTCGGATTAAGCGAAAATTCAGCCACCATGTCACCCCAATTCTGAGTAAGACATCCCTGGATATTCCATCTTTCCCTGAACACATTCTCGATTTTGAAGGAAAAGACACAATGCAGAAAGATGTGATCAGCAGTTTCCATGTCCTTGAGCCTGATATTGAGAAATTTTTGCGGCAAAACGTTTCAACAGATCTCCCTCACTCAACCAAAGTATCTCCATCTGAGATAGATAGAAGGCAAATGATAACAATATGTTTTTTAGTATGATATCTACGTAAAAAATTTAACAAAGCTAAATTCAAACTACCTGGAATCGGTTGCTCCTTAGAATAGAGCTTGTAACCTGAGATGGAATAACAGGGCAAGGTTCGTTCATATGTTCTAATCCCAATAATTTAAATGGTTTCTTCTTCTTGTGAAATTCCATAAACTCTGCCAAGAGTGCTTTGCTGGCCTGATTTCAAATATCAAAATCACATATATCTTCACACTTCTTGGCCATGAAGAGAATGCATCTAAATGAAACATGAGCTGATACTGCCTGTTGCATCAGTACATTATTGTTACTCTCAAATGCGGATTGTACATCGAATTCACCCTTTAGATGACCCACACAGTTTTCTGTCTTCAAACCTTGCCTCCCATAGGCTTCACGACATTCCTAACAAAAATTTATCAAACTAGTGTAAAAATAATGGCCACGGAGAAGACAATATCCATAGCTATTAAGCTATGCGTAATCCTCCTACCTGAAGAGTCCTCATGTTATGCCAAGGGAACGTAGACTTGAATGCACTGGAAAAAACGTGTATTGTTTTTTTCGCTTCGATCTACGTACATCCTCTTCAGATAGTTTGCCCAAAAACTCATAGTGTATCTGTAAGACACACATTGAGATATTTTAGTAAGAACTAATTTAATCTATATTACTACAACCTGATGCAAAATAGATGACAATTGGATTAACGATGCCCCAAGATTTCTCCAAAAATGCAAATTAAGAACAATCAAATGTGAAAAAAATGAATGGTTATCTCCAAACATATTTTAGATCTTACATTGGAGCGATTGTTTAGATACCATATTTACAATTTCATTTGAGAAGAATCAGTAGTTCATAGTATGTCATAGGTTAGAAAAAGGTGGAGCCCTCCAACCATGAAGTTAGGCTGCAATCAAAGAAGGCAACATTAGCTCACTGACTGGCTCCCAAAAGGGAAACAAACATAGGGAGGGCCCTCATTTTTAACCAATCAGTAACTACAATAAGGCTGCGTTTAGGTTAGCTCTTTTGGGGCAAAGAGCAGCTCTTTCACTTTTTGGCTCTAGCAGAGAACTATTTTACATTTGGTAATACAACTCCTTGCCTCATTGGCTCTAACGGGGAGTTGTTTTAAGTGATAAAACTGCTCTATGCCTGCTCTATCTCAGAGCAGATTTTATCTGCTCTAACAGAGAGCAGGCAAAGAGCTGCTTCTGCTCTTATAAGAGCTAACACAAACACAGCCCAATATTGCAGCATATGTCGTCACCATTGAATATTCCTCATCACTAAACTAGTACCAACATAGAGAATGAAACATAGAATTTTATGTATTTTCCATATCAAAACAGAGAATGAAACATAAACTTCTTTGATATTGATGAGAGTCGGACTAAAAATAAAAAGGACTAAGAGGCTTTAATACTTGGAATGGGATTGTCAGTCCATGAACCAATATGGAGCAAACTATATGCCAACCTAACTGCGACAACAACCAATAAACACCAAACATAACTGCAAGCACCCTTGCATTATTCCAATCCAAAGGTTTTAGAAAGTCTTGACATGTGCTTAAAAAATAGTTTGATGGGTTGACTTTGTCACCATGATCTCTATGGGCTTATAGCATGGATCTGTTGTAGGAAAAACAGAGAGGCACAGAGATGAAAGATCCAGTGATAATGCCATTAAATAATCATCTACTAAAAGTAGTGGCAATTTGACGCGGGACAACGACCCTAAAATGCGGAATATGATTTTTATGTAGATTTGCCGAAATTAATGAAATTAAATCAAGTTTAATCGCAAAATTATCTTCGATACCTTAAGGGTTTTGCAGAATTTTGATGGGTAGATCACACAAGATCCAGGTAGGGTCCAGTCCGATGCATAAGTACTTTTCGAGTCGAGGCAAGATCGGCCTAGAGATAGGACTCTAGCTTTTTCCAGGCGTAGGCGCTCGTCTTCAGTCTGATGTAGATTCACGAATTCCAAATCGGGTTGTAAAAGGGAATTACGGTTTGTAGAAGGCTTATGACTTTAGATTGGTTTGTGGTTTTGGAAAGGATATTGGCTTTGTGTGGTTTAGGGCTTCAAAACAGGTTTAGGGTTTTGGATTTGAAAGGAAACAATTAGGCTATGGTTTAGAGAAGCAAACACAGATCGAAAGATAGCAAATATAAGAGATCACGCAAGTTGAAGACAATAAATCATAAGATATGTGGGAATCACTCCCTTGGTCTCACACCAAACCCATCTCAGGCAAAGATTACTCAAGCATAAAAGCATTCAATAATCAATCAACTAACTAAAAGTCTTTACAAGCCTCTATATATAGGCCACCAATTATTAAGTTCGAAATAAAAGAGTTCTAATACTAATAAAACACAAAAAAGGGAAGTTTCGCATAAAATCCCGTCTGAAGTCGTGTCGTAGCTCGCTCGAGCAAGCCTCGCTCGCGTGACCTTAAGCGATCGCTCACGCGCGAGGATTATCATCGCTCACGCGACTTCAAGGGCTCGCTTGCGCGAGGGCTCTCTGCGGCGTTGTTCTCCTGGCTGTTTATGTCCATTTCTCCTCTGAGGCTACGGTACTCGGGCTTCCTCTACACTTCTTCCGACGCTGAAAATCTGTTGTGGCCCCAAATCCAAGGCTCCCGAACTTGGCGTTCCCCGTAAGAAATTATGCAAAGCAGCCCTAAAAAATTAGCCCAAACTTTCTAGTCTAGCCTGTTCACCACAACATGTTTCTACTCTCATCTTAACTAGCAACCCGTGTATATTATGTGCGTGTGTATATTATTTTTCAGCTCTAAAAGCCCATGAAAAATCATGCTCTTTTAAAGACGGCTCTTTTGGAAAATGTAATAACCACCACATTAGTGATTAAGCTAAAAATCTAGGCAGCCATGCTCATATATAAAACTAATTAGTCAATCCACCAATGGACATAAAATTCCCATATGTACAACTTGTATGATGAAATAGGCAATGGAAATGTGAGAAGAGTCTTGTCTCTTATAATACTCTGCCAAATAGTTATATGGTAGTATTAATGCCAGTCATAATCGGTTTGATTAATGATCTGAATGTCATTGGCTTGCTCTATGATAGCAACGAACGAGTAAAGATACTAAATCTTTAAAAAATGCCACATGACCACCAACTTAACTGATTAAATTAAGATAGATAGCCATGTGCAAATATAAAAATCATAGTGGCACGGTAATCACTCAAATATACAATAAGGGTAAAGGTATCCCAGTACTAAAGACCAGGTAACTCACCTGGTCCTACACTGATTTTTGGTACGTGGCATCCAATCACATGATTCATGAAAGTGAGCAAGGGAAAACTGTTATTATATACTGATATTTTTTAGCGGAGAATTGACCTGTGCTGGCATTGCTTGGTGCAATGGTAAAAGTTCCCCACATAGGATTCTCACAATGGTCGACAACTTGGGTATTCCTCCCTAAGGTCGTGAGTTCAAAACAACTCCTCTTTTGTAATAAACCATTACTTGCCCACAAAGTTGGCCTCTTCCACATTTTTAAAACAAAGACGGTGCTTTGGGGATCTCTGCGATGTCAAAATACCATCTAAACCATTTAATTGAAGGCCATGATCTAAAGATCTTTGATACAAAGATTGTGATTCGTGCCAATCTTCTATACCAAAGATCTTCAGATCATAGTCAGATGGGATCCCCTAAAATTAGAGTTCTCTCCTGATTGTGGGGGTGATTGCCTTGCTTGCTTTGAAATCCATCTTTTCTCCTCATACCTGATGAACCCTGACGATGAATACTATAAAATAATAATAATAAAAATGTCTAAAATTTAGGGTTCAGATAAAAGATTATTGAATAATGTGCACAAGGACCAATAACCATGGATCAAAATCTGGGACGATACAGATACGTATCGTCCGATATGTATCCGTATTGGAGGCCACCGATACAAGGTACATTGGGTATGTATCAGCGATACATCTCTAATATATGTCAATATAATCAATGTATAATATCGGTATTGATGGTGGACGATGGGTATCAAAAAAATCGAGATTTTGATCCATGCCAATAACAAAAGTCATGTGTAACAGTAATTTTAACATACTTCCCACAGATGAAGGTTTAGGTCCCAACTCTATATAAGGAGGTTTACCTTGAATTTGGAATATTTAGACTTCAAGTAAATCTTCTCACCAATCACACTAAGCCAACTCAAGGGATACGGGAGCCAAGTCACATGATTTCAGAGAATAAAAATAAGATAATAATAATAATATTACACTAAGACACAAGAAAATGGAGAAGGTATATACCTGATTTACAGTCTGCTTGCGCCCGCCTACTGGGATCTGGTCAGGACCCGCAATTTCTAATATCACAGACTCCAACTCCAATATTCCTTGCCCGGTGATTACACAAGTACAAATATGCTTACTGAAAGCTTTGCCATTTATCTCGAAACCTTCAACAGAATTAGATGGAGTGCAGTCTATTTTATTAATTACAAGGATCATGGGAGTGGAAAAACCAGATGATCTCTGCATTTCACAAGAAAACCAAAAGATAAGTCGTGTTAATTTTTCAAGGTTGGGATTCAAGTCCAAAAATTTGAGTCCAAGATTCAAGTTCTCCACAGAATTTTTTTCTTTTTCAAAAAGTTTTAACAACAAACTTAAAAGTGTACATGAAATGTTTTTTTAACTTTCATAATTTCCCAAGGAAAACAATATGCTCCCATAAAAATAAAAAACTGAAGACCATGTATGAATCAAACACATGAAGGGAAAAAATGCATATTACTGCAATTTGCAGCCATGATTATGGGTGCACTGAGCATGGCTGGGCCTGATAAGGGTCACTGGGCCCAGGTCTGAGAATATAACACCTAGGTCTGAGCCCAATCGCAGCAGTAGACAGACTACACTATTGGTCCCAGTCTTGTATCATAATAGCTTAAACGGGCAGGCCTAAAAGAAAACCGTTTTATACACAGACTCGGGCCCAACCCATATATTCCAGGCCTGAGAATTGGCATGTAGACCTAGGACCGATTTGACAAAAACTGACCTTTAATAAGCCCAGCCAGAAAGACTAACGAGCCTACTGGTTCTTCTATCTATCATAAATATTACAAATAGTAGGAGCTAGGCCAAAGTGAAGCAACAAAAGAGAGGTGATTTGTAAGAACCTGATTGTTTTGAATGCGCTCAAGATGTTTTAAATCATCAGAAGTCCATCCATCAAGAGCATTTATTGTCAGAATAATCATATCAGCACCCATGGCAACTGCTTCTGATCTCTGTACACTTGTGAATAAGACAGGATCTCTAAACAGGGGGGAATGCTGTTCAAGTTAACCATTTCAATGGGAAAAACATAGTAGGTAAAGAATAAATTACAACTGAAGACAAACATATATATAATAACAATAATAATACTAATAATAATAATCTCACCAATCTTCTCCACAATATCGTTGGTTTCTCTAATCCCGACAGTATCAAGAAGCGTTACAGGAATACCATGAATAGTCACACTAGCTTCGACCACATCTCTTGTGGTTCCAGCAATTTCTGTAACGATCTCTTTATCACTTTGTACGCTAAAAGAAAAAGGTAACATTCAATAGCTATCATGCTCCCGGTACATAAACAATTGTAAGCATAGCTAATGTACAAATTAACAATGTATATATATATATATATATATATATATATATATATATATATATATAGTTTGGATGACACAAAAATAGTGCCGGTTTATTTCTTACCTAAATAAACTCAAATTCAAAGAGGTACCATAGAAAGCATCAATTTCACTATGAGCTATGATAATGGTTATAGATTGCTCAATCATCAATGGTAACAGAGAGCTCTGAGAAGTTATTTGGGGTGGTAAAAAAAAGAGGTCTTAAAATGTTTCTATTGAAATGCATAAGTCTTATGGCAGTTATGTTCAACTATTGGCCACATCTTTTCCCAGGAAAACTCCTTAAGCATGTGATAAAAGTCAGTTTAATTAAAGAGACAATTGAAGAGATAGTGCTTCTACCCATTCCCCAATGAGAAAAACCAACACCCGAGCTAATTCATGTGATAAGTCTCGTTTAATTTTCTTCTGATATATGGGAGAACATGTTGTAAAAAACCTTAGGCCCTGTCTGCCAACACTTTTTCAAAAAAGAACTTTTCAGGGAGAAAATGTTGAGTGAAAAACTCATTTCACCCAAGGACCTGGCCACCTCTAGCTGAAATAGCGTTGTGTTGAGAAGCCGCCCAATGTTGCTTCTCACACAACACCAGTTTCAACATGCGATCGACCTTTTTGAGAAGCATCAATTGAGAAACAGCCTATGGCACACCTCTTTACAGAACCTTGAACAGTGCTTTTTAGAAAATGGTTGCGAAACAGAGCCTTAGCTTTTCCAATAACTTTTTCAAGCAAAAGCAAATACCCGAGGATAATGGATCCCAATTGGAACCCACCTACTTTATATTGAATGAGACCCCTTCAGCAGTTAAAGGCATATTTAAAGACGATGGAATAGTGTTAATGTCCTCCCTTAATCCCTAGCTTCCATATGAATTGAAGTTTAGATAATACAGATCTAGCTTCCCTTAGTCCCTAGTTGTTAGCATTGATTCCCTTACTCCATTGCTGCCACTCTTATCTCTAAAAATGCTACCAATTCTCGGATGGATGTTGAATACAGATCATGAAGAGGATTCTTCCCCATGGAAAAAGACCTCCCCATTAGAGATCAACTCATGCCCATGAATCACCAATCTCTGACCATACGGTCAAAGTGAATGCCTCGAACTCTTTTAAGTACCAAACACCACTATACAATAACATTCATGATCTGTGTGATTATTAACCAAGGACAAAATTAGTAGTAAAATTTACAAGCAGATGCCATTTACTCTTTCTACCAAAGAATGGGTTATAGGGGATCAATGAAACTAAGAATCCATTTCATTGGCATCTCTATAGTTAAATGTCGAGCAGCCATAAGCACCGATTGAAAAAATGAAGCGGTCATAGGATATAATAGTACAGGAACCAAATCATACAAAAATTATGCAAACAGAGACGAAGTTTTCTGTCTGCAGATCTGTTATCATAGTGGTGTAAGATCTGAACCACAACAGATATTCCCAGAATTTGTAGTTCAAAATTGCAACAGAATATTCACCATTCACAGATTGTTAGCACATAATTTAATGGCAGCAATAATATTCCATATCTGGTCTCCAATGACAGCAGATCACAGTTCATTACCCAATCTGAGAAGATTAAAAAAAATCAGCAACTTACCTGGTCTAAAAAAACCCACGACAGCAGGAGAGGGGGCTTAGAAGCCTGCCAGAAATAATTCCTGGTTACCTAATTTTTGTCTAAGAAGAAATCTCATAAAAAAGGTATGCAAAGCATTTACTTTGTGGTTGATACCGATTTATTTTTTCATGTAACCAGGAATTCAAAACAATTCCTGAATTAACTTGTCTTATTTCTTCAAATGTTTTATAATTGTTTTTAAATATTCAGCCACCCCTTCTGTGAGGACCCAACCTGTCTGACCGACCCATTCCCATGGCCCAACTCAGGCCCAGACCAGACCCAACCTAAAACCCTTATCACCCCTTCTTTCTATTGCTGCTTAACACCCAAATCTTCTCCCACCTACCCCCGTCTGTCCACCCAGAAGCTGAAGCGAGAACCTCGCTACGGAAGCATGGAGCTCAAAGATGGCTGTTATGCAGCTTGGTCAAGCGAAAGGCCACATGCCTGCAGCGACACCATCCCCTTCACGTACCTCCCTTCCCCTTTCTGGCTATAAATAGGGTCGACCCCCTCTTCTCCAACCCACTATTCAACTCCCTGGTAAGTTGTTGCTTCTTCTTCTTCTTCTTCTTTTTCTTTTTCCTCTCTCCCTTTGTTATTCCTCATCTTCTGTTTTTCTTTTATTTTGTGGTCGGCTCATCAATACCCGCATGGCCGATCGTCACCGAGCACGCACTCGCGACCCATTTTCTGATGGCCACCAACCCATAACCTTGAAGCTCTTTTATCTTATTTTCTTTATATATATATATATGCCAAATCTATCATTTAAAAATATATTCTTTTATCTATTTTGTCATTATAAATCTAATGGTTTTTTACCCATAGGCTGATGGGGATATTTTCAAATTTCTAACCCATTTTATAAAATATTTTTTGAATATGTTTATTTACCAGGTTAAAATCAGTCAACGATTATAGAGTATAACCTTAAGTATTTACCAAAAATATGTCCCTATCATGGATTATCAAAAAGTTTTTAATATGTTTACCTTTCGTAATATTCTCGGTATTATGACCGACCCGATCGTCATACCCTATCAGCATGTCATGACCCATTCGATCTCGAAACTCGACCCATCCCCAATCGATACCCTATCGGCTAACCCTTTCGTGAACCGACTCAACTCATAACTCATATTTCCCCACGTAGTTATTCAACTCATTGGTCGAGACATCGCTTAGCGCTAACACACCATTGTTATCATGCAGGCAACACGTTGAGCAACCCGAGTTTCAACCACCCTCATCGCGATCATCAAGGAAGCGTGCATTAAGGCAAGTGACCTACCCTTATCACTCGATTCTGATTAAGTAAATTAGTACTAAATCAATAGTATATATATACACGCGATTACGCACAACCCTATATTTATGAATTGAAACCCTTAGGTAGTGTGATACATCTGTAAAACATTATTGAGTGATGATATTATAAATATGCTAGAATAATCACGTAAGGACTTGTTCATTTATCTTTACATAAATATGATTGTTAATTCAAATTCCGACATAGAGTAAATCGTAGTTGATTCTTGGTAGCATGTCTTCTAATTGAGCACATGAGTAAGCATAGGCATTGCATGAATTATCATAAACTGGTCGAAGGAGAGAATGATTTTGAAAGCAGACTGATCATAGCTTATACTTCATTTCGAAAAATATTATGAAATACCACCTTGATTATGGAAGGCATCAATCATTGAACACATGATTTTTCATTGCATATGTTGTGCATTGATATAAATATATGATATTTCTTGTGTGGATCCTCCCATCGGGCAGGCATGGGTTTGGGACGAATGTCCGTGTTATTGCTTCCGTTTGCGAAGTACGTATTGCCTACTTACCTGCCATTGTAAGGCGTGAAAGTTAGACATGTAATGTGATGTGGTAAGGACCACCTGGACGGAAGTAAAGTCCAAAGGGGTCACATGTGGCTGTACCATGGATCCGATACTATAGTAGTAGAACCTACACTTATAAACGTGTAGCCGCTGATGTTAAGTTATTTTCTTTTGTTCTCCTTTCAAAGAAAAAAGTCATGTTTTTGACACATACACCTCATTCATACTTGATGATAGTGCACATACAATGTATTGGGAACGATTGGTGAAACTGTTTATATATATATAACTCCTGCTGAAATCGATAGAATGTTCATCTATGAATTGTCTATCATCTTGTTATTAAGACGTAGTTTACTAGATATTATTAGGGGGCCACTTGTTGAGTTTATCTCACTCCCGTTGTTAACATTGCAGCGGCGGATCAAGTTAATAACCAGACTTCTCGAGAGGAGACGTTAGAGGATCATTGATTTGAGCCAAGGAGTTAGCCAGGTCTCACGTTGGTTGTAAGGGTTTTTGGAATTGTAATTGTATTCGCGATAAACAATGATGTACCCTCATCTTTTTGTGATCATGAATGGAATATTGGATGATGTGTTTTAGTTAACCTTTAGTTCTATTTTGATTATTGAATTTGCTCACGCTCCGAAGTTCGGAGTGTATAGAATTTTGGGACGTGACACCTTCTTCCTTTAATTAGACCTATCATAAACTATTTCCAAAATTTTAGATTTTCCAATTTTCTTAATTTTTACAACAATTTTCTTATTTCCAATAAGAACATCTAATCTACTTACAAATTAAAGCACAATAAACATATCAAATCCACAATATGTAACCCTAAGATCGAATCCACAAATAGCATATAGAACAAACTTTACAAAAGTCATCGTCACCGCCAATCAAATCAAACAGATTGAACATCAACATAAACCAAAACCTAATCTCAATATCAATAACTGAAAATACCTATGCTATACCAGAGAACAAAGAGATCTAGATCAAAGGAGAAAGCAGATCTAACCTCGAAATGCTCTTGGATCTTATGGGGATCCATAGCTTGGCCTGGGGGATCCATGCCAGGTGTCACCATATCAGGCCTCTGATACATGTTGGATAGCAAAAGCGTAGGGCTAATGTTGGGCCTTGTATGGGGCCTGGAACAGCGATCTCCAGAGATCTGGGGTTTAGATCTGAAGTTAGAGAAATCAGATGAGAAGATCAGAAGCACCAAGGCGAGAGATTGGGGTATATATTCTGCTCCTACGCCAACGGCTGCCCACAGTAGCCATCGACGTAACCTCCCTGAATAGAAATGAAAAATAAGACTAAGAAAGCCAACCCCAAATTGATAGAATAAGGGTAGGTTTGAGGCATCACTGAATGAATTAGACCAAACAAACTATCATTTACAAACCAAAGAGAAAATATTAGTTTAAGGAAAGTGGCCATGAAGATAATATGTATCACGTCGAGCAGGCCTTCCATTAAATCTCTATAGCAAGACTAATAACGATTGCACTCAACTCCAGATTGGGGTGTAAATGGGTCTAGTCGGATCCGAGTATACCAAAACTGGCCCAATTGAAAATTGGCTTAGACTAGAAATCCTTTGAAGTAAATGTTAAGCTTCTTTTACTTTCAAGGGCTTCTTATGCTTCTTTTACTTTTGAGGGCTTTATGCAAGTTTAGCACAATAAAACTTAGACAATTCGTTGTTGATTTCTAATTCTAGGTCATCTTCAACCATGCTATAAAATATGGTTAAATAATTCACAATTGAGAATATTTCATGGCGCGTTTATGCAGTTCCAATACTGCATGCATCCAATGGACTGGTATAGAGGGAAATGAAAACCTTTAAAGCGGAACTTTCAAAACATTGCATCCAGAAACAAGAAATTTTCACAGGATATATATTCTTTTATATTGATTCAGAAGCAATGGATTTTTAACTCAAGAAATTAACACAAATGTTATAAATAGGCTCCTTATCGCTCTGATGAATAACTAAATCAACGGTACATTATTAAACAAGTAAGGCCACAATAAGTAACACATCTGATGCACCTAAGTAAATTAGCCAGAATACAATCAGGCTATCATAATAATAACTAATCACAAGGTCTTTTCATAAACTATAACCATGGGTTATAAGAAAGTCAACATGGAAAGCAAAGAAAAACCTATTAGAGATTATAATTCGTTAGGGTTTAGCAAGATTTCGATGAAAATGAGCAGCCAATAAGCTCAATTCGTTAGGCCCCCGACGTCAGCATCGTCCGGTACCAGTCCGGTGTCCGTTCGGTGAGCCAAAAAACAAGTACCGGCGACGGTGAGTTGAGAGAAACTCACTGTCATCTTCTCCGAATGGTTTTCCTGCAATTTTTGTTTTTGTTTTTAAGCATATGATGAGTTGGGATCTTATGTATATATTTGTACATATTTCTCTCGTGTATACAATGATGCCGCAATCTGAGCTCAAATTTTGAGCTTTTTTGAGCAATTTGGTCGGACGGCTACCTGTCGTTTTCAATCGGAATCCCACTTCCCTAGGAAAACTCACGAATGCCGGATTCAGTCGGAAAACACCACAATCTGACTGCTTTCTGAATTTAAACTCAGAATTTGAGCAGATTTCAACTCTCGAACGAGCGCTTAGGAGATTTCGATGAAAATGAGCAGCCAATAAGCTCAATGAGCACTATCTTTGCCTATAATAATTTTTCACTCAATAATACGATCCTTATAAAAGCCAAATGAAATAAAAAACCATTGTTATCAATTCTAGTGTAAAAATGTATCATTACTCTAGAACAGAATAAAGATATCAAAACATCAACACTTCATTCTCTTGCCAACTTATTGATTTTATGTCATCTCTATACATAAAAGAAAATTGAAAAAAACTCCAAATTAGCAACAAAAAATCGTTGTAATTTCTCATAGATTAATCTAGATACAGCAATAAAGAAACTTATCCAAACCAGTTAGGGTCGGAAATCAATCGGCTTGGAAAAAAATCGGAAAAATTTGTCAATTTTCGGAAAAAACA
The DNA here is from genome assembly GCA_021018995.1 of Chloranthus sessilifolius. Taxonomy (NCBI): domain Eukaryota; kingdom Viridiplantae; phylum Streptophyta; class Magnoliopsida; order Chloranthales; family Chloranthaceae; genus Chloranthus; species Chloranthus sessilifolius. Next base: position 195,143,562 of record CM037584.1, read on the forward strand.
ATGAAAATTCAGAGGAAAAAAAAAGTTATAAAATATATTATTTAATAACTACAAAAACTTTAAAAGAGAAATATTCGAATATTTTTTGGTAAATTCACGAATAATTCGTAAAATTTACCAAGAATTCTTGAAATACGTGATTTTTTGAAAAAGTAAAGAATAACTATAAATTTAGTCGTTTTTAAAAAAATTCGCGAATTATTTGCTACTTTTCAAAAAGTTGGAAATTTGGTCTCTATGAAATGGAAACCATAATTACAGTACATGCAACTTTGAAATTTAAGTAAATTCCCTAGGCACCAGATAGATACCAAATATATAAATAATTTTATGATAACCAAATCAAATTCATTATTAAAAAATATATATATTTAATGAAAATCTAAAATGTAGATTGTGTATTGTCTATGAGAAATTCAACAGCGCGGAGTTAAGGTTCCTCTCTTCCCGATTTGACTGCTTGAATAACAAAACCCTAGCTAGGGTTTTTCTTCTGTCTCTTCTGATTTTGAGTGAGCCCCCAATTTTCTTTATCAAAGATTTGAACCTCACCAACAGGAGCAGGAGCATGAGTTCTATTAGGGCAGAGTCGATTCGATCCTCACATGTGTCTTTTGATCTTGAAGTTGAACCCCCAATTTACTCCATCAAAGATTCGACCCTCACCAGTAGGAGCAGGAGCTCTATGAGGGCAGTGCCAATAACCCACCCTCCAACGATTCTCCTCTCTCTCTCTCTCTCTCTCTCTCTCTCTCTTCCCAACGATTCGACCCTCACCCATATCTTTTGATCTTGAGGACTGAGCCCCAAATTAACTCCATCAAAGATTCGACCCTCACCAGTAGGAGCAGGAGCTCTATGAGGGCAGTGCCAATAACCCACCCTCCAACGATTCTCCTCTCTCTCTCTCTCTCTCTCTCTCTCTCTCTCTCTCCAACGATTCAACCCTCACCCATATCTTTTGATCTTGAGGACTGAACCCCAAATTAACTCCATCAAAGATTCAACCCTCACCAGCAGCAGCAGAGCTCTATGAGGGCAGTGCCAATAACCACCCTCTAATAATTCTTCTCCTCTCTCTCTCTCTCTCTCTCTCTCTCTCTCTCTCTCTAGCTATTTTCCAAGAGCCATTCGCCCAAATCCGTTCAGACTTCTGAAATTTTATACTTCTCGATTATAGTTTAGAAACACATTGTTCTCCTTTTCTAATTTTTCATTGAATCGTCCAGCGTTAAGTTGTTAAAAGACAAAATCATCCTTCAAGTAATTCAAAATTCTCCAAAATCGACTTATCACTGAACGGTTCAGTGATACATTTGTTCAAATAACAAATTTATCGTGGAACGTTTGTTCAAATAACAAACATATCATAAAACTGTCCAACGAGAAGTTTCTTGAGCTTTCAACTTATCGTGGAACGGTCCAAAAGAAGTCTATTCAACTTTAACTTCTCGTGTAACTGTCCAGTGACAAGTTTATTCCGATTTAACATTGACATATAATGGACGTTAATGATAAGTTTGTCCAGATTTTGATTTCTTATCACTAACTTTTCGCGAAACCGTCCAGGAATATGTTTGTTTAGATTCACCATTCTCCGCCAAACTTGGTGGTATTAAAAACTAACTTTGCTGGTGTCAAAAACTAACTTATCACTTAACCAACGATAAGCTTCTTGGTTTTAAAAAAAGCTAACGGTGAACCTTCCAAGTGAAAAGTTCTTTGATTTTAATGGATGCCTCTATTTACAAATTTGGATTCTTCCATCTCAACCCACGTTATATGTGCTTAAATTATTAACTGTTGTGAATCAGATTATGGAGATTATTTTACCACCCAGTCTCTAATCATTTTTCGGGATATATGCCACATGGAATATGACCCTCTGATTGTATGCCCATTATCTTAAGATCCCTTGTGCGAATGATTGAGACGAAATCCGATCTCCATTGGATGATTCAAAGCAGTCAACGTTTTCAGTTGGGATTATTGGGAAATATAGCGTTTGGTGGAGTTTTGGTCCCTTTATTTTTATGGCAAGTTGGGCCTAATAATGGGAAAGCCAGATGACTGCAACGTGGCACCCAAAATAATAAAAAGTGAAAAATGAAAATAAATCTAAGAAGGTCTGCTGTGGGCACACCATTTTTGTTTTGCACATCATATAAAAAGATAAGGGACCGACTCTCTTGAACGTCATTTAAACACCAAAAACTATATATTAGCTTATGATCTTGGAAATTCATATCATTGAAGTGACATATCTTCAAATGAAGGACTATGCGAAAAAAAAAATCACACTTTTTGGGAGATTCAAACCATCCGATCTGTGCACTCTAATATATCGGTTGTTCTTAATTTTGATGGCTGATATTAAAGATCACCAATTGAATGATTTACATCCACTTATAAGCATGATCCTTTCACTGGGGCATGTTACAGTGATGGATTATCACTTAGGACCGATCGAATGATTTGCTTCAATAGGGTGAGATAAAATTTGACATTTTAATGGTGGCAGATCATTTAAACACCAGTTGGTGTTTAAATCTCACATCCCACATTCCATACCCTTTAAAAACCATTGATTGCATCGGATGAGAATATGACATGATGGAGATCATGTTTCACCTTGATATTGCACACAATAGATCTTGAGATCGTGTCGCACATGCCCAAGTTGTTAGTGTTTTATTCCACTAGTCATAGATCCCCAAAAGATGCCACTTGAATCATATGGCACACATCACACTCAAACATGAAATAAAAAACTGATCGTCTGATAAGCTCAACATGATCTCAAAATCAATTGTGTGAAAGATCGGGGTACACAATCTCTATCATCTTATTCGAAATAATCAATAATGGGGTCCGAAAAGGATGCTTTCTAAGAATGCGTGGGCACACAGAGACTCCAAATACAAAATGGGGAAATGTCTCTACTACACCGAAAAGCTCCTATGATCACACTTTTTGACAAGTGCTACATGTTTCGGATCTTCATTAGAATTCGCACGGATTTTCCCTTGCTTGCCTAGCATTTGCAATGTGCTTGTGTTGCACGTGGCCGAGTACTTAGTAGTCTGGTGGTCAGGTCTAATGGCCCGGCCCGAATGCCCCCGTCTTTGAAAAAATATTTTGACTGACATTTAAACAATAAATGAAGTTTAAATAATTTTATACTATTATAATATCACTTTTTATATCACACTATAAGTATGATTTAATATTGTTTCATGTGACACACATCTATGATCAATATAAATTGTCCAAGAAGCAATCCATCATTGAAACATGTTCTAACTAAAGAATCATGCTTCTAAGTGGATGTAAACCATTCGATTGGTGAACTTTGATATCAACTATCAAAATTAGGTACAACGGTTGGTATTAGAGTGCACAAATCGAATGGTTCATATCTCCCAAAAAGTGTATTTTTAGATCCTATAGCCCTTCAATTGATGGTATATCACTTTGACGGTATGACTTCCAAGATCATAAGTTAACAAATGGTGTAAGATCGTTTAAACACTATTTGGTGTTTAAATGACGGTCAGGAGAGTCAGTCCTTTTTTATTATCTAATCGATCGATCAATTTTGGATGATCAATACAAGTCGCTATGACCGTCAAAATTAAATTTACAATCGAATGATTATAATCCTTGGATTGGTTCTTTTGGGCTGTGACCCATCCAAGAGGTGTATGATTGATTGGATGGTCGGGATTACCTGTTATTTGATGCAAAAATGAATGTTGGATAACACATCCAATCATGATCTTAATCTCTAATGCAATTAGGATCTAACTTTATGTAATATATAATAAAATATAAGATTATAATTGACATAGGGCCAATACTCAAACATGCCCATGCACTACAACATAGCATCTTTTATTTAGTTTATCGGAAAAACAAAACATGGAAGCAAGTTTGTATCCTCCTTAGCTCGGTGTAGTAGCGCATGTTCTAAGGCTCAAGGGAGAGTGAATCCTACAAAACAAATGATAGAAACACACCATCAAACGATAGATTTTACAAACGTTGATCCCGCACCACGTAAACAGTCTCATGACTCGAGTCATGCGTAATGCAACTAATATATATATATATGGAGCCGATTAGGTCCTACAATCAAGGATGGTTAGGTCTCCAATGGAGGACAGTGACCGTCCTCTATGATGCACATGGAACTCCATGTGGCACTTAAAATATTATTTGAGTGTCACGTGGAGCACAAGCGGACGATATAGATCAATATTAAAAAAATAAATTTTAAAAAGAACTTTTTAAACCCATGAGTCAAAGTTTGACGGGTTTCATTGGTCCACATTTCACGGTTCAAAAAACACATAGTAGAGATAAGTTTTCAAAATTTTCTTTTCAAAGATGATCTAAGCAATGCACCCGAACTCCACGTGGCATCGAAACAATATTTTGGGTGCCACGTAAAACACCACGTGGAAGCTTATATAAAAGAGGGACACCATTTCCACATATATATATATATATATATATATATATATATATATATATATATATGAGATATGCCATCAAATTCACGATTCATTCATATATTTGAACTAGCTGGGGCACCACGTGACACTCAACTTTATGATAAGCTGCCATGCCGACTTGCTAAAGGTTGATTAGATATCATATAAAAGAAAATTAAAAAGGGCCTCATATATACCGTTGTTTAAAGGAGAACCCATAACTTTACTAAGTAATTTGAAGGACAAATATCTAATATATGTATATAGAGGAGACTAAGAGTGTTTAAATGTGTAGTGTAACTTGTGATCATATGTCACATGCCACGAGATCTAAGTTTGAACGCACGGATCATTACATCCTATTGCCAATGTCTCCCCCATTGTTGCGGAGACTTGACTATCATGAAACTCAGGGCAATGGGTTTCATGAAAGTCAAATCTTCATTGGATGATTTTGGTCACTAAGGGATCAAATCATAATATGAGAAGATCATAGGACTGCTCTACTAATTATATCCTATTACGAGGGTCAATGACTCACTTCCACATTTCTTGCCGATCGGACGGTTCTTGATGTTGCAACGCTTTGGGACCGTAATCCCAATCGCGGGATTTATACCGGCTTGCTTTATGAGGGGTGATAAGAAAACGGCACACAGGCACTTTGGCGAATTCTTGAGCAATGCTATGATCCTTGTGCAACAAGCCGGCGGGACCTTAGCTGTCAGAGACATAGCCGCCCCTAGGCATGGGGTCAAGCTAGTGGCTGCCGCATTGACGGGTGTCTTACCGCACTCACCAGCAGCACGGATTCCGATAATATAAGTGTGTGAAGCTACTAAGAAGATGATCATGCCGGCAAGATGAGTGTTGATGTAGGCAACCATCTTAGGGTACCACTTCTAGGGACACTCTTACACTAGTGGGTATAACATAGCCTTAGAAGACCATATATTTATAGTGAAATATGTGGGGTAGAGCACTTAGATGTGGGATGCCGTTCATTTTGCATCGTAAGACCATGGCTGACCATTTGATCAGAGTCGGACGGTAAAGGGAGATGCACATCTAAGCCATCCATTAAAAATTAATTGACTAGAAACGTGGAAAGAGAGAGGAAACAATGATGATGATGGAAGTGGGGTGGTTGTGGGAGGCGTGCTGTTGTTTTGATGCTTTTGTGCCTTGAAAGTCTTAAAATTATTTCAGGTGCTAATAATTAGAGCTTTTAATGGGTCGGGATTCCTCCTGAGCCCGGCTCGGCGTAGATCAGATTTGGGCTGAAATAAATAAATAATCGAACAAGAAAGCACTCAGGCTGAGTCCCTGTGACGACCTTGACTCGACCTTATATGATATCATCCAATGTTGGGCTTAAGTCTTTGCCCGTTTTTGTTCTTGACATGGGCGTTATGATTCGCCGCCCCAATCCAAAACGCATTCTATCAAGAGGGGAAGGGAATCACTTATAGCTCCCACCTTATAAAAGTATCGTTCTAGTCTCCAATACCATCTATAATGACTCTGACACGACCTGATATGATCAAGGTTTTAAAATCGATCAAAATCGAGTTTATCAGCCAAGTGTTCGGCTGATAAAGATATTTAGCCACCAACATGGCCGATATCGTTCTTTTTCTTTTCCTGCTATAGCCGAATGAAATCGGCTGATTTCACAATAATATCAGATATATTTACCCGATAATATCAAATTAGTTGTAATTTACACGTAATAAGTTTTACCAAATACGGGTTAGAGAAGTGATTTTTCCTTTGATTGCATCCTACATTGAAGCTTCTCAATCCACTGAAATTGATTGAATAATATTAGGGGCATAGGTTAAATTTTATAGGCTGTCACTGTTCAAGGCAACAAATTATTGTTTGACTAAATTATACCTAGATTTTTATTTTATAACAAAGAAGGAGAGAATAAACCAAAGGGGGCTAACTCAATCAGTGACCATCAACGGATACAATGGTTGACTGTTAAATAAGATGATCTAGACTAAGTTTCGTGCCAATCTTTGGCACAAAAAATATAATAGTCCCATATCAGATAGGAAAAAGTCATAATCTTGGGCTATATGTGATTGCGTACACTACATGTCATGACGTGTTTTGAGTGGAGACTTAAGCCCATGCCAAAAATAAAATCGGGGCGGGGACCTAAGCCCAGAACCGGACAAAATTGTAACATGTTGGTCTGAGTCTTCACAGAATGGTATCAGAGCCGAGAACGGCTCTTCTATAAGGTGGGGGGATTATAATAGTCCTACATCGGATAAGATAAAGTTCTGACCCTGAGCTATATGTGATTGCGGACGTTACATGCCATGACGCGATTTGGGTGAGGACTTAAGCCCATGCCAAAAACAAAATCGGGGCGGGGACCTAAGCCCAAAATCGGACAATATTGTGGCATGTAGGTCTGGGTCTTCACATAATGGTATTAGAGCCGATGACAGTTCTTCCATAAGGTGGGGGGATTGTAATAGTCTTACATCGAATAAGGAAAAGTCATGACCCTAGGCTATATGTGATTGCGGATGTTACATGTGATGACACGTTTTGGGTGGGGACTTAAGCCCATGCCAAAAATAAAATCGGGGTGGAGACTTAAGCCCAGAATCAAACAATATTATGGCATGTGGATCTGGGTCTTCACAAAAGATCTTTTCATCATGGTCTTCAAAGCAACTTAGGATTAGAATTTGTATGTTTTAGTAATGACTTAAGTTTAGTTGTCTACAACCAAAGATTTCTCCTTTGCAACCCGGGTTTTCCCATTTTACAGTCATTGACTGTTCATATGATAAAGATCATTCTTCCCCCAATGTTTCACATAATGGATCTTGAGACTATGGGCGTACCATCAGAGGGCCATATATTTTTATTTCACATGGAACACATTTTAAAAGTTAATACGATCATAGTGTGCATTGAACGTAATCTGTGGATCAATTTCTAATGTGTGAATAGTGGAATAAAAAAACTTTGAGCATCTTATATTAAGCACAATATATTAAGATCCATTGTGTGAAAGATTGGGATGAAAAAAGATTTTCATGGACAAGTTTAAAGCAGTCAACTATCTAAGCAACAATAACCTTATGATTATTAATGAAAATACCCAACAGATTAATATTCTCTCTCCGTAGTAACATAAACTTAGGATGACGTGATTTGTGATATGCTTGAAGATCTTCGTAGATATGACTATCTAAAGTTATTGGGGAAAGTATGACCGTTTAAATTTTCAACAAAACAAAAATTAAGTCTTGTAATGAAGATAAAATTAATTGTGTCCGAACTAAAGTGGCCGAATAAATGATTTTTGGATCAGCCCACCCTCAATGAACCGGCCTGATAATGCACAAAGGACTTTTCTATTGATTCTCAAATTTAGAGGAGTCAAGGTCTATATATCAGCAGAAGTAAAATATTTTTCTCTTTTGAATGTAGACTAATAAGCAGCAAACTAGTAACACGAAAATCTTTAAATTCAAAAGTTTATTTAAAAATATACTACCAATTAAGGATTAAAATTTTGGCCGAAATTATTGGTTTCGGTCTCCACCGAAATGATAATTTTGAAATTTCGGTCATAAAATGTATGGGGTTGAAATTTCAGTTTTGATCCTTTTCGAAATCAAAACGATAACCGAAATTTTGATCCTTGCTACTATTGACGTATACCTAATAATATTTAGATGAAGAAAAGTTGCGAGGGTGCTTGAAAAATGCCTCTATATATCTTAGTGGTGAAGGAGATCATGAATTCATGATGGATTGATATTGGTTATATGTCATTAGGCTTACCTCATATCAGCGTGTTGTCACACTGCACGAGCTAAAATCTCGAAGGTGGAGGTGAGAAGGGCTTGGCGGGAGAACAAGGTATTAACTTGAGTATTTGTCCATTGAGGACTGACACATATCGACCAATACATATTGGCCAATACCATTTTGGATTGATGCCCTTTAAAAAAAAAACTACAAAAAAATAACTACAGAAAATTGAGGCATCGGTCGATACTTGATACCTATAGGCCGATACGGGCCTGTATCCACCAATACAAATCACGTATTGATTGACGAAAAAATCAATACGTATCGCTGATGGGTATCAATATCAGCCGATATTTAATACCTTGCTCGAGAAAGCTCCCTCAAAATGGCTATTGAAATCTGCTGAAAGGCATCTATTGATTGTCTATGCCCACGGAGTTTTGAACTGAACAACTTAATTGGGGAGCATACCTAAACGTATATATAGGTACCTTTAAACCTTAAATCATCGTTGATGATTGCCAAAACCTTAGCTTATGCACATACGAGTTTTCCCTACAAAGAAGGACGAAAATAAAGATTAGAGAAGGATGCGTTTGTCCTCGTCACACATATATCCACTTTCCTTTTTAAGGAAGTAGCCTTGTCACCCATCCACTCTCATCCTCTCCATTTTAAGAAAGTAGCCCAAGGATCAAAATTTCAGTTTCAGCATTATAAAATCGAAACCAAAATCCAAAACCACTTTCACCCTCTTTCCATTTTAAGGAAGTAGCCCAAGGATCAAAATTTCGGTTTCGACATTATAAAATCGAAACCAAAATCCAAAATTTTGGATTTCGGTTCGGTGGGGACCGAATCAAAATTTTGGTCATTTCAACGGAAATTTTACACCTTGAAGTAGCCTCGTCGCCCAGCCACTTTGCGTTTTAAGTAAGTAACTTTTGACTTTTGTATAGAGGGGGGAGAGAAGACCTCGTCTCTCCCCATCCCCTCTATACAATTCAATATAGAGGGGGGGCTCTCTACTCCTCCCCTCTATATTGAATTGTATGCTAATGATCGTGTAACACCTTTAGATCATGACGCTTTTAAAACAAACGACTTAAATAGTGTTTTCATATGGTGAGTACCAAAAAATTTAAGTCTTTCTTTTAAGTTATATGTAAGGACAAACTTCTCATTTGCAAATAATGGCTCTCATCTTTTAATAGGAGTGAAATTTTTGGCTACTAGTTGGATTGATCAACCACGTTCGCCACAATACTCAGAAGATGATCCAATTCATCTTGACCGCTGATTCGAACGGTAGCCTCTCAGATCAACATCAACGATCATAGAGTAAATTATGTTATATGTTTTATTCTGAAAGATGGTCCACTGTTCGGATGATCCTGATCAATGGCACCGTTCTCATAGATATTCCATGTGAGATTCTAAATCGCTGTCTTCCCAAAACAAACGGTTTTAGATTCACTAATGAACATCTAGTGTATACTTGAGTACAAAATCCCAAAAATCGCTGAATTTCCAAAAAAAAAAGTGATTTTTTTCCAAAATTTGCATGTTCAGAAAAAATTGATGAATAATTTGGGAATAATTTTCAAACTTTTTTAAAAAATGTTTTTTAATATTTTTAAATTTTTTTTTATATAAATTTTCTCTCTGATTTTTTCTTGAAATATTTTCTTGAACTTGCCGATTATTCGAAATTTTAACCTCCCGAAATTATTGACGAATCCCTAGTTGGTAACTACGCTCGAGTACACCAAATGCAGAGTCTAGAAGGTTCAACGCCTTTTCCACTTTAGAGACGAAATCATGGAACCCACAAATGACATAAACATGACACATCTGTTTTTGCTACTATTCTTTCAAAACATAAGAGTATTACAATTAGAAAAACTAGTAGATTATATTACCTTTCTACAATCTAGAGCCTTCAAGAACCTCCTACAAGCCCCTATCTGAACCCATCTATCAAGATCAGCTATAATATTCTCTTTAAAAAAAATAATATAAGAATTCAATAAATAACTCAATTATTTTCATTAGGCCTACTGCCTTCATGAACCTCTACAATCAGCTATATGATGGTATTTAGCACCATCGAATGTGATACTTCGCTTATAATATTTCTTACCGCTAATTAGTTTATGCTCCTCTCAATCACGACCGTCAAAGAAATGGGTCTCCCCATTCATGGACCATAAACCAATTGTTATAGGAATTAGAAATTTATGACCAGACAATCAAGAATATTTGATCGATTGAACGGTTGTAATCATTGTAAGCATCATGATATATCAAGTAGGGTACTTCTGTTTACAATCCAAGATTTTTTTTCCCTTCTTCTACCCAAGTTTTACATGCTTAAGCATTTGACTGCTTTAAATCAGGCGACGAAGATCAATTTTTATTCTAATTCGGTACAATAGATATTGAGGTTATGGACCTAGCATCATATAGTCAAATAGTTATTTCACGTGGCACTCGTCATGAAATATGAACATAATCATGGTGTACATCAAACGTGATTGTCAAATCACTTTTCAAGATGTGTGCCACCAAAAATTAAAATATGACTATGTAATTTTAGGACTATGATCTAATATTTTGTCAGAGAATGGGATGAAAAAGTTCATCATCTAATTCAAGTAATAAAGGTACCCAACAATACTATTTGGCGGGGCACAAGCCGTACAAGCGTGCTACAAGATAAATCTCTTTCTGCCAACCTAGTCAAACTGTAGCACCAACACAGATATTTAGAAGCGTGAGATCTGTGAAATTGGACTTTTGAACTATTTAGGCCACTAAGCGTTTCACACCCGTGACGCTCGTATGCACCTAATAGGGTAATATAACCTGTGAAATCTTGGTCGCCCCATCTTATCGACATGTTCTCCTGGGTACGAAAATGGGCAACTCTTATCAATTGGCTAATAACCATAGGTCCTCCGATCATTCCATCTGAATTATTTAGGGATACAAGTACGGTGTATCAAACCCAATCGATACCATTTTGACGGTTTTTGATCGGTTCGGTTTGCCTGAAATCAAACCAAAATGAATCGGTTTTAATTTGGTTCGGTAATTTTATTTTATTTTGAAATCGAATTGTACCAAAATATTATAGTTTATTTGGTACGGTTTGGATATTTTTATTATTTTTTATATTTTTAATGTATTTTCTCGATATTTTCTGATTGTTTTGGTTTTCTCCTCTCATAATACCCTTCAATTTTGGTTTTTATCACCCTAAACCGAAATCGAGCCGAAATGGAATCCGTTAGGGTCGGTCTGAGTCAGTCTTCAGGCCGTTGCAGTCCGATTTGGGGATTCGGGCCAAATGTTGCATACCTAAATCCAGCCCATGTAATTTATTGGGCAGTTTGAAAATTTCTAATTACTGTGGAATTTGGAACATTTATATCCAAGAAGTAATGCATTTTTATTTATTTTTAGACAATCAGTTCTTCAGTTTGGAGGGACCTCACAAATGAAGTAATGTATTTATTCAACGGGCTGGATTGAATTGCATGATGGATCACTATTATCTTTGGTGGTGCTAAGCGTCATCATATAATTATCTCAATCTGATAATGCTTTTTTAATAAGAGAATAAAGCCAAAAAGAATAATTAAGTCAAGCTGGCAATAGAATAGTATATAGTCTGTTCCCTCCTTTAAATTTCATTCTTCACTCTTATCAAAAAAATAAAGAAAAAGAATTCATTCTTCACTCCATTTTGAGCGAGAGAGAGAAAATCGAGAGAGAGAGAGAGAGATGGGAGGAAATCGAACTGTTGGGATTGGCATGGACTATTCACCGAGCAGCAAATCAGCACTACGTTGGGCTATCGATAATTTAGTGGACGGTGATGATCGCATCATCTTGATTCACGTGCAGTCTAGCAAATCAGAAAATGCTCAGAAAAAGCTCTGGGAGGATACTGGGTCGCGTATGTAACATTTTTTTTTATGGACAACCTCTTTTTTTTTTAAATTTCATAAATTTTCCTTTTATTTATTTTTATTATATTTTCTAAAATTTTCAGCTTTGATTCCGCTGGAAGAATTTAAAGAAATGAATTTATCCAAGCAGTATGGGATTTCCACTGATCCCGAGGTTTTAGATATTCTCGACACGGTCTCCAGGACAAAACGGGTATAATTTATTTCCCTTCTTTCGCCTGTTATGGTAAAATTTAGTGTCTCAAGACTCTCAATGGGTTCAATGGGTTCTTCTGAGTTCTGATAAATGCTAACGTGAGCCGCATCATGTTCTTCTGAGTTCTGCAATGGGTTGTTATATGGTGGTGGTTAGCCATGACAAAAGAAGAAATTGCCCCCTTCCACAACGGTATACTATTTTCCCCCAAAAAAAAAAAAACAATGGTATGCGTTCTATGATTCAGACCGTATCCTATGGGCCATGGTCGAAATATTGAAGTAAATCTATCACCATCAAAATCTGTCATTTACAGAGGTCAAGATGATCAATCGGTTGAACGGTGTGGATCTTCTTTTTCTGATGAATAGAAAAAATAACGCCGTTGCCGGGGATCGAACCCGGGTCACCCGCGTGACAGGCGGGAATACTCACCACTATACTACAACGACTCATGTGCTTATGACCAACTTATGACCAACTTATATGTGAATATAATCATATTTCTAGTAAAAGGATCATTAAATAAATGAAATTTTAATGCAATTGGTTAACTTATTATTTGCTTCGTTAAGCCATTAATTAATTTTATTTATTTTTTGCTACAAAATGAAAATTTTATAAACATTTATAATAGGCAGTGACTACTTGCATTCGAGATCTATGTTGCATAAATTTAAAAAAAGAAATTTGATATTTTGAGACCAGTGTGCATTTTGTAGTTTGTACAACATCTAAGCAATCTAGCCTTGTAAAAAATTCTCCAAATTAATCAAATCTTTAAAAAAAATCTCCGAATATTCACTTGAAAAAATCATGAATTATTTGCAAAATTTTAAAAACATACAATCTTTAAAAAATTAGTTTAATTCGCAAAACCTCAAATTTGTGATTATTTCGGATAATTTGGTGACTATGATTCGAACTTGGTTAATATGATTTAAGGCCAAAATTTAGCACAAATTAACATTTATTCTTCCCTCAAATTATTATTTAATTTAAGATTTATTGTATAATATGCTTCTTCTTCCTGTTTTGGTAACTGAGATTAGAACCATTTGGCGTTGACCAGGTCAAAGTGATATCTAAGATTTATTGGGGTGATCCAAGAGAGAAGCTATGTGATTCGGTTGAAGATCTCAAGCTTGACTCCATTGTGGTTGGAAGCAGGGGTTTGGGAGTCCTTAAAAGGTTTGAGAGCATTTATCCTTAAAATTTATTGACTGTTTTGAATTATACGATAAATAATAGTTTTCCTTCCTATTTTTAGACGATGGCATACTATGGAACGATCAATTTTTGTTTTCCATGGGTAAATCTCAGAAAACTTACCCTAAAATCTAGTTTGGGCATAATGTGTGTTACATATATTTTGAGTCACTTTGATTTTTTTTCGTTGTTGTGCCACATGGAATCAAATATAAAATCTTTGATGGTACGCCTATGCTTTGACTTAGACAATGGAAATCATTTTCGTTTTAATTTTCTGCACAATGGATCTTAAGATCATAAATATACTATCATACAGTCAATTTTTAATTTTACATAGCACATCCCAAAAAGCATTGCACCCTATGAGAAGGTAGACACACCTTTGACTGCAACCATTGACTGCTTGAAATCAGGCAATCGTGATCGTTTTCGTCTAAATTTTTAATTTTACATAGCACACATCCCCAAAAAGTGACTTGAAAATCATACGTAAGCGTGATTTGTCCCTTCCAAGTCAATTTTTTTAGGATATTTTCATTTAGAATTAAAAAATTATCATTTAATGATACGTCCATGATCTCAAGATCCGTTAGGGAAAAGATTGAAACTAAAAACAATCTCTATTTTCTCGTATTAAAGGTTTGGCATGGGTGCGCCTACCTTCTAATAGCGTGCAAATACATAACAAGCATGACGAGAGGTTAACGAAAAAAACCTGAAAGGCATATTGGAATCAGCTATGACTGACACGTGTTGGAAAACCTTGCTAGATCTTTGTAACGTGATCTTATGATATTGTAAATTTGTAATTTTTGCATGTGGTGCAGGGTGTTGCTTGGGAGTGTGAGCAACTATGTAGTCACAAATGCTACCTGTCCCGTAACAGTAGTAAAAGGGGCGGCAGCATCCAAACCCTGATTTCAAGAACAACTACTACTTTGTCGCTTTTTCTTCATTTGGAGCCCCAGTTGTTGGTGTTTGTTTGTTGCACGTGGAGCTGTGTCATATAGTACTATAGCATCATATCATGTAACACTTTAAGCTTGACGTATACATTGTATTTGTGTTGGATTGTACACCTGTTCTCTTCTCTCTCTCTCTCTCTCTCTCTCTCTCTCTCTCTCTCTCTCTCTCTCTCTCTCTATAGGCTGTCAACGGGCTGGGCTCACCCCGAACCCAGTTGTGGCAGATTTCGCTCAAATAAAATTCCTGAGCTCGGCCCGATTTTGTATTTGGGCTGGGTTCAGGCCGCTCAAAGCCCCAACCAAATTCATCCCGGCCCTGAAAAGCTTGACTATTTGATAGAAAAAAGTTGGCTCGGCCTGAATCAGGCATGGCCTGAACACTGTTCGGGCTAAGCCAGGATGAAATTTTTTATTTAGGCTGGGTTCGGGTCTAGTTTTTCCAATATCAAATATAATCTGGCTGACCAAAAGCCCGATCCCGGCCCGTCCCGTTGATAGGTGTACTCTCTCTCTCTCTCTCTCTCTCTCTCTCTCTCTCTCTTAATGGCCCCAATGGATCACTGTAAGAGTTGGAAAGAGGCCTTGTTTGGGCTTGCATTATTAAAATTTTAATAAGCCCAGGTAGAAACGGGCCAGGCGTGGGCCTACATTGTTTAATTTCAGCAAGTCTTTTACTTGCTCTCATGGCCAAAAATTCGTAACTAGTGACTCGTTTCTCTTTCTTATTTTTTCTGAAGGAAACCCGTTTCTCTCTTTAAAACAACGGGAGGGGATCCTATACTAACTCTTTATAATTGGGTTTAATTGACCGTTGAGAGAGAGAGTTTTGGGCTTCGAGATGTTTGTAGAATTGCCACTCCTTTGACCATCGTGATTAAGTCTTTAAGATGTTAGAATAAAAAAACGTACCTCTCCCACGCATTCTCTGAAACCCTCATTTCCCAGAGCCCTTGAAAATCATTGATTGTTTCGAGTTTAGACAGTATTCTATGCGTCACATATTATCACGACCCGAAATTCTACCCCATCCCGAGGGCCTAGAATTTCGAGTTATGACCCGCACATATCTCGGATATGCTAAGCGGACATACACCTAATCAGAGTTCTCGCGCAATAATGGTTCCACGAAATCCGTGAAAGCCAACACATAAAGGTGGAAATAAAACCAGCCATAAATAATGAATAAATGCGATAGAATCAACAAATCTACCAATAAAACATAATTCAAAGTTGGAGAAAAATCCGATAAAGGAAATCATAAAATTAATGATAATAATAGGGATCCAATCTACTACCAAGTCTGCAGCGATCAATATCCAGCACTCGGATCGAAATTAGCACCGTAGCCCTCCTGGTACTCAACACTCGCGGGATCAATGAAATCGGTAGGATCTGGATGACCGACGTCTACTCCACTAGCGTAATCACCTGCAACTGTTAGATTATCGTGGGATGAGTTTACTCAGTCACGTAAACTCAGTGGGATACACCACCAATCCACCCCATACTACTCAGGTGCATTGTGGGAGCGTCTTGTGAGTGATAAATATAATATGTCAAAGCAGATAGCAAAAGAATGACAAAATCACATGCATATTGTAAAGCTCATATCATAAATGCAAGACTATGATCTAGACACTCATATCCTAACGTACCTTACCATATCTCATAACATATCCTACCATGTCTTATTATTATTCTCGCACATACGTAGACATCGCATGAGCGTAACTAACATACTCGTGAAATCCTAAACGATCTGCGGTCATTTGCTCGAGCTACCATGGAGGGTCAACATAGTATCATACCACCATATCATAACGCCCTCGTGTCATATTCATACTCCACCATCCAGCCAATGGGGAGACATAATGGCCAAACTCACTCATAACATACTCATACTCATAATCTCTCCCAGAGATCCGTCTTGGCTGAAAGACGTTGTTGCCCTTACGGTGGCTACACAAGGAACACGCGTCTGTAGACTTAAGTTCTTTATCTTTTCTTTGGCCTACACAATGATGCCTTATTATCGTATCAGATCATAGCTTATCTTATCTCATACTCATATCTTATCATACTCTTATACTTAATCCCAGATGCACTATAGTGGCAACTTTCCTAATTCACGCTTCCCAAGGAAAAGGTTGTAGTAGCATGGATGTACTTCGTGTGACGATTACTATCATAGAGGCGTTGCATCCGTACATGGACGCCAATATTCCGAGTTTCACGTGATCGTAGAAGAAACTTCACCACAGGCAAAGCCTATGGTCGAACCTCATAACTTAACTCATAACTCATACTATCATATTTGAACTCGGGGTGATCGGGTCGCCGTATATGCCACCGTATACGAGGTTACACTGAATTCACACTCACCCGACTCGTCATGGGTCCCATTCCACCATGAGTTGTAAGGCATGTGAATACGGTGTATTTCTCGCTTCGATACCATCTCAAATAATCACCACGCAAGCATAGGCATGATCTCATACACTCTCGTACTCATGATCTAACATATCCTTAACTCATATAAATTGATTAAGTTACAAATACAAAAGTATCACACATACAGAATGGTTTACACTTAGATTTTGGTTATATTTATGTTTATATTTATTTACATACCACACCAATATAATTATAGAATATGGTTATAAGTATGATTTTGATAATCGAGTTCGATTTCATAAAGACATCAAGTTCTAACACTTTATGTTATCGAGTGGTCGCGTTAAGCGATAAAAGCGAAACTTTTATATATTATTATTTATCATTATTAAATGCCCAAATTAAATATTATTATTTTTAAAGTTAAGTACATCACGACCATCGATCGCAAAGTGCAAGTGCACTAAATTTTTTTGGTCGTGCAAAAATGAAATTTTGGTGTGAATCAGGTCGTCTATTCGGATGAGAATCGATCGATTGAAAAAAATGAAAATCGATAGATCAGATTTAATAAGGTGTAAGTTGTCGTTTGGCTCATGATTGATTGGTCGATTTTAATAGGTCAATCCATCGATAAAAAGGAAACTAATTGGGCTCTGACATGGGATACTACTACTCATATATCTTATAAGATAATTTTATAATATTAAAATAAGGTAGTAATCAAGTACATTTATTTTATATGATAATAAAATATAAGTATATAATATTTATTAATTTTATATTACTATCTAAAATCACTTTCTCTTTAAATATATCATAATATATTATAAAAGATATTTTAATTAATTTAATACCATCTTATGAAATGAAATCAGATGGGCTGATCTAAATCAGATGGGCCAAAGTCCAACATCGAATGGGTCAAAGTCCAACATCAGATGGGTCACGGTCCACGTCAGATGGGTCACGGTCCAACATCAGATGGGTCACGATCCACGTCAGATGGGTCAAGATCCAACATCAGATGGGTCAAAATCCGACATCAGATGGGTCACGGACCAACACTAGATGGGTCGCAGTCCAACATCAGATGGGTCACGGTCCAACATCAGATGGGTCACGATCCACGCCAGATGGGTCACGGTCCAACATAAGATGGGTCACAGACCTCCAACATCAGAATCTCACGTGGTAACCTAAGTATGAACTTGTCTAACGCTTAAGTTGCTTATTTAGTGCTAACTCATCCTCTCTATCGACCATATATATATATATATATATATATATATATATATATATATTACCTCCCATGGGAGAAAATTCAAACTCCATCGTTGGGCATTATAAGGTGATCCCATGGTAAGCTCTCTAGTTTTAGAGTCAATACTCAATTGAGACCTCATGATATTAATAATAATATTACTTATTAAAATTTGATCACGCCTACATAATTTATATCGTTTGAAAATTATAGCCTTGGGAAATAATTATATATGTATATATTTTTTTGTTTTGATAAGTAACCGCAAGATTTATTGTTGCTTGCTAATATAAATGTAGTCACTTCTTGATTTTTATTGTATAGAGTCTTATGTTAAAATAATCTATGTAATATCTTTTTCCTTAAAACAAAGTCTTAGATACTACATGGGACCTTTTGTATTTGGACTTGGAAATATGTTTAAAATAGGTCATGGGTCTATATATATATAGAAATGCTTAATTTCTAGAAAATATAAAATATTATAAAAATTTTAAAGAAATTATAGGTTTAAATCATGGTTGCGTAGATTTTTAGTTTGAACTCAGATTCACGATTTTATAATGTCCATAAAATGTCTTTTACTAGAGGGATGATGGAATAGAGTATTAATCATTTGTGTTATCTTTAATTGTTAAAATAATAAAGTATAAAAAAAAATAATAACATTAACAATTAGGAAAATAATTATGACTAAATTACAAGCAATCACATCTAGGGCAAAATCAATAAAATTATATTATAAGCAATCACATTTAGGGCAAAATAAATAGGACTAGATTATAAGCAATCACATCTAGGGCAAAATCAATAAGATTAGATTATAAGCAATCATATTTAGGGCAAAATAAATAGGACTAGATTATAAGCAATCACATCTAGGGCAAAATCAATAAGATTAGATTATAAGCAATCATATTTATGCTAACCACTTTACTCATTTTAAAATAATATTGTAAAGAATGAAATAAAGTTTATTTTATTTAGTCCGTCGATACGCGATCGAACGTATCCTACGCGACGGGATCTGAGAAGAATGAGATGGATGGATGGGTACCCACCTCTTGAAGCGTGACCGACAGATCGACGACGATTAGGGCGATAGAGATCGGGGTCCACACGATGATCCGTCCATGATTACGCCGCCTTCTTCCACCACGATTTGACGGCAGAAAAACACTACGGTGTTCTTTGTGGAAGAATACACAAGAAATTTAAAAGAGATTTGGATGTTTTTAAAGAAGGGTGGCCAGAGAAGAAGATGGAGTGACGGCTAGGGTTTTTAAGAAGAATTCTTATAATAATGATTTATAATATATGGGCATTAATTCAGTGCTAAGCGGTCGCACCAAATAAGGGTGTATAGGCTTTTAATTCAAAGTTTAAAATAAAGGTTTAAAACTCACAAAGACAATTTTAAATATAATACCTTTTTAAAATCAAAATGTGTATTTTCTCAACTAGGGTAGGTTCTGGTGTAGAGCACTAACACCATGCAAGGTATAAAACACAATCTAACACCAATAAAAGAAAGTTCAAAAATTCGAGTTGTTACACATACCCTCACAAAATAGCCTTTGATTTATACGACACATCACATTCAAATGTGAATGTAGGGTCATTTTTGGGAATCTGGGGCACATGAAATCTAAAACTGACCGTCTGATAGGTCCATAATCTCAAGATTTATTATGTGGAAGATCGGGGTAAACATGATCTCCATTATCTAAATTGAAACGATCAATAATTTTTAAAGGATCTAGGATGTGAGCGCTTTCAAATAATGTGTGGCCGCAATTCCTGTAAAAGAATGCGAAGTTGTATGGGATCAGTGTATCAGTATCTTAAATGCCATAGAAGATATTTTGTTTTAATAATGAATGAGCAATCACAATCGCATCTAGGCACCTCACGAGATAAGATTATACATAGTTAATATAGACTTGTGAACCACTAATCTTTATTTTACCATTCTTAGGTTCCTTATTCTACTATTTTGGTACGCAAAGTGACCTAGTCGGGGTTAACGAATAGATCAGTATCGAAAAAACTATCAAATTCAAGAAAAAACAAGGACTAAATTTGAAAGAATAAAAAACAAAATTATAAAAACATATTAATTAAAATGAGTTCTTAGGCCACCCTAGGGATTTAATTATCTGCGACTTTTTCAATAAGAAGGAGATTTGGTCACCATGCCCCCAGCAGTCACTTATCAAGTAGACCCAAAATTAAGCAGCACCATCTTGCCTAGTGTCCTTTGGTGTCCCAACTTCTCTTCCAGTTATGGATATAGGTCTCTATCAAAAAAAAAAAAGCTATGGATCTATGGCCAGGCAGTTACCTGTAGGAACATACATGTTTGGTTCTCAAGAGTCAAGAGACTTCCTAGTCTAAACAAAAGCAATCATGTGTATCTTATTATTGGGAGCCATTACTTGCACACGATTTTCAAGTGATTGTACCTAATTTAAAAGAAAGACTTACAAGTTTGGCGACTTCTACTATGTGAAAACAACATCTAAATTGTTTGATTTAAAGGCAATAATTTAAAGATATCAATTGCAAAATATTAGAACAAAATATAATTTTCACCATTTGATTAAATGGAGTCGAAGGTTATTATATAATTCAAAAGTTGACTACAATAGATCATATGACAAGTATTGTGTTTTGCTCCAATCTTATATACCAAAGGTCTATTGATCATAAACTTCAAATCAGACGGCCCACATTGCATTTTTACAAATCACATGTTCCTAAAATATCAAGTCTTTCTTTAAATTTGGTGCAATCACTTGAAAAATGTGTGCAAGTAATGACTTCCCATATTATATTATATTATATTATATTATATATATATATGGAAATTATTATATGGCTTGAGTTAAGGGACATAAGCCCATGACTCGAACTCTTATTGGCTGCATATTACATCCAGTTACATCAAGTGACTTAACAATTTTTTGAGCAAAAAACTGCCGCTATTAACAAAAACTATTAAAGATTATTAGCGGCAAAGGTATTAGCGACAGTTTTTTGTTAATCGCGGCAGTTCTTAGCTACCGCTAATAGTCTTGTTTTTTGTAGTGATATATATATATATATATATATATGGAAAAGGCATTTGTCCTCCATGGGAGGACGATCACGATCCTCCAGCCTTCCACATGGAGCTCTACATGGCACCTAAAATACTTTTTGGGTACCACATGTACCTTGAGTACATTGCTTAGATCATCTTTGAAAAAAAAAAAATTCAAAACTCATCTCCAACGTGTATTTTTGAATCGTGAAATATGGACCAATGAAAATCGTCAAACTTTGACTTGTAGGTTTAAAATTTATTTTACGAATTTTTTTTTTAATATTAATCTAAACTGTCCACCTGTGCTCCACGTAGCACCCAAAAAGTGTTTTGAGCGCCCCGTGGAGCTCCACGTAGATCTTGAAGGACGGTCACCGTCCTCCATTGGAGGACCTAACCGGCTCCCAATATATATATATAGGGTCGAGATATGCACCCGGGTATAGAGATATCTCTACACCAATTGATATGAGCGCGACATGTAGCACTCTTTTTGTGAAGTGATGGGTGACATAAGAACCACTTTACTAACTAGGGTTGCACTTTTTGTGAAGTGATGGGTGGCATAGAAACCACTTTACTAATTAGGGTTACACTTTTAAAATGTTTTCATAGTTAAATACTCTTTCACCCGTCATTCTTGACTTTTTTAAATTTATCTTCACTTTTTCAAGAAACTGTCAAATTATTTTTTCAGATATATTTTACTCAAAAACTGTGAGCGCTCGATAGCGAGGCGCTAGCCCCCAGTGCCGAGATGTCAGTGCTGCGCTAAAAAAAGACAAAATGGGGCATTGGTGTCTCATTTTAGGAGCGTCGATGCCTCTATATTAAAGTGTTGGCGCTTCGCTAAAAAAAAAAATTATATTTATTTTATCGAAGCATTAGCGCCTCTATATAGAAATGTTGGTTCCCCTGAAACAAGGCACCAAAGCCCCCCCCTTTTTTTTTTTAGCGAAGCGTTAGCACTTCGATATAGAGGCACTGATACCCCGACGCTGACACCTTGGCGTCGGAGTGTCAGCGCCTCACTATCGGGATTTTCGTACTAGCATTTCGCTACCGGGCGCTCACATTTTTTGAGTAAAATATAACTAAAAAAGTAAGTCTGATACTTTTTTTAAAAAAGAGAGAAGAGAGAAAGAAACTTTAAAAGTACTTCTAAAAAAATCTAGAATGACAGCTAAAAGGGAATATAACTTTTAAAATATTTTAAAAGTTTAACCGTAATTAGTAAAGTGAGTCCCATGCCGCCCATCACTTTGCAAAAAAAGCATTACGTATCACACTCATATCAATTGGTATAAAAATATCTCTATGCTCAAACGCATTTTTTTCTTTCCCACATATATATTTATTGTTTCAATTTAATTGTATGAAAAAATATGGTACAACGGGTAACCTAGCTAGTAGAAAAAAGTCCTATTGTATGGAAAAATATAAAATACGGGTAAGTACTTTGTTTATTTGCTAGTGGTGCATCAACAAGGATTTGTGATATGGCATTTTGTCGGTGATCCAACATATTTATGTGCTGCAGTTTTGAGATACGACTAAGGGAAACATTTTAAGGAAGGGTACCTTTATTAGCAATCACGGAATTTTGTTGGACGCTAATATTAAAATTTATTAATTGTTAGATTATATCTTGCACCAATCTTTCACACAAGGGATTTTAAGGCCATGAACACAACATCCGACAATCAATTTTCAATTCTACATAACACAGACCTTAAAAAGTAGCCCTAAAATCACAGGGCATAAATCACACTCAAATGTTACATTAGAGTCACATTTTTTGGAATATGTTTCACGTGGACTCAAAAACTGACCGTCTAATATTTATGGCCTCAAGATCCCTCGTGTAGAAGATTAGAGCAAAACATGATCTCCATCGTCTGATTTAAAGATATCAATGAAATTTTATTTGGATTGGTGCCCAACAATATTCTGTAGGCGCTAATAAAGATACCCTTTCATGATTTGTATCTTTGGGGCACTTTAAGAAAGTGCCTACTTTTAAACCGTTGTAGCTTATTCTCTTTGTTTGAATAGTTTTAGGAAATTATGCTTTTAGCCATTTTAGAAAACATGCTTATTATATATGGGTTCAATGTGGCACCTTTCCACGGATCAGGCGTCACCAAAACTTACCCAAGGAGTATAAAATTGAGATTAGTTTGTATAGTCAACAATTAGGTGTAACTACGAATTGCGTGCCTCTTAAAATCTGTGTGAGTCTTGAGGTTTGACTTTTCAGGCATTTTGAATCATTTTCCCACCAACTCATAAATCATAATCACTCAAAGTAAATAAAAGGTCTAAAGTCTTCTAACTACACAACCAGTCAATAAAAAGGGAACCACGCCAAAATAAAATAAACACCACAGTGATCATAACTAACATACGCCGTTGGTCTTCCTTGCCATGACGAACTTCTTCCACACTGTTGTGATCTCTCTCTGTGTCTCTAACGGCGTCTTCTTCACCGTAACGGAAACAACCGTCGGGGCCGTCTTTGAGGGCATATCGTCGAGCTCGTTAAGGACTTTTTGGATGTCGATCACTAGGCGCTCGGCGAGCGTGCGGCTGAAGTCCTCCCTGATCACGACACGTAGCACTGTTATATGTTGTGCGTCGGGGGGCATGGTGTAGGCCGGCACAATCCACCCAAAACGGCGCAAGTAGTC
Organism: Chloranthus sessilifolius; assembly: GCA_021018995.1. Taxonomy (NCBI): domain Eukaryota; kingdom Viridiplantae; phylum Streptophyta; class Magnoliopsida; order Chloranthales; family Chloranthaceae; genus Chloranthus; species Chloranthus sessilifolius. Next base: position 195,167,636 of record CM037584.1, read on the forward strand.
CGAAATTTCGAACTCGCTGTGTCGGGTGTTGTCCTTTAAAGAGAAGGCCACTAGCGGGACGCCTTTATCTTTGGAGACGATGTTAAAACGGCCCGTCTTTTCGAGACCCTCTTTTAAGACCATCGCGTTTTCGTTGCAGTTCTCCATGATGTTGCGATAACCCTACACGTGTCCATTAATACATTACACGATTAAATATCAAAACGGGCGATTTTGTGATCATAAGTGAGATGCCTCTGAACTCCCTTCAAAACACATTCCTTACATATTAGCTAATGATAAGTGTGTTTATGCCGGTAATAAAATTAGCTGAGGGGATATGCGTCCGGAATCGGGATGCAATCCTAGAGGGCCGACATGGGCGCACGCACATATCTAGTGCATTGAATTTCGTAATCTTTGAGCTCATTTTCAACCGTACATATATATTAGATTAGGCCAAAATTGATCTTAACTAAGTTATTGTGACACCTGAACCTTGTGTTGGGTGTCACATAGTGCCCAACTGGTTTGAACGCAGGCTTAGGGCTGCTTTGGGATGCCCAGTCTAGAGCTTTAATAAAATATCATGTCCAACTAAAACAAACCTATATAGACTCACCTCATAGCCCAAACGAATTAGTTGATAGTATTGTGCAATGATTTGACTCGAACCTGCAATATACACAATCACAAGTGACCCACACGTCTCATAAAAAAAATACTTCCTTAGTCAATTATTTCAAATGATTGTTGATGGTATAGGAGACTATGACGAAAACATACCTTTGGAGAAGTTCAGAGTGAAAGTAGGCTGATCAGATCCCAAGTAGTTGATGTGGAAGATGAGTTCTTCAGGCAAGTCTTCTTTGTTCCTCCATATCACCCAACCGACTCCCGCGTAAACGAGCCCGTATTTGTGACCGCTCACGTTGATGCTCTTCACCAGAGGCAACCGGAAATCCCATTCCAGCTCTGGGTATAGAAATGGGGCAATGAAACCACCACTCGCAGCGTCCACGTGGATTGGAGTATCCCATCTAGAAAAACAATAATATTAATAACAAATTTAAAAAAAAATTAAAATAACACTATTAATGCCATAAAGAAAAAAAAAAATCCAATTCCAGCTAAACTTGAAAATCAAAGTATAATGAGGTCTTTGCATTTACCTCCTATGATATGTCTTACTTAAACTCTGTATCGTGTGCTTCACGTATTTAGACTTTAGACTACGGGCCTTGTTTTTGTGTTTACTTTACTTATTATGCCCTATAGTGATGGATCAATTACAAAACTAATCTTTGATTTCTCTAAGTCAGACAATGAGGATGTCTTTCACCATATTCTTCCACCTAGTGAGTCTTGAGGTATGAAACTTGCTATCAAGCTATCAGATTTTGATTCCACCCAGTGATTATGGGTGTATATCAAACGTGGTTATTGAATCACCTTTTGAGACGTGTGCCATGTTAATTCAAAATCTGAATGTTTGATTGTAAGTCCATGATCTCAAGATCAATTTGATCAAATATCAGGGCTAAAAGGAATCTCCATCAATCAATTCAAATCGGGTATCAGTTTGCCTGGGGTCGATACGTATTGGCCAATTCTAAAAAAAACAGAAACAAAAAACTCGTTGAAACCGAGATGTATCGGCCGAAACCCGATTCGTATCGGCCGAAACGGGATACCGTTACTTATCATTTTGGCAGAAAACCGATACGTATCGCCAATACGTATCGGTATCGGCCGAACGTATCAGTCGATTTTTTATACCTTGGGTAATACATAGGGGCGGAGTGCATATATGACATACCTCGAGGGGTTCGGGGGGTAAAATGCAAAAACCCTCAAATATAATTTATTTTACATACCAATATTTGCAACGAATATTCAATATCACAAATCTTGAGATTATGGCTCACCTATAACAGACAGTCCAATAATTTCATATGCCACACACATCTCCAAAGTAGCTATTATCATGGCATACCATGAGAAGGGGTTCTTGGGTCACTTTTGGAGATTTGTTCTATATGAAATCAACATCTAACCATCTAATACATCAGTCATGATCTCAATATCCATCGTGTGGAAGAATGAGAGGAAATGTGATTTCTATCATTTGATTCAAGGTAGTTAACAACTTTAATGGGTAAAAACCCTGCATATGTAGAATCTTCGGTTGTAAATATTGTACTCTTGAGTCCGTGACAATGGGCATGTTTGATGGACGACGAATTTAAGGGCACTCATCGTTACATGTGATGATGTGTAACGACGAGCGGATACGAGAGTCACTCTTCGTATCCGTTTTTCGGTAATCATACGCTAAAAGGCAATCAAAACACATTATCTGTTGCTCTATCAAACGATCGCTCACGATCATCGTCACATTTATAATTGTGAAACGCATTTCAAGAGGCAATTAAACGTACCCAATGTTGCCAACCCTCTAATCTTTGTCCAATAACATTTTGTGTAGACTGAATACAAAAAGGGCATCGGAGTTGGCAGGCAAACTTATTCTAAAGTAACAATCAATCTTTACACTTTCAGCATACATTCAAATAATAATCTATCACAATTCAATCTATTGATGTCCACCCTTTGACGTTAACCCTCTGTCATTGTCTTCGGAGTCGGGAGCATATAAGAGTGACAAATATTTCTTTGAAATTCACCAAAATGATAGAAAAAACTTTTCACGAAATTTTAATGATGTTTTCGAAATCGCTAATTTTTATTGATTTCGACAAAATTAACAAAAAATTTCATTGATGAAATTTTTACAATAATATTTTAATAAATATTAAATATAATTCTTAATATAGATTTTTGTACTTCTGAAAACTTTTTCAAAACCTTTTTAAAATTTCCCAAAATTTATCCGAAATAACCCCTATCGAAAATTTTCAATATACGGTTGGTAACCGATACACTCATAATTTAATTAAATGAAAAATGAGTGGCTTTTTTGGACACGTGGTATAATTTTTTATCAAGTTTTCCATCAGTCTAAAGATTTGGGAATCGGTGATTGGATAAAAAATGTGATTCATGTCATATGAGACTTGGCCATTTGGGTATCTAAAATTTTCCATCACTATCAAGTGATTCAAAGTGGGCAAACACTTGTAAAAATGAACCGTTACCACTTAAATCTCTTAAAATTTGTTTTAGCATTTCATTCCAGAAGCATGTGACGGCCCACTTTAGAAAAGATTCACCAGCTAGGAAGTGGTAGACAACTATTTCCAAAAACTGGCTTTCACATTCCAAGGCCCTTGAAATACGTGGAAATCTTCCTTGGACAAAATTTAACGGCATCAAAGTTTTCTAAGTTAGTTATTGAATAATGGCATACCCTGTTTCTTGGTTCTTTTTGGTTAAGAGATCATTCAAGAGCTTCACGTCCTCAAATTCTCCGTTGAGGGTGGAGCCGAGGATAGCCGCCACACAGATGGTGTTCTCGTCTACCATCTTCACCGCCTCCTCCGGGTCCATCACATAGTAACCCTCTCTCAACTTCACTTCTTTCAGTTCTACTTCGAAGTACCTTGCGAATTTCTCCCAACATACCTGATATCATAGTCACCAAGTAGGGGTTCGCGAATAAATAAAAATCTGGCAAAATTTGTCAAATTCAGGAAAGAATCGCTCAAATTTTGAACCAATAAAAAAAAAAATTATAGATATGTAATAATTATAAATTATAAGAATTAAAAAAACAAAATAAGATTTTTTTGTTTAATTCATTATATATATTCATGAATAATTTTTGAAATTCGCAATTTTTTGAAAAACTCGAAAAGAATTATAATTTTATTCATTTTTTTTTAAAATCGCCAATTATTCTGCAACTTTTTTCAGAAAGTCTGGAGATTTTAGTCAGGCCTGTCATTAAATTATAGAAAGTATGGAAAAATCGGAACAGATGTCGTCAAAAAGTCGGCAACTATTTTGCCCATGCATAAAAGCAAAACAATATACTCCAAATCATGATTATTTCTTTTTTTTAGATGATGAGGCATCCGAGCAACCAACTAAATCGTGGGACACGGGTAATACCCGCACATCACACATTTCAGGTAAATAGGTAGTGGGATAACACTTTTCATTTATATAGGATTAATATCATGGGTCAAAATTTCGTCCGCTACCGATATGTATCGGTTTTGGATTGGGATGATACGGTACATTCAATGTATCGTATCGCCATTTTGTATGCATATACCCGGACGATACATTCAATGTATCGTCCGATACGTATCGGTTTTGAGCTCGGAAGATATGTATCCAATACCTGGTATTTTGACCCATGATTAATATAATAAAGTAACTACCATTATTGTTGCCCTCTATTATGTAACCGTTCTCCATTTTAAATGAAAAGGATAAGATTTCATCTCAAAAAAAGAAAAAACAAACTATCCTAAATTATTGTTATTTAATAAAAAGCTACATTCCCTATTACAGAGAGAGGACAACTATTTGCACACGAGATTTGTGTTGTTGCACATAGTTTGAAAAATAAAAAATTGGGACCTATGAGACTGGAAGACCATCTCAGTCATCCGACTTTTAGGCCAAGGTGTACAGAGCTCTGGGGCAAAAGATTGGCACAAAACACTATCTCTATCATTTAATGGTAATGATATGCACGTACCTGGACGTTGGCACCAGTAACGATATTGGGTTTGTCGCAGGGTTTGCCATCGGCCTTTCTCTTGTTCTGCCATTTCCTCTTAAATGCCAACCCTGCGAGCATTATTGCTTCAGATGATCCGACGGTTCCCACTCCGATGGCCGCCTCTGAGTCTCCAATTGGCGCATTGAAAAGATGTGCAATCATGTTTACGCATCGATTCTACGTAAAAATTTAACCCCAAAAACATAACAAAGTTAGGAAAATTATAAAGATTATTGTGCCGTAAAATCATCTTACAATCACATTAATCATTGATTTATTCATTGTGGAAAATTGGGATGAAAAACGGTCTCTTTTGTATGAAATCAGAGCAATCTCTAAAAATATTAGGTTGTTATGTTTTGTTAAGCGAGCTGAGTGAGCTGAGATTGTTTTTTCATAGGGTGCAAATAATGGTACCTATCCCTAAATTATGAACAACATACAATTTTGACAGACAATTTTACAGGCAGCCTATGTGGTGCAATGTGACTGACTGCATACATAGTGAGGTCCAAGCACTCTATTCAGTCACATCGCACCATATAACTTGTCTGCAAAATTAAATTAACTGTCAAAATTTGTCTACAATTTATAATTCTCCATAAATCATAGATGACTAGATTCTCAGAAAGTTATATCCCCGAGAGCTAAGCTCGGGTCATTGGCATTCTATCAACCTATTCAAACATTGATTTGAACATATACTTATGAGCACAAAGATCACAGAAGTTAATTTTTTTTTTCGGAGTACCTTTAAATTTATCCAACGAATCTTGGAGGGCTTACATACTGATAACTCAACAATTTTAAGGTTAATTTATTAGGATGTGTGCCACATGATATCAAGAACTAATCATCCGATAGTACGCTCATAATCTCAAGATCCATCGTGTGAAAGATTAGAACACAAAATGACCTCCACCGTCTAATTGAAAGCCGTCTATGACTTTCAGCATGGGTCCCCTCAAAGATTCAGTGCCCGTATTATACAGATATTCTTGAATGCCAAATCTATGAAGGGAAAAAGTAGAGCACAGGCCCATAGTAACATGGGTCCTATTTGACCACTGTACTGTAGGGCTCCCCTCTCTCGAGAAGAAAATGATCTTATATGACCACTGTACGTTGCTAACATCAAGAAATGGAATAATTGCGAATCTTGAGTAACTGATCGAGCGGCTAAAGTAGCTAAAGTAGTGATGAAGCCCGTCAGTTAAATAGGTCCTATAGAAAGTCTATCGATTTCTAATCTCCAGGGAAAATAAAAAATATTTATCCATTTATAATCATCCTCCAATTGAGTTATTATTATCTATATAAAGTATGTACAAATTCTCGACCAGCCCATGGCCCGGACCAGACCAAAATGTGCTGGGTATGGGCTGAGATATGTAGGTAGGTCGGTTAAACTAGGCACAGCCCAGCCTCATTACTAGTCGGGCCAAATATGAGCTAGTTTCAAGTAGCCTGATTATAATCGATCCGATTAGATCTCTATCATTAGCCTTAAAAATTACACTACCATTTTCAAGCGTCTAATTTCCCCAGCTCTGTCGTGGATTAACCTCAAAGACTAGAAACCGCCTCATCCTTTTCCGAGTCACACTCAAAGATTAAGGGTACGTTCTCTTGGGTGTAATCCAATTACATGTAATAATTACTTTATATGTAATAAAGTATACTTTTTGTATTTATAAAAGTGTACACTTTCAGTATAATATGGTTATTCAATTCACTATAAAATCTATTTTATGGACTACTATTCATTTTATGGCGAAGTGAATGTTTTCTGTAATTTTTTGCATGTACTCTTGACTATCTGAAATCATCATATTCGCTCATTTTATATCTCTTCATCGGCCATTTTAAAGGTATTCATTTTGCATAAAAATTTAAGTGAGTATCATCCATCCTCGTTCAAGTCAATCTACCGGTTAACATTTACCCACTACGTCATTATAAAAACAAAGAGCTCACTTAGAATGTGAATCAAGCGACTCTCTTCCACGCTAACCCACCATCCACTCCTCCTATCAAAATGACATGGGCCCCACACTATTTATAATCCACCCAAAATGGCGTGGACCCAACCTAGCTTCTTCTACATCTCTCTTCTCATTTTCTCCTCTCACAATTGAAAAAGTCATCTCTCATTCTTCTCCTCTGCTAATCGAAAACTCGGCAAGCATTTCTGGGTATCTCCAAATCCGGCAAGATGTCTCCGGCAAAAAGATTGTCGAAATCGATGTCTTCGAACAAAGTTTCGGGCAAGAAGTCTTCGATATCAATCGGAAACCCCTCCTCTCTCTCATCTGTTTGATCGTCATTAGAACTTGCCAAAGGTGACAAGGCAAGCATTCCAAACTCAAATACGCAACAAAGAAGGAAAAAAGAAGTAGACCCACTAAAAGTCATTCACTAAAACCCAATTTTTGCACCAGAAAACTTGGTTTTTCCAATTATTCTAATGAGTTTTGGTGAGTAATTGCACTAGAAAACTTAGGTTTTCCCGGCGATTCGCTTGATTTTGTATTGTAGGAGCGTGGACTGGTTGCATCTCAACCACAACTTCCAACAACTCGTCCGCAAGATCTCGCTCAATAATTTTGATCGTTGCCCATTTTACTTGCAATAAATAGATATTACGTGTCCCAGTCTCATAAGTCAAAATTATTGCAAGTAAAATTTAATGACACAAAACTCAAAAATCACCTAAATGAATAATCAAAGTTGTATTTTTTACGATAAAATAAAAGAATTGCGTGTAATATTGCAGGATTAAAGTGACCGTGCCCTAAGAGTTATTTGACTTATAGTTTCAAACAATTATAGGCAAGTATTAATGCATCCATGACCTTCCATTTTGCAATGTGATAGAGAAGAAATTTAGACATCCGGTCAATGCTCTCTTGTAGCTAGATTTTTATAATTAGTTAGTGAGTTCATTTAGGGAACTCACTAACGAAATTTATAAACAATAGACAATTTTTAATAGATAATTTTACGGACAGCTTATGTGGCACGGTGGACGTGACTAACTGCACTCATAGTGGGGCCCAAGAACTCCAGCCATTCAGTCCACATAAAATAGCTGTCCACTCGTCCACTTGGTGGAGAGAGAGAAAAAGAGAAAGAGAGTTTTATAATTTTTTAATTATAGCAATGAGGAGGTTTCGTCAAAAATAAGCAATTCCAAATAGCGACTCTCACCGAGAGGCTTTCAAGGGTTTCGGATTGCTAAAATAGCAAATTTGGGCTTTTCTTTATTACAGCGATGGTTGATAGAGATTCTCTAATACAAATACCAAAAAAAACAAATTTGTGTAAGGGAGGGGACACCCAGTGGTGACGCATTACTATTTTATGCCTGAAGATATCGTCGCATTCACTGAGCCGCGTCATTTGTTTTCCATTTTTTTATAGCACGTGAAGGAAATATAGGGTGTAGGATGTTCAGAGCCTTTATCGTGTTCGATACTAATCAGGACACCGTAAAAACAGTAAATCTGACCTGTAATTTTCAAATTGGCACCAACCTGCTTAGATAGAAGCAAAAATACAAGTCAAATGACTTCTAATGATTCCTTTTGAGGGGTTATAACCAGGTCTGGTTGAACCTGATATCGCATTCAATTATGCCGTGTAGGAAAAATCAATTTTATTATCTTTTAAACTTCTTATCTTTTTTTAAAATAAAACTATTAAAAAATAGGGTATCTCTTAGCGAGAAAACTATTGATTCCTTCAAATAAGATTATAGAGATCATTGTTCACCCCTATCTTCCACCCAATAGATCTTGAGGTTATGGTATACCTATCAGACGGTCAGTTTGTTATTCCATCTGTCACGAATCCCTGAAAAATGGTCCTTAAATCTTATAACATATAACAGTCAAATATAATTTTAGGAAAAACTGACTGTTTGATAGGAGCATCATGATCTCAAGATTTATTATATGGAAGATTGGGTTAAAAAAAATCTTCATCATCTGATTCGAAGGAATTAATAAATTTCCACGGGTACAAGACTAAAACGTGTCTACGCGTTTGCCATAAAATATAATGTGTATTAGTAATCGGTACCTTTATTCACACCCCAGTATACTAGACTGCTTTTTCACCCTAATAAATAAAAAAACAAAAGACACTTTAGAAATAAGGGACCGCTTTGGTAAGTTTTTTGGAGCATTATACTAAACGAAAAACTTTTAGAAAATCGGGATTGCACGGAAAAGGGGGATATAATAAGATGTGAGATGGATAAATGCTCTCACGTGTGATAGGGTTTGTACATGTGAAATGTCTAAAGTACCCTCTTTAATAAAGGTACTTTAGAAACCTAGCCCCCAAAAAAGTAGTCTCTTCTTCTTCTCCAAAGAGAGCCTTGGGCCGCTCTTCCATGCTTTCGTCTTCGCAGCTCTTCTTCCACTTCATGCTGATGCAAGCAAGGATCCAAACCGAGTAAAATTTTGGTTTTATGCTTGGCCGAAACCGAAAATTTGAACCAAAATTTTGGCTGAAATTTTGGTCCATAGCTATCATTTCGGTGGAGACTAAAACCGATAATTTCGGCCGAAATTATCGGTCATTTCGGTCTAAATTTTAATCCTTGGATGCAAGGTTCGGATTAAAGAGGGACCCAATATTTTATTTTCTATTTTTATATGATTTAGCTTCTAATTATTTCTGAGATTAGAAAAGGATTCTTATTTAAAGGTTAGGCCAAATCTATTGAGAACACAGCACCCTGCTCAGCTCCTCCTCCAATGATGGATACTATTCTTCCTTGGAAGAACTTATAAATTTAAAAATACAAATAAAAAAATATATTTTTCTACATTAGTGGAAAGAGAAAGGTCCGGTCATTGGTTGGGAGAAGAGAGCCGAGAGGTCTGAGGAATGGGATCATACTATTAAAACATAAAATACATTAGTGTTTCTCCATTATTGGAGGTCCCATTGTTGATCGGGAGAAGAGGGGTAAGAGGTCTCATGGGAGGTGGAGCATACCAGTGAAATGGTTTAAAATCTTTTAAAAAATAGGTTTATATAGAAGGGCATTTGGGACAATACACATTTCTTTGACCAAAGTAAAAAATTAGACTTGGTGAAATCATGATTTTCTAAAACCTTTGGTTAGATTATAACTAAGCACCAAACGATCCCTTTTAGTGGGGTGTTTCAACATTCGGTAAGAAAGCAGTCTCATGGATGTGAATAATAGTGCCCATTAATAATTACTTAATTTTAATCGTGGAGATAGTCACCAGATACACAACAATTAAGATCCGCATGCATCTTAGAGTCCAAGATGGAAATAAAAATCGGTATCGAGATCGAGATCAAGATCGATTGATTACCTGCAGCTCGGTCGTAACCGGGTATTCATCCATATCGACGTAATTCTTGTTAATGGCAGCCATCATAAGTTTATCGCACTCGGGTTCCATCCAAGTGGTCACAAATGAGGCCAGGTTCAGCCTAGGATTTCCATCTAACATCAACTCGTCGTTGATGATCTGATATGCCGCCTCCTTAGGCATCGAATTCTCCGGAACCTTGAACCTTCAAAATCCGGGTGAAGATAAATATTAGTTATAATTTTTTTTCATCAATTCATCATTAATATATATTTATACGGTAGTTGCTAGAAAAAGAGAAATTATAAGGCCCATAGCGCTTTATCGTATTAATGGAATAGCTTTTTAGAGCGCATAACCTGTTAAAGGCTAACATTTATAGTTGTAATGCCCCTAAAATTTATAAACTTTTGGCCCTTTTGACGGTAAGAGATCGACTTGAATAGATCTGATCTATTATGCCCGTGACATTCCATTAACCCAAAAAATATGATATATATATATAAGAAAAAAAGATCACCTAGGAAGCGATGTCCGAACATAGCGTGAAGCGAAGGTGGAGTGGACGGAGACATCGGAATCTGATGCAGTCTTTGAGAGAACCATGCCGGAAGAATTTTGCAAGAGAAAAATGAGACGAGATATACGAGAGAGAGAGAGAGAGAGAGAGGGGGTTGGATGGGCATTGGAGTGTTGACGATGTTTATAGAATAGAAAGTCAGTAGGTGGGCCATGGTGAAGGAAATTATTTCGAGAAAACTATATAATAATCCCACCGACTCTGTTTACCGTCATATAAATGCTAAAATGGCATCAACGGTTCAATATGTGGGTAATCCGTGGTTTAATTTTAATGGTTGATAATATAAATAGCCAGACAGATAGTTCACGTCCGTTGATGGGCATGATTTTGACTAAAACATTCTCTAATTATGGATTGGCACCTAGGCAATTTATATTGATTCTAAATGTGTGCCTACACTTTGATGGTGTGAAATTGAAATTTCTAATTTAATGATGGAAGATCATTTAAAAATATTGGTTAGAGCCATTGTCACTATATTAATAGGGCCCAACTCTCCCGACCCCCTTGAACACCAAAATGGTGATTAAATGATCTTACACCATCAATGATTTAAGATGTGGGTTATCCATACCATCAAAGTGATGGATCTTAAATTGACGAGCAACAGACCAAAAAATAATGTTTTAGGGAGATCTACATCATCCGATATGTGGACTTTAATGTCAATTGTTGTTTTCAATTTTAATGATTGATATTAAAGTTGATCGATCGGACAGTTCACAACCGCTTATAGGCATGTTTCTTTGGACTGAGATATGTTCCAATAATAGATTATCACGTGGACAATTTAAATTGATCACAAATGTTTCCCCACATTGTATAATGATAATCACATTTCAATGGTATGAGACTAAGGGTGAAACTTTAATGGTATAAGATTATTAACCACTATTCTGGAGTTTACCCATATTAATATTTTATTGAGAGGGATAAGAGCAAAGAGACCCTCTAAGTTTCATTTTTCAATTAGGATTGTCTATTCCTTTAAAAAATAATAATAATAATAATAATTAAAAAAAATTGCCGTTGTCAATTCTGATTGTGCGGCTTTAAAAGCTCTAACCGAATCTTTTCAAGCACATATGCTAAAAATTATTGATTATTTTAAATCAGACGATGGATATCATTTTGACAATGGATATCATTTTTCACTCTAATATTCCATATAAGGGATCTTGAGATTATGGCCCACCTATCAGACGGTCACTTAACAATTTTATAGGGCACTGATTGTTAAATAATGTAAATCTTGCAAGTGCATAAGTTCATGGAACTATGACAAGTACTAAGTGTGTCGAATCACAGTGACTAATTGTTTATCTAAATTAAAATATTGACTAGAAAAATGATTTGCAGAAGTAAATTCTAATTAAGATTACTTAAAGAAAGCAATAAAGGCAGATTTGAAAAACAATAAAGAAAACAGTCCAAGATCCATCTTGATCGCATATTCGTAATAATTCACAATTCTACTCCTAATCCAATTTGAATTCTGGTTAATAACCTTCTTTTCGCTACAAGGTAAAGCTAGGTAAAATAATCAGATCATATTCATAGTCATGGACTAGTCGGGACGATATAATCCATCAATCTCTAGCGATATAATCCGTAAGCACCATTACACAAAACTAAACAAACTAGACTATAAAAACTAATTCGAAGGTAAGTATTTTCTTAGATCTAATCCTAATCCCTACAAGGCGATTATAATTATCAAACACAAAAATAAAGCATTTTAGAAATATTCATAATAATAAAAGTGAATCTCAATCATGCAATCATTACCATGATAGAATTCAAACTAGAAAAGAAATTATAACTTTAAATTAAAACTTATCTTTGATTTACAAGCGACCTCAAACTTCGGGAACTAGTCACGCATCATGATTCTGATCTTCATCATCGTTGATTCACTCATAGAACGATAGTTTATAATTCCCTCAATCTCGTAAACTCTTAAAATCTGGGAATTAGAAACTAAAAATAGAAAAAGTATGAATTACTTGCTCTTCAAATTTCTATATCGATTCATAAACTTAAGGTCTTTGTTTATAGATGCATAAGGCTCTAGTACTTGTGGATAAACTAGGAAAGAAATCCTAAAACAATTCTAAATCAAATTGGGAAGGAATTTTCGAACTTTATAATTCCATATTGTAGGCCTTGAATCTTGCTAAAACCCCCAATCTCAATCGATCGAGATTGTCTGCTCATTTAACTCTCGACAAGTTGAGTTGTGTTCTCGGCCGGTTGGCTTAATTTATATAAGGCATTTTTCACTCTTTGTTTAGTAATCTCGACTAATCAAAATTCACTTTCGACCAGTCGAGTTCTTCAACTTCTGGACATCTTGATTCTCAATCGGTCGAGATCCTGTTTCGATTAGTTGACTTTTGTTATTTCTTCATATTTTCTTCTTTGATCTCAACAAGTCCAAATTGGATTTCAACCAATCGAGATTGATAATTTCTTTCGTTTTTTCCTTTGTATGGGGTAATTATTTCCATTTTGTTGTTTCTTTTTTCCTTTAGCTCTTTTCTTATTTTTTATTCTTCAAAACCTCTTATACATAAAAGCACACTAAAGGTAGACACAAGGGATCATACAGGGCCTAACAACGTCGAGATTCGATTCCAAAATGTAAGATTTTGAAAGCTGATCAGGCACATATCCCATAAATGTAGCCCTAAAGTCACATTATCATCAATTCATCATTAATATTTATTTATATGGTAGTTGCTAGAAAAGAAAAAAGTATAATTATAACTGAATAGTTATCTAGTGGGCATAACCTGTTAATGGCTAACATTTATAGTTGTTTTTATATAAATAACATTTATAGTTGTTAACGGCTTAATGCCCCTAAAAGCTATATACTTTTAGCTATATAAACTTTTTGACGGTCAGAAATTGATTTGAATAGATCATCCATTATGCCCGTGTCATACCAATAACCCCAAAAAAAAAAAAATATATATATATATATATATATATATAGATAGATAGAACGAACTATAATAAGAAAAATAGATCACCTACGAAGCGATGCCCGAATATAGCGTGAAGCGAAGGTGTAGTGGGTGGAGATATCGGAGTCTGATGTAGTCTTTGAGGGAACCATGCCGGAAGAATTTTGTAAGGGAAAGAGAGAGAGAGAGAGAGAGAGAGAGAGAGAGAGAGAATGTTGTATGGGTAATGGAGTGTTAAAGTGTTCATAGTCATAGAAAGTGAGTAGTGGGCTATGGTGAAGTAAATTATTTTGAGAAAACTATATATTAATCGGACCGACTCTCTTGACAGCCATATAAACACTAAAATTGTTGGATATTTAAAAGTTTATTAAACTTGTCTTTTCTTAAAAGGTGTGTCTTTTCAAAATTGTGTCTTTTCAATTGAGGTGTCTTTTCAAAGTGGTGTGTCTTTTCGAAATGAAGGGTCATTCCAAAGTGGTGTGTCTTTTCCAAAGGGATGCATGTAGCACTTTTTCATAGGAAAATGGTACATTAACACACCACTTGATTTCTATTTAAGGAATCAAAGATCATTATTTTTAACAATCATATTAGAGTCTCCCTTCTCTCTAGTTTTAAAGGTTTTGATTAGAGCGTTATTGCAATATTTGGTGTTCGGATAGCGTGATCGGATTCGTCAAATCCTTCACAAGAATACACAATCAGTTCGTTGTATCCTGGAACCAGTTTACCGGTAACTTGTTGGTGACCACTTTGTAGAAGTGGTGGGGGCAAACATTGGTTTAAAGACAACGATATTTCTCGTGCCTCGGATCAGTTCCCTGTATTATTTCGGGTCAACATTTCACAATTTTTTCAACAATGGCATCAATGGTTCAAGATGTGGGTAATCTATAAAGTGGTAGATCATAGATTGAAAGGCAGTAGGCCCAAAAATTAAAATTTTGAGAGTTTCGAACCAGCCAATCTGTACACTCTACAAACCGTTGTGTTTAGTTTTAATGGTTGATAACATAGTTCCCCAGTCAGATAGTTCACATCCAATGATGGGCATGATTCTTTGACTAAAACATTCTCTACTTATGATTGACACCTGAGCAAGTTAGATTGATCATAAATGTGTACCAATACTTCAAAGGTGTGAGGTCAAAATTTCTAATTTAATGATGGAAGACTATTTAAACACCATTTGGTGTTTAAATGTCAGTCAGGAGTAGGGCCAGCTCTCCAGACCCTCTTGAACACCAAAATGGAGATTAAATTATATTACACCATCAATGGTTTAAGATGTGGGTGATCCATACCACCAAAGTGATGGATCATAAATTGACGTGCAATAGGCCTAAAAATAATGTTTTAGGGAGATATAAATCATCTTATATGTGAACTTTAATAGTTGATATTAAAGTTCATCGATCAGATAGTTCACAATTGCTTATAGGCATGTTTCTTTGGGCTGAGACATGTTCTAATAATAGATTGCCACATGGACAATTTAAATTGATCACAAATGTTCACTACATTGTATAATAATAATCACATTTCAATGGTATGAGACTAAGATTGTAACTTTAATGGTATAAGATCATTTAATCACTATTCTGGTGTTTACTCATATTAATATTTTTAAGAAGGATAAACCCTCTTTGGAAGCAAAGAGGACCCAACTCATTCTACTCTCTAAACCTACTAAACCAAATAAATTGTTTTAAAGCCCATGCTCCTATAGCTCACTAGCCCGCCCCGACCCAACCAAATCCCTACGCAGTTATGAAATCTCAAAAAATCAAGTGTGGCTGCTAAAAAATGCCACCCTCTGGTAAGCCATGAGGCTTTAATCCACCCGATGATTGCCAATGTTCATGTCGTTAGCTGAAGGGAAAAATCGATTGTTAAGTTCTAAGAAAAGAAGCAGAAGCTCTCCTGTCTCCCCTACTAAAAATGATGATGTTCTTATATCGTCAATGGTTGTTTCACAACTTCATCGAAAATAATAAAAATCTTAAGTTGGAACACTCCGACTACTACAGTGGAATGAAAAACCTGACTTTATTGTCCTCATGGAGACAAAGTTATGTGCAAAATGGATGGAAAAGATGAAGTTTAACATCGGCATTTAGAACAGTATGTTTGTAGATTCGGTGGGTAGATCAAGAGGGTTGACTCTTTTATGGAAAGGTAAGCAAAGTAGAGCCAAAAAGTCTATCCAAAAATCATATAGATGTCATTGGCAGAGTAGATTTAGACGGGTCTGATTGGAGATTATTGGGGTTCTACGATGCTTCAGAGAATCAAAATTGCACAAACTCATGGGATCTACTAGCTTCGTTGGGAGGGCACAATGATCTCCCGTGAGTGATTTTGGGCGATTTTAATAAAGTTCTCTTTCAGCTTGAAAAAAGAAGAGGTATTGCTAAATCTAAATCTCAACTAAGTTCTTTTCATAACGTTGTGGATTAAATTGGTTTGCATGATCTAGGTTACTTGGGGCATAAATTTACACGGTCTAACAAGCAAGAGGGTAGTGATCTCATTGATGAAAGACTCAATCGAGTCTTTGCTACTGTCAAATGGTCACAGATTTTTTCGTTGGCAGCCCTGTCTCATCTCATCTCCTAAAAATTCGACCACTCACCCCTATTGGTAGCAGTTGTAATAAAAAATGATAAATGGAAAAAGGGACCAAAAAGATTTCGATTTGAGGCCATGTGGGCCTATCAAGAGGAGTGTGAAAATATTATCAGAAATAATTGGAACAATTCTTTGTCAACTTTTAGGACTAAAAATTTATGTGAAAAAATATCAGTGATGTCAAAAGAGTTTACAGGGTGGAGTAAGATCAGTTTCTGCCAATTTCATATGAGGATCACCAAGATGCAACAGCAAATCAAGTTGGGAATGAATAGAAATCTAATGGAGAGTAATTAGTCGATTGAAAGGAAATTAAAGAGATAAATTGATTATCTTTTGCAAAAAGAAGAGATGATGTGGAAGCAACGTTTGAAGGATTTGTAGCTTAAAGAAAGTGATAAAAACACCAAATTTTTCCATTCAGTTGCATCTCAAAGAAAGAAAGCTAATTGGATTGTGGGTCTAAAAGATGATAATGGAAGATTGTACACGGTCAGGTAAGATATTGTGAGGATTGTATCTGATCATTTCTCAAGCTTATTCACTTCTCATCTGAGCCGAATTGATGAAGTTATCTCCATTCTTGATGCAAAAGTGATTGCGGAACAAAATAAGTGGTTGGATCGTGAATTTTCTGCCAAGGAGGTTCGTGATGCTCTCTTCCAAATGCAACCACTCGAATCCCCAGGACCTGATGGTATGCCCCCTCTTTTTTTTCAAAATTATTGGGATCCTGTGGGTCCTTCGATTACTAATTTTCCCCTTCAATACTTAAATGGTAATATGGATTTATCTATTGTCAATTTTACCCATGTTATTTTGATCCCCAAAGTTAAAAATCTTAAAGGTCTTTCTCAATTTCGTCTGACAAGTTTGTACAACGTGATTTATAAAATTATTACAAAAGTACTTGATAATTGTTTGAAAATGATCATTGCCACGCTTATTTCAAAAAATCATAACGCCTTTATCCTTGGCTTGCTTATTACCAATAACCCCCTCTTAGCCTATGAAATTGCTCACTTTTTAAAAAATAAAAGAAAATATAAGAAGGGTTGATTCTCTCTAAAACTCAATATGAGCAAGGCATATGATCAAGTCGAGTGATTTTTCTTGAAAAAACCCTCCTAAAATTGGGCTTCAATTTCAGATAGGTCTCTTTTATCATGCGGTGTGTCAAAACGGTCTCTTTTGAGTTTCTTATTAATGACCAAGCTGTTAGTAAAGTGTTTCCTTCTAGGGGTCATATACAAGGTGACTTCATTTCCCCCAACTTATTCATTTTGTGTGCTGAAGTATTCTCTAATTTCCTTTCTACTAATGTCCAAAATAAAAATATTTCAAATATTCACATGTGTAGAGGGGCACATATCATATCTCACTTATTATTTGCTGATGATAGTATTATCTATTGCATGACAAATGAGGAAGAATGTGGAGAAATTGTAAACATATTAAAACTTTTTCAGGAGGCTTCGGGTCAAATTATCAATTTTGACAAATCAAAGATCTCTTTTAGTTTTAATATTCGAAATGATGCTCAACAAAAAATCATGAATATCTTTCAAGTCAAAGAGGGGGGCTCTCATGAGAAATACTTAGGCCTTCCTATGTGTGTGGGGAGATCTAAAAGAACGGGGCGTTTGAAGAAATAATGGAAAGGATTTGAAAAAAACTTATGGGGTGGCAAAGACAAGGGCATGCATTCGAAAGCGTGAAAAGAAAAGACATGTGTAAACCGATGATATGTGGAGGCATGAGATTTAAAAATCTTCTAGCCTTTAATTCAACGAAGTTAGCCAAGCAAATTTGGAGGCTTATAAAGAATTCATGCTCTATCATTGGCCGAGTTTTAAAGCAAAATATTCCCCAAATGGTAGTATTTTGTGAAGCGAAATTAGATGAAAATTTTTCTTTGACATGGGTTAGTATCATATCTAGGAAACTAATTGACAAGGGCGCAATTTGGAGGGTGGGTAATGGAAAATCAATTCGATCTTAGAAAGATAAGTGAATTCCATAAGAATCTACCTTCAAAATAATTTTACCATGGGTCAGTAATAGAGATAAGAAAGTGGAGGAGTTCATATTACAAAATCCGAGGCTGTGGGATGAAGAGAATATTAGAGGCCATTTTGATGATGTAGATATAAGGGAGTTTCTAAATATTCGTCTTCCATTTGTTGATTTTGAAGATAAATTGGAATGGGCTTATGACAAGAAGGGTATCTTTTCGACTCGTAGTGCTTATCATGTCTCCCGTGCGATCGGATCAGATTCGAGTAATCTTGTTCCATCTCATAATCAGGCAAATAAAGTCTTTTGGAGATACTTATGGTCATCTCGCATCTCTAATAAAGTGAATTTTTTTGTGTGGTGTGCTTGTTGGAACACTATTCCGATCAAATCTCTATTGCATATAAAGATCTCATCTATTCCACCTATTTATGATGTTTGTGAAAACAATGAATTTGTGGAACAGGTTCTTAGGGACTGTCATAAAGCCGAGATGTGCCGGTTTTCCTCCCCCCTTGGTACTCGTTCATATCTTTCGCATCACCTCACCTTTCTGGATTGGGCATTGGACCTTCATGCGTCTATTGGGAAAGATGCACTGGCAGACTTTTTTATTATGAAAGGAATCAGGTTATTCACGGGGAGAAGGCTAAAGATCTCATAACTATTGTTGCTTCAATGTTTCGTTATCTTACAGACTTTCAAGCAGCAATTTCGAAGGGTTCTATTAGTGTTTCGTATTCTTGTACCCAATCACATAGTTTATGAGCTCCTCCATCCTCTGAACATTTATAAAGTAAATTTTGATGGGGCGTGGAGTGCTGTTGATGGAGTTGCGGGTATTGGTGTTGTCATTCGCAATAGCTCAGGCTTGGTTATGGGTTTTATGGCTAAAAACTGCTCAAATGTCTCATCGGCGGATTATTGCGAAGTTTTAGCTTGCTTGGAGGTTGTTCTTCTTACCTTTCAAATGGGCTTCACTAGGACTGTTTTTTAAGGTGATTCAACGCGAGTGATTAATGTAGTATCAAGTCTGGTATCTAAAGACTCGGAGCTTTCTATCATGTTTGAAGATATAAAGTTTGCAGCTAGCATTTTTCTTTCACTATCTTGATCTCTTGTACGTAGATTCGCAAATAATGTAGCAGATAGCTAGCAAAGATTGATTGTTATCTTGGTTGTAATGAGGTTTGGATTGAGGATGTTCCTCCCCAATGCCATGACCTAATTATTGTGATTTTTCTAGTAGTTAATAGCAATGGTATCTTCTTTTATTTTAAGAAAATGGTTGGGACTGTCTATTCTGATTGGGTAGCTTTAAAAGAACCCACCGAATCATTTTGGGCAAGTATGCTATGCTAAAAATTATTGATTTTTTTAAATCAAACAATAGATATCGTTTTTCACTCGAATCTTCCACACAAGGGATCTTGAGATCATGGCCAACCTTTCAGACGGTCAGTTAAAGATTCCATAGGGCACAAATCTCATAAATGTAGCCCTAAAGTCTCATTTGAGCATGATGCGTGCTATGCAATTTTAGGGCTAATTTTTGGAATCTGTGCCATGAGTAATCGAAAACTAACCATTTGATAAGTGTGTCATGATCTCAAGATCTCTTTCATTGAATATTGGAGCCAAAAACAAATTCCATCATCTGATTTAAAGCAATCAATGATTTTTAACACAAATGTCCAACAAGATTCGGTGGATACTTTTAAATCTGCTATACATATAAAGATTATTAATTTTAATGAATAGTCAATTAACCGCCTAATCCTATTAAAATATGACTTTAATAGAGTTTAATGGGCCCTGACGTGGGTGGATATTTTCTATCAAAACTCGAAAGAATTGATGGGAGAAAGGGCTTCATATAAGTTTCATACTTCTAAGAGTTTGCTGGCAACTTAACTAGTGTCTTAATATAAGAAATAAATAATGGCTATTGACATAGTGTTTAAGTGTTTAAATGATCTTTTACCATTAAAATGTCATTTTTTAGCTCACATCATTGAAATAATATTAATCATTGTGTCGCGTGGCAGGCATCTATGATCAATCTAAATTTCTCAAGTGACAATCTATAGTCGGAACATGTCCCAACCAAAGGATCATGCTTATATGTAGATGTAACAACCCGGATTTTTAGATTTTATTTTAACGGTGTTAGATGATGCACCACACTATGTACTGTGCTAACGCTCTACATCAGAATCGAAACCCACCTTTTGAAATAGAAAATTTCTAATTTTTCCCATATCAAAATTAGACTCATTGCGAAGTGCTCGTCGATACGATTCCAACGATATATAATTTGACGATTTCTGACAAGAATATAAAAAGTTATACTCATTTTAACTAATCAAGCAAGTCAAAGGGTATAATTGTAATTTCGGGAGAGAAACACCAATTGGTTTGGTGCTTATGCAAAACGCTGGAACGAAACCTTTGCTCAAGCTATCCAAGTTACGTATGAATTCTTATTCCGTGTAAAAATCTCCTATTCTATTAAATCTCCCAACGAAAAGTGTTAATTAGAGTTGACCTAAAATTTTATACCATTATAAATAAAACTTTAAAAGCTTTCTCCTCTCAATAATAAGAAATTATTCTCTCTCGAGACTTAGAGGAGCCGATGCCTTGGGAATCGACCTTTTCAACCCGAATCGCCGATCTTCCGCTCACGCTTCAAGAGGTGGGTACCCATCAATCCATCTTGTTCTTCTCGGATCCTGTCACAGTAGGATGCGTCGATCACAAGACGACGGATTTAAAAATCTTATTTAAACCCAAATATCTCATAAATTAATAGATCTATATATTTAATATATGCTTTCCCTTGAAAGTTATATATTTTGTAAATTGAGTTTATATGTTATTTCTCTTTTCTTTTCAAAAATTTCTTTTGTTTGAGCCATTAATATTCTACCTTATATTAGGTCTGTATATTTAATATGTTTACTTCCTCTTTTATGTCTGTAAAATTAATTAAATTTTAATACTTATAAATTTGATAGATTGACTTAATTGACATAATATCATATTGATATTATTTATTTAAATCTATATAGTATAAATTTATCCTTCTACTAAGACTATAATAATATATATTATTTGCAAGTTTATATTATTATTTATTTAAAATTAATTAAGCCCAAAATTAAATTATATTTTTATTTTATTTAAATAAATAATAGATTGCACCAACTTAAAGTTTCGGTCCGAACTTGCATGGCCTACGAACGCGAATTCGCGTCCATGAGCCCGACCTCGCGACCATTGGTGCGCCTGTGTCGGTATTTTGGCCATAACTTTTTACTCCGACCTCGGATTAATGCGATTCTTGCGGCATTAGAAAGAAGACAGCGAGCTTTATAACTTTGTGAAATAGCCATTTCACGAATCTGACTCTTTAAAGGTCAAAATAGAGCAACAAGTCGGGTTCAATTTTAAATAAATCAAGGCTATTACAATTTAAGAGTATTTTCTAGTTGTCATGAGCAAAGTTCCTCTGTATATTATATTGTAAGGTCTTTCGATCGATGGTCATGATAAATCATAACTTAATAAGTATAAATATTATTTAATTTAATTATCTAATTATTATATATATATATATCAATTTTATCGCTTCAACGCGACTTCTTCGATAATACAAAGTGTTAGAACTTCGATGTCTTTATGAAATCGAACTCTGACTTTTACGATTATCGAAATCACACTTATAACTCTATTCTATAATTATATTGGTGTGGTATGTAAATAAACATAAATATAAGCATAATCAAAATCTAAGTATAAACCGTTCTGTATGTGTGATACTTTTGTATTTGCAACTTAATCAATTTATACGAGTTAAGAATATGTTAGATCATGAGTACGAGTGTATGAGATCATGCCTACGCTTGCGTGGTGATTCGCCGCGATGGTATCGCAGCGAGGAATACACCGTATTCACATGCCTTACAACTCATGGTGGAATGGGACCCATGACGGGCCGGGGGAGTGCGAATTCAGTAACTGTGCAGTGGCATATCTGATGATCCTATCACCCCAGTTTTAATACGAGAGGATAAGATATAAGATATGATATGAGAATCGCAATGGGCCTTTAGTCGTGGTAAGGTTTCTTTTACGGTCACGTGAAACTCGAATATCAAGGCGTCCATGTACGGATGCAACCCTCTGGTAGTATAAACTATCACATCAAGTACATCCAGTTACTACTAACCTTTTTCTTGGGAAGCGTGAATTAGGAAGGTTGCCTCACTATAGTTTGTCATAGGATTAGGTATAAGAGTATGATAAGATATGAGTATGAGATAAGATAAGTTATGTAATCTGAGTACGATAATAAGACATCATTGTAGGCCGAAAGATAAAGAACTTAAGTCTCTCAGACGCGTTGCCTCATGCGTAGCCACCGTGAGGGCAACAACGTCTTTGAGGCAAGACGGATCTCTGGGAGAGATTATGAGTATGAGTGCGTTATTAGTGAGCTTGGCCATTATGTCTCCCCATTGGTGGGTGGTGGAGTATGAGTATGACATGGGCGTTATAATATGGTGGTATGATATTATGTTGACCTCCCATAGTAGCTCGGCTGACTCGCATGTGTCGTTTAGGATTTCACTAGTATGTTAGTTACGCCATGCGATGCGACGTATGTGCGAGAATGATAATAAGACATGATATAATATGTTATGAGATATGGTAAGGCACGTTAGGATACGAGTGTTCAGATCATGGTCTTGCATTTATGATATGATATGAGTTTTACGATATACGCGTGATTTTGTCTTCCTTTTGTTATCTGCTTTGAGATATTATGTTTATCACTCACAAGATGCACCCACAATGCACCTGAGTAGTATGGGGTGGATTGGTGGTGTATCCACTGAGTTTACGTGACCGAGTAAACTCATCCCACGATAATCTAACAGTTGCAGGTGATTACGCTGGTGGAGTAGACGCTGGCCATCTAGATCTCGCCGACGCTGATTTCATTGATTTCGCGGGCGTTGAGTACCAGGAGCCTTTGGAGGGCGACGCTGCCGGTTATCAGGAGGACTACGGTGCTGATCTTGATTCGAGTGCCGGTTACTGATCATTGTGGACTTGGTATTGAGTTTTATTGATACTAGTACTACGGATTTTATAGTTTATTTTATCGGATTTGTCTCCGACTGGATTTACATTTTATTGGTGGATTGTGATTTTATTACACTTATTCAGCATTTATGATTATTTTATATTCCACTTTGGTATGTTGGCTTTCACGGATTTCGTGGAACCATTATTGCACGAGAACTCTGATTAGGTGTATGTCCGCTTAGCATATCCGGGATATGTGCGGGTCATAACTCGGAATTCTAGGCTCTCGGGATGGGGTAGAATTTCGGGTCGTGACAGTAGATGTAAAGCATCCGATCGGTGAACTTCAATATCATTCATCAAAATTAAGGACAGCCATCGATATTAGAGTAGACAGATCGGATGATATATTCGAATCTCTCAACAAGTGTATTTTTTTACCTATAGCCCTTCAATTGATGATAGATCACTTTGACGGTATGGATTTTTAAAATCATAAGCCAATAAATGATGTTAGATTGTTTAAACACCATTTGGTGCGTAAATACCAGTTAAGAGAGTTGTGCCCGTTTTTCGGATGATGGGTGTCGGAAGTTTCCCGGATTATAGTGACCAAGTTGGGTATTAATTGGCTCGGAAAAAATCTAGTAAAATTCATCAAATTTGGGAAAAGGGGTTAAATTTTGGAAATATATATTATACAAAAATATAAAAATTCAAAAAAAAAGAAGAGCAAATTTATTAAAAAGTTCAGGAAATTCGCAAATAATTTGGATAATACACAAATTATTCTTAAAATTTGTATTTTTCAAAAAGTCACGAACAATTATAAATTATTTGATTTTTCACATTTTCTTTCAAAAAGTCAAAGACTTTAATCATCATGGATGAACAGGTCGTGCACTATGTACACTCTATTTATATGTGACGAAATGGTTTTAGATAA
Source organism: Chloranthus sessilifolius (assembly GCA_021018995.1). Lineage (NCBI taxonomy): Eukaryota > Viridiplantae > Streptophyta > Magnoliopsida > Chloranthales > Chloranthaceae > Chloranthus > Chloranthus sessilifolius. The sequence goes on from CM037584.1 coordinate 195,191,919, forward strand.
TTGTGTCGCAACACCAATTGTCCAACTTATTTATGTTGCAGGTTATGACGTCGATAGGAATCTAACCAAAATTCAAACTAGTGGGCAATATAAACCATCTGATGAAGAGCTTGTAATTAGAACCGACAAATGGACTGCGTTGATGTACAAATTTGAATCCCCAAATTAATCCGAAAACTGAGCGAATTTAACCAGTCTGAACCGGCCCGAAAACTCAGACTGAACCAAACCAATTCTGGTTTCGATTTTCTGTTTGGAGTGGCAAAAACCGAAAACCTAGGGGATAAAATGAAAAAAACAAAAAGGGAATGGCTACCACTTTGCTCCCTTTTCCACTAGAAAAATCAAAGAAACCGAGAAAATAAAAAGAAAATTGAAAAAAATAATAATAATACTGAAACTAAACTGAAATAGCCAAAATATTTTGGTTTCGGTTTTTTAAAAAAAAAGGAAAAAAAGAAAAAACTGAAACAGATTCATTTCTGTTCGATTTTCGTTCAGGCTAAACCCACCCGAAAACCGAAAAAATAGGTACCAATTCGATTAGTACACCGAACTTGCATCTCTAGGCACCATGTTCATCGATTGAGATGTCAAGTAGCAGGTTAGCATGTTGATCGGACATAATCCATCCGTTATTAAACATCCATTTCATAGTTCTTCTAGGCTCTCTGATCAGATAGTATTTTTTATTAAATGGCTCAATCTTAAGTTAAATATAATCGGAATTTCTAAAATATGGCCATGTATAGTGGAGCCAGAATTTTTCCAGAGTCCCACATGAAGACCTATTAACATGGATCAAAATGTCGGAAAATCGATACGTATCGTCCAAGCCCAAAATTGACAAGTATCGGACAATACGTATTGTTACCTAACAGTACCGGATGATACATTAATGTATCGTTCGGTTAAATACATATAGATCACCGGTACAATACATTCAATGTACCATATCAGTGACCACCGATACCGATACGTATCGATATTGGACGAAATTTTGATCCATGCCTGATAGGCCAAATTGCTCCGTCTTAAAGGGCCTTAAAGGTTTTATTTAATGATCCGTTAGATATGAAATGATGAAAAAGTAATCAAAGTGACCTGTTAGGACAAATTGTAGACATAGTGATCGAGTTTAAGTATAATAAGTATGGGAATAAAACGGGGCCAGTTACATCTGTTTGTGCCCACATAATTACTAAAAGCACCCACTTAATAAAAGAGAGCGCTAGAGTCCACCACAGCATCAGACATCAGTAAGTGGGCAGTTTTAGTAAACTAGCCTAAAATGGACTCAGAAAAGGGAGCCATTACTTACACAAGGGAAGCCTTGATATTTGGGGAACTTGTGCCATGTAAAAACACCATCTACTATGTATGAAAGATCTTTAATGCAAAAAATTGTCACAATACATCTATCATATGATTTAATGCAGTTAAAGGCCATATATTATTTGATTAAACAGTGGAATACATTATATCATATGATAGAAATCTTGTTTTGTCCAGATCTTTTGTGCCCGAAATCTTTACGTTATAACCTTCAAATAAAGCGGGCTTAGATGATGTTTTCACATGGCTCCGGTCTCAAAATTTAAAGTCTTTCGTTTGTACTATGTCCAAGGGCCAGCTTCTCGTGTGCAAGTATTGGCACCCTCCAGAAATATACGAAAAAAATAGAAAATTTCATAAATTTTAGAAATTTTGGAAAGGTACTTTTTATAAAAATATGAGAAACTTTCTAATGAATCCCTGAACTTTGACCCCGATATCTCTAACACACCTAAATTATTGCTCATGTCAAATGAGCAATCGGAGATTCCATAAGTTCATCAACTAAACTTCTACCGTCAACTCCCGTTAATATGCGAACGGAGAATGTTGATGGGAGTTGACGGCAGAGGTCTAATTGATGAACTTATGATTTCTTCATGTGCTAATTTGAATGTCAACTTAGCATTTTCTAGTCACATATTAACGGGAGTTAACGGTAGAAGCTTAAAAACTTATGGAATCTTCAAGTGCTCGTTTAACAGGAGCAATAGTTTAGGTGGGTTAGAGATGTCGGGTCAAAGTTCAAAGGTTTTTTCATAATTTTCCCTAAAATTATTAATTATTATTATTATTATATGTGACCTAGTGATAAGAAAAAAAAAAAAAACCTCATTAATTTCGTAAAAACGCATCTAAAAGTATTTTTCGAAAAAAGCGAGTCTCTTTAAAAAAATATTAAATGGCGTTTCATATATTTGTTTAAAAAAAATCTCAAGGGATTAAGTGAGCTGGCCAGGTACCTGCTTCCAAAAGCATGAGACCTGAGTTCGAATCTCCTCCCTCCCTTGAGGGCACCCTAGGGATTTATATCCCGTGCTGACCCGGCATGTACTGAATTTGGGGTGCGCATGTGCCCCTGGGATTAGACGCGTGCTCTAAGAGGCTCGGATACCCAAGTTATCCAAAAAAAAAAAAAATGTTTGTTTAAAAAAAAAAATGTTTTAACCATTTTTTTCAAAGGAACAAAAAAAAAGCATTTTTTGCAATGCTTGCAAGCACACATGTTTGGCGGAGCATAATTGAGACGTCTCAGCCGAAAAATACGTCTATTAGCAAATTCTAATTATTTAATTGGTGCACTTTAATTTTAATTGTTAAAAAATATAAACAATCATTTATTTTAGATTAAATAGATCATATGATTCAGATCCTCTAATGAATGCTTTTTTAAGTCACTTTAATTGAGTAGGGCAATGGTAAAGTCCTACCAAGTAAAATCGAATTTTCAGTCTTATCTCATCTATTGTCCTTGGAAATAGGAGAATCTTGACCTTTTTGGTTTTCACTTTTTATAGCATGTCGTGCAGTCAAGAGTTTTCTATTTTCAAGGGTAGCAGATGGGATAAGACTAAAAATCCATATCTATTTGGTTGGATTAGACCACTGCCCTAATTGAATATATGAATTACCATTTTGATGACTTAAATTAATAAAAGCGTTTACCTTATATAACTCATGTGCCATTATTTTATATTATTTCATCTTTAACAAGAGGGGCAAAAAAGTCAATACAGTATTCCCTATCAATTGGGGCAAAATATGTTCATAGGATGAGTGAGATAAAAAGTTTAATTTTAATGGTGTAAGATTATTTAGACACGATTTTGGTGTTTAGAAGGAGCCATTATCCCTTTGTAAAAAGATATATGGCGAAAATTATAATAAGCAAACCTCAAACAACTGACCAACAACAAACTACGTACGTGATCCGATCTAAGCGACTGGCCCACTGTGCTTCCATCGCCGCCCTATACCAGTGTCCAAAATATCAGTGTCCCTATAAATGAGCCATCAGCTCTATTTAGACATATGTATACCTATAACAAATCTTGGCTAGTACGATAAAACAGGCAATAGGCCCACTCTACTGACCTCCATAGAGACGCCGACAAGCACATCCATCCATAGACAAAATCATAAACTGATTAAGCAAAAATTGGGTTCCTCTTTCGTTGAAAAAGATGGTGCATCATCTGAACAGCCTTTTTGTTTGTGATGGCTCCTTTATGCCATATTGCAAAATTCCATTTTTTTTCTCTACTCATATTGCAAAATTTCAAATTCATATTAGCTCAAGAGGCCCCAAGATATGCATAGAGTGCACCTGCTGCACTCAGGCCAGTTAGGTGCCATGTCACATATACAAGGATGATCAGTGGCCATCCAAAAAGGAATTGAATTTTTTTATTTTTATACCATTAATTTTGTGATCAAAAGTGACATCATGGTCAAGGTGTCAACTTGGGTATCTGTATCGGGTATCGGTCCATGAAGGACCGATATGAATCGGCCGATATTAATACGGGACATGCGAGAGTAAAACTTTTTCACTTTTTTACCTTTGAGAATAGGATTGTAGGAGCGGCTGACCGCCGAATGTATTGGGATTATGTTGAACCCTAGAGGACGACAGCAGCACTACACCAGCAACAAGTATTGTTGTGATATTTTAATCTGTTTTACTCGCACGTGCACGAATTAAATTATAGCAATAGAATAATGGAGTGCGAGGTCAATCCCATGAAGATTGGTAAGAAATTTATGCAACGGAAATAACAATTAATATAAAGAAAAACTACAGATTTAGCACAATATTAATTTAGTTTACCAAGAGGATGATGGAAGATAAGAACTAAAGCAATAAAATGGAATTAAAACGAGAATAAAAGATGAGGATATTAGGATGTTAAATCCTCTCATCATTGGTTTGTCAATTGACAAGTACATATCTAAAGGTTGGAATATCAAGAGATGCTGAACACATTAACACTGAAATCAATCAAATATTTATGGAAAATATAACATTTGATTCACGAAAATAATTCTAAAATATTACGTTCTTCCAAAATCGTAAAAGAAAAGAGGCAAAACATTCATCGTATTAAAATTTTCTTTAATCACGATGAATAAATGTCTCGATTGTTTTCATTGAAAAACTCGGTGTAAATTCCACATCGCAGATCCAAAATCATAGAAAAAGCATGACTAATTCTCATATCTTAAATGGCGATCGGTATTCACAAGATCGGCAAGAGCAAATAAACATAAAAAACTCAAAACATCTAAAAGCAACATTTCAACTACAGATCTACATTTACAACACCTCAGATGAGATTCATTAAATCTCCATCCTCAATAAGTTTAGTCAAATATGATTGAAATAAATAACATAATTGAAATAAAACTTGAAAATAACATTAAGTTACTGTTAAAATGCTTCACAAATCCAATGTATGCTTGAATACTTGTCACAATCCTTCTCCAATACAAGAAAATGAAACTAAACGAAGGTCTAAAGCTAAGAAAATGAAGAAAAAGTGCTTGAAAATTGAAATGGAAGACTCAAAAATCCTAAAAGTGCTAAGAAAAATAAAAACTCCTAAACCTAATTCTCGAATTTGATTAAATAAGGTCTCTACTCGAAAATTTAAAATCAATCGATCATTTTTGAATTCTAATTTTGCCGCTTCTCATAAATTTGAAATTCGATCGATCGAACCAGTAGGTTGATCGATTGTAGACAAAACAAAGATATATATATAGCTTCAATCGATCGAATATATACAAAACAGAGAACGGGGACCATATATAATTTATGTGAGCCATTACTTGCACACGCTTTTTAAGTGATTGCACCTAGGTTCAAGAGAGATTTTGTATTTTAGGGATATGTGACATATGAAAATTAAATCTAAGCCCTCAGATTTAAAGTTCATGATCTATAGATCCTTAGTTGATAAGATTAGAACAAAACACGATATTTATCATATGATCTATTGTTGTCAACCGTTGAATCAAATAATAGCCTTTGAGTATATTTAATCACATGATGAAAATTATATTTCGTGCCAATCTTATCCACTAAAGATCTATAGATCATTAACTTTAAATCATACGGCCCAGATTGCGTTTTCACATGTCACATGTCCCTAAAATAAAAGGTTTTTTTTTAACCTCGGTGCAATCACTTAAAAAGTGAGTGTAAGTAATGGCTCCCATAATTTATACATTATAGTCTCAATCGATCGACATGTATAGTCGATCGATCAAATATATAAAAAACAGAGAACAGAGACCATATATAATTTATAAATTATAGTCTCGATCGATCAACAGGCATGGTTCAATTGATTCTTCACGAATATCAAGGTCCGACAACTTCTTTGGTCCAATGTTCCGGTATTGGTTGTTTTCATGCTTTTCTATGCTATCAAATGCATCCAACGACCATATTTTCCTGAAACAATTAAAACTCCACAAAACTGTTAGCTTGCCCTCATTGGATGGCAAAATGGCTTTTGGGTGTAAAATATTATCATATTTCAACACTCTTCAAGTACCCAACAGTAGACTACTAGAGTATACTTGTCAAGGTGTGATTATTTATAGAGAGTACCCCAATAGTCACTACTTGATAACTTACATTTATTGCATTAGTCAAATCAAGGAAAAAAAGAGTCACTACTTGATAACTTGTATTTGATGTAGGGTCAAATAATTAAAAAAAGTAAACCAACACTCAAAACTAGAGAGAAAAGGCAAGCACATCAAACGATAAAATAAAGAAAATGAATAACAAATAGGTGCCGCCTTATACTAATCGGTTGGCTATAAAACCAATACGTATCGGTATCGGCCAATATTTCATACCTTAGGTCTAACATTTATGTGCAACGCATATGTGTTTTTCCTATTTCCCTTGTATGAATACCACTTTGAGTACCTTTAAATCCACCCACCAAATCTTCGAGTTCACCCACACTGAAACACATTGATTATATTGAATTGGACAATGGAGATTGTTTATCGTCCTAATCTTTCACATGATGGATCTTGACAATATGGTCGCATCATCAGACGGCCGATTTTTTATTTCATGTCGTATACACCCAAAAAAATGACCTTAAAATCAATTTTGAGCGTGCACGTGATGTTAAAGTTACTTTTATAAGATGTGTGTCACGAGAAATAAAATAATGACCATATGATGGTAGGCCCCTAATCTCAAGATCCATCATGTGAAAGATTGGGAGGATAAACATTCTTCATCATTTGATAAGCAATGTATTTCAGCGCGGGTGAACTCAAAGATTCGATGTGTGGATTTAAAGGTACTCTACCACTTTATGCTGAAATTGGGAATCATATGGGATAGAATTCATGAGAGACAAAGCTAGACAGGTAGCTCTGAGGTTATAGCCCGTGGCTACGAATCATGCTATCGGGGTTTGAACTACATCCATAGTTACCAAGTTGGATTCCGGAAAAAAATGGGAAAAAAGTTGGGAAGCATTTAGGAAAAAAGTAATGAAAATATTAAAATTATTAAAAAATAAATATTATTTTGACAAAAATAAGAAAATTTTGGGAAAAAATGGTTTGACATTGATACATACATACATACATATATATATATATATATATATATATAGGTAGCAAGCCAACATCTCAATGGGACTCGGGGACTATTGGAATATAGCCATGAATGTCATCCAACGGTTATAATTATATCTTTTAATTATTGATTAAATATATTGATTGATAAGAACCGTTACACATATTGTGATTCAGAGGATGATTGGGGTTTTTTGTAAATACTCACCTGAGTTATGCTGATATTACAAATAACCCCCCCAATTATAGTTATTTTCTCTAAACCTCTTAGTTAGTATTTTGGTGTTTATAAAACACCCTCTTTAACTGATGCAACTTTAAATGATTAACCAGCCATTAAAGAATAGCCTAAATACTATATTTTGTCCTTTTTAAATTAAATTACTAAATTGCCACCCTCTACACGTGGTTAGAGACGTTGGCGTCCCTCCACTTACAAAAAAGAGTAGTTTTAAATCCACCCACCAACATTGACTGCATTGAATCGGACGATTGAGATCGTTTATCGTCCCAACCTTTCACACGATGGATCTTGAGATCACAGTGGCACCATTAGACGGCTAACTGGATTAAATCGGATGATGGAGATCATTTATCATCCCAACCTTTCACACGATGTATCTTGAGATCATGGTGGCACCATCAGACAGTTGACTGCATTTACTTGGACGATGGAGGTCGTTTAGCGTCCCAAACTTTCACACGATAGATCTTGAGATCATGGTGGCACCATCAGACGGTTGACTGCATTGAATCGGACGATAGAGATCATTTATCGTCCCAACCTTTCACACGATGGAGCTTGAGATCATGGTGGCACCATCAGACGGTTGGTTTTTATTTCATGTGGTACACACCCAAAAAAATGACCTTAAAATTAATTTTAACTGTGTACGTGATGCTAAGGTCACTTTTCTGAGATGTGGGCCACGAAATAAAACACTGATCGTCTAATGGTATGCCTAATCGATCTTCATCATCTGATTTAATGCAATCAATGTGTTTTAGCGTGGGAGAACTCAAAGATTCAGTGGATGGAAGCAGACGCGGTTAGTCAATCCAATTCCTAAAATAAAATAAAAAGATAAATTTTTTGTATAGAATGATAATATGAAGTACTACACCATTATTATATAATGGTTACCATTATACCAACGATGATATAGTAGTGAATTCGATCAATTGTATAACCAGTGATTCATCAAATGGTAACAACCAATAGAATTTGAAATTTTTCTAATTCATAATTGGGCCTCAAAGCTCAGGTTTTGTGAGGTAGACTAAAAGGTTGGATGGACACGATATTTTATATACAATCTAAGAAATATGGGGGTTTTGAACCAGATCGGATCAGATGAAGTAGGGGCTCGAGTCTGGTCGGCTGTCAAAATTTTGGCTAGCCGCGACCCATTGACAACTTAGTTTTCACTGATTTTTAGGGGTCTTAATAGTTAAAGGAGCAAGTTTTCGACACAATAGGCTCTTCATAAGCTTAATATTCTCTTGATTTCGACAATGCCGATGATGGCCCAACAATGAAAATACTCAATCTGCATGATGAGTTATGACGTCATTTTTAGTAAACTCCACTTGGATACAATAAAGCTAGAGGATAAATCGATAAAATCGGCCTTATTTGGCAACCCGGGTTCTAAGGATCGGCCAATATCAAGAAAAAAAAATTGTATCAATAAGTATCGGCCAATACCAATTGGTCTTTCATTTGATGAGTCTTGAATCATGTAGGAAATTGGAGGGGTGGATATTTTGAGTGGAACATGTAGATTGAAGGTTTTCTTTTCAAGAATAATTACATTGTTTGCCACAAATCCTCCATTGATTGAGTATTCGTCTAAACGTTGGCATGCTTTAATGGAGGAATCACCTATCTTATGAGTCTTGAATCTGATGGGTAAATAAAGAGCCTTTAAGAACAGTACCTTTAAATCCACCCACTAAATCTTTAAGTTCACCCACACTGAAACACGTTGATTGAATTGAATCGAATGATGGAGATCATTTATCCTCCCAATCTTTCACATGATAGATCTTGAGATCATGATCGTACCATCAGACGGTCAGTATTTTATTTCATATGGCACACATCTCAGAAAAGTGACCTTAACATCACGTGCATGCTTAAAATTGATATTAAGGTCACTTTTATGGGTGTATATCACATGAAATAAAAAATTGACCGTCTGATAGTACACCTATGATCTAAAGATCAATCTCATGAAAGATTGGGACGATAAACAATCTCCATCGTTTGATTCAATGTAGTCAATGTGTTTCAGCGTGGGTGAACTCAAAGATTTTGTGAGTGGATTTAAAGGTACTCCTTTTAGAATAATAGTAAATTATAATGGCATGACTTGTAAATAAAGGTGAATGAAGGGCCTTTTAGAATGATGATAAACTTTAATGACATGACTTGTAAATATTGATGAATGAATGGCCTTTTAGAATGGTGGCATTTTTAAAATATTGGTTTCATTAAGAGCAAAATAGACTTTCCATCCATAAATTCACAGCTAGTTAACAAAGGGGTTATATGAAACAGAAACACAAAAGTAGGCGATGCTGAATAAATACTCATAACTCAGGAGGTTTCTTATAATATTAGCAGAACACAGGGGGGTATATGCAAAAAATCCGGATGATTAAAGCCTCTTAATTGGAAATCCATTCGTTACATTACTAGCTTATATAAGCAATGTTAGCACATGAGAAGAGTGTGCTCAGACACATGGAATATATCCTAGATTGATTGGATGAGTTGCGATAAGCAACCACTAGTCTAATGACACCACCACTCTCTTGATCGCAGCATGTGGCATAGATATCGCAATCCTTCATTGGTATCAAAGTCGTGGATAGGGAAGAGTCATGACCCTGGGCTGGCTATATGTGATTACAGATGATACATGTCATGACGCATTTTGGGTGAGGACTTAAGCCCACGGAGGAGACAAAATCAGGGCGAGAACCTAAGCTCAGAATCTGACAATATTATGACATGTGATTTTGGATTCATCACATGATATATGTCTGCACTTTTTTTTTACTATGATTGCTTTCAGTCCAGCCTATAGTAACTAAGTTCAGTTTTCACAATCATTTGGCGGGGTGTCAAATCAATTTAATTGTAATAAATTTGGGAAAGATGCGGAGAAAATTTTGATAAATTCAATTCCCGAGGTTTTATGTGATAACAAGTTATCCACCTCGTGAAGCCAAATATGAATCCCCGAATTAGACGCCACCCTAGAGATTTTATCTAATGCTAATATAATAGTATTAACTTCTAAGAGTACTTAGGAGCATAGTCATCAAATTCGCTGAATTTTTTAAAAAAATCGCGAGTAATTCGCTATTTTGGGCCTATGTGAATTAATCACAAAATTTTCAAAATAATAATAATAATACAAATTGTTGGGTGTAAGAGATTAACCCGAGCACACCCAGCAGTGCTCAGGTCCGGTACCGAACAATAACTCTTTTTGAGCTAGTATCCGGTAGGCATCGGGAGGCAACAAGCTCTTGATGTTGTGATCACTTGTTGGGAGGACTGTGAAATTATCACATAGACCATTAGATAATTGTTCCATGATCTAAAGATCTTTGATCTAAAATGTTGGGATTAAAAAATATCTCTATCATTCGATTCGAATCAGTCAAAAGGTTTTTAAAATCAACGGTTTGTAGATTTATATGGCAGCCTTCACCTTTAAGGGTAAGGCTATTCTGACACATTTAATAATAAGGACCACACAAATTTTCATTGACGAAAATAATTATTTGGTTTGAAGAGACGAAGGAGATATTTTTTTTTCCAATCTCCCTTACAATAGATCTTAAGATTATGGCGTGCCTATTAGATGGTCAGATGTTGATTCCACGTAGCACATATTCTCAAATGTGACCTAGATCATGGGAAAATGAGTTGACCTTCACTTTTAGGGATGTGTGCCATGTGAAATCAACTTCTGACCGTCTGATAGGGTCGCTATATATGATCTTAAGATCTATCATGAGGAAGACTGCAATATAAAACAATCTCCATTGCCTGATTTAAATCAGTCAATAATTTTTGTTCGTGAAAAAACTGTGTGGTACTTACTATTAAACGGGTGAGAATACTCGTACTCTACTTTTAATGAAGTTCGACCCTTCGAATAAGATACAGAGATTGTTTTTCTTCCCAACATTTTACACCAAGGGCAATGTGAGACGATGTGACACGATGAGTCACATCATGTCATCATTCAGTCATCAAGGCCAGCGGATTTCATCTGCTGGCCTTGAAATAGTAGAATCTAGACTTTATGAAAGAAAAAATCGCAAAATTCAAAGACTCCCATATCCAAGGGCAAAAGATAGGTTAAACTTAAAATCCGATTCAACCTAGTTGGACCTGACCATTGCCTTTACATCAAAGACCTTGAGACAAGGACAGTGTTATACAATGGACACTATTTGATAGACATTTTTGCGCTTATGTGACACGATGTGACTTGCTACACATATAGTGGGGTTCAAGCATTGTAGCCAGTCACGTCGCATCACTGATCGGTCTCAAAGAGACCAATTTAATTACCCAAAGTAGTATTTTATGATCTTCAAACAAGATAATTACTAATAATTTCTATAGTTTAGTAAACTATGGACAAATTGCAAGATACTGATAAAATGCGTCAATTAAGGGCAATAATCATGAATTCAATACAACACGATTGACGGACCAAACAAATACTCCAAATGCGCATAGAAGGTGATAAAAACATGAAACAATGAAGCATTTGGTGGCAAGTAATAAAAAGTCATTGTAGCTAAGGAAATAATAAAGCAAAGAAACACAAGTCAAAATTTTGAAGAAAATGAAGAAAGCCTGAATTCGTGGCAATGAGCCCAATTATTGTGACAATGATAATGGACCCGAAACTTTGGTCTTTGTGCTTCGAATGCCCAAATGTATTCGAAGATGCCCATAAATCTCTGTTTTAAAGTTTTGTTTATAAATAGTATAATTTTTTTTTTTAGGGAAAAAAATTATCATCATTAAGAAACTAAATCTACATAAATAATATCATAGATTTGTGGAGGGACATCTTCCAACCGTATCTCATTATAGTTAGGTAACAAGCCGATTTTCGCTAGCATATTCGCATCTCGATTTGCTAACCGCAAAACATGAGTACATTAGTAGGACATAAATAATTTTAGGCCGTCTCTTATCTCCTCAAGTAAGTGAGCTAGGTCCAATGAATCAGTCTCCTGATTAGAAACCTTGTTCATGATGTTGAGTGAATCTCCTTCAAAGATAACATAATGAAAGCCACATTGATGAGAAAATTGAGTAGCAAGGAGGAAGGCAAATGTCTCACAGTATTTCGCCCAGGCAATATTTTTACAATTCATTGTCATAGAAGTCATAACTTCTCTATTATTATTTTAAACAATAATCCTGACCCCAACATTTTTCTCCATAGCCATCCAAGCCCCATCAAAATTTGCTTTGAGGAAGCCCAATGGGGGAGGGGACTATATCCTAGTAATAACAACTAAATGATTTGGAGCGTTCACAAGTGATGAATGTGAAGACAAATTAGCTTTAGAATATTTCATTAGAAACTGTTCAGCTTGAAAAGAAATCAGAGTAGGAACATGAGCCTTCTCACCATGAATGACACAGTTCCTCTCGTTCCATATCGCCCAAGCAATCATAAGAAATCTGTCCATATGCTTCATTCCATATGTAAAGTAGAAATCCTCTGCCCACATCCTAAAAGAAAGATTTTATAGTTCGTCTATTCTAGCTCTCAGCGAATAAGAAAACCAGCAACGCTTAGCCTTTAGGTAGCCTCGAAGGGCATGAGAACTGACGGAGAATTTAGATCCGCATGTTTTGATCGTAGCCGAGCCAATTGAAGAAAATCAGCAAAGAAGAAGTGGACCCATGAATGGGCTTTCAAACGGCCCTAAAGCAAAGATTCGCGGCTGTCTCAGTCAATTGATCAAGGATTTCAATCGATCGAAATTGTAATTCGATCGATCGAGTATCACTTTCGATTGATCGATTAAATTTTGATCGATCGAATATAACTTTCGATCGATCGATTTAATTTCGATTGATCGAGTACCACTTTTGATCGATCGAGTGTTAATTTCGATCGATCGAAATCGTGCAGAGTAGTTTTAATTTTTAATTTTTAATTTAAGTTTCAAGGTTAAACTTGTCTTTTCTTATTTAATTGTTTTTAGGGTTTTCTTTTGTTTTATTACCTACTATATAAAGGTCTTTATAGTTTTGTAATAGACAATTTTGAATAATGAAATTGAGAGCTTGCTTTTATGCAAACCCTAGAAAAACTTGAGATGAGTTTTCGATCGAAAGAGTGATTCTTTCAAAACCTGAGGAGTGAGCAATCGTTTCTGGTACAACTTGGTGTGAAGCCGGCGTACAGCCTTGGTAGGAAGCCTTGGAAGCCCGTTGGTGCGAAGCCGACAAGCCTCTCTAGAGCGAATTCGGAGATCTCCTATCTTATTCTTTATTTTTATTTTTATTTTATTGAAAGGATCAAAAACCCTAAACCCCTTCCATGCAGGATTATGCTATTTTAGGGTTAGCATTGCAATTCGTCCTGCATCAATTTGATATTAGAGTGGTTCGAATCCTCGGGGAATGGATCGGCGAATCATAAGTCAAGACCCAGCTCTCGAAGCCCTTCGTGATTTGAACAATTACATGGTTTTCATGAGAGCGTTCGTGGAATGATGGAACATTCCAATCATGTGCCAAAAGATGGCGAGGGTATAAAAACTTTGGTGCGAAGAGAATGGTAGATCCTCTTAGTAGCATGGTTCCATATTCAAGCATAAGACGCTTCTTAATAGCGTTTATGGCGAGTTACTAAGATCGCGTCGGATCGTGGTTGTATAGCGTGAAAATATCAGCGCAATAATTATCAAAGATTTTATTCACAATCTATCCGAAGACGTATTAGACGTGATTCACGCTTTAAGATCGAAGGCAAGAGATTTCGTCCCCATAGCCGTACTGGTGAGAAAATTTCTACGAGTTGAAGTTTCTCTACCCGAACCCGTGGTTGTACCTGTATCGGTGGAAGATACCGAACCTATAGTAAATCAAAGTACTTTCATGCCTATCGAAGAGCCGATGGCGCCCGTTGTTCAAGCATATCCAGTTATCCGCCTTGATCTTGTGCCAGAAAAACGTCCAATTGTAGAGTTCATACCAGCTGCTGAGACCGTGGCAGACCTCAAAATCGTCGAAGAGCCGATGACCCCCATTATTCAAGCAGATCCAGTTATCCGCCTTGATCTTGTGCCAGAACAACGTCCGATTGTAGAGTCCATACTGGTTGTTGAGACCGTGGCAGATCTCGAAACCGTCGAAGAGCCCAAGATTGTTGAAGTCCACACATCCATGATAGGCCATGTAGAACCCACAATCATTGAAGCACAGGCATCTGTGATCGTCCCTACCGCGTCCGAGACCATTCAAAAGTTTGACATCCATGGGGAACAAGCATACTTGATAACGCTTATCGATGTCGGCCAAAGTTCGAGGTCAAACTTTTTCAAAGTTGAAGAGATTGACGGAGAATTTAGATCCGCATGTTCGGATCGTGGCCGAGCCAATCGAAGAAAATCAGTAAGGAAGAAGTGAACCCATGAATGGACTTTCAAGCGGCCATGAAGTAGAGATTCGCGGTTGTCTCAGTTGATCGATCGAAATTGTAATTCGATCAATCGAGTACCACTTTTGATCTATCAATTAAATTTTGATCGATCGAATATACCTTTCGATCGATCGATTTAATTTTTATCGATCGAGTACCACTTTCGATCGATCAATTTAATTTCGATCGATCGGGTGTTAATTTTGATCGATCGAAATCTTGCATAGTAGTTTTAATTTTTAATTTCGAATTTAAGTTTCAAGGTTAAACTTGTCTTTTCTTATTTAATTATTTTTAGGGTTTTCTTTTGTTTTATGACTTACTATATAAAGGTCTTTATAACTTTGTAATAGACAATTTTGAATAATAAAAATTGAGAGCTTGCTTTTGTACAAACCTTCGAAAAACTTAAGATGAGTTTTCGATTGAATGAGTGATTCTTTCAAAACCTGAGGAGTGAGCAATCGTTTGTCGTACGACTTTGTGCGAAGTCGACATACAGCCTTGGTAGGAAGCCTTGAAAACCCGTTGGTGCAAAGCCAACTAGCCCCTCTAAAACTACTTCGGAGATCTCCTATCTTATTTTTCTTTTTATTTTTATTTTATTGAAAGGATCAAAGACCCTAAACCCCTTCCACACGGGATTATGCTATTTTAGGGTTAGCGTTGAGACTTCGTCCTACGCCAAGAACACGTCTCCAAAACATTATCACAGAACATACAAAAGGGAGAGATGGATCTAATGCGGTCATGTAGCTTGGAGTAGATTGGTAAAATATCGTTACACGCATGCCAAGTGAAGATTTTGACCTTATTTGGTATTTTTAAACCCCACATATTTGTTCAAAACCGACGACCCAATGAGGAGCTTGTAGAAGCCAAGCCTTGAGATGGCTAATCTAAAGCAAGAGCCACTATGTATGCACTATGCACCGTAAAGTCACATTACTTCTCATGCACCCAAGCTCTTTTATCCGACCGATCAGAAATAGGAATAGGGATTCTGAGAATAATGTCGGCATCTTCTTCTAAAAAATTATTCCAGATCAGAGTTTCATTCCTTTCTTTCGGTTCAACCGAGATCAGGTCCGCCACTTTTTGAATAGAACAATAATTCTTTGGAGTGAGAACCCGATATGTAGAGGCTCTCGGGATTCAACGCTCATTCCACATATCAATCGATTTCCCGTCACCCACTTGCCACACCATTCCCTCCTTAATAATGTCTTTTGCCGAATTGAAACTTGACCAACAGTATGAGGCATTGCAACATGAGTTTGCTTTCAAAAATTCTTTATGAGGGAAATATTTAGCTTTAAACAAACGGCTCGGGAGAGAATTGGGAGTAGTGAGAATTCCCCATGCTTGCTTTGATAACATTGCTTGGTTAAAAGCTAGTAAATTTTTAAATCCAAATCCACCCTCATCCTTCGGTTTACACATATCCTTCCATGCCTTCCAATGGATCCCATTGTCCTTTCCTACATGACCACACCAAAATCTAGAAATTATAGAAGTTAAATGATGAATAAACGAGAGTGGAAGTTTGAAGCAACTCATAGAGTAAGTAGAGATTGCCTGAGCCGCTGCTTTAATAAGCACATCTTTCCCTGCTTTGGACAGTAATTTGCCTTTCCACCCCATTATTTTTTCCAAACTCCCTCCTTAATATTCTTGAACATCAACTTTGTTGACCAGCCCACCACCATTAGTAACCCGAGATACTGCACGTGAGGTGCAATATTTTTAATTTGGAAGCAATTTTTGATTTTATGTCGAATATCACTAGAGACATTACAACTAAAGGATAACGTTGGCTTGTCAAAGTTAATAACTTGACTCGACGCATCCTCATAAAGTCTAAGGATATTCAAATACTTCCCACATTTAGATTCATCCGCCTTATGATAGATAATTCTATCATCAACAAAGAATGATGGGAAATAATTGGGGCACCCCTATAGACCCGGATTCCAAAAATTTTATTTTGATGGAGAGCAGATTTGAGGAGTTGAGAAAAAACTTCCGCACAAATAGTGAAAAGGTAAGGAGATATAGGATCCCCCTATCTAAGAGCCCTGGTTGGGATAAGTTTACCTAAGACTTGACCATTGACAAGAAATTCAAAAGACACAGTTTTAACACATCCAATAACTAATTGGACCCACCAATTACAAAAGCCCATTTGAAGTAGAGTTTTTTCAAGAAAATCCCATTCAACCAGATTATAGGCCTTACTCATATCAAG
This sequence comes from Chloranthus sessilifolius, assembly GCA_021018995.1. Lineage (NCBI taxonomy): Eukaryota > Viridiplantae > Streptophyta > Magnoliopsida > Chloranthales > Chloranthaceae > Chloranthus > Chloranthus sessilifolius. Next base: position 195,208,824 of record CM037584.1, read on the forward strand.
TTTTAGAGAGCACCATCCAACTTTTCCTTTTTATTTTTTATTTTTGAGGTAATGAGCTATCTCAAAAGCGACCAGGGAATTGTCAGTGAATAGTCTCCTAGGAATGAATGCACTTTGGGATTCAGAAATAAGATTTGCAAGGAAGATTTTTAATCAGTTCACAAGGACTTTTGAGATAATCTTATAAACCACATTACAAAGACTAATTGGCCGTAAATTAGCAAGGTGTTTAGGATTTTTAATCTTAGGGATAAGAACAATATATGTATTATTAATTTCCCTTAGATCAATATTTCCATTTAGATAATCAAGCACACAATTGATAACAAACTCACCAACAATAGGCCAATAAGATTGAAAAAAAAGAGGAGCATACCGTCAGGGCCAAGTGATTTGATCGGTTGCATTTGGAAAAGGGCTTTCTTTACTTCATCTGCAGTGTAGTCTCGCACAAGCCAAGCATTCTGAGTGGGATTAACATGTGCTTGTACACTCGATAAAGCCTCATCAAATTTACTTGGTGCAATTAATTGGAATAATTTTGAATAGTGCGAACATATCACTCTTTCAATATTCGATTTTGATGTGCACCAAATTCCATCTTCATCTTATGGAAAAAATTGAAATTTTTGTCTCCCTGACGAACCCATATGTCCTTAGAGCGCTGCTTCCAATACACTTCATTCTTTTCCAGTAGTTCATCAATCTTCTTCCTAGTCTCACTCTCCTCTTGATGCAACTAGGGAGTAGTTGTGACACCTTTAATATCTTGCAGAGGAGCTTGAAATAGGCGGATCTGTCTATGGATATGTCCAAAATTTTCTTTATGCCAATTCTTGAGCTTCCCCAGTTACCCGAGATCTTACTTTGGATATTGACCAAATTGTTAAGGAATCTATACAGCCCCCAATTGTCACGGATTACATCTTCACACTTCTCAAATGATGTCCACATCGCTTCAAATCTAAAAGGTCTTGAACCTCTAGCCCATTCTCCGCTCTAATTTTTTTTTTTTGCTATGAGGATAGGTGCGTGATCAAATCTAGAGGACACAAGATGGGATACGATCCCCTCTTGAAAATTTTGTAACCACCCACTCGTTGCAAAGGCCCTATCCAATCTTTCTTCGACAAATTCATCACCTTCTTTGCGATTAGACCATGTAAACTTGTATCCGGAGAAACCAAGATCTTCTAACCCACTATCATCAATGGCTAAATGAAAGGAGTCCAATTGATTTGGAGCTTTGGGCAAACCACCCCTTTTTTGGTGGGAGAACAAGATTTCATTAAAGTCTCCCAGGCAGATCCAAGGAGCCACACTCTATTGGGAAAGTCTTCGTAACAAGTCCCAAGAACCATTCCTAAGATGCGATTCGAGAGCACCATAAAAGCCAGTTAATCGCCATTTCCTCTATTCGAATCCTTTGTGACCATTACATCAATGTGGTATTTAGAAAATGATTGGAGATCAACGATTTCATCATTCCAGAGTAAGCCTAGGCCACCTGATCATCCAATCGAATCCACAATGATACCATTTTGAAACCCAACCTGTCTTTTTAACGTCTCCATTCGATTTTTGCACAACTTTGTTTCCATTAAGAAAACAAGCAAAGGAACTTCACTTCAAATCAGAAGTTTCTGAGCACGAACTATTTGGGGGTTCCCAAGCCCCCGACAGTTCCAACTGAGGATTTTTATTTTGCCCGACGAGGTTGCTTGGCAACCATCACCGATAGAATAACGGAAGCATCATTCAATTGCTCATCAGATTCATGAGTGAAAGACGAGGTATTCTGACGCTTATTCGTTATATTGGAGTCCAATTTCTCAGCTCCTCGAGATTTCTTTCGTTGGAATTTGACCACAGTATTAGTTGAAGGAATTTGGGCAGGGTTGTGGTTAATGATTTCAAAGTGTATTTCAAAAACACGGTTGGTGTGGTTAATGATTTGAGGGTGTTGTTCGGAAATTGAATGGGTGAGAACGCAATAGTAACGCTACAATCTTATTTAGAATAATCTCAGTGGCCTTGTAGGGATTGGGGTTAGCCTAGATAGGATATTCACCGACGGACTAGGCCTTGTAGGGTAGTCTTTGTGGTTCGTGCAATGATTATTTGACGATTAAATTTATCTAACTCACGATTAGATTTATCTAATTTATATATGAAGTGACTGAGCTTGTAGCCAGGAGCGGTGGTACCGGGGATTCAAAATAGATTAGGAATAGGATGCAATTTATTTATGAATCTGAGATCCAAGAGAGATTCCAGGCTGTTCTTTCAATATTTTCTAAATCAATTTTCTTTTCTAGATAAAGTAACTAGAAAATTACTTCTATAAAAACTCCCTTTTTAGTAAAGCTTTAGTTAAAAATAAACGACTAGTCCATGTGGTTCGATACCCTTGTACTCGCACTAGTACATTTGAACTTGTGCACTTACAAGGTTTTGAAATAAAACGATCAACAACTCTAGGTCGCCTGTAAATTTAGTTAATATAGTTTTCCTAATCCTACTCTAACTCTGATTACTTCGATTTTCTAACCCTGCTCTGAGTCTAACTAGTTGTAGGACTCCTAGTGATACTCTAACTTTGACTAATTTAATTTCTAATGCTATTTTAATTCTAGTTTAGTTTAATCTCCTAATACTACCCTAATTAGAAAAAAGGGTTAGTGGCCTGCTAGGGAGAATCGGTCCCGTTCCTGAGTACCTTCTATAAGCTCCCTTAGACAAATTGGGTAGCTAATGACTATTAAATACTGAATTTAAAATAATAATCGAGGATTTAAGAATTAAGAACTGAAACTAAGAATTAAGAATTAGAACTAAAAGTTAAGAACTAGAACTAAAATTAAGAACTAAGATTGAGATTAAGAACTGGAAGCTAAGAATCTAAGAACTATAAACTAGAAAATTAAGAACTAGAAAGAAATTATTTGAAGCTAAGCATTTCTTCCTCTTTCCAAAAAGCCTCGAAATTCCTAAGCTTGGAGGAGAGAACTCAAAAATTGGGTTTGTGTTGATGTTTGGGCAGGGGGGATTTATTTATAGGTTACGGACTAATTTTGTGCAATGGGTCATGAGCTTAATTGGTGAATTAAGCACATAATTGGTGGTACTGAATTGAATTCCGTGCATAGTACAATGAGTTTAATTCACTTTGAGTTGGTCACTGACCCAAAGGTAGTCACCTGACCAGGTGCCCTAGTTCCAGTATCCTTGGAACCAATTTTGTGCGTGTACACGTGCATGGGATCTAATTCCGTGCAGGAGTGTCTACGCGAAATCGTGGAGTTCGGGAGGTCTTGAGAATCAAAGTCCCAGTCCATGTCTGGGCTAATTCCGCACATGCCCTTACACGTGGAATCAATTCCGAGCAGGTCTGCGCGGGATTGGGAACTTTAGCGGTGCACAGAAGTCTTTGCCTAGTCCAAGTGGGACTAATTACGTGCAAATGGTTTTGCGTGTAATCGAATTAAGCGCACAACGACATGTGCGTAATTTGGGAACTTTCGGGCCTTTGCGGGTCCATGTTTATGGGTTGATACTTCAGCTAATTTCTTGACCGTATACTATTGTTTCAGTACATGGTCTTCGTATCAGGGTTGTAAAGTCTCCGGAGGAGGTCAATCCTTCCCTAGAGATCGTGGGCAAGGTTAAAGGTTGATCGAATAAGTTTATATACTCCGAGAGGGTAAAATTGGGGTTTCTACACCCACGATCAAGCAAACATGACCATTACTCTCATGTTGACCCTTTGACTTCACACGGATATTAGAATTCACCAAACATCAGGGATCACCATCGCCCTCGCTTCGTCTGTTATCTCGGTCTTCTTTCGTCCGTTTTTTTGCAAATTGCATTCCACCAGAAGGTCCTACCAAAATACCTTTCGAGGAAGAAGAGTGTTGCCCAGAGCTACTCAAACCCCTAGAGTTTGGGGCTCGCATCCAAGAACCATATTGCAGTCCATGTTCATCTTCTTGAGAATCGGATTTGGAGGCCAGACATTCCTTCTCGGTATAGCCGATAAGGCCACAAATATAACAAAAGTTGGGCAATTGTTCGTATTGAAGTTGGACCCATTTTACTGATTGATTCACCATCTTAAACAACACTCCCCTACGAAGAGGTAGAGAGATATCTATTACAGTACGAATATGAAGATAACGACCCCAACATTTTCCACTATCATCCGAGTCTACTTTTATTGCACTTTCGATCAAATTTGCTACACGTAAGCCAACTTGCTTATTCATCGCTCCCATCGGCAAACCCGTGATCCTTACCCAAAATGGGACTTTTTTGAATTTGATATCTTCAATCGCTTCTTCTGCCTTATAATCTGAGAGGACAAACAAATCACTATCAAAAATCCATGGTGCAAGGCGCAAGATCCTATTTATATGTGCCTCTTCGGGAAATTGGAAGATGAAGATATTCTCTGCTACTTCCTTCATCTTGAGATTATATTTCATGTTCCCCATCTTCCGAATCGTCTCCTTGAAAGCCTTTGGATGTAGTTTCCGATTGGAGATGATTTTTCCTATAAGACATAAGACATCGGAGGCGATAGCTTCATTAGGGCCTGCGATAAACTCGAGTTTCTCCTCCTGCATGAGAGACAACTTTTTGAGATCGTTGACGACAATATCAACACTTTCTTCCATTAACAATCAACAAGACCTTCACTCTTAGAAGCATCAAAAGGAAGGGAAGAACACTCATTCCCTGAAAACAAAGAGGAGGAAAAACACTCTTACACCCATAAACGAGATGAGAGAAGAATTTATAGATAGTACTTTGTAGTTAGGGAAAATCATCTTTTAATCTTTTAATCATAAAATAATTAGAGAAAAAGTTTAGTTTATTCCTTAGTGGAGGAGAAAATTTAACATTGAAGATTTGATAATTAATATTGAAGTATTATGTTGATGAGATTGGATCCGTACATGTTGCGTAGATTAAACATGAGAGACTAACTCTCTTGTTTAAGGAGAAAGCGAGCCCTAGATGAGTAGATAAATTCCTTTCAGTTTTATCTTTTTTATTTTAAATATTGAATCATATGGCTAGGTTATTCTAGATGAATATTATGCTATCATTGAAAATACGTCTATAGTCATTAATCTTGTAAATTAGTGGCCGTAGAAGGGTTATCTCATAACCTAAATTGATCTTGTAGATTAATATAAGATGCCATGTGATTGATTAATATATTACGGTTGTTTATTTTTTTATACGTTATACCTTATGCATGACTCATGTCATTCATGAATGTATTATAATAATTAGGATAATGTATGCGTAGATCATTAATCACATTATTTTCACTTTTTTTGCTTGTAGTAAAATGAGGTTAGATATTCATTATTTATGATCGATTAAATTGAAGGGAGAGAATCTATTGAATCTAGGGTGTAGCTATATCCTTGAATGTCATCATCTTTATTTCATTCATTAATTTATTGAGTAGTAGTAAATTCACCATCAAAACCTTTCCAACGATAGTAGAAATTAGGTTTAAAAACTTTTGCAATTTAATACTAGCCCTAGTTTCATGAATTTGTACACTTGCAAGGTTACAGTTTTTAACGATCAACCACATAAGTTGTCTGCAAAATTATTTATAAAAAATTTTCCACCGTTTATAATTTTCCCTTTGAACAATAGTGCACGTGTGATGATTCCACGTGGCACACATCCCAAAGGGTAACCCGAGTACTAATCACCTGATGCCAGGGCTACTTACCTAACAGTTGCTCTTGACGAAATGCAAAGAGTCGGTGGTGCTCGGGTCGGGTGCTCTGTAGAAGGTTGTACAAATTACATACCTCTTCTTTGATACCTTCCTCCTGCTTCTCAAATTCCCGCCATTTCATCTGACCATGAAAGCCGCAACAATATTCAAAATTCCCTCCAAGGCCAAAACCTCTTTCGTCCTCGTAACGGCCACAGGTGTAGCCGCGCTAACGCTGCAACCAAACCCTAATTCCTCTGCAAAATTGTTGGCCAACAAGATTAGGGCATCAACCGACGGTCTCGATCGCTCCGCCCGTGCTCTCTACTCCGTAAGCACCGTTGGTTCTTCTTCTTTTTCTCCAATTTCTCTTTGCCAACTCATCACTTACGCTTAATTTTTTGTTTCCGTTCGCCAGATTGCTTCCGTTGTGATTGATTACCAGTACTCTTTACGTGGATTACCACCTGATTCCAATGAATACTGGCGTACGTTATCGGAGGTACGCAGTTTATTCATGTATAATTCTTGCACTACATGTTTTCGATCCTCTCCGAGAGCTACACGGTGAATGTGAGAAGAAAATTTACAGTTTCGGCCCTCATAGTTTCACATTTTTTAAAAACGAACTTACAGTTTAAAACCTTGCAAGATGGGCGTCTTCCAGCCGAGCCATCGTCAAATGACCAAAATGGCCACCATTATTCTTTTTGGGAGCTACTTCTTGCACACGAGACTTGTACCGAGGCACATGATTAAAGAGAAAGACTTTGTTATTTTTGGAATCTGTATCATATGGAGCACCACCTAAGCCGCTTGAATTGAAGACTTTGATTTGAAGATCTTTGACACCAAAAATTGGCATGGAGCACGATCTCTATCATCTGATATTATAGAGTCAACCATTGAATCTAATGATGGCCTTTGACTGCATTGAGTGAGACGATAGAGATCCTGTTTCATGACAACTATTGGCCTCAAAGATATTTCAATCATGGTCTTCGGATCAGATGACTTAAATGGTGTTCCACCAGATACAAATCCCAAAAATAATAAAGTCTTTCTTTTTAACCATATGCCATGGTACAAATCTCGTGTGCAAGTATTAGCTCCCATTTTTTTTTTCCACCATGTCAGATCGAGTGATGCGATATATGATTGATTGGATTGGATCAAGCGATATTGCATTGGCGAATGCTATCACATTGGCACCCGATTTGATATCAAATCGGCTGATGCCATCTCAAATTGGCCGATACGATATTGAACCAGCCATTCTTACAAAAAAGGTGAAACTGAGGTGGGGATTTTGGTCTCTCTACAACTGCATCAGTACCCCCCCTTGCAATTTGGTTACCTCCCTTCCACGAATCAGCGGTGGACTTGCCTCTAAACTTGTTTTATAAATGCATCAGTACCCCTACTTGGATTTGTGGGCATTTTTGTCATTTAAAAGTAGTCGCCCTATTTAAACATTTTGAAACTATGGGGCCCTTTTAAAAAAAGGGGAAACTATGAAGGCCGAAACTGTAAATTTTCAGGTACAGGTTTTTATTCAGTGGGAGTGGAAGCACCTACACTTTTTGAGTACCCAATATTCTGCCTTCCCTATAATAAACATGGAATGATGGAACATGATTGCTGTTAAACAGAATATTCCATGAACGTCCACGGATTGGTCCATGTGGAAGATGGCTTTGAGCAATCCAAGTCATCGAGATGGCAGTTCACATATCAAACTAAAGTGGGCCCCAAAAATTCATACATGTCGGAGGATCTGAACCATTTGATATATGTATAGTAAAATGAATGGTCGTTAATGTTTTTTAACGGTTAAAATTAAAGTGCACCAATCGGATGATTAGAATCATGGCGTGGGTTTTTGGCTAAAAGATGTGTCAATGATGGCTGCTAGTTGACCTACTTGGACTGATCAAACAATTGTGTCACGTGGCCTGCAAGTGGAAGATATCTGTTTAAAGGCGGTCATGGGAGTCGATAGACATAAAATGCCCTTATAAAATTTTAAATGGCAACTAAACTTGCGGTAGTTGATGTAAAAGCACCCTCTTGGTGTTCTTGTGAATACTGACGAAATTCTCTTCCTTATTAAAGAAATTATCATTAAATCATGACTTTTTTATAAGGCGTTTAAAACACGATTAATTTGTGGGACTTTTACAAAGAGTCACGAATTTAACTAATAACTCAGAAAACTGGCGACTTGTTGGCGATGTTTTCAAAAAGTCGCAAAGGGCTAATTAAATGAAAAAAATATCACAACATTTAAAAAAAATATATTTTTGGGATTATATTATTTGTATTAGTGTCTCACTGGTCACTAATGTGTTAATTTCCTCAAAAAATGTAAAAGAAATTGTTTAATATGTGAAAAATTTATATACTTGCAATATATATATTTTTGGGAATATATATATATATTACTTTCTCAAATATTTCCTTTTTTTTTGTCTAACTTTGCTATATTTACTGATTTTATTATTATTATTTTTATTTTTTTTCTGAAGTTTTCGTGGGCTGATTTATTCCCTAACCCTAACTTGGTGACTATGTTCTTGTGTCTCATGGGCATAGTTTCAGAACTCAGTTGATATTGATATGTGTCAGTGATACGTAATGATTTCGGCCTGATCCAATACCGATCCCAATAATTGGTTCGGCATCCCATAGGTATTGGCCAAGACCTATGGTATCAGCCAGTATTGGCTGCATATGATGCGTATTAGTGCTATGGCTGCTACCACCGATATGTATCAAGCAACCAAGGGATTTGATATTACTTGGTGTTGGTCGATATGTGTCGATATTGGTGATAAATATTTGCATGGAGGTTTGTCAATTTGGAATTATTGAGTAATTAAATGTATCAGTATTTCCGAGTTTTCAAACCTTGTTTCTTTGCAAACTTCCATGTAATTCTCAACATTTGTTAAGTCGGCTCCACCTTTGTATGAAAGGAGCACAAACACTAAAGAGCTGGCGAGTGCAAGCTTTTGACTCATTGAGTATTTTTCTCATTGACTTGACATGTTTTTGGGAAGGGGTTGCATTTAGTCATTTACCCCCTTGAGATGTCTTATTTACACTACGCCTCCCGTGTTTCACCTATTTATGTTGCGGTCCTTGCTTTTGTGTTTTCTTTACTTATCACCTCTTTTGTGACAAGCTCTCCGACAAAATAACCTTTGACTGGTTTGGATCAGACTATGGAGATTGTTTTTCACCCTGATCTTTGAAATAATGGATCTTGAGATCATGAGCCTACACTTAGACGGTCAGATTTTGATGCACACATCTCGAAAAGTGATCCAAGAACCCTATTTGATGTACACCCGCGATCATGCTCACTTTTTGGGTGGTCTGTCATGTGGAACAAAATTTGATTGCCTGATGGTAGTCTCCTGATCTCAAGATTCGTTGGGTGGAAGATTGTGGTGAAAAACGATCTCCATCTTCTGATTGAAATGAGTTAAAGTTTAGTTATGCAGCAGTCAATGGCTGATTCGTTAATGTAGGCGCTAATAAGTAAAGGAAACACAAAAGCATGGGCAGAAGTGTAAATAGGTGAAACACAAGGGGCGGAATGTAAATTTGACATCTCTTAGGGGGATAAATGCAAAAAAAACCTTTTGAGAAACATGGCAAGTTTTTGAAAAACACTGACTTTTGAAATACAAATTTTTTTTATAGTTTCGAACTTTTTTTTCTACGATATTCCTTTCTCATTTGAGTCGGCTGAGAAATCATTGACTTGGCTGAGTCCACTCACTGCTTCTCTGGGTGAGTTCCAATTTGAGGGGAAATCTTTAGATATAGCTTCAGTCTTGCTGAGTTGCCATTTGAAGTTGCTATGAAAGTCTATAGTCGTCATTAACCTCTTTATATATTGTACATAGTTAGAGAATAATAGCCAAAGCCTTAGGCTTATTATGAAGTTTTGACCTTATGCTCTTGAGTTTATTAGGTTCATCTACGCTCGGCCAAAAGAATTTTGAGACTCTGCGAAGCCAATAAAGGTTTCTATGTGAAAGCTGGTCAGTTTGTAGCATCTTTGCGAAACATTCCAAATGAGTACTCTTCAACTCTTTCCTCCTTGCAAGACCAGGTATAGATTCATTTTCATGTTAACATTAAATGTGAATGGGCACAATTGCTAGATTCACAGTCAATTTTTACAACATAATTCATAGTTCTGGTTTTTATACTCTTGTAGAAAAATTAATAGATAAATAGTTTAAATTGATAAAAAGTGCCCTAAATATACTTCCAACAAAAAGAAAAAAGTCCCTAAATATGTTTGCAGTTTGTTGGCAATTATGGTTTTTATGTAGATTGTTGATGGCTCATCTTTTCAATTTCTCATGTTTCCTGAATCAGGCAGTTCCTTGTCCTTTTGAAGCTATTAAAGAAGTGCTAACCAGAAATTTAGGCAAGGATTTGTCTGAAGTGTAAGTTTCTATCTGAAATTCTTTATACATGGTAATGTTTTGGCCCTTAAATATCATCTTTCTTAGTGTAACTATCAATATATATATATATATATATATATATATATATATATATATATATATATATATATATATATATATATATATTCAACATAACTCTCTTTCCTAATCTGTAAAGATGTAAATGAAACACCATGTAGTATGTGTTTGAGTATGTATATAGTGAGAATCACGGGGACATTTTAGTCTTTTTACTCTTTTAGACACTGTCCTTTTGTTCACTGTTGAGGATATATTTCGCTTTAAGTCATATTATTAGATTGGTTTGCATATGCTTGGCTTGGAACTTCTGCACCCATTGAAAGGAGAACCCATGTTGTACCTTAGGTCAGTTTGAATGTTTGGGGAGGATACCACTTGTATAAACCGCATTTTTGTTAAAGACAAAGAAGTAGAGGGTGTTGGGTTTAACTTTGTGCTTCAACTTGCATCATTGGTGGAAGAGTGTACGCCAATGACTGATGAATTAAGGTCAAAGGGTGTGTCAGAGGTGCTAAGGGAATTTGATGATGTCATGCCTCCAGAGCTGCCAAAGGTGTTGCCACCAAGGAGACCCATGGATCACCAAATTGAGTTGGAGCCTGGTGCAAAACCCTTAGCTCAGGCTCCCTATCGAATGACTCCTTTTGGGCTAGTCAAACTGTGTCGATAGCTAGATGAGTTAATTGGATGTGGGTTTGTTCGAGTGATGAAGGCTCCAATTGGCGCCATGGTCCTGTTTCCGAAAAAACACAACGGTAGCCTCCAATTATGTTTTGATTATAGAGCGTTAAACAAGGTTATTGTCAAGAACAAGTATCCCATGCCATTGATAGCAGATTTGTTCAATTAGTTAGGAGGTGCGAGGTACTTCACCAAGCTAGATTTGTTAGATTTGTGACCCGACTACTATTAGGTGAGAATCATTGAGGGAGACAATAGTAAAACTACGTACATGATGAGCTACGGGGCATTTGAGTTCTTCGTGGGCCATTTGGGTTGACAAATGCCCCAATCACATTGAGCTACACCATTAACCGATCTACTCAAAAGGATTACCATTCCGATGGTCTGAGAAATGTTAGAGGGCATTTGAAGACCTAATAGCGGTTTCGAGTGACCCAGTATTGAGACTATGGGATCATTCCAAGCCTTTTGAAATGCAATAGATGATTCTGATTATGCTGTTGAAGTTGTTGTATTGCAAGAGGGATATCTGGTTGCTTATGAGAGCCGAAAACTGAATGATACCATACAGGAGAAGGAAATGACTGTGATAGTTCAGTGTCTGAGGACATGGGGTCACTATCGGCTTAGGTCAAAGTTTCTAGTGACGACCGACAACGTGGCAACCAGATACTTCCAAACACTGAACTTGTCCCCGAAACAAGCCCAATGGTAAAATTTCTAGGAGTTCGATATGGATTTGGTTTGCAAGCCAGGTAGGATCAACCAGGTGGCAATGGCAAAAGCAGAAATAGCAACATGTCCTCTAGCAAAGACCATCTTACAAGTAAGAAATAAAAGGGTGAAGGATGCACTGATTCTAGATCAAAGACAAACTAATGGCGATTTGTTCTATGTGCCGAAAGTGGGGAACTAAAGAAAAATCTCAAGTACTGTCGTGATGTTCTGCGGTGCATATCCAGGGGTTCATCGCACACTTACCTTGCTAGAGAGGTACTACTATTGGCTTAAAGATGGAGGAAGACATTGAAAGGTATGTCAGGACTTGCTTGATATACCAGCAAGATGAGGTTGAGAGAGCCAAGCCGTTTGGGCTCCGACAACCTTTGCCAATGCCACCACGACAATGGGAGTGTCTCTTAGGGCCTGTTTGGACAAAAACAATGGAAATGTAGGAAAGTAAAATAATATTCCTATATGTTCCCATGGATACCTAAGTTGGGATTCCTTTTTTTCCCTTTGTTTTTTGCTGTTTGGATAACCACATTGTTAGCTGGGAAAACAGAGGATTAACCAAATCCTGTGTTTGGATACATGTGCAGAAACTTGTAGGAAAATAACATATCCTAACAAAAAAATAGCCATAATACCAGAAAAAATCATCCAAACTAAAAAACAGCTGCAAGATAATAAAAATGATTCACAAAAATGACCAAAAAATTATATATGTATTAAGTTTTTGTTTGCTCTTTACATATCTTAGTGAATTGCTCTAGTGGTTGACTTAGTGCTTTGTGAAGGTTAGCTTCTAGGTTCAAACCTTGTTATGTACAATAAATTGCTTATTTTTTTAATTAATTATACTAGAGCACAAACACCTTATATGTGAGTATGTAGCTTTACAACATAGTGGAGCCCCTTGTGAGAGAAATCTCTCCCAAAATAAGTTCGTGCAACACCTAAATAGATGGAGGGGAGCCTAAAAATAGGCTAAAATTGTAAGATTTAGTTAAAAAAACCAAAGAAGAAATATTTGTTATGAAAACAAATACCATAAAAAAGATTGTTTAAAGATTTTTGATAATTTGGGTGGTCAATATAATTTTGGATGGATGAGAATCGACTAATATAAATTAGGACCCCTAAAGCTTAGTAACAAATTTATAGAAAGTTTGGGTGGTCAATTGACCACCCAAGTCATAACGTGGCTCTGCCTCTAATTGTTTGGGGATGTGTGCCATATAGAATCAACATCTGATCGTCTGATAGGGGCGTCTTGATCTTAAGATCTATCATGAGGAAGATTGGAAAAAGAACAATCTCCATCGTCTGATTCAAATCAGTCAATGGTTTTCTTCTGTGAAAATATTTTGTGGTATTACTCGTAAACAGGTGAGGAGCCATATCCTTATCGTTTTCTTCTTCACTCCTCTTATCGTTCTGAGGTCTCGGCAAATTGAATGTCGAGGGGTACCCTCGAACTCAAGTCGGAAATGAGTGAAAAAATTGTAAGTCGCTTCCAAACAGCAGAAAACTATGGAAATTATAATCTGAATCTAAGTATTCCTTTCTTTTCCCCATATCCAAACAGGCCCTTAGATTTTATTTTCAGTTTTCCAAACGTGGGGGGAGCTTGGGTCTATGTTAGTAGCGGTGGATCGATTTTCGAAGTATGGCACGCTTATTACAGCGAAGTTACCTTTATTACCACATCGTTACATTTACATCAGAACATGCAACATGTTGTTTGTCAGCAATATTGTCAAATATTGGGGAGTACCTCAAGGTATTGTCACGGCTTGCTAGATTTTAGTTAGAGGTGTTCAAGCTTTTGGAGTGGAAATTGGACTCCAAATCGAGACGGTAAATGCGCTTCTGAAAGAATATCAAGACATTGTTTAATTGCCAATCAGAAGAACTGAGCTCAACTGTTATACATAGTACAGTTCTGCTATAACTTGCAGAAGACTTTAACATCCAACAAGAGCCTGTTTGAGTTGGCAATCGGTCAACAACCTAAAATGCTGCATACAGTTCACAAAAGTAATTTAGGATCAGTAGGGCCTATCTGGGGTTACCATGGGTTATACAAGAGAAAGCCCTTCAACTTATCATTTCACAAAAGTAATTTAGGATCAGTAGGGCCTATCTGGAGTAGGCCGTGAAGTGCATGAAGAAATGGGCCGATCAGGGACGACAACTAGTTGAGTTGAAAGTAGGCAACAAGGTTTTGGTAAAACTTAATCCTGCACAACTCAAGTTATTTGGGAAGAAACATGTGAGGTTGGTTCACAAGTGCAATGAGCCATTTCCGTTTACGAAGAGAATCAATGATGTGTCAATTCTGGTGCAACTTCCTCCATGACCGACAATACACCCTGTATTTCATGTTAGTTGTTTGAAGCTATGTCGAGCGAATCAGGAGGAAGTGTGTTGACTCGCTTTGCACTGAATACTGATTTCGAGCCGAACAGACAGTTTGATAGAATCTTAGTTCACCAAGCTAGCAACCAAGGAGATCCAAGACAAAGTGAATATTTAGTCCAGTGGAGGGCTTGGCAGATGCCAAGAATAGTTGGGAATTGGAGACTGACCATCCATCTTTCTAGTTTGCATTGAGCGAGTACTTGAAACATGTCGACAAGGGCAACGACAAAATTGAGTGGGGAGGATGTGATGTGGGCACGTGTCACGGCCACCCGGGCCAGCCGTAGGGCCATATGTGCCTTGCTGTGGGGGCTATGTGGGGGGTGACATTGGGGCCTCATTAGGCACGTCACCAAGCTGTGAGGGTCTTGCCAAGGGACTCCGAAGGTGATGTTTGTGGGCCACGAGAGTTTATGATGTTGGTGTCATGGGGGACTTGACTCGTGAGATGTTGGGACGTTGTTGGAGCGGTGCGTTGCGGATGAGAGGCATGAAGTGATGGTGTTTAGGCACACGCGTGGGTGCTGCAAGACCCTTCTAGCCATGTAAAGTGACTTCTAGGAGCAGTATGTCGAACTAGCAGGTTTCAGGTTCTCCCGCTATTTAAGAGAGTAGGTGATTTTCCCTTATATATTATAGGGAAGCCTGGTACCTACAATTTGGTTGTACTCGACCAATGTCTAGCCTGGGTGACCATGAGGGTGTGGGTGCGGGCGTAGTTACATTGGAAGACGCTTTTAATGTCTCCTTGTCTCTTTGGCAGGGGAAAGGATGGTGCCACATCGATATTCTGCATGTGGCACAGGTAGAGGCCTATGCTAGGACCATCGTGCGACAATGTGGGACACATAACGCAATGGCCGTGGTCTTCGAGTAACAACGCGGGTGGAATACAAGGTTGTCTTCGGTTGGTTGTAGGACGGTTTGAGTTGACCTAGCGTGTTGGGTGCTAGGTGGCACACTGGGTGCACGGCTCAGAAAGTTACCTAATGATATATTGCACCTCTTTTAAGGTACTTCTCACAATTGTGCATCCTTTCTGTGTACGCACTCGCAGTCATTTCGATATCAGACATTCTTACATCCCTAGGCTAGGGTGTTGAACTGTTTCTCGATTCAATGATGTGATACATGTAGCCACTTAGAGAATACCGGTTTATGATACAGAACTACAAAACCTGCAGGAAGACTAAGATTATTCTTCCAAACATTGTTGAATCTAGGGATACCCTTAAAATTTAATGGAACTGCACTCGAACTATCATTCTAGAGTTTATTTAACCTAATAGACTTGGTGTTCAATTGTAAGCAACAATCAACTTGTTGGATCATTTACTGGGAGGTGTTATTAATCCTTGTAAATTTATATTATTAAATGACGATCGTGAGAGATTTATAACCCCATTACATTAAATGCTTCCTTTTGTTTTTAGTCCAACCAAACCCATTGAATTATATACCCTGAAATAATACCATATCCGTAAAAGGGGCTATCACGCTTGCATGTTTAATATTCAGTGGTTGTCAAACGATCCTTATAGTTTGATTGTGTAAAAAGTATTAGGTTGGGTAGGAGGAAGAAGAAGCGAGCAAGAGAAAGAAAATTAGGGTGAGTCAATGTGACTCAAATCCCAATGCAAAATACTATTTATATCATCTTAGCATGTTCACGTATTACATGGTTCCCGAGTTAAGTGAATTGTACAACCTGAAATTCACTTAACTATATACTCACCCAAAGTTACCTACTACACACTCATACAATAGAAATAACATCTCCAACATTCCCCCTCAAGTTGGAGTATAGATGTCGATCATACCCAACTTGAAGGAGATGTCATAAAGTCTTTTGCCACCAACACCTTTAGTCAAGATGTCGGCAAGTTGATCCTCAGTTCTAACTTCGAACTTGAGGAATACTAATTTCCTTGGATTCGACCAAGGATCAAAATTTCGGCCGAAATGATCGAAATTTCGGCCGAAATTATCGGTTTCGGTCCCCACCGAAACGATAATTTGGGACTGAAATTTCGGTCATCAAATGAATGGGATTGAAATTATTGGCCGAATTTTGGTTTCGGTCCCCTCTGAAACCGAAAGGAAAACTGAAATTTTGATCATTGGACTCGACCTTCTCGCAAATATAGTGACAGTCCATCTCAATGTGTTTTGTTCTTTCATGAAAATATGATTCTTTGCAATATGATGGGCAACTTCATTGTCACTATACAAGATAATTGGAGAGGATACAACAACTCCCAAGTCTGACAAGATGAATTTAAGCTACATGCCCTTTCTCGCACCTTGGAACATGGCACGGTATTCCCCCTCGGCACTTGAGTTTAATAATACATGTTGCTTCTTAGATTTTCATGTAACCAAATTACCCCCCAAGAAGGTGCAATATCTAGTAGTTGATCTCCTATCATCCAGAGACCTGACTCAATTAGTATCAGTAAATATCTCTACATCCAAATGGCCATGATTTTTATAGAGAAGCCCTTGCGATTTTTATAGAGAAGCCCTTAGCCAAGGCTTCCTTTCAAATACCTCAGGATTCTGTGAACAACCTCCAAATGTACTGTCCTTGGTGAGTGCATATATTGACTTATCACACTTACTTCATAAGCAATGTCCGGACGGGTAATGGTTAGATAAATCAGTTTACCAATCAATCTCTAATTGGTACGTGGATCCTTGAGAAGATCACCTTCTTCACCATTTAATCGGTGATTTTGTTCAAGGTGTCACAGCAGGTCTACACCCTAAAAACCCTGTATCATGAGGGAGGTTTATGGTATACTTCTTGATGGGCACGTCGACATCATGAACATGCACGCCGACATTGTGGACATAGGCTACTGACCTTATCGCATGTATCGACGTTGGAAGAAGCTGAACGAGAACCATAATCAAGCTTAAAGAAGAATTCAAGACACTGCCCTAAGTTGCTCGAGCGACTTCACTTGTCGCTCGAGTGAAACTGCTTCAGAAAAGAGGCCATATTCTCGACGCTTTTGGCCGAGCGAGCCTGGGTGTCGCTCTAGCGAGATATCGAAGATTGCACTCAAGATTTCTCTGGAATTTGTCGCTTGAGCGAGCAACGGTTGTCGCATGAGCGAGCAACGGTTGTTGCATGAGCGAGACTTGTCAAATTTTGATTTTTTTCTTTGTTTTCCTAGGTTTCTTTTGTTTCGTATTAAGTACTTTATTGGTAGTTTCGTAATTATAATGCTTTAAGGCTTTCTTTTTGTTAGGCCTACTATGTAGGGTCTTTTAAACAATGTAATTGGGGAGATTATTGATTATTGAAGGAAAGAGTTTTTGCTTTGGAACTTGAGATGAGTTTCCTCGAAAATTAAATCTTCTTCCCGAGAAGGGTTTGGTGTGAAGCCAAGGGTGTGAAGCCCACAATCTATCTTCTATCTTTTCTATTTGTCTTTTCTGCTTTATTTTGCGCCCATAAACCCTAAACCTAGCCATTAAACTTTCAAATACCCTGCAGATTATAAACTCTAGATTTCATCTAAACCTTTGTATCATTACCCTGCGATTTTCACAAAGCCACAAATCCTACATTCCCCATAGCCATTAACCAATCTGAACCGTTGGATCAATTCGATTCAACAAGTCCTAGATCGAACCGATGATTCCATCGTTGATCTATGAGTGAGCCCTAATATGGAAGCGGCTAGAGTTCTACCTTTATGATCCTCTTTCCGCGAGGCTAACGGATCTAGTGTACGGACTGGACCCTACCTGAATCGAATGTGATCATCTAAACGAAAAATTACGAACCCTAAGGAATTCGCGTTTATTTGTTTTAATTCTGCTTAACTAATTTAGTTTAATTTCGGCCAAATTGTTAGTTTATAATCATTCACGTAGTTTAGGGTTTTGTCTCACGTCACTTTCGCTGGGATAATGAGATGCCCTTCTTAGATCTCGCCACTTCAATGCCAAAGAAATATTTCAAGCTTCCCAAGTCATTAATTTCAAACTCTCTGCTCAAATACTCCTTTAATTTAAGAATCTCATGACTATCATCACCAGTAATGGTGATATCATCAACATAGACTGGTATGAAAGTCATCTTGATTCCCCTTTTTTACAAATAGAGTATGATCATAGTGACTTCTTTGGTACTCGAAGCTCATAATAGCATCACTAAAATTTTGAAACTAGGCCCTTGGGGATTGTTTTAATCTATAGATAGATTTCTTCAATCTACACACTTTTCCCTTCTCCCCTTCTTTTACAAATCTTGGAGGAAGGTCCATGAAGACTTCTTCCTTGAGATCACCATGAAGGAATGCATTCTTCGCGTCAAGTTGAGAGTGCGGCCAGTCTTTGTGGGTAGCCAGAGATCACTACCCTGATTGTGTTGGACTTAGCTACAGGTGCAAAGGTGTCATGATAATCAACTCCTTATGTTTGAGTGTACCCCTTTGCTACAAGCCGTGCTTTCTATATTTCAATAGCACCATTAGGTCTATACTTAACTGTATACACCCATTTGCAACCAACAACTCTCTTTCCTTCTGGGAGTTCAACAATTTCCCAAGATTGATTCTATTCCAGAGCATTCATCTCCCGAATCATATCATCCTTTCATTTTGGCTGCAATACAGCGTTAGAAACAGTAGAAGGAAGGGAGTTAGAACTAAAAGAACAAATAAAGCCATAATGAAATGATGAGAGATTGTGATATAACACATACTTACTGATGAGATGACGAGTATACAATCTAGGAAGTTTTCTGTGAGCAATGGGTAGATGAAGATCAGTAACAAGAGGACCCTTGGTATTATGAGAAGGTGACTCATCTACATTCTCATGCGCAGTGGCTTCAACGACACTTTTCTTGTTCCTTCGCACATACATCTTTCCCTTTCCTTATTTATGAAAGGTGAGTCTTTCGCTTATCTGTGGCTCAACAACTTCATCATCCACTTCTTCACAATCTTCACCATCCCCCATAGGTAAAGCTCTAAACATCTCAGAGTACTCTTCATTTTTAAGTTGTTGCTCCCCCTGAAGAGGACTCGGAGGACTGGAAAAAGGAATGCCCTTAAAGAAGGTGACATCCATGGTGACTATCACACGACGAGTGAGAGGGTCAAAGCACTTGTATCATTCTGAGAAAATGGATACTCAATAAAAATACACTTGGTAGCCTTGGGTTCAAGTTTACTTCACTGAATATTGGGGACTGTGAAACACAAGGAACCAAAGATACGTGGTGGCACTAAGAATAGAGGTTGATGAGAAAACACAAGTTGGAAGGGAGAATGTCCTTCCAGAATAGATGTAGGCGTTCGATTGATGAGGTAGGCAGTGGTGAGGGACAGCTTCACCCTAGAGATGTTTAGGAACCTTCATATCAAACAACAGAGATCGAACAACCTCAAGAAGATGCCTATTTTTTTCCTCTCAGCAACCCCATCCTGTTGAGGGGGGGGGGGGGTATAAGGACAAGTAGTTTGCCAGACAACTCCATGAGAGTGAAGGTAAGACTGGAGAACGTGAGAGGAATATTTCTCACCATTATCTGATCGAAGAACCCTAACATGCCCATGAAATTGTGTGCTAACTAGTCTGTGAAACATAGGAAAAATATAGGCAACTTCATCTTTGGTGTGCATAAGAAAGAACATAGTGAGTCTAGTACAGTCATCAATAAAAGTAACAAAATAATGATAACCATTCAAAGCAGTAACAGGGGAAAGCCCCCACACATCAGAGTGAATAACTTCAAAAGGAATATCACATTTACTACCACTTAAGGGATAAGAATTGCGAATATGTTTAGAGAACTGACAAGTCTCACAATTAACAAACTACTATCAAATCTATGAAATTTTTCTAGAAATAAGTTTCAAACGACTAATATGAGGATGGCCCCAGTTGAAGGGCCACAATCTAGCTTCATCAACAAAAACCACCATAGCTGTAGGAGGAGATGCACCACGTAAATCTTGAAAGAGGTAAAATCTCTCAACTTTAGTACCATGACCAAGGATCTTCCCCGATTTCAGGTGCTGGAAAACACAATATGACAGAAAGGATGTCACATTACAATGTAAGGAATTGGTAATTTTATTGATAGATAGTAGATTCATAGGCATGTTAGGAATCAAAAGAGTAGAGCCAAAAGACAAGGTGCCTTATTGAACATTCCCCTTGCCCTTTACAGGAACAAAGGATCCATCAGTAATGCGAATATGAATAGAATCAGAAAGACTAGACACAGATGAAAATAAATCTGTCATACTAGAGATGTGATCCGTAGCCCCAGAATCGATGATCCATGGAGGCTAAGAGGATGAGGTCACATGTGCATACCCATAGGTACCTGACTCAGCTTTGTGGGAGGAAGATGCCTGTCCTTGTGTTATCGTCATGCGCTGAAGGCGGCCCTGGAGATTTTGAAGTTATCTCTGTAAGTTCTGGAAATCAGATGTGGGGCGCGCAGGGGGGGGGGGGGGGGGGAGCTGAAGCTGTCGGGAGACTCTGGTCACCAACTGGATTAAAAGTTTCCTCAATGGAGGATTGGGATGCACAACCTGGAAGGAATTTCGGTTTCCCATGTAACTCCCAACATCTTTATCTGGTATGACCCTTCTTGCTACAATGAGAATACAGTAATTTCTTTCTTTTTGCACGTGAGAGGCCCCTAAGATCACCATCTCTACCACCAGATTTGCTTCCACCACGACGAAAAGAAGTAAAGAATGGTAAGGCAGATCTCCTAGATACATTACCACCAGGAATCTGCATAAATTGTTGTCCGCTCTCCTCAATTTGGGATAGTCTCGTAAATGTAACCCAATTTTTTCTTCATCCCTAAGCACATAGCGGCAGAGCGTGACCAGGAAAGATAATTGGCCCTACTCAATTTCTTCGTAGTAATTTGTAAGTTATGAGAAATTTCTCCCCCACCAACGATCTCGGATTTATTCTCATCCATGATTAAGAGATACCCAGATCAAAACAATCCAAAAAAATAATAGAGGGAGTATTTACTGATTAATCACAACCGATCGACTAACAACCGTTATACTGCCCTGAATCACCACCATTAAGCCACAACGTACATCCAAACTAACATAAAACAACAAATAGGGTGCATAGTCTCAACCAAACACATCATCTTCAACATGCCGATAACCAATTAACAAAAAAAATCGAAACAATGCGTATTGAATTCGATTTTAAATCTCAGAAATTTAAAAGGGTAGCAAGATACTCATCATTTTCAACAATTATGGGAGCTTTCCGGCAATTTCGAGAGGATTCAGGTGAGTTTGGGAGGTTACCGGCGACATATACGTTGATCTGGTTCATGACAGTGTCTTCAGAAGCATTGGAATGTAAATCTTGGAGATTCCGATCTTTACATGGCAAATTGGAGGTGTTTTAAGTGGCTGTGAAGAGCTTTAGGGTTTCTGCAACTTGATGCAGTCCCCTTAGCTCGAGGAAGATGACCAGAAACTCTGGTATGTGGGCCTCAAAACTGAAAACCCTAAGAGGGAGAAATGATGGGTAGCTAATTCCGATCCAAACCCCCGAATTTTGGAGGATTCCGGCGGTCGCTGGCAACTGCTGATGTTGGCACTGACGTGCTGACGTCAATGTGTTGGTCAAGTTGACTCTGATACCATGTAAAAAGTATTAGGGTTAGGTAGGAGGAGGAAGAAGAAGAAGAGAGAGAAACTTAGGGTTGAGTCAATGCGACTTAAATCCCAATGCAAAATACTATTTATATCATCTTAGCATGTTCACTTATTACATGGTTCCCGAGTTAAGTGAATTGTACAACCTAAAATTCACTTAACTACACACACACCCAAAGTTACCTACTACACACCCATACAATAGAAATAACATCTCAACAGATTGTGTAATTTTGTGTCTTTGCTATCAAGTAATTTTTTCTTGGACTGCATTCTTCGGTTGTGTGCAATGCCACTGCAACTTCAAGTAATTGCATCAGTTTCCCGTTTTTCTTTGATTCTAAAATTAGTGCTTATGTTGTCACATAGCACTGACGAAACAACCCTTCATCAATGTTCCACGTATTGCTTTAACTTAATTTAACGTTCATCCATATGGCTGATATCTTCATAAATGAATAGATGTTGCGTTTGTATATGGTGAAATGTCAGTGAGAACTTGTCCACATGTAACTGTATACACCTGGTGCCATGGATCAAAATCTCGGACGAGACATGTACGTACCTGTATCGGAGGTCTCCAGTGGATCCCATATATATTGCTGATGTATCGGACGGACGATACGTACCAGTTTGAAGCTGGATGATACGTACTGGAAAACAGGTATTTTGATCCATGCCTGGTAGACAATAACATGCTTTATGAATGTTTCATTTCTTGCGATACCTTTTAATAACATCACGTGTGATCATCGCTACAAGTAGTTATAAAATATAATGCTCGTGAAATATTATACAAATGATCATCGATAATATAATCAGATGCCCACATAATTTAATCGGAACTTGCATCGATCCTCATTGACTTTAAGAAAATTAGTCATAGATTCTTTTGTTGCTTCCGCGCTTGTAGGATCTGTCGGAAAGTTTCAATGAAAATGACTATTATGGTCTCATTATCTATCACAAGACCAGAAGCTTTAATGTTGAAAAGCTGCTTTAGCTTTTACTTGGAGAATGTATGGATGTCTAACATCTGATATTAACTCAATGATCTGTATGAAAATTTCAGATTTTTGTCATTTGATGAACAGCCAATAGCTGCGGCATCTATTGCTCAAGTACATCATGCTGTATTGAAAGATTATCAGGAAGTAGCAGTTAAGGTGCATATTTTACTCTTTCTTTTTCGTTCCAAATTGCTCCATATATTACGAGTTTATTATTACTCCCTTCATTTCCTTGACGTTTTGGCATAATAAATAGAAGAACCATTGGAAATTGATTGTACTCCAATTCAGATGTATCCTGTAATCCCACATCTATTCTCAATGGGTGTATGTGTAATAACGATTCGAATCATCCAATCAACCAGCCTCCTCTTTGATAAGTCATAGCTCAGAAGTTGGAATTACTAGATGACCATAACCATCCATCAGTCAAACTTTTTATCAACTGTTGATGTGTTTTTATTTACAGTCCCAAAACAAGTGTTTGGTTGGAGGGATAGAATGTCTGCCTTTTGGGCCATGGTCCAGTGAAGAGGTATCACATTCATTTGATGGTCTGGATTCGAGTGCACATGTGCCGATTGCTGATAGGGATGTTGGGCACTATCATCTTTGACAGTGTGAAGCAGATTCATATAGAAACTGTTATTCAACCAAGGTATCAGTGTCGGTTATCGTTCCATCTTGGACTGATACGAATACGGTATCGCCGATACTCTATCGATTGATCGATTTTTTTTTTTTTTGAAACGAAAAGTAAAAAGAGAAAAGATTTGTATCACACTGATAATTTTTTTTTTTTGGTATCGGTCAGTATCGGCCGACACCTAGATAGTATCGACCAATACTGACCCATATCAGTCTGATAACGATATTGATACTGATACCACCCCGATATCTGTATCGGGGTGGTATCGGTATCAACGAAACCGATACATATCGGTATCGGTCGCGTTTTGATACCATGTATTCAACATTCAACATTGTCTCTCTTAGGAGAAAGAGGCATTTCTGTTTCAAAGATCACTGAGACTTTGGCATGTGGCACTTGAGAGGAGTGACATTTTGAGGGTGGGTTGTGTTTGAGTTTTTATTTTTAAAAGAGAAAAACTTAAAAAATTATAGAGCTGCCACATCAGCCTTCTCACAATTTACTTTAATATTTTAAACGAAAAAAAATCAAAAATCATAGAGCTGCCACGTCAGTCCTTGCACTTAACTTTAATATATTGAATTATTGATTTGATTTGATATCCAGTGCAGATATTCTATAAATAATATACACGTGCACTGTTGATAATTATGCATTAAAGTTTATAGTGAATTAGAACGTTTGTTTCCTCTTTGAATATTAGGTGCAGTACCCGGGATTGGAGCAACATATGAAAATAGACATTACAACAATGGCCATCCTTTCAAACACTGTTGCTAGGGTATGAAGATAATTTCTTACACATTTTCCAAAGGTGGCATTGTTTCTATCTCTATCTTTCCATTAAATTTCACTTTGAATAACAAAAAATATATATTTTTTTCAATTCAATCTTTCTGTGGATAGATCCAAAAATCAATGTTGGTTACATTTTTCCTCTCACCCGTTAGGCTTTTTGTATATTGATTATGATAAAATGGAAATGCATATTAGTTCTACTGAGAGCTTATAAGTGATTAACAAAATCTACTTGCTGAAGATAAAAATATTAGAAAGGAAACCTCAGTTTGTGCCTACTTGATTTCTGAGAGCGCCAACATTCGAAACCCACTGAAACTTGATGGAGTTCTTTTTTCACCCCAATCTTCCACACAGTGCAGCCGCGGATCTCACGGATCCGTCGCGACGGTGGGACGAAATAAGGAGTTGCCACCCGAAGCTTTTGGTGTCCCGAGATAGCTAATTCAACATCATATGCACCGAAGTGCTAGATTTGACTCCGATCCGGTCTATGCCAAAGCTTCTAGGCAAGGACTTCGGTTACCGATTAGGAAGGTGTTAGGCACCTAATCTGCCCGCTCGTAAGCGGTCTCTATTATGGCTAAGTATAAAAATAAAGAGAAAATTGACGGCACTTCCCCTTGCCCGAAGGCACTCGGATCCTATTAAGCTCTCCGCAATCACTGAAATTTCGGCGGTGTAACGGTTTAAATCCTTAGATAAGGGAAAAGCAAAAAGGAAAAAAATGGAGGGTAGAGAAAGAGACGAGAGCCTGAGCTCTTGTAGCACCATTGCTGGATCTCCGCGTTGAACTAGTTCTGGTGAGCTTCCGATAGCACAAGGAGCTAGAGGAGGGTCCTACTTGCTAAGGCTTGGAAGTTGGGAAGTTGGAAGTGATGGTGTGAGGGAGATTAGCTAAGGTTTTAAGGCTTGGGAATGATGGAGTTGGAAGTGTGATGGTATGAGAGGAGTATGAGCTAGGGTTTCACCTTAGAAAATTTGGAATTCTTAAGATGGGAGGGTATTTTGCTAGAGTTTCTCCTTTAGGAATATTTTTCAAATGTAAAAAGTGAGGGGTGGGGGTCTCTATTTATAGAATGGAGAGTGATTAGGGGGCTCTTAAGGCACTAATGGGGGGGGGGGGGGGGGTTAAATGAGGTAATGGCCAATCTAAGGATTCGGGGTTTTTGGGGGCATGGAGAAGGTGGGAATGGGTTTCAATGGTGGATGATAGGGTAGCCACTTGAATGGCATAAGGGTGGTTTCTAAGGCTATTGGGGGCATAAGGGTCCTAAAGAAACTCTCCCCAAAGTTCGGGAAAGCTCACAAGTCAAAACCCAAATCACAAAATCTGTCATCTCGGATGTGCAGGTTTTTAAGGCATGCGCCCATACTATGCACGCATGCTTTAAATCCCAAATTATAATTGAGAAGTTCAAGCCTCGTACTGGAGCTGAATTTCTAGAGAAGACCAAGTTTTGGTCATGCATGCATACTATGCACACGTGTAAAATTACTCATGCGTGCATATTGGTTATTTTACCCAACAAACTTCAAATGGTGACTTGTGGGCTCGGGCTTGGTCCGGTATGGGTTTAAGGGGTCCGGTATGGGTTCTAAGGGTCCGGTAAGGGTTCTAAGGGTCCGGGAAGTGCTTTCGAAAGCTCGGAAATACGTCTTTCTCGAAGAATGGGTCGATCATGCCTTGGGCCAGATTTGAGTGTCTACACACACGATGGATCTTGAGATCATGAGTGTACTATCAGTCAGACAAATTTTTATTCTACGTGGCACAAATCTCCCAAAAATGGCTCGAAAATCACATGGCACACATCACGCTCAAACGAGATTTTAGGGCCATTTTTTGGGATATGTGCCAGGGGGAATAAGAACAGACTGTTTGATGGTAAGCTCATGGTCACAAGATCAACCGTGTGGAAGATTGGGGTGAAAACCGATCTCCATCGCCTGCTTCCACGTTGTGACGTCCCCAAATTCACACACCGGATCAATGCGCTCACTTGGTGACGTTACACTATATCACATATTCACGATCATAATTATGACAATTAATCCATCAAGATCCGCATATAAACGCAACGGAAAAATAACTATTAAAAGCGCACACATAAATTTTCTTTTTCCCATCATCATGAGAGTAATACTAAAATATGAGATAATAACGTATTATACCAAGTTCTATGCCTACTCTTTAAATTAAATAAAAAAAACTGAAATCATGCATAATCCATCTTCAACATAAACCTGTTCATAAAAATAAATCTGAAATAAATGTTTTAAAGTCCTTTCTAGTGCATAAAGAAAAACCTAATCAACTAAGCTTCAAATCCTTTTTCGCTCAAATATGGATTTCCACCAATCCAAGTAAACCACTGGAATCCCAAACAGTGGGTCAGTTTACTAAGTAAACCGGTATGGACCAGACACGATGAGGCTAATAGAAAATGTCCATAACTCAAACCAACTCATAAATCAATCAATAACAGAGATATAACATGTGACATAAATAATGAGTAAAGCAATAGAACGAAACTGAAACGTAACATTAAATCTAAATAAACATTGTGGCTTGGGTCTTTACCCTAATTTTATGTGTGGTCATTTTAATTGTGCATTTAATGCTCATGAATTGGCATGCATAATGGATATGTTTATCTCTTTCTTTATCATTATCCTATTCTTCTTTGATCCTTCGATTAGTATCTACGTTAACCTTCACATAACTTCTCTTCAATTAAGTTATAAGCTTAAAATTAAAGACTTTCTCCTATCTCTTCAGTCTTATCATTAATGTATGAAGGTATAACTTTTCTTACTTGTCATTCTTATTCATGTCCTCTATCATAAGCCCATAGGAATTTTATTATAATCATATATATATATATATATATTTTTTTTGTTTCCATGTGTCATGTCGTAAATGTATCTTTTCACTTTTATAGATGCCATGAATATACATGCATAGAAAAACTGAAAATCAATCAATTATGCAATAGCTCTGTCACTTATTTAGGCTTAACATATCATAAACGTGTAATCTCTATCGATTCCTATTTATTTCATGTTGTGTAAATCAAGCATCTTAGGTTGCATGGATTCTAAGAAATAAAAACAAGGGTGGACATAAATAAATATTTAAGCAGGATGATTAAACATAGACAATATTTGAATTGGAATACAAATTCATTGCTTACATCTTGGACAAATTCTGAAATTCTGGACCAATTCTGGATAGATTTTGGATTCTAGACAGATTTTGCACAGAATTTCGCGATCAATCACGTAACCTAGTGTACCATCGAAAACCCACGATTAAACATCAAAATTTAATATGAAGAATATTCATTAAATGAAATAAACGCCAATTCCTGTTTTATTTTTGTGTTATCTAAGTTTTCGATTAATCTCAACATGATTTCTCCATACCTCTAATCTTCGCGTAAAATTGACGCAACTCCTCTCCCTTGATCCAATCCGAAGTTCTAATCCGAAATTTGGTTGCGTTACAAGCTCCTCTCGCGTTCTTTTAAGCCTTCAAACTTAAAACTCTAGCATTTCTCTTCTAGTTCTCCTTCTCAGAATTCTCTCTCTCTCTCTAACACTCTAGGGTTCTCAAAAGTTTTGTAAATTAAACCTAATACCCATATTTATAATACTTTAAGCTTTCCTATTTAAGATCTAACTCTATGGGTATTTAATTAGTATTAGGTCTTTAGTTAATTTACTAACATATTTTAAAGGTCCATTAAAATTACTAAATGCATCCCAATTATTACTAACATATATTTAAAGGCTTTTAATGACTATTAATTAGGTTAATTAATTATCATGGGTCATTATTAAATAAATTAGACATTATGTATATGTGCAATAACTAATTAAGTGTATCAAATCAATCAAACAAAATCATAATGACAATTTAAAGTAAATAATTAAGATCTAAATAAGCGAAAAATCTCTGTTGTTGCCATGGGTCAAAATCTCGGTTTTCCGAGACGTATTGGATGATACGTCTCGGCATATTGACCAATACATTGAATGTATCGGCCTGGTACATTTAATTTTAAAAAAAAAAAAAATCCCAAAAAATGCTCTAAAATCCCGAAAAATTATATTTAATAGTTTTGTATTTATTTCAATTTTTTTCAAAATTATCTAAGGCTTATTTGATGCATATTTGGGAATTTTATCAACTCAAAACCTGAATTACATTGTACATGAATGCTTTAAAAGTTATATTGTACACGAAAAATTTACATTAAAGCCACATTGAATTCCTTGGTGGTTCTTCATCCTCGTAATCATCATCATCAGTGCATCAACTTTGCCTATAGTTTTGGCCATATTGATACCCATGATCATGTCCCCCCTTCAAACTGAGGCATTAGCCTAGAGTATAAGTCAGTGTAATACGGAAATGTCGAGCTTCCAAAAATTTGACCAACGAAGTCTTCATGTTGCGGGTAGGTTGGTTGAGCGAATGTATGGATTGCTAATTGTTGAATCTTCGGTGTTTTGCAAACTAAATCCCTCGAAGCTAGATATAATATAAACCAAATCATCTTGTGGACCTTGTAGGGGTTGGTAAGATTCTGAATCTCCTCTTCCTTCAACCCCTCCACCTCTAAATGTAGGAGTCTCAAACATTATTACTGGTTCATCATCCCATGCAACAATACCTCCATAAGAATAAGAGGGACCAACATTATCGCCTTCACCACTAGTGCCAACGTGAGTTTCATCGCCTCCACCATCACCCCCAACACCCCTATCATCATCTCTTTGGTCATTACCGGATTGTGTTTCGTCATCAGATTCAACTATTGAATGACGATGCAGTCTTCTTTTCCGCCTAGGTTGTTGAGAAGTTTGCTCCTTCGCTATTCTTTCTGTATCGTCTAACCATGCAATGCTCTCACTATCCAACAGTGGCGCTTCTCTCTTTTCAATCCACTGATTCAAAGGGTCATCCTTCGCGAATATATAATCTAACTCGGTGGGATTAAAATATTCACTATTTGTAAGGTAGAATATGATAGATGAATTAGTATATGCCCGTCAATTACATCAAATAAAAAATGTATGAACTAGACGTCAAATAATTGCTTACCATGGTTGGTTCTCTGCATATTCCTGACCCTTAATCGCATGTTGTAATGGCAGTACACTAACTTTTTCAATCGACTCATAGTTAGCCTATGCATTGTTTTCGTGTGAATGAGAGAAAATGTACTCCGATTCCGCTCACAGTTGGATGAGGAACATGCTTGCGATAAAGCGTGTATGGCAATCCGCCTCAATATTGGATCTTCATGTCCACAGTGCATCCTCCAATCAGCTGGTTTATCGTATTGGATTTGAGATTACGCTAACGTCGTCTCAAATGACCCATGTGTTTTGCGGAACATATCAATCTACAAAGATGGAATACAATAACCCACATATCAATAAACAAATCATATGACCTTTGACTTATGAGTTATGACTACTCCCATCTCTTGTGGCTTGACCTTGGTCAGCCAACTTAGGCTCCATTCGTTGGATGACATTGAGCAAACCATTATATACTTCATCGGCCTCACTCAACTCGAAGCGTCGTGTATACTGGAAGGCCGGATTCAAGTAGTGTGCTATACATAAAATATGAGAAATGTCATCAGTATATGGAAACAGTGAATAATATGAAAAATAATAAATAAATAAAAATCACTACATAAATAGTTTAACATGTTTTACCTGCGGCATGCAAGTACTGGTGGAATTGTTCATCCCACCTCTTGTCAATAACCGCCTAATATCGTTTATATTTTGTAGAGCATTTGGTTTTGATAGCCAATTTTGTCTTGTCCATTGACTCGTAGTTTTTTGAGTCACAAACTACTTACCTCCCCCATTTCTTACAAAATCAATCTCATTACAATTAGATGTTAGTTAAATCAACCACTTACATCCCGCATTTATATTTAACTATGAGATATATTTAGCTTATGGGCCCATAGCTAAATATATCCCATTGCTAAATATAAATGACGTAACTTCTCATTCCATATGAGAAATTATGAGATATATTTAGCTTATGGGAATATGAGATATGTCATTTAATGGGAGATATTTAAATACATAATTTATATATTTGATATGAGAAATTATGGGATATATTTAGCTTATGGGAATATGGGATATGTCATTTGAAGGGAGATGTTTAAATTATTTTTAATGATAATTAAATGATTTTTTAAGGGGAATGACGTTTTCTTCTATAGATTCAAGAATTTGAGATATAGAAATGGTTCGCGATTTTGATCCTGCATGGGAGTATGACACTCATTTGGGCCCTAAGAGGCTAAATTCAAAATGTCACTTCTGTTATAAAGAGTTAGAGGGTGGCGGTGTCAGCAGACTTAAGGAACACTTAGTTGGCAAGCAAGGTGACGTGCAGCCGTACACTAGCGTGCCAAAGGAAATTAGAGAGAAAGTAAAACAACAAATGAAGATCGCAAAAGAAAGAGAGCAGAGACCGAGAGAAGGAATCAAGAATTTATGAAAACCATATCGCAGCCTCACCGTAGTTCAGTTCCATTGGATTTGGATGATGATGAAGGTGATGAAGAGAGTCAACTTAGGAGGGCAATGAGGGAGAGTTTGAATGAAAGGAGAAGATGGGAGGATGAAGAGTATCCATCTCATAGATTTCAGTCTGGTTTGCATGGGCAATCTACGACAACAGCTGGGGGAGGGTCAGGTCATACCCAAGGCCATGGAGACACAAGTTTACACAGGTCATCCACTGTACGGGAGGGTGGTTTTGAACCTTCTGGTTCTAGTAGTGTTAGACGTCCAGTGGAACCTATGGATCCCTTTTTATACAGATCAGAGAACTCTAAATAGTCAAAGTTGAGCACAACGTTGTTGAAAACCTGGGGTATAAAACTAGATAAAGCAATAACAAAATTTATTGTGTACAATCATATTCCAACTCAAGTGGTTGAATCACCGTTCTTTAAAACCGTGTTGGACACTAGCGTGGGTCAAAATCTCGGATTTCTGAGACATATCGTCCAGCCTCCAAGATGATACGTATCGGCTGATACAGTCAATGTATCGTCCTAGTACAGTTTTTTTAAAAAAATCCCAAAAAATACCCTAAAATTCTGGGAAAATATATTTAATGGTTTTTCTATTTTTTTGTTATTATTTAAGGCTTCTTTGAGGCATATTTGGAGGTTTTACCACAAAATCCTACCCTAATTTTTTTTTTAAATTTAAAATTCTAGACATTTAGCCCCTAAAATTTGAGGGTTTTACCACAAAACCCACAAATTTGGGGCTAAAAAATATAGATCTACCATATTTATGGGTAGATCTATATTTTTCCACCAAAAGATAGAAGAAAATGAACAAAAAACACATTATAGGGAAAATACCTATTGTATGGTCTCCGGCGTGTCGACGGCATTCCCGTACGATTCCAAGTGGTGGAGATCGTAGATCCAGTGCTTAGAGGGAAGAGGAGAGGAGAATAGAGGAGAAAATAGGAGAAATGAGGGAAAAAAATAAATGATAAATGGGAAACCCTAGCTTAAAGGGGTTTCCCTTTGTCACTTGAAGCTGGGGCCCCACTGGGCGATAATTTGAACAATACGAATGATAAATTGACCGTATCGTATGATAATTACATTGTTTTTAAGGGGGGCGAGAACTAACCCATGTACTGTATCGTCCAGGTCCAAAACTGATACGTATCAGACAATATTTTGATCCATGGACACTAGTGTCGAGGCAGGACCTAGGGTAAAAATCCCAACTGCTTATGAGATAGCTGACCTGTATTTAGATGATAAAGTAACTGAGGTAAGGGAGTATGAAAAGAGCTTCGAGAAAGTTTGGGACGAGAAACGTTACACAATTATGTGCGATGGTTGGACGGGTGTTACTAAGAAGACCTTTATCAACTTCTTAGGACAATCTTTACGAATTTTGTTGATGCTTCAAAGGTGACAAAGGATGCTAACTATTTGTTTGGATTGATGGATGAAGTTGTTCAGTCGGTTGGGCCGCAATGAGTTGTACAAATCATCACCGAAAACGCAACAAACTACAAGGCAACTGGAAACAAACTGATGATGACATACAGACACATCTACTGGATCCCGTGAAGATGGAAACTGTGCATGTTGTTATACAAAACTGTAAGATGATAACCAGTTTCACCTACTAAAGTGTAAACCTAGTTAACTTGATGAGAACATTTACGAACAAAAGGGACATTATGGGGCCTGCAATCACTCGGTTTGCCACCCACTTCGTTGCCTTTCAAAGCTTATATAAGTACATGGCAGGCTTGAAGAATCTGGTTGCATATTAACGATGGGCAAGTTACGAAGCCAACCTTCCAAAGGCAAAACGACCTTTGGCTAACAAAGTGGCTGATAATATTTTCAGCTCTGCATTTTGGGACAGTGTTGAGTACGTTGTGAATGTCCTTGAGCCGCTAGTGCACGTACTGAGATTGGTAGATGGGGATGACAAACCCACTATGGGGTATGTCTATGAGGCCATGGACAAAGCAAAGTTGGCCATTAGAGATAAGTACCTAAAAAGTTACAAGACATTCTGGACGGTGATTGATAAAAGGTGGAACGAGCAGTTCCACTAAAATCTACATGCAACAGGTAATTCATTAGTTTAATTAATTAAGAATCATACCTTCGTTACATTTATCTTTATTGTTCTAATTAATTGGGACTTTTTAACATGACATTTCTTGAACCCTATTTACTAGTACAGTCGAAATCTTAGTGTAAGATGATGAGGTCTATAGCGGCTTGCTAAGCATTATCCAAACGATTGAGACAGACATCAACGTTCAAGGGAAGATAATGTGAGAGGTAACAAATAATTAATTTTCTCGTATAATTAAGATTACTATTACTTCTATCTGTAACATTGGTCTTCCCTATTTGGCAATGCTGTGCAGATTAGATTCTTTCAAAATAAAATTGCTCTTTCGGAACTCTCTTAGTGTTATCCAAGATCTATAATCAGAAGCTAGGTAAATTGGATTTTATTTTACTTATGAGAGTTTATAGTCCATTAAATTTGATGTATCTATATTATTCAATGCAACCAAATGGTGGATAAACTTCGGTGATGTGAAGAAGCCCCCTAATTTAAGGAGGATAGCAATTCGAGTGCTAAGTCAAACTACATCCTCCTCTAATTGCGAGTGAAATTGGAGCACCTTCTCTCTTATCCATACAAAAACAAGGAATAGATCAATCATGGAGAGATTGGAACATTTAATCTACGTTCATTACAATATGGGTTGAGGGTCAGAAACATCAAAAGAGCGAGCCGTGGTAAGAATATCTAATAAAACCAAGTTTGCTTTCAAAGTATTCCATGAATTTCAATTACAATGTTTAATAAAATGTATTAATTAATTTCGTGTTCTTATGTTGATGAGGAATATTTTAATCCGATCGAATTGGATTACATTTTCTCGAAAGATGATCCTTTAAGAGAGTGGATTGAGGAGAGAGAAGTTCCAGTTTTGGATAGTGAGGGCAAGGAA
This sequence comes from Chloranthus sessilifolius, assembly GCA_021018995.1. Taxonomy (NCBI): domain Eukaryota; kingdom Viridiplantae; phylum Streptophyta; class Magnoliopsida; order Chloranthales; family Chloranthaceae; genus Chloranthus; species Chloranthus sessilifolius. The sequence goes on from CM037584.1 coordinate 195,242,628, forward strand.
TGGTTAGATTAAGCTGAAAGAGCTGTCGAAGACCAACCCTCACAATCTTGTAGAAAGCGAAGACTTCGTCGCCTGGGATCACCTCTTAGAGATGACGATGAGGGAGGTGGTAGTGGTGATGGCGATGCGGGAGGTGGTAGTGGTCATGATGATGAGGGAGGTGGTGGTGATGATGATGGTACTTGGGGTGGTGACGATGGCGGTGGAGAGGGCATATAGTGGGGGGGGGGTGAAAATTACAGTGGTGATGAAGGTACTTTATATGGGCAGTCTTTAAGTGGAGTTGGACAGTGGACTGACGATGACATGACTATGTACGACACTCCCACGTTTAAATACAGAGAGTTGGAAGAAGGCCATCAAAGTCATACTAAACTCCACAAGATCAAGACATCATTAACTCTACAATTAGTAGCTTTAGTGGGTTTGGGTTTCAACCTACCGACCAATCTTACAACCCATAGTATCCTTGGCCAAGCAACCCAGGAAATGAGAGTTTCGTTTCACAACTATTTGGTGGATCGTATGGATACTACTATCCCCAACATGATCAACCACAAGAAGCATCTCAGCACGGGGCATATGATTATGAATACGGACAATATTATAGGCCACAATAACAAAATGATGTTCAGGATGCTAACGAAGAGAAAGAACCACTAGAAACTCTGTGGCTTTGAGTAGGTGACTAATCGAGTTCAGGTAATGAAGTCATTTTTTGTCTACTTTATGTTCCAAGTTTTATGATAATATACATATGTAACTTTAAACGAACGAAAATTAGCTTCACTAGTGTAAATATGTGTTCTAATAATGTTAAAGAGTTTAAAAAAACAAAAAAAAATAAAGTTCAGCTAAGTTTGGCAAAGTTCGGAGCATATTTTCAAAAAAACCCTAAATTTACTAATAATTTGACCGAAATTTGACCAATTTACGGTTCGGGTCATGGGCAAAATTGAAACTGAGATTTTGATCCATAACCGGTCTATGTGGATTGGGTATCGACCAATACACCCTTGATTTGAATTTTTTATATTTTAACTTGTTTCACATTTTCTAAATAAAAAAATTTCGTGTCGGCTGATACGTATCAGTCCTCCATGGTCCAATACCCGATACCAATCCCGTTGGCTAAAACTATTGAAAGTACTAATGTCAGGACTCCGAGGAGCAGTCACTTGAAAGATAATAGCTCAAAAAACGAAGCCATTTTCTTGCCATGTTTGTTATATAACCCTTATTTAATTGCGCCTTTCTATATATTTTCTTTGGGGTAATGGCTCCCGACCGACATTTAAACATCAGAATGGTGTTTAAATGATCTTATACCATTAAATTAGAATTTTAATCTCACACCATTGAAGTGCGATTATCATTATGCCATGTGCTGAACATTTGTGATCAATCTAAATTGCCCAAGTGACAATCTTTCATTGGAACATGTCTGCCCAAAGAAACATGTCGATTGATGAACTATAATATCAGCCTGAAACCAACGATCGATATTAAAGTTCACAGATCAGATGGTTTACATCTCCCTAAAACACCATGTTTGGACCTGTTGCACATCAATCTATGATCTATCAGTTTGACGGTACGGATCACCCTCATCTTAGACCATTGATGGTGTAAGAACATTTAAACACCATTTTGGTGTTTGACGACTGTCAGGAGAGTCGGGCCCATTTTCTTTTCAGTCAAGACATGTTTAGAATCATCATTTTCTCTTCCAAAAGTAGCAGCCAAAGCCAAAATATTACCCTATAACACATTGTGTGACATATTTATCATTCCTAGAATTTTGTGGTGGTGGGGGTTTCATAAATATGTTGACTGAATATTTTAATATGTGGAATTATTGTGGAATTTAGTAGTTTTTGTTTGTAGAATCAAACACATTTTTGTTGGACGATTGGACTACTTTTCTTTCACCTTAAAGAAGTTTGTTGTAATTTCTTTACAGATTTTTCCCGAGTATAGGTTTGACTGGATGGTATCAGAATTTGCTAAGGCGATTTCTTTCGAACTTGGTGAGTGGTTGAATTTTCGTTAGATAGCTACTTTGCTTATTGACCTAAGCATATTATTGAAACTTGTCAGAAAATTCTCTTGGCGTCAGATGTTTTTATTATTTCTCGTTCCAGCATATCATATCATTAAAAGATGAATTGGTAAGATATGCTGGACTCATGCAACTATGAACCATGGGTAAAATAAGAAACAAGTTATTGGGATCTCTTAATACTCTCCTCAAGTTGTATGGTCATGGTGCACAAAATCATAGTTACCAAGTCGGGGTTCGGCAATAATTTGGCGAGGTTCAGAGAAATATTTGGAGGAAAAATCATAGAGAAAAAGTAAGATTTAAAAGGATAGTTTTTTTAAAAAAAATATTAAAAATAACGATTAATTAAAAAATTTGGGAATTATTCGCGAATTTTTTCTTAGTGATGCCTTAATCATATATATGTGTGTGTGTATTTAGTCATGGTGGATGTGTATGTAGAGTAAGTTCTTTTCTTACTTCAGTTTACTTATTTTCTAGTCATAGCTATCAGTGGAATATTGTAGATGGTATATATACTCTTAATGCATTGGGGAGTTTGACAAGCTAAGCACTCTCAACCCTAATTTTCTTCTTCTTCTGCCTCTCCTAACCCTAATCAACCAAATTAACTTGGTATCAGAGCGATGCCGATCGAGATTACCACCGCTGCTGCCATTGACTCCAACGTCACCTCACTGCCGCTGACATCAGCAACTACCCACTGACCTGCCAGAATCGAATGGAATTTGGAGGGTTTTGGTCGGTTTTTTATTCTGGTAATTTCTTCTTCAGTCACTTTCTCATCCAGTCACCGGAACCAGGAGATTTGGAGTTTTCTTTCCCACTGTGCCGGTGACTGGTTTCCTGGTTCAGATCGAACCCTAGGGTTCTTAAAGAGATTTTTTTGTGCCAGATTTACTATGTAAACATCGAAACAAAGTTAAAATATTGTGTTTCGATTGTTTGTTGCCGTTTAAATGAGTCAATAGTGATTTCCGAAGCTGATTTGAACTTGTACCTTGCCGAAAAACACAAGGACTTCGTCGGAACTCACCAGAAAATATGATTTCTTCGCTTCCTTTTGTGAAAATCAACTGTATTGTCCACCAAATCATCAGATCTGTGAGATGAGTTACTTTCTCTTTGTTATTTAGGGTCCCTTTGTTCAGTTTTGAATTGAAAATTGTTGATTTGCTATAGTTTTTCCATTTTTCTGGCATGAATTCCTTGGTGACATCTATGATGGTGATGGATTATGTGATTGTTGAAGTAAATTTTTTGTTCATCATTTGTGAAGAAGGTGGTTGTGGAATCACTGATTGAGTGTAGACTCTGTTTTGGGAAGTGTAACCCATTTATGTTCTGAGATTCGCTGTCTGCAACCTGGTGGTGATTGCAGTTTGGCTGTGGGTTCTGTAACCCAGTCTTGTGAGCAGAATCTGTTTTTGCAGCTGTGGAGCTGCCCTAAGGTTGCAGAATCTTGTGTGGGTTGTGGAACCCTATTTGGTGCCCAGATTCAATTTTTGCAACTGCAGATTGGTTGTTAATTGATGATGGAGGAAACTAAAAGTGCCCCCACTTATGGTGGAGATAGTTCTAATACTTTGCAAATCACATCTGTTAAATTTGATGGTAGTAATTATCTCGAGCGGTCCTAGTCAGCTGAAATGTTTCTTGGGGATAAGAAAAAATATGGGTTCATCCTAGGAACGATTCCCGCACCTGCCGAAACGGATAAAAATTATGAAGATTGGAAGAGTACTGATCTCACAGTGATCATGTGGTTGCACCATTCCATGGTTCATTCCATTAGTAAATCCTTTTTGAAGTGCAAAACTGCAAAAGAGTAATGGGACTCTTTGAGGGATGCTTACTAATTGAAGAGGAACTTAGCTAAAACGTTTTAAGTGTTAGATAAAGTGGGCGGACTTCGTCAAGTTGATAAGTCCATTAATGATTATTACACAGAAATGAGAAGCCTTTGGGAAGACTTTTCACAGTATGAGGTCCAAGTGTGCAAGGTATGTTCTGATAATATTTGTGCTGAGACTGAACATAAGAAGTTTTTTTATCTGTTGAAGGGAGTGAACCCTGAATATGAGAACATTAGATCTAATGTTCTTGGTAGAGAGGAATGTCCTTCTTTGGGCATTGTCTTTGCTCTCTTATAGATTGAGGAGAGCCATCGCCAGCTTCGCTCATAGGATAGTGGTGTACGAGAGAGATCAATATTTCCCTCCTCACCTTCTGACCGTGGTGGTGGCCGAGGAGTTAGGGGAGGTCGTGGCCTTTCCAAGGAAGAACAAGATAAACTAGTGTGTATTCATTGTGACAAAAGAGGACATACCCGAAATAGATGTTAGGATTTGCATGGGAAACCCAAGTTCCCTCTTGGTCTTGGTCGCACGCTACATGCAGTTATTGATGAGGGGGCATCTTCTGTGACATCAGCTATTCCCCCTACTGACATGCAGAGTCCTCAGAGAGAGCTCCAGGAGATTCAGGGCCGTATCCAGCTATGACCTCTTCTCTGGGACAAGCTTCATCCTCTCATGTGGCTGAGTTAGGTACCTATGAGTTTGCACATGTGACAACTTCTTCTGAGTCCCGTTGGATCATTGATCTTGGGGCTACTAATCACATGTCTGGTATGTTTGATTTGTTCCATTCTATATCTTATGTATCCGATTCTTGTCATATTTGTCTTGCTGATGGCTCTTTGGTACTTGCCAAGGGAAAGAGAATTGTCTATGTGAATAATTTGCCTCTTGAGTCTACTCTTTTGATTCCAAAAACGCCAATGAGCTTGTTACTTGTCAGTAAACTTACTAGTACCTTAAACTGCAACATAACTTTTTTTCCCTCTCATTATGTCTTTCATGAACTGACGTTGGGGAGGATCCTTGGACGTGGTACTGAGGAAAAGAGGCTTCATTTGCTTGAAGATGTGAAGAAGAAAGTTCACACAGTGCATTTTATAACTATTGCTAGTTTATCTGTTGACGAGGCACACTTCTAGCATGCTCGTTATGGCCATACGGACATTAGTCGTTTGAAGCTTTTATTTTCTAATAGTTTGCTAGTGTTGATAACTCTTTTAACTGTGAAGTGTGTCAATTGTTTAAACATACTCGTACTTATCATTTGAGTAAAAGTAAAAGTACTGTTTCGTTTGAAGTTGTTCATTCAGATGTTTGGGGGCCTTCCCTTGTTACTACCTTATCTGGATATCAATATTTTGTTACTTTTATTGATGATTGTACTCGTTTTACCATGGTATTCTTGTTGCACTTTAAAGATATGGTGGCTTCTATTTTTCCTTTATTTGACAAGTTGATTCTTACTCAATTCAATAGGCATGTAAAGGTTTTAAGAACTGATAATGGTGGTGAGTATACCTCCCATCATCTTCGATCTTACCTTCAAACTAGTGGAAATCAACTTGTCCACACTCCACAACAGAATGGAGTGTCTGAAAGGAGAAATCGACACCTTCTTGAATTAGCTCGCTCACTCTTTCTTGGTATGAATGTTCCCAAATATTTGTGGGGGGAAGCGTCCTTACAACCACATATCTCATTAACCGTATACTTTCCCCTATTATTGATGGAAAATCTAATTTTCAACTTCTATTCCCAAACGAGAGACCTTTTTTGGTTACATCCCGTGTTTTTGGTTCTTTGAGCTTTGTCCATGTTCGTAATATTCACAGGTTTAAACTAGATCCCAGGGCCACTCGTTGTTTGATCCTATTTCTCGCTAGATTATTGTGACCATGGACGTTACTTTCTTTGAAGGGACACCATTTTATGCTTCCTAGTGTCCTCTTCAGGGGGAGACCGATGCTGGTGGAAGAGAACACTGGTGAGGTTCTTCCAGTTATTGATATGGATGAAGATAAGGAAAATAAGGAGGAAGTTGCAAGTAATGAAGGTGAAGAAATTGCACCTCCATTTGTTCGATATGGAAAGAGGTTGGTGTGTGAAAGAAGAAAATTCAGAAACACTATGAAGGAGCAAACAAAGGAAATGGATCACGAAGGAGAGCTTCCTTTTCAGACCACTATTCAGGATCCCTCTCCTGATGATGGTCCTCCCTCTTCTATTTTGGATCTTCCCATAGCTGTTCGGAAGGGAACTAGGTCTTGCACTCGCCATCCAATTAGTATGTGTCATATCAAATTTGTCTACTTCGCATTATTCCTTCATTTCCTCTTTGGATGCTATTTCTCCTCCTCCCTCTGTTTCGAGTGCTTTGTTACACTCACAGTGGAAGGAGGCCATAGTTCAAGAAATGAGGGCTCTTGAGCAAAATAGAACATGGGATGTTGTGAACCATCAAGAAGGAAAGAGGATAGTTGGGTGCAAATGGGTCTACAGTGTAAAGTATAGACCCGATGGTGCTGTTGAAAGGTACAAAGGCCAGATTAGTAGCAACTAGCAAGACACAAGGGATCGATTATTAAGACACTTTTGCTCCTGTGGAAAAGTCCAACAGTATAAGGGTTTTTCGATCTCTTGTGGCATTCAAAGGGTGGTTCCTTACTCAACTTGATGTGAAGAATGCTTTCCTTCATGGAGATCTCAAGGCACTTCCTCTCTGGTTTGTTAAAGAAGGTGAAAAGTATAAGGTCTGCAAGCTCATGAAGTCCATATATGGGTTGAAGCAGTTACCTCGAGCCTGGTTCCAGAAGTTTAGTGAAGCCGTTATGGGTTATGGGTATCGAAGAAGTCATTATGATCACACACTGTTCCTCAAGAATGGAGCGCATACTACAACCATTCTCGTGTATGTGGATGACATTATCATCATAAGAGATGATAGTGAAGAAATACTTTGTTTGAAAGATCACCTTCGCAGGTCCTTCGAGATTAAGGACTTGGGTCCACTGAAGTATTTTTTTGGATATTGAAGTGGCAGGATCGATAAGGGGATTGCAGTATCTCATAGATAGTATACTTTCGATCTTCATGAGACATGAATGCTTGGATGTAAACCAGTAGTTAATCCTATTCAGCCAAATCACAGATTAAATGGAGAGGTTGGTGAACCTCTCAAGGATCCTAAGGTCTATCAGAAGCTAGTGGGAAAATTAATCTCCCTTACCATGACTATCCCTGATATTGCTTACGCAGTGAGTGTGGTGAGCCAACACATGCACTCATCCAGAAATACTCATCTTGATGCCGTTTATAGGATCCTTAGGTACTTGAAAGGGTGTCCTGGAAGAGGATTCCTATATGGAAATCATGGCCACTTAGACATTGAGATCTTCACAGATGCTGACTGGGCTAGGCCTCTAGATGATAGGAGGTCCACTACTGGGTACTGTACCTTTCTAGGTGGAAATTTGGTAACTTGGCGATCTAAGAAACAGCACGTGGTATCTTATTCTAGTGCTGAGGGGGAGTATTAAGCTATGTCTCAAGGAGCTCATGAGGGTGTGTGGCTAATACATATCCTATGTGATCTTAGTGTTCATGTGACCTCACCTTTGATTATTTTTGTTTGTGATGCCTTAATCATATATGTGTGGGTGTATTTAGTCATAGTGTATGTGTGTGTAGAGTAAGTTCTTATCTTACTTCAGTTTACTTATTTTCTAGTTATAGATATCCGTGGAATATGGTAGATGGTATATATATATATATATTCTTAATGCATTGGGGAGTGTGCCAAGCTAAGCACTCAACCCTATTTTTCTTCTTCTTCTTCTTCTCCTCCTAACCCTAACCCTAATGAACCAAATTAACTTTTTAAAAATTACCTGAAAATTTGAAAAATTCGCGAATAATCCAGGATTAATTTGCAGAACCTTAAATTCACGAATTATTCGTGATTTTTTTAAAAAATTGGCGAATTTTGTGACTGTCAATAAAATGACATCCGACTTACCTGTCAGTCATTTAACTCTGACCTTAAAGATAGCATTTGTGAATCCATTAACTAGCTGATGAGATAGCTGAACATAGACTGTGCATGTTGCTCAAGAAAGCTTTTTCTTGAACCATAATTATAGAGATTTCGTTGTGTTTTTCGCATTAACAGATTCAGCAGAATACTGTTGTGTTGCTATATACCTAGAATTCGAGTTATGATAGTTAGATACAGATACCATTTGGGCACCAATATGAGAAGCGGAGATACAGCTTGACATTTCTAAAAATCAGGCAATGGATATGGAGTTGGATGCAAATACAAATTGGGGATATTCATATTATTTTATATACAATATGCAATATTATATGTCTTAGATAAATATTTGACATTTCTATAAATATTTGACATTTCTTGTGTTGCGATTCTCTAGAACAAGCCATTTAGATTTTTTGTGAAAAAATAAATTGGTTAGGAGTTCGGAAAACAATGTAACTAAGACAATAGAATGCTGATAACCTAGTTCGTTCAAGTATTCTATAAGCATTGAGTACTGGTATTGTAATGGCGGAGCCAGGATCTTCTTCCAAGGGGACCATGGTTATGGTCGACATAGAAAGTGAGTTAGTATTAGGTAAGAGGGCACGAGCGCCGGGTGACTTGGTAATCAAGTCCAATTTTGGATATATAACATCTAAAACTAACATGTGTACTGTCTGTTAGGTATACTGTGATCTAAAAATCTTTGGCGCGAAAGATTGGAGATAAAAAACAATCTTCATCATTTAATTCAAAGCTGTCAAATGTCATCTAAAACTAATAAGTACAATGCAAATCCAACATACCGTTAATTATGGATGTCGTTCAATTGCATTAAATCAGACGGAAGTTAGTTTTCTTTCCAATCTTGTACAAAAGATATCTTGCCATCATGAGCCTCAGATGACGGGGACACCAAGATAAAGGGCCTTGGATTTGAGCCGTAACAGAATTTTCAGCTTCAGAAAGGCCTAAACGAGAACACAAAGGAGTACACAGTCGATCCCAGGCTTTGATCAATCGATTGTGGCCAGTGGGATTTAAATTTTGGCGACATTTTGTGCGATATATATATATATATATATATATATATATATATATATATATATATATACTCAATCAATTTTTCGCGAAAGTGAACTCCACCAAAATTCGGAAATGGGTTTTTGAGGGCAAACTTGTTTTTTTTTTGAGTTTATTTGTTTTAGGGTTTTCTTTTGTAGGCCTCCTATATAAGGTGTCTAAATAAACAATGTAATTAGTTTTTGGATTAATGAAAAAAAACTTATGCTTTCTGCTTGAGATGAGTAATTACGAAGAGTGAATCTTCTTCCCGAGAAGGGTTTGGTGTGAAGCTAAGGGTGCGAAGCCCACGATCTATTATCTTCTATCTCTTTTGATTTATATTTCTCTGTTTTATTTTTATTCCCATAAACCCTAAATTCAGCCATTACTCTTTCAAATATCCCGAAATCATAAACCCTAGCTTTCATCTGAACCGTTGAATCGACCCGATTCAATAACCCTCGATCTCACTTGAGCCATTAAACCATTCCACATCAAAACACCCTGAAAAAATCAGCGATCTCATCTTGATCGAAGAGCAACGCCCTAATTTGGAAGCGGCTAGAGTTCTATCTCTAGGATCCTCCTTCCGTGAGACTAACGGATCTAGCGCACGGGCTGGACTCTACTCGACCTGTACATGATCATCAACGAAAATCTACGAAACCCTAAGTTATCGCGATCGTTTGTGTGACTTATTGCTCAATTAATTTAATTTAATTTCGGCAAATGACATTTCATTCTCATTCACGTAGTTTAAGGTCGTTGTCCCGCGTCAGTTTTGGTATCAGAGATTAGGTTCTAGGTTAGGGCATCTTTTGCATGTCATTTTAATTTATTTTAATTTTATTTCGTTTATATTCATTAGTGTGCGCGTCTAGTGTTTGACAAAAATCCTTACTCATTTTGAGTCATATGCGTATGTCATTTCGATGCCATTTGATTTTGTCATTTGTGTCTTCATTTGCATGATCATCTTGTGTTTGTTAAAATGCCTCAGTCATAGCATTGTGTCTAAGTTGTGTTTGTGTCAAGCGTCATGTATGAGTCATTTACACGTCACCATGAATTCCTTACCTGTCATGAAAGGGTACTAGCCGAATGAGGGAACCGCTACACTCCAAATTCTTGGCAAGGTCCCAAAAATTGTTATGAGACTAGAGTCAGGGGATACTCCCATTATTGTGAGCCGGAATATGATCTTGATAGGAAATTTCTAAGGTCTATTCAAGTCGAAGTCCCAGATTTAAGGGTACGACGGACTCTAAATCTTTCGTGGAATGGTTGTCTAGCATAGAGGAGTATTTTCACTCGTGTGATGCGTTGGATGAGTGTAAGTTTGAGTTCGCCAAGTCGAGGTTAGTGAACCATGCCAAAATCGATTGGGCTAATATGGAGTTTCGACGCAAGATAGCTAATTGTAAACCCATCACACGATGGGAGGAAATGAGGGAGCGATTTATCAGACATATGTTCCTTTCTCCCACCGCTACCTTCTACGGTGTTTGAAAGCTAAGGTGGATAAGTGTCATAAACACACCCAACTTGAGTCAATGACCACCCACACTACAAAGAGCTCCAATTTCGGGGTTCCACCATGGAAACCCGCGAATACTCCTACAAGGCCCCAAATTGATCACGGGAAACGAATTGTCAATGAAAAATATAATTTCGGTGTTCAACCATCGAAGCTCATGATTACTCCTCCAAGTTCCCAAATCGATAATGGGAGAGGAGCGATTAGGGACAACCCTAAAACTAGTGGTTGCAACAGATGCTCCAAGTGTCATGGATTTGGACACTTTATTTATCAATGCCCCACGAAATTTTTCGCTCAAAATTTATTTACTAAAGGAGAGAGTTCTAAGGAGCCGGAAAATATACAAGTGGAAGAAATTGTGTATGACCTAGAACCGTGATGAATGAAGAAGAGATGGAAGAAGCTGAAGAAAGTCTAGTTTGTGTTAAAGAGACTTCTATTTCCCTTATGGGTAGTGATGTTGAGTCGTCTACACGTGAGTCAACCGAGTCACCCACACGCGATTCGACCGAGTCACGTACACACGATTTGTTAGTGTCTGGAGAGTCAGTTGTGCACGACTCTTTGTTGTTGGTAGAGTCGAGTGCACTTGAGTCTTTGAAGATGATCGAATCGAGTACCCACAAGCCAACCAAGTCACTTACCCATGAGTCCTTGGAATTGGTTAAGTCGAGTTCACATGAGCTATTAGTGTCACTTGATTCGATCACACATGAGTCACTAGTGTCAATAGAGCCTACTACATGTGAGTCGTTAGCGTCGCATGCACATGAGAGTATCGAGTTTATGAATACATGTACACATCAGTCTCGAGTTGCATACCGCTTCACATTCCGAGTCTTATTGTAAGTCAAGTTTTGAGTCTCATTCCGCATTGCATGCCAAAATTACGCTTAAAATTAATTTGTGCAATTAAACTCTCAAATTTTTGATGCATTTACCTAGGAATTTTATGGAATTCCAATTAAATGATTATGCGATGGTTCAGATTGGATGTGAACAATTCGCATCATGGTTGCAAAGAAGATCTAGGCCCGCGGCGCTGGATCTTTTAGAATTATGGCAAGGAGTGATCCTAAAGCGTACGTTCTTGAGCTTCCCCCAGATACATCGATTAACTCAACATTCAATGTGGACGACTTCGTTCTTCTCTGGGCTCAATACCACCTCCTTACAATCATTTCTAAACGCCCCCTATTCACAATCCCAATCCCTATCCAACTTTGCTGCCGATACCCCTTCCCTCTCCAAGTAGACAGAGAAAAGAGGTAATTGAGGAAATATTAGATGATCTTGTGGCATTCACCTGCGTCAGAGAGTTTCTGGTTTATGAGATGAAGAGGGTTGGTGAGTCGACTACCGAGAGTGCATGGGCCAATCATGAGAGAGTTCGTCGCTCGAGTTCGTGCATTTCCGATTGATATCATGATCACACTTCATCGGGGATGAAGACTTTCGGGTCCTAGAGAGTTGATGAGAAGCTTCAAAAATATTTGGTAGAGTGCTTTGGCGAGCCGGGTTATTGGGTTTGTCAAGGAGAGGTTGACCATGTGCGTCTCGTTACAATCGATCGAGATGATGATCATACGTCACCAGGTGCCGATATTGTTTGGGCTAGTTGCAAGGAGTTACAGTGTTCGGGTCCTAATACACTTGATCAGTACTACATGCGTGTTTCATCGGTGATGAAACATTTTTGGTCTGGGAGAATGACGGGGGACGCCAAGATCAAGGGCCTTGGATTTGAGCCACAATAAAATTTCTAGCTTCAGAAAGGCCTAAAGGAGAACACAAAGGAGTACATAGTCGACTGATCGATACCAAGCTTCGATTGATCGATTGTGGCCAGCGGGATTTAAATTTTGGCGACATTCTGTGAGATATATATATATATATATATATATATATACTCGATCGATCGACCTTAGAAACCAATCAATCGAATTTTCGCGAAAGTGAACTCCGCCAAAATTCGGAAATGGGTTTTTGAGTGCAAACTTGTCCTTTTTTTGAGTTTATTTGCTCTTAGGGTTTTCTTTTGTGAGGCCTCCTATATAAGGTCTCTAAATAAACAATGTAATTAGTTTTTGGATTAATGAAAAGTGCTTATGCTTTATGCTTGAGATGAGCAACTACGAAGAGTGAGTCTTCTTCCCGAGAAGGGTTTGGTGTGAAGCCAAGGGTGCGATGCCCACGATCTATTATCTTTTATCTCTTTTGATTTATCTTTCTCTGCTTTATTTTTATTCCCATAAACCCTAAATTCAGCCATTACTCTTTCAAATACCCTGAAATCATAAACCCTAGCTTTCATCTGAACCGTTGAATCGACCTGATTCAATAGCCCTAGATCTCACTTGAGCCATTAAACCATTCCACATCAAAACACCCTGAGAAAACTAGCGATCCCATCTTGATCGAAGAGTGACGCCCTAATCTGGAAGCGACTACAGTTCTATCTCTAGGATCCTCCTTCCACGAGACTAATTGGATCTAGCGCACGGATTGGACCCTACCCGGCCCGTACATGATCATCAATGCAAATCTGCAAAACCCAAAGGTAAGGTATCGCGATCATTTGTGTGATTTATTGCTCAATTACTTTAATTTAATTTTGGCAATGACATTTCATTTTCATTCACATAGTTTAGGGTTGTTGTCCCGCGTCATCAGTCCACTTGGAACAGATGATGGTTCCACATGGCACACATCTCAAAACGTGACCCATGTTCCAGGAGGTTGATGCTCGAGTTGGGTACCCAATACCAACTCAATTTTAAAAGGAGGGGCAGCCATAGCCCATTGGTAAAATTGGCTAGCTGGTAGGCTGATATATACTGCTGTGATATGTATCGACAAATATCAACATACCAAATTCCTTGGTTGGCTGATACATATTGACAATATCAGCCAATATCTGTCAGTAAATCGAGGGGAAATTTGATACATTCCATTTGTGATTGAATTCATTTTCTACGCAAATTTGTTGTAAACATTAAGTTCCTTGGGTTCTCCAATAGGCTGCAATCTTTCATCTCAGCTTAAGCAAAAAATCCAATGCATTTTTTTTTTGTGTGCGCGCAGGTAAGAAAAAACTCACCTTTCATATTTGTTTCTTCATTCCCAAGAAAGCATTGAATGAGAGGTCTTTTGTATCCAATTCTTTAGGTAGATCCTAAACGAAAGCATCCAACATAAAATGGTTATGGCCTCGTAAGAGGATATTATTGACTGAAGGAACAACAATACCAGATTTTTGCGTCAGGCCAAACATGCATGAGTCCCAGTTTGGCTGCAACGAAGACCATCAGATAGAATAAAAGAGCTACATCATTGGGACCACACCATTAAAGTTAATATCAAACCATGGAATTGATCATTCCTAGAAGAAGCAAAGGTTAATATTAACATTTGAAAGTGATAACTCTAAGAAAATGTTATTCTTAAACATAGAACTATTTTGAAGGAATTAATATACTGGCTGTAAACAAAATAGTAAACGACAAACTGAGGATGGATGGTTAGTAGAAAAAGTTTAAGGCAAGATTTGATCCTATGGAGATTATGCTCTTCATCATAAAGTTTATCATTACTTTCATATATACTAGATGCTTAACGATAAATTAAAATGTGCACCACAGCTAAAACTAAGGATTTGTGCTATGTTAAGAACTTAACACCATAGTGACCAAAAAGGCTTTTTTTTTTTCAAAAAAACAAAGCGCATTTAAAGTGCTTTTATTTTTTTTTGAAAATACGAAAAAAACTGCAAAAAAATTTCCTCGGCAAAACGTATTTTTCCCGTTTAAAACCTGTGTTTGGTCACAGTGTACAATTTTTTTTTTTTTTTTTTGTAATTATTAAAATTTGTAGTTTTCAAAAATTTTCCGCTTTTTTCCCGAAATTACCGAAATTTTCTGTTTTTTCCCGTATATTTCGGGAGCCGTTTTATTCCCTTACTCACACTTGGTCACTATGCGTAACACTGTCAATGCATGAATCTTCTACTTCAGGTACTGCTCCCATCTTAGATGCTTAAACTCTTAAAATAGCTAATTTTTTATCTTTTAACTGCCACAGATGTTCTTGCTCACTCTTGCCATTTCGTGTCAGAAGCTTGAAATAACTGTTGACTTCTTTGGAAATACACTTCTATAAGGATCATCTGTCATGTTTAAAATTGGAAAGTTACTTTACTGACCACTTGTACACAGATAGGGTCTTGAGTCTTGACCACCAGATTTGTTCCATGTGGTGTCCATATTTGATCAATCCAAGTAGCCCAACTGGTAGCCAACCACTGAAACATGTTCGGTTAGAGAATCTCGCCTATGAGAGGCCAAAACAATCCGATTGATGTACTTTAATATCGACCGTTAAAAAATTAAACACAACGGTCCATATTAGAGTGCATAGAATGAATAGTTCAAATCCCGCTACTCCTGGTTTTTTGTTTTTATTTATTACAATTATTAATTGGTAACCTGGGATTGAACCTGTGGTCTCAGTTGTAATATTGTCAACAGCTACAGCCCCAACCCCCTCATTCCAGTAAAATATACAAGCTATACCTTTTTTACGAATTCGATTGCTCAAAAACATGTACTACGTTGCCTAAAATTTTGGGATGTTTACAGCTCTATCTGTAATGGGGAGGTCACACCCTATTTATCCTTAAAATTGCTGATGACTTGAGCAATAATGCTGAGTTGTGGTGCCACTACAGATTTTATTCAGGAGGGAAAGAATGCTGAAAGAACAGCCAAAAGCTTCAAAAAGAATAGTGTGGTCAAGGTTCCTCGTGTATATTGGGTATGACTAGTAAGGTCTGCAACATCTTCATTTAGATGAAGTTCATCTGAAATTGGTTGCATTAGGAGTTATTGCTCAACTTTTTTTTCTCTCTCTCTAAAATTTGAAAAAGTCCTATGTATAATTAAATATAATTATTCCGAAAATTTGATGCAAAACATTGTATCCAGGATTTGACGACACACCAGGTTTTGACAATGGAGTTTTGCAATGGATACAAGGTATGGCCTCTCAAATCTGACTAGCTAGGCCTGGCATATGGGGGATTTTTTTTTTGGCAGTAACTTTGGGTGCTTATTATCTACTTGTCTAAGCTATAAGATTTACTTTGTCAATTTAGAGAACAAAAGGGCATGCTTGTGTAATAAATTTTGAGATAGGCACTAATTATGGTGTTTCACCATGTTAGCTTAAAAATCTTGTTATTTAACTGGGGATATTACCTTTACTAATATTCTTCATCATTGTGCGTTCATATGTTGTGAGGTTTCATTTAATCATTTATTTCTCTAATTTAGAAAGTATTAACTCAGTGACCTATGAGTAGCCATCTAGATCCTCTTATGGTTTCTGGAGTATGCCAAGTGTTCCTCAGAATTTTTTCCCTTATGAACATGGACAATTTTGGCTACTTGACGTTGCAGTATTGTCAACCTTCCAATTGATCTTTATAGGGTCAACCTGACGCGGACAACAACCCTATGATGAATATGAGATGATAATTGCCAAAATGAAACTAATTAATTAAGCAATAAAACCCAAACTAAGGTTATACCTTAGTGTTTCATAGAATTCTTCTTAGGTAACCATGCTAGGCTCGCTTAGAGTTCAATCCGCCGCGCGAGTCCGTTAGAATTTGCAAAAGGTGCAATCCTAGAGATAGGATCCTCTAGCATCCTCTAGGTTGGGGCGTTTCGATCATGGCTCAATGTGGAATCACTAGATCCGCGCTAGAGCTTTTGAATTGAATCAATCAAACGACACAAGTCGGACAATCTCAAACCCAACAACGGTCATGGATCGGCGGTTAAGATCGGAGTCGATCCACAAGGATGGGCATCAAAGTTTCTCAAGATCTAGGGTTTTGAATTTTGAACAATAAAATAAAAGGGGGAAATAGATGCAAGAAATTAGCAAGGAAATAGGAAAAGAGAAGATCAGGGATAACATAGGCATCATACCCTCGTCTCACACCAAACCCACAAGGGGAAAGAAGAATCACTCTCCATTAAAACTTATCTCAAGCTCTCAAGCATTGCATTTCATTAATTCATCAAGTCCCTTACAAATGCTTACATCATTACCTTACATAAGAGGTACTAAGAATAGAAAACCCTCAAATCGGGAAAGTACCAAAAATAGCAAACTAAAAGCCTAGAAAAGCAAAGAGGAAAAACAAAAGAAAACAAACCCAAATTGGGCAAAACACGCCACTTGACTCGCTCGAGCGAGTTTGGTTCTCGCTAACTCGCTCGAGCGAGAACCAAGTGATAGAATCTCAAATTCACGGGTAGGGCTCGCTCGGGCGAGAACCAACCTCGCTCGAGCGAGAATGGCCAAAACTCAACCCTTTGGGGCATTTTCTTTTCTTGTGCTTTGGTTCTTTTCACGGCGTTTCTTCTTGTGTCTTTTTTTCTTATGCCAAAAATCCGTCGTGACCCTAAATCCATGCTTTCGATCTTGGTGTCCCCACCATTTCTCCTAGACCCAAAATGTTTCATCACCGATGAAACTAGCTCGTGGCATCGGTTTGTTAAGTTGACGTCCCCATTAATTCTTTCAGACCCAAAAGGTTTCATCTCCGATGAAACATGTAGGTAGTATTGCTCAAGTGTATAGGGACCCGAACGGTAGAATTCCCTACAACTAGCCCAAGCAATCTCGGCACCCGGTGGAGTATGATCATCTCGGTCGATTATATCGGGGCGCACACGGTAAACCTCTTCTCGAAAACCCAATAACTCGGCTTGCCAACCCACTCTACTAAATATTTTGAAGCTTCGCATCAACTCTTCTGAACCTGAAAGACTTCATCATCGATGAAGTGTGATCGTGATATTGGTAAGAAATACAGGAACTTAAGAGGCGAACCATCTCATGAGTGGCCTATGCACTCTCGGAAGTCGGCTTACTAACTCTCTTCATCTCATAAATCGGAAACTCTCCGTCGCGGATGAATGCTATAAGATCATCCGAAATCTTCTCAATGATCTCGCTTTTCATCTTGCTCGGAGGAGGAAAAGATAGGAGTTGTGGGATCGGGATTGATGCACAAGGAAAGGACATTTGAAAATGAGTTTTAGGAAGTGGGGTTGAGCCTAGACAAAAAACTAGGTCTTCCACATTGAGTATTGAACTAACCTCATTCTTTGAGAGAGCTCAAGAATGTATGCACTAAGTTCACCCCTTTCCAAAATCTTAGAAGATTCGGCACGACGGGTTTGGAGCGTCCTCGCAATTCTCGATGAGAATCATTCAAGTCCAATCCGAATCATCTCATGGCCACTTAATCGAATTTCCTTGAAACTCGTAGGCAAATCCGTCAATAATTTGAAATTGTCATTGCACAAATTAATTATAGGCATAATTTCGGCATGCAATGAGAAATGCGACTCAAAACCATGTGTATGTGCACTTAGGGACTCGATACTCATATGTATGTGACGCTAACGACTCATGTAACCTACTCAAGTGCACTTGACTCTTTTTTTTTATCAGTAAAAAGTCATATATTGAAACACAGCAAGGCGCTGAGAACCCAATACAATCAGAAAAACTGATAAAAGAAACCCGCAAGGGCGAGAAAGAGAAAGAGGAGAAAAGCAAATAGGAGATAAGTAAATATACAGACACTATAGAAAGGGGAGCAAAGGCGCAGCCACAAAACAGCAGGAGACCACCCCTCAGCCTGGATCCCATCCAGTGAAATCATGTTCACTTCCCCTTGTACCATCCCTTCCCCAAAAGCCGACCAGGTCCATGATGGATTTGACAATAAGACCCATAGGTCTGTTAGTAGACTCAAAAATTCTGGCGTTTCGCTCCAGCCAGATGCACCAAAAACCGCAACAGACATCTAGTTTGCGGTGACATGTTTCATATCCCATGGCCCAGCTCGATAGTGCTTTGGTAAGGGTCATTGCCATAGCCCAACTCGGGCAGAGTGCGTAGTCTGACATTCCAGATGGAGGTGGCCATACAACAGTGAAGGAAGAGGTGCGCCGCAGTCTCCTCACCCGAACCGCACATGACGCAGGTCGTCGCAACATCCATCCCCTTCCTCCTCAGCTGATCCCGCGTGAGAACTTTATCCTTACATATGGTCCACACGAAGAATCTGACCTTGTAGGGGACAGGAACCTTCCACAGCCAGTGCCCCTCGAAGAGCACCAGCGGACGACGAGTCTCGATATTGTACAAGCTTTTCACCGTAAATTCACCATTTGTGCTCGGAGCCCACACCCTCTGATCCACTCCCCGTTGTGTTTCTTTGCCACGCTGATGAGTTGAAGAAGCGGCGAATTCCACCGTCTCACGGTCATTCAGAGATCTCCGCGTATTAATATTCCAGACCACAGCCCCATTATCAGTTGTGACAAATTGGTGAATCATTCCCCCCTGGTTGGGCGAGAGAGCATAGATAGCCGGAAACGTGGATTTCAGATTGTAGGGTGTTAACCATACGTCATCCCAAAACTGAATTCTGGTACCGCATCCCCATTTGAAGGCCAGTCCTCTACGAAAGTTAGGCCAGACCCGGCACAACCCTTTCCACCAAGCCGATGCGCCACTTCGGGCCCTCGGGCATATTCCCCAGTCACCGGGGGCATGCCCATATTTTCCAACCAGCACCCTCCGCCACAGCCCATCTCTGTCAACATCCGTACCCGCTCTCCAGAACCATTTTCCAAGCAGCGCCATGTTGGTCCGCCTGAGGCAGCGAATACCCAACCCCCCACATGCGACAGGCAACTGACAGGCCTCCCATCTAACGAGATGACATTTCCGGCCCAATCCCGATCCCTCCCACAAAAAGGATCGCTGGATCCTCTCAAGCTTGTGTATCACCGTCGCCGGGCAGTGAAACATCGACATATAGAAAATGGGTAAAGAAGCTAAAACCGCCTTGATGAGAACCAGTCTGCCAGCACTGCTCATAAGTTTCCCTCTCTAGGTGGACAGCCGTTGCTCAAACCAATGGACGACCGATTGCCAATCATGAACCGATAATTTTCTGATGCCCAAAGGGAGCCCGAGATAGGTAATAGGCATTGGTGTGATGGGACATCCCACATAATTTGCCAACTCCTCCAACTCCTCCTGACCGACACCAATGCCCATAATGGAGGATTTAAGAAGGTTAGTGCGCTGGCCCGAGATGGCCTCATATACTTGAAGAACATCCCCAAGCGCCTGGAACTCCGTGTCGTTAACCTTCCCAAAGAGGATCGTGTCATCCGCATACTGTAGGTGTGTAATATAGCTGCCGTGCACTCCCACCCGGATCCCCGAAATTAGTTGCCGCTCCCTAGCCTGGTGGAGCAATCGGGATAGTATCTCACTCACCACATTAAAGAGGAAGGGTGATAGAGGATCCCCCTGGCGTATGCCCCTAGAACTTTTGAAGTAACCAGCTAGGGTCCCATTGATCAGAATCGAAAACCACGCGGAGGAGTAACAGCCCCGCATCCAAGTTCGCCAATGATCCCCAAATCCCATCCTTCCAAGCATGTAGTCCAGCGCCGTCCAACTGACCCGGTCATATGCCTTTTCCATATCCACTTTCCAAACTGCCGCGGGGTATCGCTGAAGATGAGCAGAGTGGATAGTCTCGTTTGCCACAGCAACCAGATCGACCAACTGTCTTCCCTTCACAAAGGCCCCTTGGTTTCCCGAAATAAGAGTTCCCATCAGAGGTTTGAGTCTGTTTGCCAGCACCCGAGCCATGATTCTATAGGTGCAGTTCGTCAAACTAATGGGCCGAAAGTCGGAGATGTCATCAACCCCCTCTTGCTTTGGGATGAGGGAGATGAAAGTGGATCCAAGCGCCCTCCCGATGAAGCCATCTGCGTGAAATTCAGCCATAATATCCATCAGCTCCGCCTTGATGAGATCCCAGAAAACCCGGAAGAACTCCATTGTGAACCCATCCGGGCCCGGTGCCTTATTCTGTCCCCCCGATCGGACAGCACGCCACACTTCTTCCTCCGTAAAGTTCTGTTCGAGCACCTCCCTTTCCGCTACCGAGATAGATTGAAACGGCACCCCCTCCAATTGAGGACGCGTGAACCCATCATCAGTGTATAACGATTTATAGAACTCAACCACCTTCTCGCGAACTTGTTCTTCCCCCTCAGCCGTATCCCAGTTCACCACAATCCTCCTCAAAACCTTAGACTGAAAATTAGCAATCGCCACAATATGAAAATACTTAGTGTTCGCATCCCCCTCCTTTAGCCACTTAACTTTGGCTTTTTGCATCCAGCAGATTTGCTCGGACCTACAGGCTAACGATGAAAGTGCACTTGACTCTACTAACATTAATGACTCATATGTACTTGACTCTACCAACGCTAACGACTCATGGACAATCGACTCTACGGGCACTATCAACTCATGTGTGATTGAATCATATGACACTAATGATTCATGTGGACTCGACCCAACATACACCAATGACTCACGGGTAAGTGACTTAATCGACTCGTGTGTTGGTGACTTTGTTGGCTCACGTGTGGGCGACTCAATATCATCACTCACAAGGGAAATAATTTTTTTTTCAACACACACTAGACTTTCTTTGACTTCTTTTATCTCCTCTTCACTCATCACGGTACTAGGGTCATGCGCATCCTCTCCCACTTTCACATTTTTCGGCATCATAGAACTCTTTATTTTATTTAATAAATTTTGAGCGGGAAATTTTGTGCGACATTGATAAGCAAAGTGTCAAAGTCCTTGACACTTATAGCACTTGTTACGACCACAAGTTTTGAGGCTCTCATTGATCGTGACGAATGTGGCTTGGATGCTCCTAAGAGCATCGATAATCCCACTCGTATCTATGGTGATCATGACACACTAAACAAGGGAGCTAGGATGAACAAGCAACTATAAACCAAAAGTAATTGAATAATTTTAACAAACACAAGATGAGCACACGAATGTGAACCACACAACGAGTGAGTAATATTAACAAACACGAGATGAGCACACAAATGTGAACCATACAACAAATGAGTAAGTTTAACAAACACAGGATGACTACACAAAATGAAATAAAATCGAACGAAATCGAAATGACACACAAATACCCTAACCTAGCACCTAAAGCTGTGATACCAAAACTGATGCGGGACAACAATCCTAAGATGAATGAGATAAAAATTGCCGAAATTAAACTAATTAATTAATTTCGGTGGGGATGTGGCAACTGCATCAGATTATGGGAGGATGTGGATGTGGCAACCGCATCAGGTTCTGGGAGGATGTTTGGGTCGATGGGGCTTCCCTTAAGGATGCCTTCCCAGCGATATTCGTCATTTCTTTGAATCCGGGGAGCATGATTGATGAATTCGTGTCGCAGACACAGGGAGGGGCTGTTTGGGAGGTTGGCACAAGAAGGGCGTTGAGGGATAGTGAGTTTGTTTGTTTTGCGGATCTAATGCTGAGACTATATGAGCTGCAGCGGGATCCTCATGGGCAGGATCTACGAGTTTAGGCCCCTATCAGGGACGGAAAATTTAGTGTCAAATCTTGTTATGGGCTGCTGTCGAGGCGGCCACTCACTATCTTCGATGGAAAATGGTTGTGGAGGCTGTCTATTCCGCTGAAGATTCGGTTTTTTGGATGGACGCTTTGCAAGGAGAGGATCCTTACCAGGGACTTGCTGACTCGGAGGGGGCTCGATGTCCATAAGTCTTGCGGGATGTGTACTAATGGTGAGGAGTTCGCTGCCTATCTCTTCCTGCATTGCAAGTTCGCTTCTGAGGTTTGGACGGTTATGTATAAGGCGTTTGGAGTTAAATGGGTAGTGCCGGAGACACCATATCAGCAGGTGTTGAGTTGGGCGGGTGTGAAGGTTGAGGGGGATAGTGGGGAGTATTGGCGCACGTCCTTGTTAGTTGTTTTTTGGTGTTTATGGTGTAAATGGAATGCCAGGATCTTCGAGAATAAGAGTAAACCTGTGGGGATGGTCATTAAGGCGGTCACGGACTTGGTGAGGTTTTGGGCGACGAGAGGTGGGGTTGATGGGAGCCGCACTGCCTTCTCATGGGATCTGGGTTGAGTGCGGCCCACGTTGGCTGCGGTGTGTGTCGATGATGTATTTTTGGTTTTTCTCTCTTTCGCTTTTTCCGATTTTTGATTTCTGTATACCGGAGTTGTATTGTCTTTCAGCGTTTTACTGTTTTTAATATAATCTCTATTACCGATAAAAAAAAAACTAATTAATTAAGCAATAAAACCCAAACTAAGGAGATACCTTAGTGTTTCATAGAATTCTTCTTAGGTAACTATGCTAGGCTCGCTTAGGGTCTAATCCGGCGCGCAAGTCCGTTAGAATTTGCGTAAGGTGCGATCCTAGAGATAGAACTCTAGCATCCTCTAGGTCGGGGCATTCGATCGTGACTCAATGTGGAATCGCTAAATCCTCGCTAGGGCTTCTGAATTGAATCGATCAAACGACTCAAATCGGACAATGTCGAGCCCAACAACGGTTATGGATCGACGGGTTAAGATCGAAGTC
The DNA here is from genome assembly GCA_021018995.1 of Chloranthus sessilifolius. Lineage (NCBI taxonomy): Eukaryota > Viridiplantae > Streptophyta > Magnoliopsida > Chloranthales > Chloranthaceae > Chloranthus > Chloranthus sessilifolius. The sequence goes on from CM037584.1 coordinate 195,265,755, forward strand.
GATCCACAAGGATAGGCATTAAGGTTTCTCTAGATCTAGGGTTTTGGATTTTGAACAATTAAATAAAAGGGGGAAAATAGATATAAGAAATTAGCAAGGAAATAGGAAAGAGATAAAGAGAAGATCAAGGATAACATGGACATCACACCCTTGGCCTCACACCAAAACTATAAGGGGAAAGAAGAATCACTCTCCATTAAAGCTCATCTCAAGCTCTCAAACAATGCTTTTCATTAATTCATCAAGTCCCTTACAAATGCTTACATCATTACCTTATATAGTAAGTACTAAGAATAGAAAACCCTCGAATCGGTAAAGTACATTAATACCCAAAATAGCAAACTAAAAGCCTAGAAAAGCAAAGAGGAAGAACAAAAGAGAACAAGCCCAAATTGGGCAAAACACGTCACTTGACTCGCTCGAGTGAGAACCAAGTGACACAATCTCAGATTCACTGGTAGGGCTCGCTCGACGAGAACCAACCTCGCTTGAGCTAGGATGGCCAGAACTCAACCCTTTGGGGCATTCTCTCTTCTTGCTTTTGTTCTTTTCTCGTTGTTTCTTCTTGCGTCTTTTCTCCGTACGCCAAAAGTTCGTTGCGGCCCTAAATTCATGCTTTCGATCTTGGCGTCCCCACTACAACCCCTCCACTAGGATTAGTTATCTTGGCTATTTATCCCTACGAAAACCATCTTTGGAGTTTACTAACTGAGAATAGTTGGACAGAAATGGTAAAATTTCAAGACTTTTTGGAATGTTTAGGGTTGGTTTAGTGTTGATACATTAAGATTTTAAGATTAGTAGCGTGAGGGTTGGAGGGGAGAGAGAGAGAGAGAGAGAGAGAGAGAGAGCAAGCAGAGGAAACATGAGTTTAGGCAAAGAGAGTTGGGGGTTTGAGAGATGTTGCTAGTCTATATATCAATAATAGATGACAAAAAAATATGTTGTATATAAACACCATATATACATTACATATATTTCTCAAAGCTCCCCTCAAGTTGGTGGATGAATATCTTTCATGCCCTGATTGACCAGAACTTCCTAAAGGAGAGAGAGCCCCATAGCTTTAGTTAAAATGTCTGCGAGCTGCTTAGAGGATGAAACTTTTGGAGCGTCAATGATTCCAAAAACCTGGAGCTTCTTGTGAACAAAGTGAATATCAAATTCAATATGCTTTGTCATTTCGTAAAGAATAGAATCAGAAGCAATATCCACGGCAATCTGATTATGACAACGTAGCATAGAAATGCAGGATGGAGATCCCAACTTCGTAAGAAAGGGTCATAGCCATGGCAGCTTGCATTTACCTAATAGTGCATATGGGTCGGGTCAACCCGACGGGTCGAGCGACCTGGCTCGCCACAATTTGGGTTTGGGTTCTGATATCTGACCAGTCTGATCGAGTCGGATTGAAAATCCCTACCCGTTTATTGAACAGGTCGGGTTTGGGTTGACATTTCTTGACCCGAACCTGACCCGACTCCATCCATTATATTTAACCTAGTGTTCCCAACCCGACTTGATCTGATCCTAGTTTTGCTAACTGGGTTGGATCAGATTCGGGTTGAGGATTTCAATAAACAGGTTGGGTCGGGTTTGGTTGAGGGTTTCAATAAACCGATTGGATCAGGTTGACCCCTACCCGACCCCTTTATGCCCCTGCTTGTACCATGTGCCCTTGCCCGATACTCTAACTGCGTAGTTAGTACTGAATCGAGAAACAACATTTTGTTTCTTACTTTCCCATATCGCCAGATAGCCTCCAAGAAAGGCACAGTAACCTGATATAGAATGACACTCAATTAGGTCTTCAACATAGTCAATATCACTAAAAAAACTAATAATAGAATGCCCAACATTAATATCGCGGTGAACAAAACTAAATATAGTGCAATATATAACGCACAACATCAATATGGGGTACTCGTAGTGAATGCATGGACGTGGCAACGATTGATAGAATAAATGGGAGATATGACAGTATTGCTATGGCATATGAGGGAGGTGAACAAGACTTAATATAGTGCAATATATAACGCACAACATCAATATGGGATACTCGTAGTGAATGCATGAACATGGTAACAATTGATAGAATAAGTGGGAGATATGGCAGTATTGCTATGGCATTGGAGGATCCAACCGGTCGATGATAGTCTTTGGCACAAAAAAGAGCTCACCGGCATTAGCATGAAGCTGAGGGTTAGAGTCCATGGTGGACTTGGCAAGTCGACATCCCAGCATGCCAGTTTCCTGTAGTAAATCAAGATTGTATTTCCTTTGAGAGAGTGATATCCCACAAGGAGAACGAGCTCTCTCCATGCCAAGAAAGAATAAGAGATGGCCTAAATCCTTCATTTCAAATGCCTTCACATGAGTATGAAAGTGGCATCATCTGCAGTAACAACAAGTCAACAACTCTATCTACATACACTAGTAATTTAGCCCTCAAACCACATGTATTTATAGAACTTGTGACTCAAATGACAATGCGTGAAGCCATAGAAAGGGCAACAATACTGAATTGCTGAAAACCAGGCACAAGGAGATTGCTTCAGTCATAGATCAGGCAACACAACTTCCCACAATATACCCCCGTAGGCAATAACCAGATGGAAGATTCATATATATTCCTCGCACAAATGCCCATTAAGAAAGACAATTTTATCATCGAGCTGACATAAGGGCCAATGGTAACGAGCAACTAAAGAGATGGTGACTTGAATTGGAGTGGGCTTAACTGTAGCCAATGTCGCGCTTAAATCCAACCAAAGCCCTTGCCCATGAGCAAGCCTTATAATGCTCGTCGCTGCCATCCTCTCTATGTTTAATAGAAAAGATCCATTTGCACCCACCTGTCCCCATGTAAGGAGGAAGATCAACAAGCTACCAGGTCTTATTCTTCTCTAGTGCCCCCCATTTCTTTAGTCATAGCTGCGGATTAGGATGAATGTTTAAGAGTCTCAACAACGTAATGTGGAATAGAGACAATGAGAGCCTTGGCCAAGGAGGTCAGGAAGGAGAGCCTGATAGGAAACATTCCGAGCAATGAGGTGAGCAGTGACACAATTTCTTCTACTTCGCCAAGAGAATAAGGAGAGGTCATTGATTATAAGAGATGGAGTAATATTAAAGGAAATAGGTGTAATCAAAGGAGACTGGTATAGGTATACATGGAACACTTGAGGTAGGGGAGCCCGTGGCACAAAGGTATGAGCGGGAAGTCGCGACGTCCCTTGGTGATGGTGGGTGTTTTAATAGTGACGTGACTATGCTTAGGCGAAGAGGATCTCGCAAGAAGATCATTAATTGGAAGAGGGAGAACAACATGTGGTTCCTGAGGAGAAGGGGATGCAAGAGATGGTGTAGAGGAGGAACACTAGACAAATATAGATTTGTTATCCACTTTGTCTTTTATGGGAAGAGGTCTTGGATAAAGAAAATACAACCCAAAAAAATTGGGTTCAATCTTAAACAAAGTAATTCCATGTTTAAGAATATCCAATGAAGGTTAACATTGATCGGATGGGTAAGCCCACAAAGAAGAAATCTCATAACCTCCATAAGATGCATGTTCTTATGCTCTGCAACACCATTTTGTTTTCCAATGTAAGGATTAAAAATTGATGCATGATCCCCATTTTTTGAAGAAATGAACTATGTTTGGTGTGTATTGGTGAAAGTGATGAAAGTGAGAAGAATCTCATCTCTAATTAAGTACCCAAGTGCATCATGAATGGTCATTGATAAATCATCATCATCCTCACAGCCTTATCCTATTTATTTGGGTTGACTTTGCGAGTTTTATTTATCTACTCTTTTTTTATCAGTGCTACATTCTCTATAACTTCACATTCCTTCATGTCCCTTCTTACTGCTTCTCGACAGGTCTTCATTGGCCTTCGTATTCTCCTACTTTCTTGTTCTTGTAGTGTCATTTCCCTACATATACGGTCTCTGGCCTCCAATGAACATTTCCAAACCACCTCAAGCTAGATTCTGTAAATTTTTGTTTCCTCTGTAGGTGCTGCTCTCAAATGTCCTCGTATGTACTTTTTCTGAATTTTATCCTTGTTACTCCACACACCCATCTTTACATATGCATCTCGGCCACGTGTACTCTATCTTCTTGCCACTTGCTCGTAGCTCAACATTCTGCACGGTATAATATGGCAGGTCTAACCGCTGTCTTACAAAAAAGTCCCTTCAATCTAATTGAAAATCTTGGATTGCGCAATACTCCACTTGCTTGTCTTCATTTCATCTAGCCTCTATTAATCTTATATGAAGTGCTTGCCTCCATTTCATCTAACCTCTATTAACCTTATTTGAGACGTCCTCTTCAAATCCACCATAGGATTTTAAAGTAGAGCCTAAATAGAGAAATCTATGGCAATGCAACAATAAATGGTTTTCTGTTTTAACTAAATCTTCCTCTAGGTTATCATGTTCACTAAATTTGCACTCCATATATTCCATATTTGTTTTACTAATTTTCGAACCTCTTGACTCTGAGGCTTTTTTTCCATAATTCCAGTTTATCATATATTTTTTTTTCATAATAGTCATTAATAAATATAACATAATATTTAAACACCAACACAATAAGAACGAGGGGCTGACCCCCAAACATCACTAAATATAAGTTCAAATAAAGAACTATTATGATACATATGAGAAGGATAACTAGCTCGAGTATGTTTAGACCATTCACGTGTTTGGCATGGAAATTTTGACATACCGCCCACTAGTTTTAAAAGGGGCAAGTAAAAGACTTAAGTTTTATAAACTGGCATGCCCCAACCTAGCATGGTATAGACTCAAAAGTATCGACACTAAAGACGTTGTGACTAGAAGCAAACAAAATAAAATTGGAATAAAAACAACAGGTCCATCGACTTTGAAGTAGTAGAGACCCGCTCATTCATGCCCCATGCCAAAAGTTTGCCTCATAGTCGGATACTGAAATATGCATATGTAGAGAAAAATGTTACTAGTAATTTCAGGCTTTGTAATGCAGCAAATAAAGAACAAATTTGTAATCAATTGAGGGACCTACATTTGAAAGAGAAACGTTAGCCAATAGAGAAATACTCCTCTTACTAGTAATGGGAGTATAGGAACCATCGACTAAATATACCTGCCTATGAGAAGTGTGGGAAACCATAAGAGAGAAGAGCTAAGACTCACCAGCCATATGATTAGAAGCACCTGAGTCGATGACAAAGAGGATATATGACAGGGACGCCGAATACATGGACATCGGTTTTGGACCACACCGCTTCTACTAGCGTTGGAAGAAATGATGAGGAAGCCCGAGTACTGCAGGTTCAAGGGAGAAAAGGAGGCACAACCCGTCATCAGGTGACGGACGTCCGCGAATCCTTGACGGACGTCCGTAGGCTTAGGACGGACGACTGTAAATTGGAGGCCCCATTGTTTAATGTGCAACGGACATCCATGACCATTACGGACGTCCGTAGGCGACAGACGTCCATGACTTCCTGGACGAACTTCCGTGGAGATTTCTGCTCAACAACGAAGATTTTTAATTTGATGCGAAAATTTATCTGTTTTACTCTTTTATTATTTTAGGACTCTTTTAATTCGAGTTATTAGTTTGTTGCTTATTTAAAGAGGCTTGTAAGCACAATTTATTTAATTTTTGAATATAATTGAATGAACTTTTGCTTGAATGGAGAGAGATTCTTCTTCCCCGTGATGGGTTTGGTGTGAGGCCGAGGGAGTGATTCCTGTTTATCATCCTCTTTATCTTTTATTATCTTTTCTATCCGCCTATCTCTGTTTCGTCTTATAAACTCTGATTTATCTTATTCATCTATTCTGAGACCTTAATTCAACAAAAACCCTAGTTTTCGTCTGAGCCCTTGAATCTTCCCATTCCCACAACCCTAGTGAGAATTAGCAACTCTACACCAGATCAACGACGAACGCCAAAGCCTGGAAAGCTAGAGTTCTATCTCTAAGCCCGATCTTGTTGAAAGCTCATGGGACTTGCGCATCGGACTGGATCCTATCCGGATCTCACGTGATCTGCCTATCAGAATTCTCAAAATCCTAAGGTATCAAGATAATTTTGTGATCAAGATTGAATTACTTTATTTAATTTTGGCAAAACTCCATTAAATCATTATTCACGCATTTTAGGGTTCCAGTCCCGCATCAGTTTTGGTTTCAAAGCTTTAGGTTTCTAGGTTAGGGCATTATTGCTTGTCATATTTCATTCTGTTGTATTCTTTTTCGTTTGTGAGCCCTTATTGCATTCCATATTAGAACCCTAATAGATATATGTGATCGCCATGAACTCAAGTGGGATTCTCGATGCTTTTAGAGGTATGCGAGAAGAGTTGGGTGCAATTAATGAGCAACTGAATACCATAGAGCAAGCCCAGACAACCCTAGGGGATTCTAATGGTGGGCTGCGTGATCGAATCAACCAGTTAGATGGGTTTAATGAGCACCGTAATCAATGCCGAGAGCGTGAAGGTCCACGCTTTGAACGCGATGATTGCCAAGATGATAAGAATCAGAGCCGTAGAGATCATCGTGGTGATGACTATGATCCCAATGTGAAACTCCTCAAAAATGTCTGAGTTGAGTTTCCAACCTTCGACGGAAGAATGGATTATGAAGTCTTCCTCGATTGACTTTCCGACATAGACCAACATTTCGATTGGTATGGCATGAATGACAACTGTTGTGTTAGGCTCGCTAAGATGAAATTAATTGGGCAAACTCGACTCTTCTGGGTCAATGTCGAGCGCATAAGGGTGAATGCGGGTTGTCCTCCCATTACCTGTTGGGACAACATGAAGGTACAACTTACTGAGAAGTATGTCCATTTATCACACCACCTACGCCTTCTCGACCAGTGATAAAACTTACGCCAAGGTAGTATATCCGTGACTGAGTATATTGGCAAGTTCGAAGAGTTCATGATGAGGGCCAAGGTATCAGAACACCTTGAAATCACCCTCTCTATGTTCTGATTTGCAAAAGGAGTTGATTTCTCACCCCGTAGAAACTCTTAAAAGAAGTTACGCCGTTGTGCAAGATCTTGAACGGTATTTAAAAACAACGGTAGTGAGATGAATCAAACCACAAAACAGTGGTCCTCACTCCGAAAAGGGCCGATTTAATGTTGGAAACCCGCCTCCCAAACCTACACAACCTGTCCCTACCAATGCGAGGTTTGAAAAGGGAAAAGGTGTAGTCGGGGAATCCTCTAAGGGTAGCTCTTAAGTTAAATGCTATAAGTGTCATGGGATGGGACACTTTGCCGCTTAATGCCCTACGAGAGGAGGATGAAGGTGAGAAAGTGGTTGAAGAAATGTTTGAGCCGGACGTCACACCCAACGATGAAGAGGGTGATGATAGTGACCGTGCTTTAGTTGTGAGGTGTGCCCTTGCACAACCTCAACGAGATGAGAAGGATGACTGGCGAAGGGAGAACATCTTCCATACCTTTGCCAGATTAGGTGACAAGAGTTGTAAGGTCATCCTGGACAGTGGTAGTTGCACCAATGTAGTGCTAACTCGAGACCCTATAAAGTTGCATGGCTTGACTCTTCATCCATTCCCGTGTCGAAAAGGTGTCGTGTGCCGATTCAATTAGGTTCTTACTCGGACACCTTATGGTGTGATGTGGTGCCGATGAATATGGGCCATATCATTTTGGGTAGATCGTGGCTCTATGACATGGACGTGACCCTTTTTGGTCGATCAAACATATGCACGTTCATGTATAAGGGCAAGAAATTCACTTTACACCCTTTGCCTCCCAAAACACCATCGACCAACAAAGTCCAGAGGAAGGGCGAGACACCTAAATCCATCAATATTGTGAGTCTTGTGGAGTTTGAAAAGGCTTCTTTAGATGACAACGTGGTCTACGTTGTCATCACTGTCGAGAAAGCTCTCAAGTCTATTGGCAAACGCCCCAAGGAGGTTGAGTCGATCTTGAAAGAATTTGCAGATGTCTTCCCCGAGGACTTACTGAACGAACTCCCTCCGATGTGTGACATTCAACACACTATAGACTTAATTCCTGGATCTACGATACCGAACCTGCCCCACTACAGGTTGAATCCGGTTGAACATGCAGAGTTAACGCAACAAATTAATGATCTCCTTCAAAAGGGGTTCATTCAAGAGAGCACAAACCCTTATGTCATATCCTCACTACTCACACCTAAGAAGGATGGAAGTTGGTGAATGCGTGTGGATAGTCGAGCGATTAACAAAATTACGGTCAAGTATCAGTTTCCCATATCGAGGCTCGATGACATGTTGGATATGATGGTTGGTGCCACTATCTTTTCTAAGATAGAGCTCAAGAGTGACTATCATCAAGTTCGAATCCGCCCCGGTGATGAGTGGGAAACTGCCTTTAAGACCAAGGGTGATCTATATGAGTGGATGGTCATGCCTTTTGAGCTTTCTAACGACCCGAGTACTTTCGTGAGACTCATGACCCAACTGTTGAGGCCTTTTCTGAACAAATTCTTTGTGTATTTCAATGACATCTTGATTTATAGTCATGACAAGAAACAACACTTGAACCACTTTAGGTTGGTTTGCGAAACCCTAAAGGGCGAGAAGTTGTTTGCGAATTTCAAGAAGTACACCTTCATGCAACGTTCCATTGTCTTCTTGGGATTAATTATCTCGGCCGATGGAATGGTCACGGACTCTGAAAAGGTTAAAGCCATTGTGGAGTGGCCCGAACCTAAGAACATATACGATGTCCGTAGCTTCCATGGCTTGGCTACTTTCTATCGTCACTTTATCAGAAGCTTTAGTACCATCATGGCCCCAATCACTGATTGCACGAAAAAGGGGGACTTTCAATGGGGTAAAGCAGCGGCGCAAGCTTTTGTCGAGATCAAACAAAGGATGAGTAGTGCACCTGTCATGCACTTGTCGGACTTTTCCAAAGTCTTCGAAGTCGCATGTGACGTATCGGGTGTGGGTATAGGAGGAGTGCTTAGCCTAGGGGGTCACCCAGTGGCCTATTATAGTGAAAAACTTAATATAGCAAAGCAAAAATACTCCACCTATGATAAAGAGTTCTATGCGATCGCTCATTCCTTATAGTTTTGGAAATATTACCTTCGGCCGCAAGAATTTGCGTTGTTCTCCGACCATGAAGCGTTACGCTTCCTAGCCTCTCAGAAGAAGCAAAATCCGAGGCACGCGAATTGAATACCTCCAAGGGTTCACCTTCTTGTTGAATCATAGGGCCGGTGTTGAAAACAAGGCTGTTGATGTTCTTAGTCGTCGGGTGGCGACTCTGCACACTATGAGCACCGAGGTCGTCGGGTTTGAAAGACTAAAGGATGAGTACCCTGAATGTCCAGATTTTGGGGTAGCATACATTGCTCTCCTTAGTGACTCAACCAACACACACTCCATGTATACCCTCCAGGATGGGTACTTGTTCAAAGGCAATCGCCTTTGCATCCCTTGCACTTCATTGCATGACTTCCTTATTTGGGAGTTACATGCTGGAGGGATAGCCGGACATTTCAGGCGTAATAAGACCATTGCGCTCGTAGAGGATAGGTTTTTCTAGCCTAGCCTGAGCCCGAGCTGTCAAATATTGTCGTACTTGCCAAGTGTCGTAACAGAGGAAACAAAATACCGGTTTGTACACCCCATTACCCGTGCCCCACACACCGTGGCAAGACATCTCCATAGATTTCGTGCTTGGACTTCCCAAATCTCCGAGGAAACATGATTCCATCTTTGTTGTGGTGGACCGATTTTCCAAATGACCCACTTCATACCTTATTCCAAGACCTCCGACGCTTCCCACATTGCTAAGTTGTTTTTCGCGGAGGTCGTGCGTCTTCATGGATTGCCTAAAACCTTCGTGTCGGATAGGGACGTCAAGTTCACTAGCTATTTTTAGAAGACCCTTTGGCACATGACGGGCACCATGCTCCAATTTTCGTCAGCCTATCACCCTCAAACGGATGGCCAAATCGAGAGCACCAATAGGAGTTTAGGGAATCTTCTTCGCAGTCTTACCGGTGATCATGTTAGCCTAGGGCACCTTTAGATTTGATCCCCATGTCAGCATCCCATAGAGTATCTGAGTCTGTCGATGCATGTGCACAACACCTTCATAGTTTGCATGCCGACATTAAACAACAGATTAATTCAAACAACAATCAATATAAATTATCTACTGATACTCATAGGCATTCTAAAGAATTTCAAGTGGGTGAGCAAGTGATGGTTCGAATTCGGCCTGAACGGTTCCCATCGGGATCCACAAAGAAACTCCAACCCTGAGGCGTTGGTCCTTTTAGAGATTTCGCAAAGAGTGGTCCTAATGCATATGTACTTGAGCTTCCTCCAAGTACAGGGGTTAGTTCAACATTCAATGTGTATGACCTAGTTCCTTACCTGGGTTCAACCCCACCTCCTGAAAATCCCTTCCAGCCCTCTCATAACCTAACCCCAACCTGACCTCGCAGCCGATACCTCTCTCTCTCCCAAGCAGACAGAGGCAAGATGTGATAAAGGGGATTTTAAATGATCATGCCGTATCCACACATGACAAAGGATTTCAGAAATACTTAGTCAAATGGATCGGAAAACCGGAATATGAAAATACATGGGTCCATGAGAATGAGGTTCGCCGATTGGACCCGAACTTGCTCGATAGCTACCACTAACGTGTTTCATCGGTGATGAAACCTATTTGGTTCAGGGGAATTGACGGGGACGCCGAATACATGAACATTGATTTTGGACCAGACCGCTTCTACCGGCGTCGACATAAATGAAGAGGAAGCCCGAGAACTGTAGGTTCAAGGGAGAAAAGGAGGCACAACCCGTCATCAAGTGACAGACGTCCGCGAATCCTTGATGGACGTCCGTAGGTTTAGGACAGACGACCGTAAATTAGAGGCCCCACTGTTTAATGTGTAACGAACATCCATGACCACTACGGACATCCGTGATTCTGGACTCCATAGGCGACAGGCGTCCGTGACCTCTAGGATGGACGCCCGTGGAAATTTTCGCCCTACAACGGAGATTTTATTTTTTCTGCGAAAATTTACCTTTTTTATTCTTTTATTATTTTAGGACTCTTTTAATTTGAGCTATTAGTTGGTTGCCTATTTAAAGAGGCTTGTAAACACAATTTATTTAGTTTTTGAATATAATTGAATGAGCTTCTACTTGAATGGAGAGAGATTCTTCTTCCCCGTGACGGGTTTAGTGTGAGGCCAAGGGAGTGATTCCCGTTTATCATCCTCTTTATCTTTTATTATCTTTTCTATCTGCCTATCTCTGTTTCGTCTTATAAACCTTGATTTATCTTATTCATCTATTTTGAAACCCTAATTTAACAAAAACCCTATTTTTCGTCTGAGCCCTTAATCTTCTCATTCCCACAACCCTAGTGAGAATTAGCAACTCTACACCAAATTAACAACGAACGCCCAAGCCTGGAAAGCTAGAGTTCTATCTCTAGGCCCGATCTTGTTGAAAGCTAACGAGACTTGCGCATTGGACTTGACCCTATCCGGATCTCACGTGATCTACCTATCAGAATTCTCAGAACCTTAAGGTATCAAGATAATTTTGTGATCAAGATTGAATTACTTTATTTAATTTCGGCAAAACTCCATTGAATCATTATTTGCGCATTTTAGGGTTCCCGCCCCGCATCAATTTAACAGCGTGTTATGCAGATGAGATAAATTTATTGGTGGCACAGTAGAGAGGTTGAGAAGCATGAAGTCTCTCTTTAAGGTCAGCAACCTCGAACACATTATGAGCTCAAGTCATATGAGGAATCAGTGGAGGTACTAGCATAAGCAACAGCTATAGTGGCAAATTTCTTTTTCAAAATTTCAGTAGGGGGTTGTCTTGGTTCATTTCGAATAAAGTTTGGGACAATTTCGGAGATTACAAAAAGTATTTATTTTTATTTAAAAAGTGTTCAAGCACTTCAATGGGAGCACTATCAACCACCATTAATCCACAAAATAAATAAATAAAGAAATATCTCTTCAATGCCCCCCCTCTCCACTAACCCCAAAAAAAAAATAAAAGTGTCCAACCCATGCACAGCAGCACGGTCAATCTTTCTCTCAAAATTAGTCAAGCCTCTTGAGAGGCACACATATTTAATTTTTGTAAGCACATTTCCCACTTCGTTGTAAGTTGTAACTCACCATTTCTCCTACTTGTTTTTCCATTGTTAAGCATCGCTGCGGATCCCTTTACTTCTTAACATGTTAGTGATCTCATCCCAAAGCTCTTAATTCTTTCGATTCTTGAAAACTTAGAGTCCATTTCTGATCTCAGCTTCATCAACTTAGTAGTTTTTTATTTGATGAATTCCATGGGGGAAAAGAAGAAAGAAATACTTGTTGCAGTCAGAGATCTGCCGGAATTGCCGCCTCGCCGGAGGGTGGTGGTAGACGGACGAAGAGACTAGTGTTTCAAAGAGAGAGAGAGAGAGAGAGAGAGAGAGAGAGAGAGAGAGAGAGAGAGAGAGCAACGAATTAGGGCTTAGGGCATCATGGAGTCGAGGCTCAAGTTGGGGATTTTGAATGTGATGGGTAACAAATTTAAAGAAATGGACGAAAATCAACTAAATTTCGTTAATTTTGGTAAAACGTCCAACATTTCGACAAAAAATTTATTCCGACTTTGTTTCGCGAAATTTTGGTAATTTTCACAAGAATTTGTCATGATTTATGACAACAACAGAACTCGTAGCAGAACTAGTAGCAGAAATCGTAGTAGTAGTCTCAATGGCATTGCAAACATGAGGAGAAGATGTTCCAGGGCGAGAAGTATAGCCATGAAGTTGACATATGGCCCAATGCTTTCATGGCCATTCCTACTGTAGAAGGATCATACAACGCTACTGTGACCAACCTTATCACAACCACAGCCTCACTCCACCTAACTAGTGACTTAGTAGTTAAAGGAGTATGCTTAAGAGGGGTAGTGGCAGGAGTTATGGTGGAATGACTACACTCATGGCCATCTATAGTAGGTAGATGGTGTGTAGAGGAGGCAGGGTTCAGTGGCCAAAATTTGGGCCCACAGTTGCTCAAACTCTAGGCGAGCCCCCCCCATCGAAAAGCACAAGATTTATTGATGCTCCAGAGGATGAGCAATGATCTTAGCACCCTTGCCAGGGTACTTGGATGGATGCTCAGATAGGCTTGGTTCTTCCCAATATCGCTAGAGGTATCAAATATTCTGTAACAGATCAATCATCTTTTTGGGCTTGGGAGACCTCACGAAACAATTAATAGATGCAAGAATCATTCTTGGCATGGGCATACATTTGTGTAAGTGCATTTTATAGTTGAATTGTAGTCTTCGATCAGAAATTTCCTTCTGATACCAGCACGAATTTTAGGGATGGTTGGAACTAGTTTGGTGATGATAGGTTAGGGTTCTAGAATTATTAGTGTTAAGGTTATAGGAGAAATATGAAGAAAGAGAGAGAGAGAGAGAACCAGCTAGTTTAGTATTAACAATTGATGACAAAATGCCCTTGCTGCATACCATGGGTCAAAATCTCGCCTGAAACTGATACGTATCGCCCGATACGTATTGGTTTTGGGGGTCACCGGTACGGTACATTCAAGGTAACCGTACTGGTGCCTCCCATACCAAATGTTACCAATGTATCGTCTGGAACCGATACGTATCGTCCGCTACGTATCGGTTTTGAAGCTGGACGATACGTACCAGTTTCCCGAATTTTTTATCCATGCTGCATACCAACCATATTTACATTGCATAACATAAATTCCCAATAAAATCAGGGGCAAGGAGAAGTAATAAATACAGATGAGGACAAGAAAAAAAAATCTAAAAAAAACAAACATATGACAATTACTTTATTAATAAAAAATTTTGGTACTCTTAAAAGGAATAGTTTCTCATAGCCAAGAATATTATTTCACTCTTCAACTCTTTAATCCCTTTTGATAGTTATCTTTGGAAATTAAACCATAGAGACGTTTCGTCAACCATTTTGAATTATCCCTTTCATAATGAATATGCACGGCACCTTTTGTATTCTGCTCCTTTGAATCCTTCAGAGAAAATTGTAAGGCGAAAAATGTGGAAAATCTCCATTATGAAAAGCCACAACTTTTACGAAATTTCTACTAATTGGCAATTTACTATGGTAATATTTAAGATCTTGTCTCTGCCGCATTGAGTCACTTTGCCACGGTTCAATTTACCTCTGGGGAGGACCTCATACACGAATTATTATGTCAGAAGGCTAAACTCACTCAAGTCTCCCTCTTTTAGGTTTTTATATTAGAACAAGGGGAAATGAGAATAACAAATATTAGGCAAAGATTTTTTTTTTTTTTATAACTTTAGGCCAAGAAAGTCTTAGAGAAAAAGTTAAATGATTAGGGATTACAAGGTGACCCACCCATTCTTCTTGATCTCTAATGTGCTAAGATCTGACATGTAGGAAGTCCTTATTAAACACAATGTTTAATCAGCCTTCTTGTTTTCATATCTCTAATCAAGTAATTGCTTCTTTCTGCCTCTCTCTCTCTCTCTCTCTCTCTCTCTCTCTATATATATATATATATATATATATAAAATGTTCTCATACTGCCATTTTTATACCTTAATAAGTCCTATCTTCGATTGTATTCAATCCAAAAGATTATACTGTTGATCTTATTCATTCTCTTAACCAGCAACTGCCAATTGCATAGGTTGACGACTTGGATACTTTGAAAGCTTTGGGAATCAATCCGATTAAGGTTGGTTTTCTTCCTTAACAAGCTTAAAGTTTGTTTACAGTTTGAATGTTGGTTGTATGTTGATTGGATTTTTATTAGAATTTTTTATTTTTTTGTTATGTTCTTATTCTTCTTTTGTTGTATTAGTACTCATATCACTTTTTTTCAAATTATGTTGTTTATTTGTTATAAGTAAGCTGTGATTATACCTGCAACCTCAAGTTTGTATCACGATGCACTTTCCATCTATTTGGGGTTGGTTTTGTGGGTCTATGCCTCGAAAGCTTGTACATTAAATGGACTTTTTTTTTGGCTAACTTCTGAACAACTTATGATTTTTAGGTCCATAGTAATGGCTTTTGTTGTTTCCTTTTTTATCAAAATAAAGGAAACCAGAATTTTAGTGCCAACTGTCAAAGAACTTGAAGTCTTGGACCCAAGATCTTGTTGCATCAAAACAACCCTTCGCCACTTCACCACCTCAATGGGCTCTCTTCTTCTTCTTCCTTTTTTTTTCTTGTGTTTGAAATGATAGAAAAGGGACAGATTGGAAGGTCTAGGGAATGCTGACAAGATAACTAGGTGATCTTCAAATTTTAGAAGCATCCATTCACTAGTTAATATTTAAAGTTCTCTCATTGTTCTTATCCATACGATTGCAATTCCTCAAGTTATTGCTATCGAAGCAATCTAACTTGTTTTCGAAATGTTGGGAGTATTAGAATTTCTCTTTGTGGATTTTGACAGTAGCGATTAATGAGTGGGCTATATTTTGGCGTGGCTCCTTATACAAAATACCCAATGTAACAAGCAATCTGGATTCCAAAAAATATTTGTTGAGTAGACATGTTGGACATGCCTAGATTATGTGTATGGTGAATACCATGTTGGACCACCATCAAAATTTGGTGGTTCTGTAACACACTAGTTTACCGTCCATTGTCGTTTTATCCAGCTAGTAGTATTAAGACCTTCTACCCATTCACGAAAAATGTCACTAAAGGGCAGTCTTAAATGAATTCGTTTATCATCCGTTGTCTTTGGACCCTTACGACCAGTGTTACCTATACATGTAGCACGGGTGCCAAGTGTCAAGGTGTCCTAGATGTCTGGCACCCCAAGTTTTTAAGATTCCAATACGGCAGCATGACTTTAAGAAAAATTAATTTTAAAAAAATTAGAACCTATATAAAATAATTGAAGGGAAATGTTTGAGAATCAATTGAGATATGCAATGTAAAGATACACAACGGATATCATGAACCTAACTAAAAGTATACGATATTATACAAATTGTTTTCAAGACCCAAGCCTTTTATTTTATAAACAATTTTTTTAAAATATAAAACGACGGTTCATTTTATCGTGTCAAAATGAGGAACAATTTGATGGTCTTATGTCCTATTTTCATACATGTCTGGAAGTATTGTGCTGTATTGAGGAGTGTCCAAGTGCCTGCACGGCAAAATTCCCAAAAGCAGGAGTGGTTTGATAACACTGCTTAGGACGTGGTCATTTAAGAGAAACTTTAGAAAACCTAGTCTGTCTGACGACAGAGCAAGGCGTCGGAGTAAGCTTCGAAAGGGCCTAAGCACAGCCTCCAACCAGCCGCCATCCCCTCCCCTCTTCTCAGGGCACACCAAATGTACTTTGTATTTGATTTTTTGCTGCAAACATATCTACAGATTAATGCCACAGAATTTCTTTTAGAGCATTGTTACTGCCACTCCCATTTTTGTTACTGCTACACCACTTAAACAAAGAAAATGCGATTGACTGCTTTTTATAAGATGATGTAGATCGTGTTTGGTACCAATCGTACACACATTAGATCTTGAGATCATGGGCCTACCATCAGCTGCTCACATGTTGATTTCACATGGCACACATCCCCAAAACTGAACATGAATCATTTTTTATGGTATGTTGTGATCGTCGACTTTTTGGGATGTGTGCCACATGAAATCAACATTTGACCGTCTGAGGATAGGCAATGATCTCAAGATCACTCAAGGTTGGAAGTTCGAGTCCAGCTTACCTATAAAAAATGATCTCAAGATCTATTGTCTGGAAGATTGGGACCAAAAGCTATTGCCATCGTCTGATTGAAAGCAGTCAACTATATTTCCTTTGTTTAAGTGGTGTGGCAGTAACAAACATGGGTGTGGCAGTAACATTGCTCTTCTTTTATTATATTATTTTTTATAGGTAATAGAGTCTTTGATGATAAGAGAATTTCTACATGAAAAGAATGGGTTCCTTTTATCATGTGCTACATTATCATATCAGCTTTGTCTTGTTTGATTGGGGCGGTAGGTTGCCAAAGCATTAATGGAAGTATTTGCAGAAATGATATTTGTTCATGGTTTTGTGCATGGAGATCCACATCCTGGAAATATATTTGTTTCTCCAGTAGGTCGCAATGGCTTCTCTCTAGGTAACTGTCAAATGAAGATTTTTGAAATCCGTGAAAGAAATTTTTACCTTCTGGTTTTTGAATAAGTTTTTGGGTAGCTTTATTAGCACCCACAAAATCTTGGAGTGCGCCTATGCCAAAAACCATTGAATGCTTTGAATCAGATGATGGAGATCTGTTTTTGCTCCAATCTTCCACACAAGGGATCTTGAGATCATGGGCATACTATCAAACGGTCAGTTTTTAATTCCATGTGGCACAGATCCCAAAAAATATGTGATGTGTGCTATGTGATTTTATGGCCATTTTTTGGGATCTGTGCCATGTGAAATAGGAAACTGACCGTCTGATGGTATGCTCAGGGTCTCAAGATCCATTATGTGGAAGATTGGAGTGAAAAATGATCTCCATCGTTTGATTCAAAGCAGTCAATTGTTTTTGTCATAGATCCCCGCCAAGATCCCGTGGGTGTTGTTAAAGCTACCGTAAATTTTTTTTGTGCAACCTCTGTACTTTTCATTTGAAATCTTCCTCTGAATACAGATATTACATTTTTTTTTTCCATGGATGGAAATGCAGTTCTTTTAGATCATGGTATCTGCAAAGAGTTGGATGAGGAGTTCAGATTGGATTATTGTGAGCTGTGGAAGGCTCTGATTCTTCTAGACTCCCACAAAATACAACAGTTAGGTGAGCGTTTTGGTGTTGGACAATATGCTAAATACTTTCCAGTAATTTTCACTGGGAGAACCATTGACAGGTAATTGATATTTAGTACTTACTATTTCCCAAGACAATTCGTTTATTCCTCAAGTACTGGAAGGTGACCTGTTTTACCACATTATTCCTGATAATTTTGTGCATTCCTAGCATGAGAACTTGGTATTCATCTTCAGTAACCAACAGGAGGATTTTTTACAGTTTGTGAATATTTTTTTACTGTAAGTCTGCCACATGTGCTGATGATAGTGATAATGATTGGTAAATAGTTGTAATTTCTTTATCAAACAGTTAAAAATGCAAAATTCATTGTGACTTACTCAAAAACTCGTGACTTTTTAAATAAAATCCCTAACTTTGCTGATTTTTTCCCCAATTTTTGGCAAACTTCCCCTTGCTGACATTTGCAAATTCCAACCATCACTATGGAGTGCTGACAATCTTTCAAACCTAAGTACTTGCTAAATCTCAATATTCTCCTTTGTTTAAAAATTAAAAGCATGAATTAATTATTATTATTATGTTCATAGTAAAAGGTGCCAACGGAACTGGAGATTAGATTGAAAGTTATAGTCACTCTGAAAACTATTTTCATGAGTTTTATGTCGGCAAATTTCATGCATGATTTGTGACTGTAGAATACTTTCTATTCTAATGAAGTTATTTTTTTCCTCATAAAGAAAGGTACCTTGTGTTGGATGTGGTATAGATATGGTTTCTGCTATGTTTGAAACTATTTAGTATATATTATAAACATTAATAGTATGTTGTGTGTGTGTGTGTGATTACATCGAAAAAAGTTCCATCCAGAAAAGAGAAGATCTTACATCAACAATTATCAACTTGAGCTTCGGTATCACCCTCACCCTTAAGTTGCTGTCAAACAAAGATGACCTTGTAAAGGGTGTTCAAATGACTTGAACCTAAAACCTAATAATATTAAGAGAAAAGTATGAAAAAGAGCCCCTAACGCATTTTTATCACAACAAAGGTCGATTATGATTCAGCGCCCCATACAGGCCAATATGGACCGTGGATCCGTGGGTTCATTACTCAAGGCATTGATGACAATTTTCCCCTGTTTAAGTGAATTTAAAGGACTATAATGCCCATAATTTTTTTTTTTCAAAATTACTAATATACCCTTTCGTAGATTTGAAGGGGCGAAAGGGGCTCTCGATTCTTGTCTTCTCCAATGCGACAAAAGAGGTTGCCTTTTCTAAAGAGAAGAAATAAGGTTAGGGTTTCCATTAGGTCGTCTTCTCTGAAGAAATACGGTTAGGCTCTCGACACTCTTCTCCAAAACCGTAAACGCTCGTCTTCTCTAAAATGTCGAAGGCTTTAGAGTTTCCTAGTCCTCTTCTTCAATATGCTCAAAGAAAGTGGTTTAGGGTTTCCATTCCCATGAAAAAGAAGGTGGTTTAGGGTTTACTTTACTGCTCATTGCGGGTTCTCGGGTTTCCATTCTCATGAAAAAGAAGGTGGTTTAGGGTTTACTCTACTGCTTGTTGCAGGTTCTAGGGTTTCCATTCCCATGAAAAAAATAAAAATTCAGAGCAAATATGGTTTAGGTTTGGCGCTGGTATTTAGTTTTAAAGTGATGGCAATATTAAAAAGAAAGATCAACTAAACGGGGATTTTTTGCAAGGTAATACTTGTAAATTTTGATTTTGATTGACCTACGCTATATGTGGTTCATATGTACGGAGGCCTGTTCTTCGTACGCTGAGGCATGGTTAAGGAACAAAAAGAGGTGTGGTTTTATTGTGATAAAAACGGTGCAGGGCGCTTTTATGTAGAACCCCCTAATATTAATGAGAGACTCACCACCATATATATATATATATATATATATATATATATATATATATATATATATATATATATCCATGTGTGTGTGCGTGCGCGCGTGAATGTCAAATTTGAACGAGTTAACCTCCATTGCTAAAACAGTGAAATGTATACTTTCACTGATTTACAATCTCATAAATACGTACACACTCTCTAAGGCTTGGCCATTTTAGCATAAGGAGATTTACCTGTTCAAATTTGAGAGTGGATGGCCCAGTTACTCAATTATAAACCTAACTAAATAAATGGAAAAACAAAGGTTTATATATATATATATACAATAGGGCACTCGGCCCCATATCTTTTAGGATGACAAGTTGTGCCAGTGATTCTTTTGCCATATCCACATCCAATCGAGATAGGTTCAGTGGACTGTAGGTGGATCTTCATAATGTTGCAAAACAAATAGTTTACACTTTTTTTTTAATCGGTAACCTTTTACACAGTTGAAGTCTGAAGTTGGGTTACTTCAACTCTTTTCTGCTATCTTCTCCTTTTCTGTTAGGGGTTTTGTATGGTTATGGTAGCCAATCGGGTATCATGTGACAGTGTACTTTTTTTCATCATGTAATTTACCAGTAAATCAACTCTCGCGAGAGAAATGTCAACCGAAGAGAAAAGGAATCTAAAGCAGGAATTGAGTTCTCTAAGCATTGTGGATATCAATTCTTTTATGGAATCGTTGCCACCTGACTTCCTTACAATTTTGCGGACAGAGTAAGTAAATATTCCTTACACATGCCTAGAAGTGTCAAATGTGGATTTATTTTGCACCTCCTATCCATTTGTTTATTTGTATTTTTCGTTTACTTTCAGTGGATTACTGAGGTCTATAATTAGCAAGCTGGGCGCACCACGTCATGTTCGGTTACTGGCGTATGCTAAATATGCAGCCTATGGCGTTTCAACTAAGTTTGATGCAGAGCCTGGTAAAATTTGCAAGAAAGATTTCTTTTTATAATAATAAGGGTAATGATCACTTGACTCGAGTCACCAAGTGACTCGAGTAAGGTGATCATTACCGTAATAATAAAAAATTATTATTATTATTATTGGTAGGCTGGGATTGAAACTGCAGCCTCAAGGATGCAATGTTGTAAACCTTCCAGTTGAGCTATAATTATTCACTAATTTTTCAAAAAATCGTATATTTTATGAAGAAATCGCAAATTTTGCTAATTATATGTGAATTTTCCGACTTTTTTGCGTATTTCTCCCTATTTTGGGGAAAAAAGTTTGTTTTTTATTTTTTATTTTTAATTAATATATTTTATAATTTTTCTTTTATATTTTTTCAGGCTTTAACCTTTTTCCCCCAAATCTGACAATTTTTTTTGGATTTTTTCCAAGCCGATTTTTCCGGAACCCCGATTCGGTCACTGTGGGCCCAACCCTGTGAAACAAATTCATATGAAGGATATGCTACGCCTCACATCCATTCAATTTCTGAACATGATCAGACAGTGATGAAGTGCCACATAGGGCTGTGAAGTGTCAACAAGCCCTGCCGGGTCAGGGTGGGCCAAAATCTTGGTCATTTCGACCCTTTGTGGACACGACCCGACTGGCTGGTGTACCCGCACCCCAGGGCGCAGCCGGGATTTTCTTCTAGTGGGGGCTAGCAATATTTGACAGATATTAATAGTGTTTTATCACAGATTTGTGGATTTAGAAACACCATAGATTTGGGGGCTTGTATATAAAAGAAGGCCGTATAAGAAGCCTATCCTATGAAATTTAAAAGTTAAATTGGGGCACTATGTGGCTCCGTCCCTGGATGCAGCTGACCTGGCCCGAAGAACCAGGTCATGTCAGACCGGGTAATCGACCGATCCAACCTGTTGGCATCCCTAGACACATGCATATCATCAGATTTTATGACTACCTGTCGTTTAACCAACATAACTTACTGTGTGTTCAGGTTTTACGGTCATTTATATTATCTCTAGAGTCAGGGCAAGCATGAGTTATCTTCAACTGAGGGTCCTTATAGGTAAAAGCCTTTGTAAGTTTTCTTTTATGCATCTATGCGTTCACCATCAAATAGCTTCTAAGGAGAAATGACGGAAGCATCATTTGGTAGTAATTTCCAAATCTCGAATGTTTTAGAAATTGCGGAGCTGCTGTTGCGAATGGAGGCTTTTAGACATTCGATCGCGACATATTTGAAAAGGATGGTGTTTGATGCTGTTCGTTTTCATAATTGGAGTATCTTTGCATTGAAGACATGACGTGTTTGATTGGTGGAAATGGATCGTCCGAAGAGTATAATGAAGAGCCTGAAGAAGCCAAGGAGACGAAATGTGGAGCAGGCAAGCAATGCCGACAGAGTTTACTTTGCACTGCAAGTTCTTCAGTGAGATGGCAATCCAAGTTATTGATTCATTTTGGAAGAATCAAGTTGTCAGTTTTTTCCTCAGCAACTTTGTATATCAGTAAATTCGGCTCTGTTTGGATGTTTATAAGGAAAAGGATGAAAATGGATTTAAACATTCCATGGATTCCAAACTTTTTTGGAGTCCATAGGGAATTCATCATTTTTTAACATTTGGATTGTATAATAACACAGAAAATAGATTGGAAGCACTGTCAGTGGTGTACATATTATACACCAAACCAAAAATTGGGTATATGTTCGAGAGAGAATGATTTTAGGTGTAGGATACGGTTTGGGGAAACGGCAAAATTCTAAATTTTAGTTAGGATTTTATCATTTCCAAAAGAGCGGAAAATAATCATTTTCCGGCTATGTTTTCAACCCTTATTTTACCGTCAAACAAGAGAAGCCGGTTGATATTGTTTTCTTTTTTTCTTTTCCTGTCTTTCCTTTCCTTCCCCCCTATCCAAATCATAGGATCCAACCTTTCGTTTATTACCTATAGGGTCCCTGACTCTACTTTTGCTTTTTAAAATTATTAGTTGACCTCTTTAAGGGACTCATTGGTCTTATAATAAATTGGCATCGATCGGTCTCACATGGGACCTGATTGATCGGTTTACTTTAAGAGTGATCAGTTGGTCTCGTATGGGACCTATTGGTCTTAGTGGATTGGTTGGTCTCATATGGGATCGATCGATCTCAATGAGACCAATTGATGGGTTTATTATAAGGTTGATCAGTCTCTCTCTTAAGAAATCGATTTACTATAAGTTATTAGTTGGTCTCGTGTGAGACCGATTGATCGGTTTAAAATAAAACTGTCCAGTCGGTCTCGTATGAGACTCATTGGTCTTGTAATGAATTTATCGATCCAATATGATACTCGATCAGTCACTCTCGTAAAGGACATAAGGGCATTTCGTGTTACTTACTTTAAACGTATAACTTGTAGACCCTATTGGGAGTGCTTGAATAAATCAGGAAAATGGAAGAAACATTTTTATTTGGGAGCCATTACTTGTATTATGAAATTTGGCCTTTGCACCGAGTTTAAAATAAAGATTTGCAAGTTTGGTGACCTCTTCTATATGAAAATATCATCTAAACTGTTTGATTTGGAGCCCGTTATTTAAAGATATTAAGTGCAAAAGAACACTACTAAAGATCTTCATTATGTGATTAAACATAGTCAAAGGCTATTATTTGATTCAAAGGTTGACTACAACAGATCATATGGTAAATATAGTGTTTTGTTCCAATCTTATTCACTAAGGATCTATAGATTATGAACTTTAAATCAGACGGCCCAAAGTGCGTTTTCACATGTCATATATCCCTAAAATACAAAGTCTTTCTTTAACTTTGGTGCACGGGCCAAATTTTCGAGTATAAGTAATGACTCCTTTTTTATTTTTCCTACAATTTCATATGAATTCTGAACTTCCAGGAATATTACAGGATTCCTTCGTTTTCCATTATTTTAGGTTGTTTGGATAACCATATTGATGATATGAAAAATAGAGGATTAATCAAAATCCAATGCTTGGATACTTGGATTAAAAAAGAGAGGCACTATCTGCTTCAAAGAAAATTTATCCTTCTTAGGAAACCCCATCTTATGAAACCCAAAACAAATTGAAGCCCAAATGCAATCTTTTATAATTGAAGTCGATTTGTTGAAGGGTAGCATTATTTGCACCTATTTTTCCTGTAAAGAATACATACATTTTCATTATAAAAAAAATATTGATTGCCTTGAATTAGCTGTGGAGATTGCTTTTTGTCCCTATCTTCATAATGGTGCACCTATTAGATGATCAGATCCTCATTACACGTGGTACACATCCCCAAAAGTGATACTTGAGAACCCTTTCTTAGAGTACGCCCATGATCACAGTTACTTTTAGAGATATGGGCCATATTCTGATAGTTGCGCCATAATCTCAAGATCTATTGTATGGTATGTTGAGATGAGAGATGGTCTCTATTGTCTGACTCAAGGCAGTCAATTGGGTTTGATGGTGAAAATGCATGTGTTATTCATAGGAAAAATAGGTACAATAATGCCACCCTTTGTTGAAATACAACCATTAAATTGGAAGCCCTACCTTCAACCATCATCAATAAATACTCAACCATAAAAATTAAATAAAACACCATACCCATCTATCATCATCAAATACCAACCGATAGGACAAAAACCCTGAAGAGGAGACGACCATATGTATATATATATATACGAGAAATAGCGAGAGAGGTCCCTGTTGTTGTGAGTTGTGATGTGTGGGTTAATAGAAAAAAATAATAATAATACCACTAGAGAAAGAAGATCACTACATATTTTAGGATGAGAGCGACAGGGAGAAGTAGTTGTTGAGATGTGTGGGTGCGAATAATGCCACCCTTTGTTCAAATACAACTATTAAATTAGGAAGCCCTACCTTCAACCATCATCAATAAATACTCAACCAAAGAAAGCAGATCACTGCATATTTTAGGATGAGAGAGACAGGGAGAAGTAGTTGTTGAGATGTGTGGGTTTTGGAAGATCGGACGGAACGGAAGGAGTCAAGTAATGAAGGATTGCTGCTTTAAAAATAAAAAAAAATAAAAACTTTTATTCTCAATCCAAGATTCTTCTTCTAGGTTCTCAAAAAAGGAAAAAAAAAACTTCTTTTAGAGCGTGAGTTTGATTGCTTTATATCTGATTTTGTTTTTAATATCAATCTTCTACACTATAGATCTTGAGATCTTTATTTAACCGTCCTTACACTCGAGCGTATCATATTACAAACATCTCAAAACGTGAGCCGAGAACTATGTTTGATGTACACTTTTAATCATATTCAGCTTTTTAAGACGTGTATCACATGAAATCAAAATCTGAGCGGGTGATACTAATTCCATGACTTTAATATCTGTAATGTTGAAAAATAGAGCGAAAAAGTAAAAGCGACCTCCATTGTCTAATTTAAAACAATCAATGGGTCAAGAATGTGAAACCGAAAGTGCGAAGCAATATAGATTGGACGCACATTATTTTTTGAGGTCCTTAAAAATATAAGTACAAGAAACTCTGATAAAGTTAATTATTTTTCTAAGCTTATTTTTTTTTACGAACGAGCGAAAACTGAGAGACTTATAAATCCTACCCTTGAAAATCTGCGGGCCAACGGTCATCAAACACCATTTCACACGTAAAATAAGATTATATATTTATATCCCATTTCACACGTCAATCCCACCACATCAGATTGGAAATAGTCTTTATTATTTCTAACCATATTATTAATGGTTCCAGCAAACATTTGAATCCATGGTCATTAGATTGCCAAATAAAGCCTCTTCAAGTGATATTGTTTAAGTGTCACGACTCAGAATTATTACTCAATCTCGAGAGCTTAGAGTTTTGTGTTATAACACTGCACGCTTATTAAGGCAATAAAAGAACATACACATAACTCATAAATCGATTTAACATACGGATTGAGACATTTAATATTATATTTAATGATAAATGACTCAAAAGCAAACGTGGAAAGTATAAATGTAATAACCCAAAATTTTCCGAACCCGATACATCCGTCAAGCATTTGCATCCGACGAAAAATGTGTCATGCGCCGTGACATTTCAATTTATTTAAATCCAAGGGGGGATACATGTAATTAACTCTGTAAAGGGTTATACAGGCTCCGTCAGAGCGTCACCGAGTAAAGTACTGACTTTGTAAGTCAAAGGTCCAGGCATCAAAACCTGTTAAGTGGCTTGAACCACTATGCTAATTTTATGTTAGAGCTCGTACACCGTTTAGAATGTACCGCTTTGCACTGAACCAAATTCTTGTGATATAAAAGCCAAGACAAATTGGCTATTCAAAATTGCATGGAAATATTGGGAGGGAAGGAGGAAGAGGAGACCCCTCTTCAAATTCTGTTGAATCTTAGCCATTGAATTCTGTTCCAACCGTCCCCATCTACAAGAAGATCTCCGCCATCCCGACCATTGCGACACTGTTACGATTGAAAAACAAAGCATCGAACGGATACAAAGGTACGTGCCAAATTTCCTTCGACACCAATCGTAGGATTCTGCATGCATGATAAAAAAGGTATGCACTGTGTCACGATCGTGTGAACATCAACTCTGGAAGTTGACGTCTATTTATGACGTCTGGACTCACGCATGCAAGGACTCCGGTGATCGGATAAGTGCGAAATAGGAATGCCAACACCTTCGATAATCAATCACTGAAATCGTTGCATGCGAGAGCTTAGAATGTGAGAATCACATATGGATCGTGTAGGATTAGTTAGATATAATTCGTATATGGTTAGGGTGTGCATGCGGTAAATTTAGAAAGTTCCGAGTTCGAGAAAAAGATGAAATTTAATAAAATTCAAAACTGTCAAATTCGCTCGCGCGAATTACCTCCAAAAAGCACTTGCTCACACGATTTTGCCTCAATTGTAGGCAAAACTCCTCTGGTGAAATTTGCTTGTACAAATTTTGTAGTGCCACAGAGAAAGTGGGAAATTCACTCACGCGACTTGGAACTCGCTTGCACGATTTCTCATGTGCCTGTCTGTCTTGGTTTTTCTTGGGAGAAGCTTAATACTAAGTTCATTGACACATGACTGAATCCATTGTGATATAGG
Organism: Chloranthus sessilifolius; assembly: GCA_021018995.1. Lineage (NCBI taxonomy): Eukaryota > Viridiplantae > Streptophyta > Magnoliopsida > Chloranthales > Chloranthaceae > Chloranthus > Chloranthus sessilifolius. The sequence goes on from CM037584.1 coordinate 195,292,561, forward strand.
GTAAAAGATCGGAGGCCATAGATAAAGGTGGTGCTTGTTTCCATATTTGACTCCGCACGATTCCAACATTAAGGTAGGAGGAAATTCAATACCTACTTGCATTTGACTTTGATCCATAGATTTGAATCCGAACTATTTGAACTTGATTTTCGAATACGAATTAGTTGAATTCTGAATATGAACTATTAAAATTTCGATATTGAATCTTGCTTGTGAATTAGTTGAATATTGAATCTGAATCCATTGAATTTCGACTTCGAACTTGCATATGAATTATTTGATTTTCGTACATGAATTATCTGAATTATAATTCCGAATTTCGAATGTGAAACCTCCGAATTTTGAATCCAAATTTAGCATGTGAATTTTGATTTTGACATTCAAACATGAATCTTATGAACTTCGAATCCGAATCAAAACTTCGAATTGAATTATGTCTAGCTATATATTATGAACACCACACTATATGTTAAGATATTGATTTAAGGTTTATACGAATGAGCCCCCCACTTAAGTGCGATGGCACAACCGATACGGCGGGTTAAACCGTAATTCGAATCGGTACGACAGTTAAACCATAATTCGAATCGGTACAGCGGTTAATTGTAATTCGATACCAGTACGACGGGTTATCCCGTAATTCGAATCGTGACGACGGCCCATCGAAAAATGTTCATTGAACGACACTGGTTAGGTGGGGACTCCCATCAGTATCTCTCGGCCCAAACAATGCTATACTCATGTTGGAGATCTTTAAGTTAAAATTTAAGTCATGCATTAAGATAAGAGACTCTGCATATGAAACATGGTCATGAACAAGGATTTAGAAATCATGTGAAAACTTTGAAATCTGATTTGATTCTAAGATATTTGAAATCTGATTTGAATGTAAAAATATTTACTTTGTCATTAGATTTCTTTGATATGAAAAAAAAAATGCTTTAGAACCATGCTTCGATTCTATGCTTGATTTGATAAATGTAAGTCATATTGAATTTGTTTTTACCGAGGTTAGATTGTTAGCTCACTCTGACTTTACGTCACGTGTTGGAAGAAGAAGCTGATCTTCCTCCAGAAGAATTTTTCCCATAGTTGGGATTTGAACAATATTTGACTGGATATAATATAAGACATGGTGTGGGTGAATGGTTTGATACTTTGGATATATGTCTCACTGTTTAGGTGACGGTTGTCCGTCACCGGTGGTTTAAATTTTGTGTTTTTGTTCCTTGTACAAATGTATATAGTACCTGTAAATGTCATGTGAGATCTGCTTAGTTCTTGTAGTATATCTGTTTTGTTTTTATATCGAATGGATGTACTATGTGCGGAAGAACTGGCTTTCCTAGAATTATGCACTGGAAGGTCGGGTCGTCATAGTTAGTATATGAGAACCCGAATCACGATATTTAGTGGAAACTTCATAAATTCGGATTCGACGGTCCGGTCTTCTCAGAAATCCATGCTGGAAAAGCCGGATTGCCACAATAAATGACCATTAAAAAGTAATAATCTAATCATGCATCTAAGACATAAAGTAAAACAAGTTTCAAGTAAGGTAAAAATGGCCCCAAACGTAAACTTATAAGAAGTATCAAAAGACTTAATTATGTCTCTAAAAAATGAATAAAAGAAACTAGAGCTAAAAGCACTTAGGGCTTGTAAAAATCTGCCAGATCTACCCTCTCATCCGGTGGTAGCCAATGTCATCGTCTATGTAAGTCGCCTCCCATACAGCTACCCCCACGTCATCATAGGCAGGATGATCAGAGTCCTCACCTGAAACTGTTAGATTTTGGGAGGGGGTGAGTTTACTTAATTGTGTAAACTCAGTGGGTTGCACAGTCGATCCATCGTAACTTACCCAAGTGATCGTGTGGGCAATCGCTTAAGTTGCAGTGTGCTTTGAAATAAATCAAGTATAAAAATATCCAAAACTTCTTATCATGACATATCAAAATTGAAAAGCATATCATATAATAGAATGTGCATGATACTTCTAATTTTTATTTTTTTTCGTAACTGTCTCATCAAGTTATCATACGTGACATATCGAAAGTCTTATTATTATTTTATACGCTTATATAACGTACTTCGTATCTTACTTATCTTATTTAAATAATTTGTACTAGGATTGTTGCTCGAGCCTATCACGCGAGGTCCATGTGTAGATAATCACCTAACCTCCATATCGTAACATAAATCACAATCCAGCCAAAAGAGGTTGCACGCATGGTAACCGCAATGTCCCCTTAATTCAAGACAAAACTGACATATTATCCTTAAGACCCGTCTTGACTACAAACGTTGGGCCCTTACGATGACTCGTAAGGTATGACACGTGTAAAAACTTAATTCATGTTCAGCTGGCTTTTACAACGTGTTTTAACGTATCATATCATTACTTAATTTTGGGCTTTAGTCCCTGCCTCGATTTTATTCTTGACATGAGCGCTACGTATCGCCGCCCTCATTTCATTTATTCAATGGGCGCTACGTATCGTCGTCCCCATTTCTTATTTGTGTGTTTCCCACTTTCTTAACATCTCATATTTTAACATATTCATTTTTCATCTTTACTTTAAACTTAATTAAATGGACCACGATGCGATAGACTTCACTAAATCACGCTTTCCAAAGACGGGTTCCGTAGAAACCTGGATGTACTTCGTATGACATCCCATACTATTATAGAGGAGTTACATCCGTACATAGACGCTAACATTTCAAATTTCACGTGATCGTGAAAGAAACATCATTGTGACGAAAACTTATATCATGTGTCATGTCTTAATTCTTAACTTATCATGTTCATGTCCTATCGTAATTTTTTACATGATGAATGTCATATGATGATGGTGAACATATAATAGAAATGAAACTATAACATGTATCCTATAAACAAAATAAAAATTAACATAAAGAATGGGTCATGAAGCATTGAGTAAAACAGTGAATAAGGAAGGTTTAATCACATCTATTCTAAGATTGAGTCTATTTACTCTTTAATGAAGTGTGATTGTGTCTATCGAACTTGGTAATTGATCGGTACAACGATCAAATTTATTTTGAACTCTAAAAGACATACCAATATGAATATACAATGAGTGCAGTTTCAATGTAAGCGTGATGAAAGGTTTAAAATTTTGACTTTACAAATGACGTCAAAATTTTAAAGTTTTTATGCCATTATGAAGATCGCATCGAAGCAATAAAAATTGATATGTAATACGTAATGATTGGATAACTACATAAAAAGATATGACGATTTTAACTTACTTTTATCATGACCAATCATGAATCATGATTTTACGAAAAGAGGTCACGATTGAATGTGACTGTACAAGTCGCAATTTCTTGCACAATATCGCAATTTGAGTGAACAGAGTAACGATTTGAGTAAACAACATCACGATTTGAGTGAACAATGCCATGATTTAAATCATAACTGTCAGAAATGGCTATTTCGACCAATCGTGGTTGGATTTTTAAGACATAGTTCAAGATTTTCAACTGCTATCCGAGATCTCTTTCTTTCCTAATCTTTTTAATAGGTTTAAATTTAGGGTTTATTTATTTAAAAAAAAAGGTAGCATAATTTAAGATGGATTTAGAGGCACCCACTTGTTGAAGCGTGACTTGAATTCCGCAAAATTTTGGATTGATGGTGATCAGATTGAGCGATGATTTTCCCGAGTTATGTCGTGAGAATTCTTTCTCTTACGATAGAGCCTTGACAGTGATGAAGATCCTTCATAGGGAAAAATAGATTCCAAAACAGGATGAATGATTTGTCAATACAGTGAAGGATTGAAACTCACAACGTTGATCAACGTGGATCTCGCTTACCGAAAGTGCATGATAGCTATGCTCTTGCATAGAAGAGAAAAGAGAGAGAGAGAGAGAGAGAGAGAGAGAGAGAGAGAGAGAGGCGATTGAGAGAAAAAGAAATTGATGTATGTAATTCCAAATCTCTCTAGGTTCTCTATTTAAGAAGAAAGAGGGAAATAGAGAAAGAGTCCCAAACGGCAGGTTGATTTGCTAAAAGGGCAAGAGTCCTTTAAGGACTCTAATTGCTTGCCAAATCAAATCCCAACGGTTATGGAATTTTAATTAATTTCCTTAGTTGATAAGGCAGTAGGATCTCTTGGGATTTTCAGTTGCTATTATTGTGCAGCCGAATCAATTTTAGAAGTTTCATAAATTAAAAACATGTGGGCCAATGATATGGTGTGTGTACAAGCACCGGGTCTCCATGCTTCGCCCATCTATTACCATTACGTGGGGTCAAAGAGATCCAGGTCATAACATTAGGTTTGATAAGAATTTTTATACCACTTGTTTATGGGTAAAGGTAGCTTAGTACCATGGACTAGGTAACTTACGTGATCCGATTCTAATTTGTAGTCACATGGCATTCAATCTAATGATCAGGTGTTATGGATACAAGCGGCTCGATGATCATAACGAATTTGTGAAAAAAAATTAAAATAAAAAAACATAAAACTGCATGGTCAATGACGTCAATGGTAGTAAGAAAATAAACGGCAAAGCCAAATGTGAGTTTACAGTCATTTTTCTTACAATTGACTCTTTTGACCTTATTGTTTTATATATTTGTTTTCACAAAATAATTGTGATCATTGAGCCGGTCCTATCAATGACATCCGATCATGTAATTAGTGCCACATGGCTGCAAATTAGTGTGAGATCAAGTAAGTTGCCTAGTCCATGATACTATACTAACTGTACCCTTTATAGATGGTAGGGATTGGCCCTAAAAAAAATTTTGCTTATTCAAAAAGTTTACTAAGGGAAGGGGTTATTAACACTCGTTTTTTCTTATGAAGAGCACACGCTCTTTCACCGATAAAAACTATTATCTAATCATCCCAATCTTCCACACAATAGATCTTGAGATCATGAAAAACCTATCAGATGGTCAGATCTTGATTCTACTTGACACACATCCCCAAAAGCAATCGTGATCATGGGCGTACCTATTAGACAATCACTTTTGGGGACATGTGCCATTTGGAATCAACGTTCTTTATATATTTTTATTTTTTCACAAAATAATTATGATCATCGAGCCATTATTATCCATGACATCCGATCATGTAATTTGTGCCATGTGGCTGCAAATTGGTGTAGGACCAGATCAGTTGACTGTTCTATGGTACCATACTATCTTTACCCTTTAGGGCCTGTTTGGTTTCAAGGGAAATAAGGGAAAATTTATATGTGGCAAATAAATTACCAAGATTCCCATTGTTTTGATGACATACGAAGGGTCGGAAACTATCCTCGCATTTTCCGTCAAAAATTCGAGAACAAATGCCGATGGGGTCCCTCGATTTTCTATCTTCTGAGCTTCGGACTCTTCCTTCTCTCTAACATTTGTCTTATTAGAGTGTACTTTATTTGATAATTACTACACATTTATTTCAACCAATTGTAGTTATCTAAACCAACAACCAATTGTAGTTATCTAAACCAATTGTAATCGCTGACGGTTATATTTGTAATCTTATTTATACATTTTCTTACTAGATTATTGAAAAATATTGTAAACAATATAATTGATTGTGACAATCTGTCTATTCTATCTGTCTATCTTCTTCTTCTCTCGTTTATGTTTTTATTTTTTCTCCTTTATTTTATGATTTTAACATGGTATCAGAGATAGGATCGCCTTCGTGTGTTCAAGCCGATCATGGTCCTGACATTGCTTCCGCTATCATATTAAACTTTTTATTTTTCTTTCATCTCTTCTAAATGAAATTGATTCATGTAATTTTTATTTTTTTCTGTTCATCCCTTTTATATTTAGTAAGAAACGTTTTCTTATTCATGTGGTTGTATTTTCCACATTGATTGCTTAGTGGACGTGTATTTTTCACTTTGGTCTTCAATGACCTTTATATTCCATATGGATTTCTTTTCCCACATTTTCTTTGGATGATTTATGTGAATGATGAGTTTTGTGGATTACTTTTATGATATTGCAACTTTTTTTTAATTTGGATGGTCCTTTGTGATATTATGACTAATTTTTTTGTTAGGATATGATATTTTCCTACAATTTCCTACATATGTATCCAAATACAGGATTTGGTTAATCCTATGTTTTCCCAACTAGCAATGTGAGTATCCGAACAGCGAAAAATAAAGGAAAACAAAGAAATTCCATGAATTCCTACAACTTATGTATCAATGGAAAAATATAAAAATATTATTTTACTTTCCCACGTTTTCATGTTTTATCCAAACAAGCCTTGGGTAAGGATTGACTTTAAAAAAGGGTTGCTTGTTCAAAAGGTTTACTTTGTTGTATTAGAATTATTTCGTACAAGACCCAAGCACCGCGCTGGCTCAGTCTCCCTGACCAAAGTCAATCTCTTATTATGTTAGTAATCGGGCTCGTCACAAAAGAGTGTCCTGTGCCATTTTTTATCACAAAAAATGGAACACCATTTTTTCTTCCGAAACAGTGCCGAATAATTATAATGCTGTCCTTGTTAACAAAATTTCATTAAACAAAAAAAGGCCTTTGTTTTTATTAGGCATCTGACACGTGGATAGAAAATGCATATGAATATGGCCGTATGAGAAGTATTTTCATAATAAAATTTTTTTTGGACCTTTTTCTAAATAAAAATATAAATGTGACTCATTTTCGTACTTTTCTCTTAGAATTACATTGTCGACGCTGCCAATATTTTGTTTTTAAGTTCAAAAGCAGTTAAAGATCTAGTGCATATTTTGACTAATTTTTGTGGCTGTAAATATATGAATAGTTGTGCACTTCCGCAGGCTTAACCAATTTTAGTGAAGGTAGTTGGCTTGAGCATTACAGGTAAAGTGGCTAACCAACTTCAATATGAATCATGAATTTAGAACTGACTGGTCTCATATGGGACCGGTCAAGACCGATCAGTCCCATATGAGATCTTATTTTTCAAGCATACGTTAAAAGTTTTAGACCCTATTAAATAAATACAAGAACAGAGTTTTAGGGTATGGACCCTGCTGGGTCATTAGCGAGAGTTCGAACCCTGTCTTGGTAAAAAGTTAAACAAATCGTCATATGGGTCAAAAATAAGAGTATATCCAATATTAGAGAGTCAATGGCACAATATCATATTAGAAGTATTCTTTAGTGTTCCTAACCATATTATTAATGATTCTTGCAAAGGTTGAATCCAAGGTCATTATATCCCAGATAAAGCCTCTTCATGTCACTTACCAATCAAGTGATAGTGCTTTAGGCTCTATAAGAATCATTCTAGCACTTGTTTATATAGCACGGCTTCTACCATTATAAACAATGGTTGGTGTTACTAACTACGCTAATTAGTAAAGTGAAAAAACAATTGACTATTTTGACTCAATTGATAGAGATAATTTCGATCTCGATCTTCGGCACAATAGATCTCAAGTAGGTGGTCAAATGTTGATTATATGTGATACACATCTCAAAAAGTGAACACGATCATAATGTTTCATCAAACATGATTCACATTTGCCTTTTGAGATGTATGTCACCTGAAATCAATAATCTGACCGTCTGATTGTAGGTTCATGATCTCGAGATCTGTTGTGTGGAAGATTGGGACGAAGAAAGATCTCCATTATCTGATTCAAAGCAAGCTAACATATTTTTTCTTTGGTTAAGTCAGGTGACTGTAACATAATTTGTTGTGGTAGTAACACCAGCCTTAAAAAATGATTGATAGTTCTCCCATCTCTATCTACCACTGGATCTAAATGTACGTTAATCCTGACCGTCCAATTATTCCGCCATTTTGGACAGTTTATTCTTAGAAATTTCTCCTGCTTCTTTTGTTGACCGTAGCATGGACTTCTACATGCCTCTCTTCGGAGAGAAAATGAAGAGAAAATGACTTGAACGACAAATGTAGTTTGACCAATATGTACAGCTGAACATGTACACTGGCCGTGTACGTATACGGGATGATGCAGTCAATCATGGTGTCAAACCAGTCAGTCTGGAGAGGGAGACAAAAATATAAAGCCTAAAAATCCTCAAAAGTTTGCATTTGGCTAAGTTGGGTGGTGGGGAATGACCCATTTGCGTAGATACATTTGCCAAGCACCGGATACCAATTCTAGATAAAATATTCAAAGTCGCAACTTTATTTTATACATTAGGAGGGATTGACAGGAATTGACTTACGGGATTATGTCTCCTGACTCGAAGCAGAGGATCACTACCCTTTAATTATTCATTTAGTTGATAAACTAATTAGTTAGTGTTTGTAGGAATTTCTTTAGTGATGTATCCATAAACTAGTTCATGTACACAAACTAATAAATTATATTCGGGCTCGCATCTAAATCGGACCTAGACCAAGCTGACTCGATCATCAATGGGTTGGGTACGAGTCTACCTTGACCTAGATCCCGCACCAAATTTGGACCCGAACGAAAACCAGGCTCAAATCCGACAAGATTTCAAATGGGTGGGGTCAAGTTCACCTCAACTTAGACCCGAGTCAACCTGGCCCATTTTCATCCCTATATATAAACTTTTTTTTAAAAAAATTGGGCTTAGGACATTATGAGTTTACCCTTTAACTCCAGTTCATTGACAGCTCTTCGAGATGGTACTCTCCCCAACTCCATGATGTAATTTTATCTAATTTTAGTTATGAATGAATATATTTGTTATATAAAAAAAAAAGATGGATACACAGTCCATGTACTAGGTGCACACATGTGTGCCCTTGGATGCAAGCAGTTTTGATCAGGTACCTCTATTCGCCCTAACCAGTTTACTTAAAGTGCCAATGCCCCAAACACCTTGAAACCCATCGACTGCTAGAAATATGACGATGAAGATTGTTTTTAACTCAGATATTCTACAAAAAGGATCTAAAGACCATGAGTGTACCATCAAACGGTTAATTTTTAATTTCATGTGGAACATATATTCAAAAAGTGGTCCTAAAATCCTATGGCACACATCATGCTCAAACCTAATTTTAAGCCCTTTTTTTGGGATCTATGACACGGAGAATAAAGTAATGACCGCCTGATGGTAATGTCATGGTATCAAGATCCATCATGTAGAAGATCGCAGTGAAAACGATCTCCAAATCTGATTTCAAGCCGTCAATCGGTTTTAATTGACGTTGGCACTTTCAGAAAATCTGTTGGTGCGAATAGAAGTACCCAGTTTGACCTTCCGGGAATCCTTCTATAGACTCCTTTACCTAATACCAAGTCAAGTAAGGGTGGGAAAAAAAATAAAAAAATCAAAAAATCGAAAAACCGAAAACCAACATAACTGAACCGATAAAATCTGACCCTAATGGTATTGGTTTGGGTGCCAAAAACCGAAAACCGATTTAGTAGGACTGAAATCGATATTGGAATTGTTCGGTTCGGTGTCATTTTTTGTTTTTTGCTTGTTGGTTTAACTGAAACTGAAAATGATAAGTTACTGATCGGTATCGGTTTTGGCGAAAATGAAACCGAAAAATCGGTTTTGGTTCGGTTTATCGAATTTCCACCCGTATACGGACCGTCTACCTAATACCAAGTCAAGTGTGGACCTATCGCTGTTGAGCTTTGTAAAAGACGTTTTTTTTATGGAATTGAAACAGCCATGTTTTGAAGCCAAGTCAAGGCGCCCGAAACTGAAAGAGCGTTCAAAAGTCTTGTAAATGTAATAAAACCAACCAATCCCTCTCTCTCTCGAGTCCTCTACCATGCATTTTTCTCAAACCCTCTCAATTCGAAGACCTCGATCGACACCGTAATTGACTCTACAGAGCTCGAATCGAAGAGGTATGTGTTTACTCTTTTCGATGTTTTCGATGACTTCTCTGAGCCTTTGGTTGACTTGAATTGTGCTTTTGAGGATTTTGAGGATTGGTTGCTGTCTTTGATTTCTTCATCTGAGCTGTAATAGTTTATGGATTTAGGTTTCTAATTTGAGAATTTTCTTTTTTAATGTGTTTTTTTTTGCGGTTTGGATAGATATTGATGCTTGGTGTTTTAGTTTGATCAGTGGAGAAGATAGCAAAAAAGTTTCTTTTTCAGATGTTGAGACCAAGGTGTTATATGTATATATATAATAATAATAATTCAATGGCCAACTCGTAAAAATGATTTACTTTGTGTAACAATAAATAAGAAAAATAAATTTTACTATTATATATATATATATAGGTTCAGGGTTATGCACCCGGACGTAGAGATATCTCTGCGCCCATTAATTTCGGCATAACACGTAACACGTAGCACCTTTTCATGAGAGATCCATTCTCCTCATGGCCATATATATATAAAAGAAAGAGTTAAAGAAAGAAAGAAAGAGAGAGAAGCCGAAGAGGCACGGACCAAAAGGCCCAATGTATTTAAGCCCAATGAGCGGGTGGCTTCCAATGGGTCTTAAGCCCAACGGTTGCCTCCAACGGCTTTTAAGCCGTAGAGGCGCTACACAACGGCTAAAAGATCTTAAACAGTCTTTTCGTAGTATCTTTTCACATTTCTCTCCGAAAAAGCGTCTTTTCAGATTTTGGTTTATCTCTTACCGTTATTTGAGAAGTCCCAAGTCTGACATCTCTTCACCGTAAATCTGAAAAGACACAAATTTGAATCGATTTATCTCTTTACCGTTATCTGAAATAACACAAATATGAAGTTTCTTCACCGTCATCTGAAAAAATACAATGGTTCGAGATTTTCTTTATAAATATAGATCAGATCCTGGTTAGAAAGACACAAAACGAAATAATAATCTCTCTCTCTCTCTCTCTCTCTCAGTCTCTCTTATGTTCTTATTTTCTTTATTTAAGAATCTTTTTGTGTATCAAAAAATCTGTGGCATGTAGGGCTGTGCTTTTTTTGGGCCGAACGACCAAACTGAACCGAATCGCCAGTTTTGGTCCTGTTTGGACGGGTACCAGTTTGGGCTTGGTTTGGCAAGAAGAAAAGCCAAAAAATTCGGTTTGGTTTGGATTCCGAGCCTTCCTAAGCCGAAACCGATCGAACTGAATCGACTGTAATTCGGCTGCTTTCGGCTTGGAATATTGTAGAATCCTTAGAAGTCTTATGTATCTAATGATATGTATTAGACCCGATATAGCATTTATAGTGGGGGTATTGAGTAGATTTACTAGCAACCCAAGGTCGGAACATTGAGAAACTATTCGTAGGGTATTGAGATACTTGAAAGGAATTATGGATTATAGTTTACAATATAGTGACAAACCTGAACTCTTAGAGAGGTTTACTGATGCTACTTGGATTTCTGACTCCTTTGATTCAAAATTCCCAATCGAATGAATTTTTACTTTAGCAGGAGGAGCAGTATTGTGGGGGTCTAAAAAACAAACATGTTTTTCTGATTCAAGTATGAAATCAAAGTATATAGCATTGTTTGCGGGAGCAAAAGAGGCATAGTGGCTTCGAAATTTTATAAGACAAATTCCTTTGACTCAACATATATATGCAATTAATATTTATTGTGATAATAAAATTGTTTTGGAGATTGCATGTAATAAGAAATATAAAGGGAAATCAAGGCATATAGGCCTTCGATATAACATCATTCGACAGATGTTGAGTGATGGGGTGATCGTATCGGACTACATATCAATTTCTGAGATGCTTGCAGATCCGCTTACAAATGCACTACCCAAAGATACAGTTTTGAGAACATCGAAGGGGATGGTCCTAAGGTCGATATCTTTAAAGGCATAGTAGTTGAACCTCAACTTTGTAGTTGGAGATCCCAAATCCTAAGTTCGTCGAGATAAGAAACTACTTCGTGACCTTTAAAAGTGCACAAGTATACGCTACCTATTGGCTGTCCCTATGATGTTAAATTTTGTGCACATCTCTTGTAATGTGAGAGGGTGAGTTTTGCTCTTAATGATTCTATAAGTATTCATTTGCTGGGGTGTTAAAGTAGTTACATGAGCACCCATGACAGATTCACCTATCTGAGTATGAAAGTGAAGCCGCTTTAACAAAGATTCGGTCCTCTCTGAGAAACTCATGAAATCAAGATTTTAGCTCATGGCTGTAAAGCGCAAGCCTTATGTCATTAATGATTTAGGTCATAGTAAGTATATATGTAATTCTGGTTTGTTAGACATGTTTTAAGTTCAAAGCTATAATCTACTTAAAGTCATTTCAAACTTTGAATTGTATGTAGTAGTCAAAGGTTCAAACCGAATGATACCTCTGATGATGCTTAGTATGATTGCTCTGATACACATTTTTTATTTTGAAACAAGTGAGGGAATACTATATATATGTATATATTAGTGTAGTAATATATATTTTATTGTTTCAAAATTAAGTTTATAATTATCATTATATATATTGATAATAATTCGATGACAAACTTGTAAAAATTATTTACTTTGTGTAAATAAATAAGAAAAATAAATTTTAATATATATATATATATATATAATATAAGAAAGAAAGAAAAAAGAAAGAAAGAGAGAAGCCCTTTTTCGACGCTGTCACTAACTTCTTCTTGCCGCTACAAGATGAGGCCAGCCTAACTCAGATACCAGTTTTCACGAGGCATAACCTAACAATGGCTATAACACTCATGCCACGCCTCGCTGCCGCGCACAGCAAGGTTATCTTATCCAACCATCACTCTGATACCACCCGCCTAGAGGACAGGAACTCCTGCATCGTGGTTGCCTTCACCAGAGGCACACCATCTCAATGCATCATGTCTACTCGCGACACGCATGCCAGCACCTCAGTGTCATCTGGCCTACCCAGCTTCACCCTGTGCACCGCACTAGTTCCTTGCTTGCGACAGTGGCATGACTCTTCATGCCATTCAAGCCAACCATCGTGTGTGGCCCACGCGACCAGCACACTTGGAGTAGCATGCAGCTCTTTATGCTATCCAACTAAGCATCGTGTGGCCCACGCGACCAGCACACTTGGAGCAGCTTGCAGCTCTTCATGCTATCCAAATCAGGCATCGTGTGCGGCCCAAGCGACCAACACATGTCCGCATCATGCCCTCAACTAGTGCGCACCACTCTGTCCCACGTAGCCCTTGAGCGCCCTCGCGAGGTCACCGACCCATGTGCACCGCGACGCATAGCTCGGGTCATGTGGTAACCTCACCTCAGGTGACATATGGCATCGCCACAGTGCTGCAACGACGTTCTAGGCTCACCCCTAACCTAGAAAGCCCATGTGCTAGTCTCGCAACGCAGGGCCCCATGTGTGGGAGAATAGCTCCACAGCTCCCTTCCCCCAAGTATGGTCTAAACACCAACTTGGGGTATCCAGCAGAAGAACCTCAAACCCCTTGGTTTGACATACCACCATAACACACGACCCTCTGCTCGTGGCACACACCTACAAAGGTAGTGCCTTAGCATTAATTATGGCGCACAAATCTCTGTCTGTGGCACACAGTGCCATCCTCAGAGCCCACGTGTCTTGTGAGGTCACGCATCGGCGTCACTTACGACCGTGTCGCGAGGCCCTCATGGCCTCATGCCCATATAGCACTGTGTCACGACCATGTCGCGTCTACAAGGCCCTCATGGCCTCATGTCGCGTGCCCTCATGGCACCACATGGCGTACCCTCGTGGCACCACATCATGTTTGAGTCGTGACTGTGTCTCGTGCCCACTCGGCACTATGTCGGGTCCGTCATTACACCTGGATGCCGTGTGCCCTCTTGGCACCGCATCGCGTGCCGTCATGGCACCGCCTCACGTGCTTTATAGCACCAGGACGTCGTGTGCCCTCTTGGCACCACGTCACGTGCCCTTACGCGGAGCATCGCTTTACGTGCCTCAAGGCATCAGGACGTCGCGTGCCCCTACGCAGAGCACCGCATTACGTGCCTCAAGGCACCAGGACGTCGCATGCCCTCTTGGCACCACGTCGCATGCCCTTACGCGGAGCATCGCATTTCATGCCCCACATGCGTCTAGTCGACGTCGCATCATGTATAAGGGACACATGCACGCGTTGCAGGACCACGTGCCTCTGCGCCCACGCGCTACACAACTAGCTACAAGGTTGACCCGCCTTCTTGCTAACCACAAGCCCAACTCTAAGGTCGCCATGCCTTCATGCTGGCGCACAGATTAATGACGCGGTCACATCCTCCCCGATTCAATAAGGTCAACGTCCTCGTTGACGCAAAATCTCATGGGAATGACCATGCCACATCCGCCAATCTGGCTGTGCCAATGTCCACACTGACACCAAGACCTGCATCAGTTTCTCGATCTCAGTCTTCACTCCATGCAAGGTCTCCACCAATGTCTAGCCTCGAGGTTTGGTACCTCCTTGCTATCTCATCTTGGTCTCATCCGCGCTTACGGACCAGAAACGCATTGATCCTTTGCGTGGCTCCGCACCAACGCAATCCATCACTATGCCGCTTCGCGTGGTTCCACACCAACGTAATCTATCACTATGCGTGCCCCAAGCATTAGTGATTATGGCTCGCTCTAGTACCTCGACACTATGTGTATTCACCCAAGAGTTTGCATAGCAAATTTTTACCTTCGAAGCATCTTAGTACATCGGTCATGCCTTCAAGATCATGTTTCTCAAGCTTGCCTTTGACTCAACCTAGCTACAAGGCCCTCCCACCTTACCTGCTAGTTGATTGATGTGCATCTCTATGCACCAGGGGCGTGACATTTTCACATTCAGGGGCATGATTCTGTCATATTCAGGGGCGTGATTTTGTTACATTTTCTCCCTCACGCAACGGTGCTCTCAGCACCGTGACCCAACTTGGAAGTCACTAACGTTCATCCATCCTGGACCGACCCGCTACCGCAACGTATAGCTCACATGGGCAACAACCATCACGAAGTGAGAATGGAGCATTCCCCCTGCTCCATGCCGATATGGCAACAGTGCTCTCAGCACCTGTGTGACTCAACGTTTCATGTTGGAGGTCACTAGCGTTCATCCATCCTGGACCGACCCGCTACCGCAACGTATAGCTCACATGGCCAACTAGCGTCGATTTTCGTGACATATATTCCAGCAGTACCGTCCCTCTACATGCGACTCAATCGCATCTCAATCGTAGACGTGCAACTTAATTGCACACAAGTAACTCTGGTTATCACAAAATCAGAGCACACCTCATCTCTCTAGCTCGCCAATGTAGTCCTAATCGAAACGATCCGGCTCTGATACCAAATGTCACGGGATAACTTTTTCGACGCCCGTGCGGCGCCTCGCTGCAGCTACAACGAGGCCAGCCTAACTCAGATACCAGTTTTCACCAGGCATAACCTAACAATGGCTATAACACTCATGCCACGACTCGCTGCCGCGCACAACAAGGTCATCTTATCCAACCATCACTCTGATACCACCCGCCTAGAGGACGGGAACTCCCGCATCGTGGTTGCCTTCACCTGAGGCACACCATCTCAATGCATCGTGTCTACTCGCGACATGCATGCCAGCACCTCAGTGCCATCTGACCTTCCCAGCTTCACCCTGTGCACTGCATAAGTTTCTCGCTTGCGACAGTGGCATGCGTCTCTTCATGCCATTGAAGCCAACCATCGTGTGTGGCCCATGCGACCAGCACACTTGGAGTAGCATGCAGCTCTTCATGCTATCCAAACTAAGCATCGTGTGTGGCCCACGCGACCAACACACTTGGAGTAGCATGCAGCTTTTCATGCTATCCAAACCAGGATAGTGTGCGGCCCACGCGACCAACACACGTTCTCATCAGGCCCTCAACTAGTGCACACCACTCCGTCCCACGTAGCCCTTGAGTGTCCTCGTGAGGTCACCGACCCATGTACACCGCGATGCATAGCTCGGGTCATGTGGTAACCTCACCTTAGGTGACACATGGCATCGCCGCAGCGCCGCATCGCTGCAACGACGTTCTAAGCTCACCCCTAACCTAGAAAGCCCATGCGCTCGTCTTGCAACACAGGGCTCCATGTGTGGGAGAATAGCGCTACAGCTCCCTTCCCCCAAGTATGGTTTAAACACCAACTTGGGGTATCCAGCAGAAGAACATACCACCATGGCACACAACCCTCTGCTTGTGACACACATCTGCAAAGGTAGTGTCTTAGCATTAATTATGACACACGAATCTCTGTCTGTGGCACACAGTGCCATCCTCCAAACCCACGTGTCTTGTGAGGTCACGCATCAGCGTCACTTGCGACTGTGTCGCGTCCGCGTCGCGAGGACCTCATGGCCTCATGCCCACATAACATTGTGTCGCGACCATGTCGCGTCCGTGTCGCGACCATGTCGCAAGGCCCTCATGGCCTCATGTCGTGTGCCCTCATGGCACCACATGGCATACCCTCGTGGCACCGCATCACGTCTGAGTCGTGACTGTGTCTCGTGCCCACTCGGCACTATGTCGGGTCCGTCATTGCACCCGGATGCCGCGTTCCCTCTTGGCACTGCATCGCATGTCGTCATGGCACCGCCTCACGTTCTTTATAGCACTAGGACGTCGCGTGCCCTTATGCGGAGCACCGCTTTACGTGCCTCAAGGCACCAGGACGTCACGTGCCCTCTTGGCACCACGGCGCGTGCCCCTACGCGGAGCACAACATTACGTGCCTCAAGGCACCAGGACGTCTCGTGCCCTCTTGGCACCACGTCGCATGCCCCTACGCGGAGCACCGCATTTCATGCTCCACATGCGTCTAGTCGACGTCGCATCGTGTATAAGGGACACATGCACGAGTTGCAGGGCCACGTGCCTCTGCGCCCACGCGCTACATAGCTAGCTGCAAGGTCGACCCGCCTTCTTGCTAGCCACAAGCCCAGCTCTAAGGTCGCCATGCCTTCATGCTGGCGCACAGGTTAATGAGGCCGTTACAATGGGCCCAAAGGCTGATGGTATTTAATCCCAATGAGCGGGTGAGTTTCAGTGGGTCTTAAGCCCAGCGGTTGCCTCCAATGGCTTTTAAGCCGAAGAGGCGTTACACAACGGTTCGAAGATCTTAAACAGTCTTTTCGTAGTGTCTTTTACATTTCTCTTCGAAGAAGTATCTTTTCAGATTTTGGTATATCTCTTTACCGTTGTTTGAAAAGACACAAGTCTGGCATCTCTTCACCGTAAATCTGAAAAGAGACAAGTCTGAAATCTCTTTACCGTAAATCTGAAAAGACACAAGTCTGAATCGATTTATCTCTTTACCGTTATCTGAAAAGACACAAATCTGAAATCTCTTCACCGCCATCTGAAAAGGCACAATGGTTCAAGATTTTCTCTATAAATAGAGATCGGATCCCAGTTAGAAAGACAAAGAAATAATAATCTTTCTCTCCTCTCTTATGTTCTTATTTTCTTTATTTAAGAATCTTTTTGTGTATTAGAAAATCTGTGTGATAGGTATTTTTTCTAGAAAGTGCAACCTAGAAAAGAACATACAGTTCTTGGTAAAATCGGGCTCTATTGTATCTTGAGCCCAATTGCATCTTCGTTTATCGGACGGAGTGGGGGCGTCTATTATCTTTAAGATAGTGTAGTGAACTACGTGCCTCAGAGCTATTTTCAATACCATTTATTCTTCAACACTAGGGTAATCCACAATTGTTTGATTCTTGGTTAGTTTGTTCAATATGGTTTGGAGTTTGTTACAATTGAGTTGGAGTTTAGGGAGGAATAGGCTAAATAGGCTAATTTAGTTTGTTTTCTTAGGAGTGGGGTAGACTGTAGAGTGTATTTGGTAAGCGAGAGCGACTCTGTATACCTACATTAGTAGATAATACCTCATTGAATTTTGAGCCTAGTGGTGCTAGATGGCACATATTTTTGATCTATTCACTTCATCCAAGTTGTTGGATATCGTGCGAACTTCACTTGAAAAAGGTATCCATTAGCGGGATCCGTAGTTCCGAACTACCCAATCCAAGCACTTCAATATTGACCCTATGTTTTTTCACAAAATTCTCCAAATTAATCAAGTTTTCGGAAAACCCCCTGAATATGTGGTCTGTCGAACTTTTTGTTGATTTTGTGTTTCGCAAAATTTTCAGAATTTTTGTGATTTATTTTTTCGAGTTACTAGAATTTTTATAAATGTGATAGTTGCTTTAATCATCCTTTTTTTGTGATTGTAAATTTGTAATGCATGTGGATTATATAATGAACCTATTTTATTGCTTAAAAACATTATTTTTTATTTAAATAGGGTACGATAGGTTTTTGTGGTTTAAAAAAAAAAATAGTTTTTTGTTATTTTTTACAATTCTTTGAAATTTTCTTGATTCTTTTCCAAATTTATTCAAATAAACCGTACAGACACCTCGCTGAATTTTTGCCGAATTGGAGATTTAGTTACTAAGCCTAGTTTAACTATGAACAATGGTTTATTATGAAAGTTCCTCGATCAAGTGGTTTGAATCTTTCGATGGACACCTTTTTAGGCTAAAATATGGATGACTTGGATTTGTGGAAGATGTGTGCCACGTGGCATAAAGTGTTTAATTTTGATTGGTGTTTCTATTGATGTAGTTGATACCCCATTAACCCATTTGGTGATTACTATTTATGATCTAGTAAAACTATGCATGGGCATGGAGTGGAGTTTCGAAGGTGTTAAGAGTTTTATCATCCGTGATGAATTAGGCACTCCCTTAGTTAGCTTTATGAGAGAAATTTACCCAATTTCTATTGAATTTTTTGTTTGGGGAAGTTTTTTATATGTTAAATGAGGTACATTGCTATTTATGATAACTGAAACAAGTCTATTTAAATGCCGAATCGTCTTCTTTTCAAACTAAGGGATGTGTGCATGTTCCACCTTTGGTATAAACGAAGTTTCATGCTCCTTTCATTACCAAGTTGTAATCTTTTTATTTTTTATTTTTTTTGAAAGGATTACCAACTTGTAATATATGTTATAAAAAAATTCATTGAAAAACCAAATAATTAAATGGGTAATATTTTTGGACTTTCGATTGGGGCAAAAATCCAAGTGGTGTTGGAGTTGAGAGGAAAATGTGGGGACCGATGCAGTGAGATCATGGATCAAAATACTGGAAAACCAATACGTATCGTCCTGACCTCCAAGAGGATACGTATCGGGTATCGTCCGATACATTTATTTATTTTTTTTCAAAAAAATCCTGAAAAATACTAAAAAAACCAAGAAAATTAAATTGAATGATTTTCTATTTATTTCAACTTTTTTAAAATTTATTTAAGGCTTATTTCATGCATATTTCATAATTTTATCAACGCAGAACCTAAATTACATTATACATGGCTCATGATCAAAATTAAAAGATATAATGTACATGAAAAACTTACTTTAAAGCCACATTGAATTGCGTGGTGGTTCTTAGCCCTCGTGATCATTATCGTCGGTGCGTGAGCTTTCCCTATAATGTTGGCCATATTGATACCCATGACCATATGTGATATGTGCCTCCTTGAAACTAAGGCATTAGCGACGAATATGACTCAGTGTAATAGGTAAAGGTTGGTCCTCCAAAGATTTGACCAACGAAGTCATATGGCCTGGGGTTGGTTGGTTGAGGCTGATAGTATGGGTTACTGGTTGCTGAATCTTCGGTGTTTTACAAACTAAATCCCCCAAAGCTAGAAGTCATATAACCCACATCATCTTGTGGACCTTTTGGTGGTGGTAGTGTTTGGTAAGATTCTGACGCTCCTTTTCCTTCAACTCCTCCACCTCTAAATGTAGGAGTGTCATACATTGTTACCGGCTCATCATCCCATGCGACAATACCTCCATAAGAATAAGAGGGATCAACATCATCCCCTCCACCACTAGTGTGAACATGGGTTTCATCGCCTCTACCATCACTCCCATCATCGCCATTATGACTACCGGGTTGCGTTTCGTCATCAGATCCAACCACTGAATGGTGATTCAATATTCTTTTCCATTTCGGTGGTTGTGAAGCCTGCTCCTCCGCTACTCTGTCAGCATTGTCTAGCCATGCAGTGCTCTCAGTATCTAACACTGGCTCTTCTCTCTCTTCGATCCACTGATTCAAAGGGTCATCCTCCGTGAATATATAATCCAATTGGATGAGATCAAAATATTCACTATCTGTAAGGTAGAATAAGATAGATAAATTAGTATATGCCTCATCAATTAGATCAAAATAAAAATTGTATGAACTAAAACTTCATATAATTGCTTACCACGGTTGATCTTCTGCATATTCCCGACCCTTAATCACATGTTGTAGGGGTAGTAGACTAACTTTTTCAATCGTTTCCTAGTTAGCCTATTCTTTGTTTTTGTGTGAATGAGAGAGAAGGTGCTCTAATTCCTCTCACAATTGGACGAGGAACATGTTTGCAATAAAACCCTCATTGCAACCCGCCTTAGTATCGGACCATCACCTCTATAATGCATCCACCAATCAGCGGGTTTATCTTGCTTGATTTGGGATTGCGCCAACGGGGTCTCAAATGACTCATGTCTCTTGCAGAAAATGTCAATCTATAAAGATGGAATACAATAACCCACATATCAATAAACATATCATATGACATTTGACTTATTAGTTATAAGGTATGACTACTTACATCTCTGATGGCTTGACCTTGGTCCGCTAACTCAGAGAGCATTCGTTGGATCACATTAAGCAAATCGTTGTACACTTTATCAGCCATATTCAACTCGAAGCGTCGCATATATTGGAAGGCCGGATTCAAGTAGTGTGCTATACATCAAATATGAGTAATCTCATCAGTATATGGAAATAGTGAATAATATGAAAAATAATAAATAAATGAAAATCACTACATAAGCAGTTTAACATGTTATACCTGCGGCATGCAAGTATTAGTGGAATTGTGCATCCCACCTTTTGTCGATAATCGCTCAATATCGTTTATATTTTATAGGGCATTTGATTTTAATAGCCAATTTTGCCTTATCCATTGACTCGTAAACATACCCCATCGTTGGTTTCTCATCACCATCTACCAACCTCAACACTTGCACCAATAGGGTAGTGACGACGATCAGGTGGTCAACATTTGCCCAAAATTGAAGGCTGTAGATCAGGTCACCAACTTCATTCAAAGCAGGTCTCTTTGATTGTGGGAGTTCTAACTCATATTTTCTCCATTCTTAGGAGTTGACCATATTTTTCAGCTCATGACTATATCTAGCCAAGCTCTGCAGGGCTAAAAATTGTGTCGCAAATCGTGTAATTGCAGGCCGGAGCAACTCGTTCTTAATGAAGTCTCATTAGATTCGCCAACTTGTCACTGTTGTACAAGTAGGAAGTAATCGTTCTTCCATTCTTAACAGTTGCCTGTGCCTTCTCTTTCCCAAATCGTCAAGAATGAGGTCCACGCAATGAGCGGCGCACGGAGTCTAGTACAAGTGACGTCTCTTCAACATTAACTGTCTTCCTACGGCTTTGTAATTGGCGACATTGTTTGTTGCCACCTGCACAATCCGCTTCTTTCTAACTTCTTCAACTACCTTATCCATTAGTTGGAAGAAGTAATCAACCATCTTCGCGTGTTTAAAAGCATCAACTGATTTTAGAAATACTGTCCCGACATCGTTGTAGACTAAAACGTTGATCAAACTCTTCCTCATGGGATTGATCCATCCATTGCACATAATTGTGTAACCTCTCTCATCCCATACTTCGTGAAAGCTGTTCACATAAGCTCCTGTCTCCTTGTACTCATCATCTAGTAAGGGCTCAGATACCTTGTATGCAGTGGGCTTTTATCTCCTGGACCGGCTTTTGCACTTGTATCAATCATACTTTTGAAGTACAACGACTCCACAACCTGACTCAGAATGTGGTTGTATATCAGGAACTTTGCAATGGATTTTCCAAGCTTCTTCCATAATTTTTTCAGTGACATTGCACTCAATTTTGTTTGTTTGGAGCTTTCTGTCCGATACATGAACGGATCCATGGGACTTGTAGTACGGCCTGGTCTCCCTCACGGATGCTGACTTACGCAACTCGGCAATCTCCTGAATGTCCTCATCATCATCAACAACATGTGGCCTATGACTAGATCCAACAGCAGCCGCAGGCATGGATGGGCCTCTTAACCTGGACCGAAATCGATAATCGACTTCTTCCTGATCTTGTCGCTGTCGTGCTTCTCGAGCATTCTCCCTCATGACTCGCTGTCTGCTCATACTCATCCTCATCATCCTCATGTCCAGGTGCAGGAAACTCTGGATCTCCCCTCCTTATTCTCTCATATATTTCTCTATCTCGGTTGGCTTCTACTTTTTTCTTTTCCTTTGCTGCCTGTAAACTGGCTTTGACAGCTTCTCTCACCTCTCTGGGTACATTGGGACATCATTTTGTCTCTCCCTTAACGTGACCTAAATGCTCCTTCAACCGTGTGATAACTCCTTCTAACAATTTTTTTCCACAAAGCTTGCATTCTATTCGAAGTTTATCACCATCTATTGCTGTGCCGTATTGCCAAGATGGATCTTGTCCACGCACCATATTTATTTCACCTGCATGAATAAGCAAACGATTGTATTAAATTAAAACATTTAGATTACACTGGAAAATAAAATTTATTTGATATTATTATAATTTAAAAAAAATTTATATTACATTTGAAAATTTATTTGATATTATTCTTATTTTTAAAATATTAGATTATATTTTTGAAAATTTATTTGATATTATTCTTATTTTTAAAATATTAGATTATATTTTACCAAATTTATTTTATATTATTCTAATTTTTGAAAATTTATTTGATATTATTCTTATTTTTAAAATATTAGATTATATTTTACCAGATTTATTTGATATTATTCTAATTTTTGAAAATTTATTTGATATTATTCTTATTTTTAAAATATTAGATTATATTTTACCAAATTTATTTTATATCATTCTAATTTTTGAAAATTTATTTGATATTATTCTTATTTTTAAAATATTAGATTATATTTTACCAGATTTATTTGATATTATTCTAATTTTTGAAAATTTATTTGATATTTTTCTTATTTTTAAAATATTAGATTATATTTTACCAAATTTATTTTATATTATTCTAATTTTTGAAAATTTATTTGATATTATTCTTATTTTAAAATATTAGATTATATTTTACTAGATTTATTTGATATTATTCTAATTTTTGAAAATTTATTTGATATTTTTCTTATTTTTAAAATATTAGATTATATTTTATCAAATTTATTTAATATTATTCTAATTTAAAAAAATTTTACATTACATTTGAAAATTTATTTGATATTATTCTTATTTTTAAAATATTAGATTATATTTTACCATATTTATTTCATATTATTCTAAAAATTTTGAAAATTTTAAAAATTTTAGATTACATTTGAAAATAGTATTTAGTTGATATTATTCTAATTTTGAAAATATTAGAAAATCATATTATTCTAATTTTTAAAATATTTGAAAATCATATTTATTTGAAATTGATGTGTCACATGCATCGTGGGGTATTGTGACGTGTAATTGATGTGTCACATGTGTCATACCCCATGACACATGCGACACATATGACACGTGTAGTTGATGTGTCATGGGGTATGTGTCACATGTGTGACACATGTGACAGATCAATTACATGTGTCGCGACACATGTGTAATTGATGTGTCACATACTCACATGTGTCACATACCCCATGCCACATGCGACACATGTGACACATGTGCAATTGATGTGTCATGGGGTGTGTCACATGTGACATATCAATTACATGTGTCGCGACACATGTGACACATGTGTAATTGATGTGTCATACATGTAATTGATAAATGATGTGTCACATACCCCATGACACATGCGACACATGTGACACATGTGTAATTGATATGTCATACATGTAATTGATGTGTCACATAACCCATGACACATGCGACACATGTGACACATGTGTAACTGATGTGTCATGGGGTATGTGTCACATTAATTACATGTGTCATGGGTATACGACACACATAAATCCCATAATTATTATCAAATTGACCCACATAACTTGACCCATTTAAATCCCAAAATAAATAAATTAAGTTATAAAATGACTCACATAAACTCCATAGTTAGAAATTGACCCACATATTATTATTTAATAAATAATTTTATACACTGACTCATATAAACCTCAAAATTTGACCCATTTATAAGCTCAAATTAGGGTGGTTTAATACAAAATCCCCTAATTTGAGCTTAAAAATTCAAGATCTACCATATTTAAGGGTAGATCTTAAATAAATAAACCCCCTAAAATGTAGATCTAGTGGGTAGATATACTTTTCACTAGATCTACCACATTTATGGGTGGATCTAGTGAAAATAGGTTAAAAAATACAAGCCAATAAAGAAAAAACAACTTATATGATGGAACACGATACCTATGCGACGATCTCCGGAGAAAATGCGGTGATTCCGAGCTTTCCGGGCGGTCCGTTAGGCTAACTTTTGCTCTTTCGATTGATAAGGTAAAGGAAGAAGAAGATACAAGCTGGGGAAAAGGAGAAAGAGGGCAAAAAAAGGGGTTGAAATCGCATAAATTCCCCAAAACTCGCTGGTCAAAAGTGGCTGGGCCCACTGGCAAATTTTGAAATTATCGGACGAAAATTTCAAATTATTGGACGATACGGACGATAATTTGCCCGTATTGTCCGATAATTTGAAAATTTTAAGGGGCTTATAAATTTACCGAAACTATCGTCCGATACGGGCGATAAATTGCCCGTATCGGACGATAATTACATTGTTTTAAGGGTCATACAATACATAGCCTTTGTATTGTATCGCCCAGGTCCAAATCCGATACGTATCGGTATCGGGCGATATTTTGACCTATGAGTGAGATACCTTAGGCATGTTGGGGCATAGGTGACAAAAGTGTATTCATTCATGCTGCCTTGAGAATGCTCTGGTCACATGTGATGTCCCCAAAGTCACACATCGGATCTATGTGCTCATCTGGAGATGCCGCACTACATAACCTACATAACAAGCGATAAAAGATAAAATATAATAGTAACATAATGATCCGAACTATAACACAACAGAATGTAAACAATAAAATAAATTGCCATTCATTCATTAGTAATGTGAGCTATTAAAAACTGAATTGAATTAAAATTAATCAATCAATTACTCTTAAATAATGTAATCAATAATTCAAATTAACGCAACTAAAAAAGTCTCAGCAATCTCAAAGAATGCTCCAATTAAAAATCTAAAATAAAAGTTTAACTCTCAAAATAAATGAACTCCTAACGCTTGAAACTATCTTCATTTAAATCCCGATTTGCGTCATGGATCTCCACATCAGTATCCTCTTATCTTGTGATCAATTCAACGCCTGGCCATCCCATCGTAAACGATGACGATGTGAGTTTAAAAGAACTCCGTACGGGCCAGTCATAGGATCGCTAATTCAAGAAATCCGTATGCAAGCCATATACGAACAAATAATGATAAATAGTCCAATGATAAACGATGTGGACCAAAAATAATGAGATCATGACATGTATATGAGCAATATAAAACAATAACTAAAAATAAACATTGATAGATAACATGTGAATTGTTCATGTCTCTTCCTAGTTTTCCGCGTGTAATTTCATTATTAATGTTAAATGCAATGCAACATGAATCTCATTCATCATGATTATTCTTCATCTTTGGTCCGTCGTCTCAATCTTCACCCTTATTGTATATCAATTGGGTACGAGGCTTCTTGACGCGGGACGGGAACCCTAAAATGCGTGACTATGATTTTATGCAATTTTTGCCGAAATTAAATAAATTAATTCAAGTTTAATCGCAAAATTATCTTAAAATACCTTAGGGTTTGCGGAATTTTGATGAGTAGATCACACAAGGTCCGAATAGGGTGTCCAATCCGATGCGCAAGTATTTTCAGATTTGAGGCAAGATCGGCCTAGAGATAGAACTCTAGCTTTCCAGGATTAGGCGCTCGTCTTCGGTCCGTTGTAGATTCACGGATTCCAACTTAGGTTGTAGAAGGGAATTAAGGTTTGTAAAAGGCTTATGGCTTTTAGGTCGGTTTATGGTTTCGGAACGGGTATTGGCTTGTGTGATTTAGGGTTTCAAAAGTCTAGGGTTTCGGGATCACGAGGAAGAAATTAGGCTATGGCTAGAGAAACACGCGAAGATTTAGATAGCAAATATAATCAAGCAAACCACGCAAATCAATGACAACAAGAAGGAAAATATATGAGAATCACTCCCTTGGTCTCACACCAAACCCATCGCGGGGAAGAAGACTCTCTCTTCACGAAGCATGAGCTCTCATTCAATAATCAATCAACTAATTAAAAGTGTTTACAAGCCTTTATATATAGGCCACCAATAATTAAACTCGAAATAAGAAAGTGTCCTAATAAAAATAAAACTAAAAATGCAGTTTTCGCAAAGAAACTAAAATCTGCGTTTGAAATCGTCGGCGGCGGCACTATGACAGTGCGCTGCTGTGGCGACGTCTTTGAAGTCATTGCTATCTGTCACATGCTATTTTCCCAAACTTGCCGTTCCTCGTCACTTCTACATGGTCTCCTTTTCTTAGATACACAGTCACTATCTTATATTTTAGATTACTTGCCCATTGTATCCGAGCTGGTTATGACATGCAACGGTAATCTCATAACATATTCATTAATGCTAGTATGCATTATGTCTTTACTAAGTCATGTTTTCATGTCTTTTCATCGTATCATATTATTCACGTTAAATAGTAGATATAAATCTACACAACGTTTATGGTGTCTAATTCATTCATGGTATCATGGTTTAGTCTTGTGAGAATCGTGAATCTTACTACTTTCATATGCTATGAGATGTACAATAAATATGATGCAAAAATCTTAGAAATATGTCATGCAATATTCCACTTTATTATACCATAGCATGGTCTATTATTATGGTCTCAAATTTATTAATTTCACATGTGTAGGAATCGACTAAGTGATATGAACATTAAGATAATTTTCATATGAGAGTGACATGGTATACATCTAAGCAAAACAATTACAGTTTAATAATGCATGAAAGTATCGGTCGTTATATCACACTCGCGCAATGATGCAATAATGTTATCCTATGAAGGCGAAATGGAGCAGAGACACAAAGCAAGAAACTAAAGCATTACCAAATTTTCTAAAGATGAAATCTTCATGATGTCATGATGGCATCAATAGTTGATGGGGTTGTTGTAATAAATAATTGGGTACCTCTATTTGCGCCGACACAATTTCTGAAAGCATCCATGTGTGCCCTAGTAAGCCATTGATTGGTTGAATTCAGATGGAGATCGTTTTTCACACCGATCTTCCCCACAGTGAATCTGACGGGGAACGGCAAAAAAAAAAAAAAAAAAAAAAATTTACTGTTCACATGAACAGTGACAGCGCGCCGTGAACAGTGCCACAGCGCGCCGTCGACGACTCCGTCTAGCGACGGAAATTTTATTTTACCCTTTTAGTCTTTTATTATTTTAGGACTCTTTTATTGCGAGTTTTATGTCGTTTAGGATTTTTCTTAGCCTATATAAAGGCATTGTAAACACTTCATTAAATAGTTTTGATTATTGAATGAAAAGAAAGTTGCTTTTGTGCAAACTCTAGAGAGTTTGTAAAGAGTTTTCAACCGAGGGAGTGAATCCTTCAACCCTTGAGGAGTGAACAATCGTTTCTCGTGCGACTTGGTGCGAAGCCGACGTACAACCGTGGTGTGAAGCTTCGGAACATCCTTGGTGTGAAACCTTAGAATCTATCCTTTTATTTTGTCTTTTCTCTAGTTATTTGTCAGGTAGTATTTTTCTTTAGTTTCATTGATAAAATCAAAATCCCCAAAATTTGTTTCCCTTTGCTAAAATTATTCTAAGCTTTATTTCAATCAAAATCCCCGAGGAATCAAATCCGATATTGCAATTATCGCTTGATGCCCTAAACTAGAACGAAATCCGAGTTCCTTCATCAGAGCCGTTTTTCTAGATCGGGAAAGTTTTCACGCAAGCAGACGCTGAACGGATTAATCTAATTGTTTTATTAATTTTATTGAATTAATTTTATGTGTTGCTTGATTTTGAATATTTCCGCTATTCAATTCATTCTAAAAGTTAATCCCAAATTCGCATATTAGTATTTTAGCGTTTGTCCCGCGTTAGAATCTTGAGACCACGATTTTTTTTTTTTTTTTGAAACGGTAACAAAGTAAATTGTATTAAAAGAAAAATAGAAAAGGAAAAACATACCTTGGCGGTTAGTAAGGAACTACCCAAAAGCAAAAACCCCCTAAAAAATCCCTCACCCCAGGGGCAAGAGCTAGTCCACAATGCAAAGCAGCACCCCATCCCAACCAGGTAAGACCGACACCTCTATGAGCAGCAGTTTTCCCATAACATCATGAAGTGCTGTAAACTATCGTTGAAATCTGCCATCTTACTAGCGTTCCAACTAACTACCAAGTCTTTGATATCCCGGATAACCAACGAAAACTGCTTAGCCTTGCGCCTGAAGGCTGTTGCTTCTTTTCGCCAAGATAGCTCAAAAAATAGTGTACATCGTGAGCGGCCATATCTCTTTCTTATGGTCATCCATATCCGTGTCTTTCCACATTTCCATCATGTGAGCGGGCCAGAAAGGGAGAACCCATTGGACATTAAAGATATTAAAAACCTTGTGCTAAATGATTCGAGCGTAAGGGCAATGAAGAAGAGTGTGGGCCACCGATTTTCTTCCCCTCATGCATATTAGACATTTATTACGAACTGGGATATTTCTTCTGAGTAACTGATCCCGTGTTAGAATTCTCCCCCGAGTGACTAACCAGGCGGATTGTTTTTATCTTAGGAGGCATTTTGACCCTTCAGAACTCGGACCATCTCATGTTATCAGTATGGATCCTTTCATGTATCAACAACTGATTATAGAAAGATTTCACCATAAAGTTCCCTTTGGCAAAGTATTTCCATAGCCTTCGGTCTCTATTTGCCGAGTTGAGAGTATTCCCCCCAATGACCCTCAACAATTTTTGATATTCCTCCATTTCCCAATCCCTCAATTGCTGTTTAAGTCTGACGTTCCACACCAAGTTCCCATCAAGAGAATGCACAAAATTAATGATAACCGCATCCTTCGAGTCAGAGAGCATAAAAATCGCAGGGAAGGCCGTTTGTAAGTGCTGCTCCCCAACCAATACGTCCTTCCAAAATCGAATCCTCCGGCCATCGCCCCAACTGAATTTGGTGCTCTCTTAACACTTCCTGTCTACACCCTTTCACTGCTTTCCACCAAGCCGACACGTGGTTGGAGTTGCGGTTGAAGTTCATATCGTCTTCTCTCGTTCCGTTTTTGGCGGAGACGATTTGCCACCATCATTTATTTCTCCCCCCCTCTTCGCCCAACCTCCAAAGCCATTTAGCTAGGAGAGCTTTATTGACTAGTTTTAGCTTTCTGATTCCCATACCCCCATTTTCCTTCTTATCACAACACTCCTCCCATTTGACTAGATGAAGCTTCTTTCGGTCACCAGCTCCTTCCCATAGAAATTCTCTGACAATTTTCTGGACCTTCTTTGTAACACATGAAGGTGCCATGAGCAGCAACATCATGAATACCAGAATGGACGCGAGGGTGGATTTAATCAAGGTAAGCCTTCCCCCATTGCTAAGTAGCTAGTCTTTTTTGAAATCGCTGAACCACCTTGTCCCATATTCAAACCCTGCACCTTCCGATACCAAGGGGAATACCTAGGTAATTAATAGGGAAGGTTTCTATCTTGCACCGAACTTCCCTAGCCGCTTGCTCCGTCTCTTTAGTAGACATATTAATTCCGACCAAACTTGACTTATGGAGGTTAATTCTTTGACCAGATACCCTTTCAAAGATTATCAATAAGTCCGTGGACTCTTTTAATTCCTGATCTCCATTGTTTCCATTACAAAAGACCATAGTGTCGTCCGCATATTGAAGATGAGAAATTGATGGCCCGAGCTCCGCCATCTTAAACCCCTTTATCAAGTTTATCTCTTCAGCCCTCTTGAAGAGATTGTGAAGCGCCTCCCTTACGCAGTTAAACAATAAGGGTGATATCGAATCGCCCTGTCGCAACCCCCTTTTACTCCGAAAGTATCCTTGGGGAATCCTGTTGATGAGTACCGAGAACCGAACCGACGCATAACAACCTTTCATCCATTTTCTCCACTTGACACACCGACTCCCATTCTATGTAAAACGTAATCGAGGAAATCCCATTGGACTCTGCCGTAAGCTTTCTCCATATCAATCTTAAAGATCCAACCCTTTTCTTTTCGCTTTTTGACTGAGTTTTATCGTTTCCACAGCCGAGACTGCAATACCCATTAGCTGTTTATCTGGGATGAAAGCCCCTTGCACATTCGAGATAAGCTGCCTGATAACCTCCTTGAAGCGATTTGCTAACACTTTAGCATTGATCTTGTACGCGCACCCTATGAGACTGATCGGTCTGTATTCCAAGATGTTGGATGCCCCAACACACTTCGGGATAAGAGCTATGAAAGTAGAATTCAAACTCTTGGCCACTCTTCCCGTCTCCTGAAAGTTGCCAATCATGGCCATAAAGTCAACGACTAAAGTCTCCCATCACGTCTTGAAGAGTTCCGTAGTGAATCCGTTAGGTCCCGGGGACTTGTTGAGACCATGATCTTACCATCAAGGTTAAGTTTTTGATTTCATGTGTCGTAGATCCCAAAAAAATGAACCTAAAATCACGTTTGAGCATGATGTGTGCCATATGATTTTAGGGCCACTTTTTGGGTATCCATGCCATGTGGAATAAAAATTGACCGTCTGATGGTACGCTTATGGTCTCAAGATCCATTGTGTGGAAGAATAGGGCGAAAAAAGATCTCCATCGTCTAACTCGAAGTAGTTAATGGGTTTCAAGGGGTTTCGAACGTTGGCACTTTCAGAAATTACGTTGGCGTGAATAGAGGTATCCTAAATATTTTTGGGATTTTTTTGAAGAACATTTAAATCATTTTAGAAAGTTCATGTTCGACTAAAATATTTTACATTTTTATCTAGTAAGTTGATTCTTAGTGGGAACTCTGTAATGTTTTCAGCTGGACTCTTTATATATAGTCTGCTTGACTGTACATCCAAAGCTTCTCTTTCAAATAAACATTGAATAGTCTGCTTGACTACAACGAAAGCCATACGAGAGAACGATTTTGATGAACAGAATAGGCCTGATAATCTTTAATAACAGCATCAGTCCTATTGAGAATTAATGGGCCTTTGTGTACTTACTCGCTGGGTCTTTTTGTTTTTGATCGATAACTCACTGGGTCTAATTAAAGGCCCTGGCCTAAAGCAGGCATCTGATCACTTAAGTGATCATGTCCACGAGTTATAAAAACATTATGTCAGTTTTCAGAATTACGTCCTTTTTAGAACTTCTAATTCCATTCTTTATTGTGAGAGAGTTAAAGTATTGTTTAGTTAGGTAATACATGAGGTTATATGCTCTATTAAAGATTGTTGATAATCATTATTACTCCTGCTGAATAATTATTAAACAAGAAAGGTATTCTTCTTTTATCCTTTCTAGTTATCTATTTGTGGTTTCTTTGCTTGTTTTCTTCGCGGGTTTCATCAGGCAACCTGTGGTTTGGATTATATTGTGTTTCAGATTCAAAATATTATTTGGTATCATTATAAAATCTCTATTACCCAAATAGATGGGATAAGGCTATGATGATGTTGATAAAATCTCAATTAATGTGACTTTGATATCATTGTTACAGTTAGGAGTGTTTAATAGAATCTATTGTCTAACAATAAAACTTCTTATCGAGTGAATTGCGATCATATCTAACATTCCAAATTTTGAAAACTAATTTTTTTTCTTCTTTACATATATTTAGGAAGATGTTAAACTGGGTGAAATATCTTTACAAGTTTGTTATCTAATTTAATTTTAATCTTGCAGTAGTTTCAAAAGCAGTTTCTTATTTTTCTATCTTTCTTTTGAAAGTTGGCAATAGGGCACCGTCCGAACTGTTTTGGTGGAGGCGATTAGGGATTTGAGGACTAGCAATGTTATCTTAATGCTATGCAACTTTCTGCTTATAATCTGTTGTAATATGTTGTATGATGTTAATGTTTGTAATATGTTGTATTCCTAATGCTATGCAACTTTCTGCTGGGTTATCTACGTAGAAGATGTATTACCTGGATATCCTGCCAGTTTATATCTGATACTCGTGCAGATTAAAACTGCCAGATGAGCTGACAATATTATCCTAGCAACCACGGTTCTTATCTTCTTCTAGTTGATTTGTCCTTTCTAGTTTCAAACTTCATTGTTTATAATTTTTGTAGACTGCTTGCTTCAGATGATTTAAGGTTGAGAACCATTTCTTGCACGCGAGAAGTTGGCCCGTGCACATAGTTTGAAAGAATGACTTGGGATTTTGGGACCCGTGCCATGTGCAAACACCATCTAAACCGTCTGATTTCAAGTCCATGATCTAAAGATCTTAGGTGCAAAAGATTGGCAAGAAGCAGAATCTTTATCGTATGATCCAATTCAGTCAAAGGCCATTATCTGACTCAACAGTTGACTGCATGGAATCGTATGATAGAGTGTGTTTTATGTCAATCTTTTGCAAAAAATATCTTTATATTGTGGCCTTGAAATCAGACGGCTTAGATACTGTTTCACATGGCACCGCTCTCCAAAATACCAAGTCCATCTTTTAAACTATGTGCAAGGGCCAACTTCTCGTGTGCAAGTAATGGTTCCCTTTAAGATTATGTTTCGAATATGGGGGACGTGTTTGTTTTCTTCTTACGATTGCTAAATTTATGATGTATTTTTTCAGGTCTGGTACTTAAATATGGCTGCATATGACAAAGATGAGGTTCCCATGCTATCAAGTACTCGTACTCAAATCTCTGACGAATGTTTTATTGAATTAAAAAGATATACTGGTAGAAGTGCATCAATGTCCCTACCAATGAATTCCATGGAATCCTATGAGGATGAAAATTCCCTGGTAACTCATACTGGTCCTTTGCCAAGTGAAAAAAGAACTCCATTTATACCTATGAGTGGTCCTTTGTATAGCAACCGGAATGCTGAGAATTTTTTTCATCCTAAGCTTGGGACAAGGGGCATCAGACAACCCGTGATCATGGGGGAAGAATTATCTTACGTTGAAAAAATTGGGCAAACTGACTGGCAAGATGATAGATATGGCAAGAACGAAAATTTACTGAAGTCCGGGCCGCTGGGGAAATGCAATGATCCTTACTGCACCACATGCCCCACATATTACAATTTCAAACCATCACAACAAAATATATTGAAGGCTCCAGCACTATACGAAACTAAGGTGCTTCTCTTCCCTATGCAAATATGCACCTTCTTTTATCTTGTTGTCCATGTTATTTTATTTTTATACAACCATTCTGTCACTTTAAAAAACATCATGACAAACAGTTATAACTTGTTTCCCATATTGGATTCTCGTAGATAGCTGCGTAGCATAATGTTCTTGCTGATGCAAAACCCAGCTTGATTGAAGAAATCATGGTAATAATGGAAGCAGAAGAGAATAGGTAGAGGGTAGATGATAAGAAGAGAACTGATTCTCTAATAGTTCAAATCTGAAATTGTCAGATAATAAAGCAGCAACATTAATGCTTCCCTCATCCTGCTTGCTTATAAAAGCTCTACAGTTAACATCCTAGAGGGAGGGATGGAGAGTACATTATGGTGATTTTGATTGCAACTGAGAGAGTACATGGCGACTTTGATTGCAACTGACCCTAATTAAACTCTATTATTATCATACTTGCTAAACTAATCCTAACAAACTCAAAACTTGTAAATATTATATAACACAATCCTATCAATACTAAACTTCCTAAAATATATTCTATGACAAACTAACTAATATATGCTAATTTAGCCGCTACTAATACCCACTAACGTTAAACGTCCTAAACTACTTATCTAAATAAATTGATTAAGTAAAATTTATTAAAGCAAACCCCCCAAAAAACAAAAAAGATGCACATGTGGCTGGTTTTGATGGATCGCCTTATCAATTCCTTGGTGAAGTGACCTGCCATTTTTCCCTTTATTTAAGCCGAATCAAGTGATAGAAGAAGCCTGGTCTCTTTGCAACCGTGAGGGAGACGGAATGGAGGTGATATTTTTTATGAAGGTTGAATTGTCGTTCAAATGAAGGCTTTATTGCTTCTCCAGTGGGGACCTCTCCTTCATTTCTCAAGGCCGGGAACAAATTAATATCAGTTGTCGGGAAGTAGAAACCCTGGTATCTACTAAGAGCTACTAGGAGCTAACTAGCTGTCTTGGGGATGCTCTAAACCGTAGAACCACAACAAACCTTCCTTTTCTGTGCAACTGCAGCAGAGATGGGCTTATTCTCATCCAGTTGGAGCCAATCCTACTCTACGCTTTGATTGCCCCTATTGGCACCACAACTTCCTGTTCCCATTCTTCCTGCCCCCCCCCCCCCCGAATGAGTTTCAGATGGATGAATGATTTCGAAAGGACGTGGGTCTGGTGAAGCCACTGAACACCATAAGGAGGACATAGGCTTCCGACAACCATTTTCGGGTTGCTATAATTCACTTAAAGTGGATGAATGGATTCGGTTTCTCACCCGTTCCCGGAAATGAGTTCATGATTCGCCCGCATCGCTCCCAATGCCTGGGCAACCACCCGGAGGAAGCAACCAGATAGATGTATGTCTGAGCTGACCCAACCTCCCCTTGAGAGATAGATAGACTCCTTCACTAGAGTGAGTGGGGCCCCTCTCAATAACACTCGAGTGACTTTCAGTCCCTCGCCTTCCTTTAGTAGTCAGGGGAGTGACTTCGTACCTCTCCATGAAGTTTAAATGCAAGTGAATCAAACCAACTTTCTTTCAAAAAAAGATGCCACATGTGGCTGGTTTAGATGGATCACCTTATCAATTCCTTGGTGAAAGTGACTTGCTACTTTTTCCCTTTATTGACTGCACATGAGAGACTTACGCCCTTTCCTTTGATGTAGTGTAAACCACTGCCCATGATACTTTAAAATCAGGTTTAGTATATAAAAACCTACTTTCAAGTCAATTGCATGGTATAAAACTGTCAAACACTTCACGATTGTCACTTTAATAATTAAATCTCAATGGCCATAGAGATGTGCATTTAACAAGTAGAAAATAGAAGGCAAAATCCCTTGTTTATGACAGCAATATAGAGTTAAACAGCAACAGAGTAATAGAGAAAATTACTTGCAAACAGGACAGTTAATGCATTCAGATTCAATAGCAGTACCCTTGTTTGTAGTCTCGAAACAACATCAAATCTCAACCCAAATTTCTGCAGTAAAAGTTAGGATTCTCGATGGATCAATGACCAAAATAAGCTTCAGTCACAGACCACAAGCACAGAAAATGGAAGCAGCAATTCTCAGTAAAAAACCCAGCGACTACCAAGTCTAATAAGACAATTAGCAGCAGCAAATAAAAGGCTCAAATGCCTCGATATCATCCTCAGAAAATCAGAAGTCTCGGCCATCTTTTTCACTGGTCATGTTCTCTCTCTTTTTGTTTTTTATTTCATAAAAAATCTCAGTTACATGAAATCTCGGTCACCTCTCTAATATGTACAAAAATCCCTCACTTCTACTTTTAGACTCAAATTAAACTAGGACCTTAAATAAACAAATATAGAAACTAATCTAATAGCTAACTCCTAACTTTTAGGACCGAAACTCTCACCAAGTAAATAAATTAAACAAGGAACTGTTGACAACCTAATCTAATCCCCACACTCACGTCTCACGATCTCCTTTTTCATTTATTGATAACTTCTCCATGTGAGCTTTTTTTGTTCAAGCGTTGTACGCTTTGGGAGAGATCATGACAAACTTGATCTAGTGGCCCATCGGGTCTGATTGAGTAAAAAACAAGTGAGATGTGATAATGATGGACTTCATAGAAAGGTGATGATTACCACCAAGCATGATCAGACATTTATCGCCATCCATCAACAACTCAATGAGAACAATGCTATTATTAGATGTTATTAAGCACATGTTTCTTTCAAAAGACCGTGCAATTGTGTGAAGGTGATAGGGAATATACAGTTTTTAAATAGTATCCTACAGTTTAGAAATGGTGAGACGAATTAGATTCAATTAGAGATATTTTAGGATATTGATGATATTCGATAGAAATATTATATGATATTGATTAAATGAAACTCTTGTAAAAATCTGCTGAAGTAGGTGTAACTATAGTTCCCCTTTATTTTACAATTATTTATAAACTTTGATTATGTATTTTGTTTATTTGCATTGATGGCATTGACATATTTTATGCCTTTAGAGCTTTTTCTCTATTATGCATGTTGTTTCTTTTGTTTGTTTACAGTTCCATAATGCCCTTTACGGGGATGCTAAAGGTTGGGCCAGGAGATCTTTTTCCTTTCTAAATTCATATCTTCCAGGCGTCATGAATCCTCACGCCAAGGTTGTTCAACAATGGAACAAATTTTTTGTCATTTCCTGTTTGGTGGCGATATTTGTGGACCCATTGTTTTTCTTCCTGCTGTCAGTGAAACAGGTACTTTTTTTTTATGTTGAATATATATTGTTTCGGTTTCATTTGAAATATCCTCACCGTCGGTAGGTTTGATTATGATTTCTTCTGTGGTTCCTTCTCAAGTTGATAAATTATTATTTATTCTCACAATTTTATTCATTATTATATATTTTTAAGTGAGATACCAATAGAAAAAGCATTTCATGGAAGTACGGAAATGACAAATTTCTATAGAATAAGTTGATGGTTACCTTGATGTTATTAATTGCATTGTTTAATATCCTATTGAATACATTGTTTCATAGAGTAAATATCATTCATAGTATTGTTATGTGAATGCAAGCACGTTATAATAGCTTATAGGGTAACTTAGTCATTTCTTAGAATAGTAAAGGCATACTTATAATAATATATTAATCATCATCATCTTTTTTTTCAGATAAGTAAGCTGGACTCGAACCTGCGACCTTGAGGGTGCAATATTGTCAACCTTTCATTGTGCTTCAAGCCCAAGCCTGATGCGGAAACTAACACATGCAATGCTAGGGCTGAGATTAAAATTAAAATTAATTTAAACAATTAAAATAACAATCTTCTTTAACAAATAATCACGGAAAATATCAAGAGATTCAATTGAATAATTTAATTATGGCCCCAAAATAGTGTTACTTTTCGCGTACGTTCCCTATCGGATTTAGAAGACTAGGGTTCTTAGCGAACGGCTAAATCTCCGACAGTTTTAGGGCGTCGAACGAACTCGCAAGCTGGTTCTTTCGATATCGTACGAAAATAAAGGCAAATAAGGATTTTAATGATAGAAAATAGACAAATATTGATTTTAATGGAATAAGGATAGGTTAAACTTGGATTTAATAGTGAAATGATAAGCTAGGATTACGGTACTTATGCAACTTGTAGATCATAAGAAGATAGAGAGGAGGAAAAGTTTGCCTCGCACCAAATTGCATGCGGGACGAAGAATTGCTCTTTGGTTTGAGAGAATCACATCCTCACGAAAGTTCAAAACTCTCAAAGTTGCAAAAGCAATTTTCATTCACCAATTAATTAATTTCAAAGCTGTTTTTACAAGCCTTTAAATAGGCTAACCAAACCCTAACACAAAATAAAGCATTCCTAAAAACTTAAAACGACAAGTTTTGCCAAAAAATTAAAATCCCGCCAAAACTCTTGTGACCGGTCGATCGATCAATTCTGAAGTCGATTGATCGACTAAGAAATAATTAAATTGCCTGTAGGCCCTAACTACAATTGATCGATCGAAAATTTAGAATCGATCAATCGATTGAGGAAAAATATGTCCTCTTTCCTCAATCGATCGATCGAAGGCTGAGGTCAATCGATCGACTAAAACACTTGTTCAGTCTTCAAATTTGAGCAGTTCTTCTTTCTGATCACTTTGACGTTCTTCTTTCGCCTTCGATAAGTTATGGGCGGTTGCTTGAATCGGATGTCTCCATCAATTCTCCTCGGGTTAGAAGAGGAATACTGGTTGCAATAGAGGCCGAGGAGATTTGGATCAATTTGTTGGAACTCTTCCCTTGTTATCCACGTATTCTCTGAATAGGCTTTGTTCTTCCACTTGACCAAGTACTTCTGAAGTCTCCCTTGGTTGGTGGACATAATCTGATCCTCCAAAACATCTTCAATGATCTCACGAGATGGTCGTGTAGGTGGAGGTAATGGCATGGGTAAGGGAAGAATGGTGACATCAGATGTAGAAGGCTTAAATGGGTTGGGTGGGATGGTTGAATGTCCATAGAAAGGAACGAGATCCTCCACGTTGAAAGTCGTGTTAATCCCCTATTCTGGTGGTAACTCTAAGGATGTAAGCGTTAGAATTGACACGCTTCAAAATCCTATAGGGTTCAGCACCATGAGCTTGTAACTTCTTTGTAATTCCTTGGGGGAATCGCTCAAGTCTATTCCGAACCATCACCAAATCATCCTCTTGAAATTCTTTGAATCTTCTATGAGAATCTGTAGAAATCTTGTATTTTTCATTGTTCACATTAATTTTTTTTTTAATCTCAGTATGCAATTCATGAATGCGATGTGCAAATGTAGATACAGACTCTGATGACCTTTGATGAACTGACATCAGGATGAGGTCGAGGTCTACTGGTGTCCTAGGTTTTTACCCATGCACGATTTGAAATGGACTCATACTTGTGGTTCTATTAACCAAATTATTATATGCAAACTCCGCTACAGGTAAAATGGAATGCCAACTCCTAATGTGCTCACCTACTAGACACCGTAACAAGTTTCCTAAACTATTATTTACAACCTCGGTTCACTGATCAGTTTGGGGGTGATATGCAGATGAAAACTGAAGCCTAGTCCCCATTTTGTGCCACAGTGTCTTCCAAAAGTAACTGATAAATTTGACATCACGATCAAACACTATAGTTTTAGGCAAACCGTGTAGACGAATAACCTCATTAAAGAAAAGTGTAGCAATGTTACTTGCATCTGAGGTTTTCGAACACGCGATGAAATGGGCCATTTTCGAAAAATGGTCCACAACGACGAACACCGAGTGGTGCTTTCGGAGGGTCTTGGGGAGGCCTAACACAAAGTTCATAGACAGGTCTTGCCACGGAGTGTGGCACAGAAAAAGGTGTGTATAACCTGATGCTTTGCTTTGCCAGTTGGCAAACACAACACTGGTTGATGATTTTGACAACATCTCGGGTGAGATTGGGCCAATAAAATCAGTCTTTAACCAATGCAACGGTTTTGTTGCGACTAAAGTGGCCGACAATCCCTCAAGCGTGTAATTTCCAAACAAGAAGTCTCGTAGAGAAGTGTAGGGAATACACAAACGGTGTTTTAGGAACAGAAACCCATCCTGTAGGGTATATTTACTTGCTCTCATAGGCTGTTCACTTAGAAGTGAAGTGTACTCTTCTCTAAAATTTGGACACGTAGGATAATCATCTACAAGGCAATCGAATCTAGTCACCTCAACACTCAATGAATGCAATATTGCCACTCTACGGCTAAGCGCGTCAGCAACTCGATTCTCCTATGTTTCGGCACAAAGGTGAACCCTTGAAGTTGGTCAACCCATTTCGCATGCTGCGGGCTAAACTTCTTTTGGGAACTAAAAAATTTAAGGGCTTCGTGATCCGAGAACAAGACAAATTCATGTGGTAGCAAATAGTGTTTCCAATGTTTAAGAGATTGTACTACTGCATAGAATTCTTTGTCATAGGTAGAGTATTTCTGCATGGGCTTATTTAGCTTCTCACTGAAATAAGCTATCAGATGACCCTCTTGGCTCAACACTCCTCCAATACCCACGCTTGACGCATCACACGCTACCTTAAAGACCTTAGAAAAGTCAGGAAGGTGCATGACAGGAGCTTC
Organism: Chloranthus sessilifolius; assembly: GCA_021018995.1. Lineage (NCBI taxonomy): Eukaryota > Viridiplantae > Streptophyta > Magnoliopsida > Chloranthales > Chloranthaceae > Chloranthus > Chloranthus sessilifolius. Next base: position 195,332,578 of record CM037584.1, read on the forward strand.
CGTCATTCGAGACTTAATCTCTTTAAAGGCTTTTGTCGCAATAGGTGTCCATTTAAACTCCCCCTTTTTGATGCCATTGCTGATAGGGGTTGTTTCCGTACTGAAGTTACGGATGAACCGCCTGTAAAAAGTGGCTAACCCATGGAAGCTACGGACTTCATGAATGTTTTGAGGTTCAGGCCATTCCATGATATCTTTTGACCTTATCGAGGTTTGCTGTCATTCCTTAAGAGGTCAAGACAACGCTCTGTGACATGAGAGTGCACTTCTTTAGGTTCGCGTACAACTTCTCTCCTCTGAGAGTCATGCAAACTTGCCTTAAGTGGCTTAAGTGTTGTTCCTTGTTGTGGCTATAAATAAGGATGTTGTCGAAATAGATCACAAGGAATTTGCTTATGAAAGGCCTCAACATCTGTGCCATGATACACATGAATGTACTTGGGACATTTGAAAGCCCGAAAGGCATGACAAACCACTCATATAAACCATCCTTGGTTTTGAAGGCAGTTTTCCATTCGTCCCCGGGACGAACTCGGATTTGATGGTACCCACTCTTCAAATCGATCTTTGAAAATATAGTGGCATCGACCATCATGTCGTCCAATCTCGGTGTAGGGAACCGATACTTGACCGTGATTTTATTAATATCGCGGCTATCAACACACATTCTCCAAGTTCCATCTTTCTTGGGAGTGAGCAGAGCTGACACGACACATGGACTTATACTTTCCTTTATGATTCCCTTATGGAGAAGTTCATCAACTTGCCTTTTTAACTCCGAGTGTTCGGATGGATTCATGCGATAGTGGGGCAAGTTAGGTAAAGTAGATCCGGGGACCAGATCAATGGCGTGTTGGATGCTCCCATCATGGGGTCTTCTTGCTTGTATGCACACATGGATCTTCTGATTCTTCAAAAGGTCCTTATAAACCCATTTATGGGTCCACTTTCTCTTCGATCTTCTTTTCCTCTTTATCCGGCCATGATTCCAATGCTTCATTCTAAATTCCGCATAAGTTATGAATGTTGTCCATATTTACTGAAATTTATCTCGTGATTTGGTATTATACTGATTGTGTTTCTTGCTGGATTTATTATTATTCAATGAATATAAGGGCTGTTGTGTGTTGTCGCCGTAGTGGGAAAATTGTGGTGTTTCTTTTTGTTGAAGGTACTTGGTACCCATCCGAGTTCTATCTGTTACCTATATGACTGTGATTATCATGGAATTAAGGTCTAGTGTGTCATCCCCCAGTGTTCCTCTCCACGATATGATTACCTCCATTAAGCTTAAATGAGCCAATTACTTTCAATGGAGCAAAGTTGTCTAGGTAAACCTAATGGCAAAGGGTAAATCAACATATTTTGACACCACAAAACTTAAAGAAGGATAACAGATTATGATGATTGGATGCAAGAGAGAACACAAATTATGACTTGGCTTTGGACAAACATGGAGTCTTCCGTGAGCTCGAATGTTATGATTTCGAATAGGAATAAGGAGATTTGGGAAGTTTATGATATGTACTCTTATAATTGGACCCTCGCCCGGATTTATCAATTGTTTCAGTCTTCCATTTCAGTCTTCCAGGACCAATATTCCTCATCTCAAGGAGAGAAATCATTGGGAGAGTATTATGCTCATCATAGAGGCATGTGGGAGGAGTTGCGCTTCTATCAACCTCTCACCACAGATTGGAAACTCCAAGGCGATAATATGAGAAATTTCTTGTCATTAGGTTATTGTTTGGATTGAGGCTAGAAGATGAAACAGTTAAAGCCCAGATTCTTGAAGGACAAGAAGTTTCTTCATTAAATGAAGCATTGTGACAAAATACAATTTTTTTTTAAAAATACGCGTATAATACAAGTCTTTTTGTCACAATGTACTAAACACATATATTACCTGCATTCTTGAATAAAACATGTATTTTTGTCTAATACACGTATTTCGCCTATTAATTTTTTTTTAAAATTCCCGTTTTCACTGTATTTAAATAAAAATTGTTAATTTTTTTAATTTTTTTTTTAATATATCTCATTTTTCCTGATTTTTACCATTTTTAAGCCTTTTTTTTTTTTCCCCTTTTTTCCATATTTTGCCATTTTTTTTTCTTTCTCGCTCACCATATTAATAGGCGAAATGAAGTGTATTCTTGACTTCAAAGGATTTCCTTAGGCAACAGTACTGGAGTTAATTATAAAGATACGATTGCTTTTGTTACTTCTGCTGAGGAGTTGATAAGGGTGGAGGTAGAGATTGTGCTACACATGAAGGCCATGGGAGAGGTGGTCATGGACCACCGAAATCTAGTCATTGTTGCCTGAATAATTATACATTTGGGATTTTGACGAAAAACCAAGTTGGACTATTCAAAGGCATACTAGTGAGGATTTGTACATCAACTACTACTCTATAGTTACCGTGTACAGGTGACGATCAAGTCACTGTGTCACATGAGGAGTACTTGAAGCTACTCTAAAAATCAGTCACTAGCCTATTTTGTCCATCTCAAGTCACCTTTGCAGACTCAAGGATGACCTTTCACCGATTTAATCATTCTCCACCCTGGATAAGTAATTTAGTGATCTCTGACCACATGACAAGTAACATCCTTATTTTATCTTCCTTAGATGCTTTAACTTCTCACTTGATTACCCTTGTCAATGGTACATACTCGAGGGTCCATGGGCAAGGAACAACTAAGCTTGGCTCTTCTCTACATTTATCCTCTGTTTAATTTGTTCCAAAATTCCCATTTAGTTTAATGCCAGTTATTAAACTAAAGTTGAGAGATGATTGGTGGTGGGCATGAATCTGGTGGCCTTTACCACTTTGATCATGATATAAGTTGGTTCACGTTTTCTTCTAATACCACTCCTTTGCACTGATATTTGTGACTTGGTCATCCGACGTTGTATGAGTTTGGATTACTTAAACCCGTCATCTTCTGTTTCAGTTTGAGAGTATGAGGTCCATCAATTATTAAAAAGCATAGAGGTTCGTTTCTACCTCGTGGACAAGTGAAGCAACATAGTTCCTTTGATATGGTTCACTCAGATGTTTTGGGGTCCTGCACTCTTGCATGAGTCCCTAGTAGGTTAGTTCTTCATTATTTTGTTGCTTTTATGGATGAATTTTCTAGGATTACATGGTTGTTCTTCTTGGAGGATACATTTGAAATTCCTTCTAAATATGAAACTTGTTATATGGAATTAAAAATCATTATTGCATCTATACATGCTTTGCATGCAAATAATCCTAGGGAATTTTATCTACACCTTTTCAATCATTTCTTTCTAAGCATGAAAATTTGCATCATACTTGTTGTTCATATACCCCACAACAAAACAGAATGGCGGAGTCCTACTTCCTATGAATGGTTCTAAGTTTTTTTGAGGAGATGTCGTGCTAGTCCCTTGTTACCTGCCAATAAGCATGAACACGGGTACGGGACACAAGCACGATACGATACGGGTATGGCGATATAGCAATTATAAAAAAATCAGGATACGATACGGTGGGGATACGTGCATTTAAAAATTAATTTATATATATTTTTAGGTGTATTTTAGATCAATAAATGCAAGAAAAAGAAGAAGAAGACGAAAACGGAAAAGAAAAAAAAACTCATAGAGACTGATTTCAAATAGGTAGGCTACACGCTGGTAGGCTCTCAGGTAGGCTTCTTCGATTTTTTCTTCTTTTCCAAAAGACCCAAGACCCTAAATCCCAAACTCGCAGTCTGATTTCTTCTTTTAATTTTTTTTCAGGAAATGCCCAGGATATGCATGCAGCCGTATCCCTCAAGTATCGGTATCCGATACGGATACGATACATGCACGTTTCCAAAAATGGAGTATCCGTGCTTCCTTGGTTACCTGATAAACTATATGTCCTTTTCTTCGCTTGGTGGAAAACTCCCTTCCCCATGAAATTCCTTTGTAGTTCACCCTTTTCCTTGCCACTCTGTGCGTTTGGTTTTGTGTTTGTTTAGGCATGGGTCTGATTCTGGGACGATATCGTTACGTACGTATGATACATTGAATGTATCGTACCATATAATACATATATGTTAGTATGCATCAAACGATACATACCAGTATATCATTCGAAACCAATACATATCGGACAAGTTGGTATGCGTTTTCGAGAACCCTCTCAGATTCGGGAAAATGGCCCAATGTGGTCACATGGGACTCTGTCTACGAGGGGTGGTGAAGGTGACTAACGGTAAGCAAATATAGTTAATACCCTGCAACAAAGATTGTTAGTAGCAGGCAGACATGTTAACATAAAAATAATCGTGATCGCCACCTACAGATATTTATCGATGCTGTAGAATGTCACTGATCGCCGGGTTGGGGGATTGTGGGTTGGACTTCTATTCTAAATACCGGCCTGCCTGCTTTAGCAACTAGGGTTGCCTAAAGTCTTAGTTAATTCAGAATTCTAACCTAAGAGGATCTAAACTATAAAGAGGTGTGGTGGCCCGTTATGCTCGGGAGGATCGAATCCGTTCCCGAGTACCCTCCGTTGGCTCCTGTGGGCAAATAAGTTTAAAGGCTATGATGATTTTGAGAATTATGAGGGAAGATATGGGACATGGCCCTAATTGGATATAAGGTTTGAAATTTTCGACGGGGTGTCCTAAGGGAGAGAGGCTCTAAGGCTAACTTTATCTCTCTTCGGAAAACTCGAGAATAGAAGTAGAAGGGCCAGCCCCAACTAGAACGACTACTCTGCGAGACTCCTAGAAGAAGTTGAAGTTCTAAGCCCAACGTTTAGAGTTCAACTTAATTCTAGTTGGAAATTTCATAGCATACGTCGAAAATCCCAAAGAGAATTAGCAAAGGGAAGATGTGTTAGACTGAGAGGGGTAGGGGCCTATTTATAGTATCGGCTGATTATACGCTGGGAGTCCAGCATGTAACTCGGAATTATACGCTGAAAATCGGACTTATATTGAATTATACTCCGAGATTTCCGCGTCTAATTTAGACGGCTTCAGGGAAGTCGGCTAAAGCAGCCGGCTGGGCTTGGACTCAGAGTCCTATTGCGACTCTAGTGAATTATACGCTATTGATTCAGCGTATTATCGAGAGTTTGGATAGAGAACGGCTTGTTGAGCCGGCTTGAGAGGGAGAGTCCCAGTCCAAAACGGATTGATTATATGTTGGTATTCCGGCGTATAATGAATTATACACCAAGATATAAGCGTATAATCCGGGAAAGAGAGTGGTTCGCGGAGTATTTGATTCCTAGTCCAATACGGACCAATTATACGATGGGAGTCCAGTGTATAACCAATTATATGCTGTGATTCCAGCGTATAATCATGAACGGAACCTGGACCGTGTCGGATTATATGCTGAGTTTTCTGCATATAACCGATTATACACCGAGATTTCAACGTATAATTCCCTGAGATAGGAGTTTTTGAGACTTTTGGCTAAGGTTGGTTTTTCCAGAGCTCAGGGCTAGATGAGGTGGTGACTGAGCATTGTTGTATACTCCAAGAGGTAAAAAATGGGGTGTCTACAAATACGTATCAGTTTTGGAGTTGGGCGATACGTATCGGAAAACCAAGGTTTTGACCCGATTGTCCAGGTGTAGACAAATTTGTTCCTAAAATCATCAAGAGTATTTTTCTTCAGTTTTCTCATGCTCAAAAAGGATAAAAGTTTTATAGTCCTTGTTTATAATGACAATACGTTTTTCTAATGTCTCCTTCGAGTCCACGCCCTTCATTTCGGGTGATGGTTCCACCATGTCACCTGTCATGTTATTTGTTCCTACTATATCTCACGATGAATCTTTACCACTTAGGTCTACATTTGAAGAAGGAAAGTTGATAAAAATAGCCAGAGGAATTACCTCAACCATCTACATCTTCTTTGCCTGATGATCGAAGTCTTCATCTTCCCGTTGCACTCAGAAAAGATACTCATTCCTACATTGCTCATCCTGTTTCAAATTTGTTTCTCTAGACTTCTTTGGCTTACAATGTTTCTTCCTCTCCTGTTCCTACATCTCACTAGGAGGGCATTCTCACATCCTGGTTGGAAGAAAGAAATGCAAGAAGAAAGTGATTCTTTGCATGGTAATGGAACATGACATTTGACGGATCTCCCTTATAGAAGACGTGATGTAAGGGGTCGATTTGTGTAAGTGAAGTACCTTCCTGATGGTACCATGGATCATCTTGAGGCTCAACTGGTTGCCAAGGGATATACATATTGGCGTGTATTGGTGTGTGTGTGTTAGTTTGGTGTGTGTAGATATATTGACACCCTGTATTACTTATGGTGTGGTAACTTGTAATGGGGTGTATATGTCACTGAAGATCACTATTATTAGTATAAAGGCTAGTTGGGGTCCGCTAGACCCTAATTAGACCATTCTATTTTTTCTAACTCTTCTCTCTTTCTTCCTCTTCTTCTTCCTCAACTATACAAACCCTAACCCTAAAGTCAGGTTGGTATCAAAGCCACTTTATTTCCTTTTTATTTCTCCCTCTCTCTATATTTTTTTCTTGTGGCTGCTAACGTCACCTAGCTTCTCTGACGTCAGCTGTCCGACACCAGAACTGACCGAAAATCAGTCCATTCTGGTCGGTTTTTTGTGGGGATCATTTTTCCATCTTGGGTCATTCTGTTTGAAGGCTGTAAGGTGAAGCTATGAGAGAGTTTTTGGGTCGTCTTCAACCTCCAACCCGAAACCCTAACTTTTGTTTCTGTGGTGTTTCTTGCTTCAGATCTTATCTATGGACTAGGGTTAGGATCAGAATGATTTACAAGGTGTTTCTGTTGTCTTATCGAGCTCTTGCAGTGCATGTAATGGGCTTACTTCATCTTCTTCATCGTCTATTGTGGGTTGCATCCACAACTGTGCAGGCTAGTTGCAGCCACAGGTTGCAGCTTCAGATTCCTGGTTTTTTGCTTATCTTTCATGATTATTTGCAACCCCTTAATGGGTCACTCATTTCATCTTCTTCATCGTCTGTTGTTTGTTGCATCCACAGCTGTGCAAGCTATTTGCAGCCACTTGCAATTGCAGATTGCTGTTTTTTGGGCCTATCTTTATGATTATTTGCCACCACTCTTGCTTTGGGTTGCCTTGACAACTGGTATGCTGTTTGCAGCCGCAGGTTGCACACTACAGGTTCTTTTTATCTACAATCCAACCTTATTTTTTCCCTCCCATGTTATTTTCTTCTCGTTTATGGTTTTCGTGACGTTATCCCATAAAACCTTAGTGGATTTTCTTTCCTCTAGGAGGAGGAGCCATATACACCTCTTCCTTGAGATCTTCATGAAGAAATGCACTCTTCACATCTAATTGGAAGAGTGGCCAATTTCTGAATGCTGCCAAAGATAGTAGTACCTTGATAGCGTTTGACTTTGCGACTGGGGCGAAGGTATCTTGATAATCAGTTCCATGAGTCTGCGTGAACCCCCTTGCTATCAATCTAGTGGTGTATCTTTCTACTGAGTTGTCAGGTCTTTACTTCACTTTGTATACCCACTTTTAGCCAACTACCTTTTCTCCTTCTGGAAGATCCACTACTTCCCAAGCTTTGTTTTGCTCGAGGGCTCTCATCTCTTGGACCATAGCTCATTTCCACTACTTACCAAGGCACTTGAAATAAAGGTAGGAAGAGATATGGAATTATAAGAGGAAATGAAGGAATAATGAGAAGTAGACACATTTTGGTATGAAACATACTTATTGACAGGATAGTGAGTGCAAGATCTAGATCCTTTGCGAATTGCAATAGGAAGATTTAGATCAGAGGAATAATGACCTTCATCGGGAAAGGGATCCTGATCAATGGTCTGAGAAGGAGGCTCTTTGTCTTGGTTAATCACAACGATGGTCTCATCTTTCCTGATTTTCTTCTTCATATACCAATTTTTTGCCATATCGATTAAACATAATTACTTCATCGTTTTTCATTTTCTCTCCTTATTGTCTTCTTCATCACCACCCATATCTATAATTGGGAGAGCCTCAGTGCTCTCTTTGACCAATCTCAAACTATTCTCCCCCTGAAGAGGGCACTGAGGAATATAAAATGAAAATGCAACGAGTGGCTCAGGGATCCAATTTAGACCGTCGAACATATGGATCATGAACAAAACACAACGATCCAAAGACTCTAGGTGAAACTAGAAAAGGGTCATTATTTGGAAATAAGAGTTGGAAAGGAGATTTCCCATTGAGCACGGGGGAAGGCATATAGTTAATGAGATAAGTTCCCGTAAGAACTTCCCCTCAAATATCTAGGAACATTTAAGCCAAACAAAAGGGCACGTGCAACCTTGAGGAGGTGTCTATTTTTCCGCTAGGATTCTCCATTTTGTTGCAGAGTGTACATGCAAGTTGATTGCCACTCAATTCCATGGTTTTGAATGTAGAGTTGAAGATGATGGGAGGTGGACTCACCACCATTATCAGCCCCTAAAATCTTCACTTTCCCGCTAAACTGAGTAAGAACAAACTTGTGAAATAGAAGAAATATAGTGGCAACCTTATCGTTGGATTGCATAAAAAAACCCATTGAGAAGCGCGTACAATCATCAATAAAAGAAACAAAATAGCGATAACTACATAATGCAGTAACAGGGGAAGGCCCCCACACACCAGAATGAACAATTACAAAAGACATACCACTCTTGCTATTGCTTAATGGATAAGAAGTACGAACATGGTTCGACATTTGACAAACTTCACATTTAATGGAATTATCAAAACTAGAAAATTATTTAGGAAATAAAAGCTTCAAACGAGAAATATGCATGTGGCCATAACGAGCATGCCAGAAACGAGCCTCATCAATCGATAACCCAACTGCATCCATAGAATGCATAGAGTGACCTCTCTCCTTCACATCTTAAAAAAAAACAGTGTGCCCTTTCTCTTCAGTATCACATCCAAGGATCCTCCCTAACGTCAGGTCCTAAAAAACACAATAAGAGTGAAACTAGGTTACACTGCAATATAAGGTATTGGCAAGTTTACTAACATATAACAAATTCATTGGCATTTTTGGAATCATAAGGGTGGACTCAAGAGGTAAATCATTCACATATATAGTTCCCTTTCCCTTTGGCAGGGATCAGGGAACCATCGACAATATGAATATGAAACGAATAAGATATGAGGAATGGAATGAACAGGTCAGACATATCTGACATGTGGTCAGTTGCCCCAAAATCAATGATCCAAGGGGACTTAGAAGAAGCTGACACATGTGCCAAACTACAGGTACCCGACTCAGCCACATGAGAGGAGGAAGCCTGTCATTGAGAAGTAGTCATACGCTGGATATGGCTATGAAGATCCTAGAGCTCTCTCTGGAGGCTCTGCACGTCACTAGAGGGAATAGTTGGAACTGCAGTAGCTTGAAGTGGAGGTGTCACAGAAGAGGACCCCTCATTAGAAACTGACTGTATATCACGGCCATGAGGGAACTTGGGTTTCCCATGCATATCACAACACCTATCTCGGGTATGTCCTCTTTTGCCTTAATGGTTACATACCAACTTATCTCTTTCTTCTTTGGAGAGGTCACGTCTTCCCCTACCTCTTCCTCACCACCAGATCGCCCACCACCACGACCAACATATGAGAAGGATGGTAAAGCAGATCGCTCTATCCACTACTATCCTATGAGTGTAGCTGGTTACGGGTCTCCGTATTCTATAAGAGAGTAAACATGTTGCCGAAGGAAGGACAATTCACGCAGGATAAAACCCTAAACTACGTGAATGCGATGAATTAATTACTTGCCGAAATTAATTTAAAATTAATTTGAATAATAAACCTGAAAATAATGCGGTTACCTTAGGGCTCCATTGTTTTTCATACGAAAGATCACGTCCGGGTTTAGGAAAGGGTCCAGTCTTTGCGCTAGATCTATTTGAGTTGCGGTGTAGATCAGTTCTAGAAGTAGAACTCTAGATTCCCAGATTAGGGCGCTCACAATTCAATGATGGGATCACTGATTTTCTCTGGGTATTTGATGTGGAAGGGTTTAATAGCTCTGATGGGATCTACGGTTGTTGAATCTAATCGGTTCAATGGATTAGGGAAAACCTAGGGTTTATGATTTCGGGTTTATAAAAATATTTAGAAGCAAAAAAAGAAAATAAAAATAAAGAGATAGGTAGAAGATAGATGTTGTGGGCTTCACACCCTTGGCTTCACACCAAACCCTTCTCGGGAAGAAGATTCACTCTTCGTAGAGGCTCATCTCAAGCACACAAGCAAAAGCTCTTTTCATTCATAATCAATAAACTAATTACATTGTTTATGGACAAACCTTATATAGGAGGTCTTAAAATAAAACCCTAAAACGAAAATAAACATAAAAAAGACAAATTTACCCCTAAAACATAAGTTAGAATTCTAAAAAAAATTTCATTATTGCACGATCTGTTCGATCGAAATAAGGAATCGATCGAATGAAAATTTCGTTCGATCGAAATAAGGGATCGATCGAACGAAAATTTCATTCAATCGAAATAAGGGATCGATTGAACGAAAATTTCGAATTCTCCTCCTTTATGCCTGGTTCTGAGTTCCGTTCCGCTTCTTCTTGGCTGGAAAATCTGTTGCGGCTCGAATTTGCAGCTCTCGATCTTGGCGTCCCGCATCAACAATCCTCTTTTCCAAGAACATTAGATATGATGTTTTTATACTCAGGGTTCAGTTCTCTCAACAAATCAAGTACCTTTTTCTGTTCAGTCTCTGCTCAAATTTTCTCAAAGTATGCCAGACAAATTTGGGCTTCATACTGTGACAAATCTTCCCAAAGATTACTCATCCTAGTGTAATAATCATTAATAGACTTCTCTCCCTGGCAGAGTCCTCCAATTTTATCCAACACTTAAAACTTCTTAGCTAACTTCCCCTTTTGCGAATAGGCATCCCTCAGAGAGTCCCATAACTCTTTTGCATTTTTGCACTTCAAAAAGGATTTACGGATGGAATGATGTAATCACATCATCACCGTAAGGTAGGTACTCTTCCGATCCTCATAGTTTTTCTTTGCTCCAAGAAGCATGACAGCTAATTGTGAATACTCAAGATAATTTCTACCATCAAATTTTACTATGGTAATTTGTAGTGTATGTGAACTATCACCACCATAGGTGTGATGACCTTTTGAAGCCTCCACCACCAACTAGTAAGGATAAACAACCAATTTGTGGTTGCAAAAACAGAATCTGATCACAAAAGTGAGTTCCACAATCCACCACGCAGTTCTACCTCCTTAAGGCAGTTCCACAACTGCAAGTACAAAAGCTGTTCACAAATCTGGGCACACAACCCACACCCAACAAACAACCACAACCAGGCTGCAAGTAACAGAAACTGCTCATAAACTGGGTTACACAACCCAGCTGCAAATGCCAAATCTGAACGCACGAAGGGCTTACGCAACCCTTATGCCCATATTATGTCAATTAATCCAACAACCACCACAAATATCAAGAAGATGATAGCGAAGAACTTCAATAGGCATCAAAACAGCTCAAATAATACAAAAAACCACATAAAAAACTGTTACGAAATGCAAATAAGGCCTTTCCCGACAATTCCGACAAAGATCTGGTGAGGTTCATAGTTTTTCGGCGATGAGGGATTCTTGGCCAAACTCGTACATGGGAGCTTGAAACCACAAGTACGGGTTCGAAACTAGTCACATATGGTGTTTCGACCGTTTACATGATGAATCAGAAGGTAAACATAGGAGCTGGTTCAGTTGCACAACCGCCGAAAGTTTGGGGAAGACGACTTCAAAACTCGACAATATGGTGGTCTGATGGACGCGCAACAGAAGAAGAAAATTTTCAGGAGTAAATTCCGACATAAAAATACACTTCTCGACGGATTCCGACAAGTCAGCTGATGCTGCTGATGTCAGCAAATACGTGGTTGGGTTAGCTTCGTCGATCCGAGGGGCTTCGTCAATCGATCGCTCTGATACCAAGTTAAATCGGTTAGTTTGGATTAGGTATAGGGTTAGGTGAGGAAGAAGAAGGAGAAGAAATTAGGGTTGAGTTGCTTAGCTTAGCACACTCCCCAATGCATTAATAATATATATACCATCTACATCATTTCATGGATATCCATGACACAAAATATGTAAACTAAAGTAAGTTGCATACTTACTCTACGCACACCCACACACAAATAACTACTTACACAACCAACACGTGGCAGGCTGATAATTCCAAGCTCAAGCCCTACCCACAACAAACTTTCAAAGCCCGGCTCGACTCGACCCATTTATTCACAGATGAGCCGAATGGAATGGGATTATGGAAGGGGAGATAAGGAAGCTTCTTTAGTCCTTTATCCTTTCAAAATCTTTCTTTATGAATATATGATATCTTGGAAGTCTTTTTTCATTGGGAAGATAAGATCTTCAAAACCCCTTTTTATTGAGAATATGATTTCTTATTGGGAATTTGAGATCATAACTATTCAACTAGACATTGAGAGAGACAGAGAGAGAGACGCATGGTTTCCTCTACTTTAATTGGATAACCTGAGATTGGATAAGAAGCTATCAAATTTGAGAGTCCGACAGGCTAAGGGGTTAGGCCCGGGCCTGACCTGTTCAAATATCCAGCTTAAAGTGCTAGCCCAAACCTGGTCCGTGGGCTTAATGATCAAGCCCAAACCTGCTTTAAAATGGGTTGGGCCTAACGGCCAGGCAGGCTAGCCATGCCCTTGCCACTCCTACACCAAAGTGGGACCCACCATCTCCCCTTCCTCCACTCTCACACACATATGCATGCAACTATGTGGCTCCATTTGGCCCACAAAATTTGAATTTTTATTTTTATTTCATCTTTGTCTCTATAGGAAAATTACCATTTTACCCCCTTTAACCTTTTAAAAAAATAGAGAAAATAATATATTCAACAGTACCCAATCAATTCTTTTACATGCTTACGCTTAACAAATTATGAAATACCAATTCTGTCCGTTAATGTCAAATTACTACTTTACCCGTATAAATTTTGCAAATATCAATTTTGTCCTTTCACAGGAAATAAGAAAATATTAAGTATTTATTGAGTACAATACGAGTAATAGCATTGATTATGATTAACAAATGAACGATAGTTCGTATTCCCACAATTGTAGGCTATTACACACCACACACACAAGTACAAAATACTCTTCACCAACATCCCGTTCAAGCTGGAGCATGAACATCTAACATGCCCAGCTTGACCATAACGGCATGAAGAGGACCTGGTCTAAGAGCTTGGTCAATATGTTTGAGAGTTGCTGTGACAAAGAACATTATTAAGCTCTGGGGAGTCCTTCCAATTTTTTTTTCCGAACAAGGTGAATATTTACTTCAATACGCTTGGTCTTATTATGTAATACTGAATCAGAAGTATTTTCAACTATTTCTTGTCACAATGAAGCGATATGGAACCATTAATAGAAAATCCAAGCTTAGATAGAAGAGAATGGAACCATAGAATCTGACATGTGCTATGGGAAATAGCCCTATACTAGGCTTCATCTAGATTTAGAAATGACAAATTGTTTTAACTCTTTGATGCAACTAAGTTGCCTCCAAGAAAACACAATATCCTGATGCAGAACGGCACAGTGACTGATCCAGCCCAATCTGCGTCAGTGAACCCAGAACTGCTCATATGATCATGAGATCGATATACCTAGCCATAACACAGATTAGATTTGATATACCCAAGAATGTGATGGACAACAACAAGGTAAATGGTGCGTGGAGCATGCATAAACTAACTCACTAAACTGATATTAAATGTTATGTCTGATCTCCTAAGAGTAAGATAAATTAGACGTCTCAGTAACTGTTAGTACTCAAGTGGGTCTGAAAGCAAATCACCGTCATTCTCATGAAAGGAGAGCTTATGATCCGTTGAGAGAAGTGGTTGGCTTGCATCCAAGCATTTCCATTTCACCGAGTAGGTCAATAACATAATTTCTTTGGGAGAGGAAGATTCCTTTTCTGGACCGAGCAACTTCCAATGCTTTCTAAATCTTTTACTTTAAAAATGTGACTCAGCTCGCATATTACATGACTAATAAAAGTCTGATCATCCCAGGGAGACTAATATCATTAACATTTATAAGGAGAATCATGCAGCTAGTAGAGCCAGAATGAATAAAGTCTGTCTGATTGGAGGACATCTCTGAAATCTCAGGCCTATAACAACTCCACTGAAATGGTGGAACTACACTAGCCATGTAGACCGATTTATTTAGTTGACTTACTTTCCTGTCTCCCTCCGAAGTACGAAGCCGGGTAGGGGATCCATGTACACTTCTTCAGTGCAATGCCGTTTAAGAAGACATTTTTAACATCCAACTGATGGAGAGGCCAATTCTAATTGGCAGCCAGAGGAATAAGAACACAGTCAAATTTCAACTTTGCAACTGATTGAAATGTAGCTATATAGTTGACGTCATAGGTTTGGGTGAAGCATTTTACAACCACACGAGTCTTATACCGAGACAATATCATCTGGATTATGTTTCTCAACAAATAACTTTTTCCAACCTACTATTTTCTTCTTTGCAGGAAGAGGAACCATATCCCATATGTGATTATTCTGCAAGAAATCCATCTACTCAATCATAGTGACTTTCCATGCTGGATTGTCTAGGTCAGCTCTTACGGTAAGAGGGATAGTAACAGTGTTAATGGCTGAAATAACGGCCCTGTAGGATGGAGAGATATCCTGAGAACAACATACTTCACAAGTGGGTAACGACTAACACCCTTATGAACATTCTTACGAAGAGCAACAGGCAGATCAAGGTCAGTAGGATGAGCACAACTTTACCTGTTATGATCTAATGTAGACGGAACAGAAGGAAGCATTGGATTTGTGAGACTTACAGGAGACTCTGGTTTTGAAGATTGAGGTGGTAGTGCTCCAGAGGAAGAAACATGCAGCTTGAGTCGGACATAAGTGAGCACAACTTTACCTGTTATGGCTGATGGATCCCGATCTGCATTTGTCTATTTATGCTCCAGCTTGAGAGGGAGTTCTAGAATATTTGTAGGATATATTTTTTGTAGGGATAGGGGTTATTGATTTTTTGCCACTTACTGATAGAATACAGCAAAGAGGAGCCATGCATGAGCTATATTGTGCGCGCATCTGTGCTCAACTCTTCAATTCATCTCATCTCTTTCATTTCTTCTTTTATTCTCTTCTCTATTACAAAACCCTAGATCGATAGCAGGAGGCAAGGTATTAGTATGGGGTATTAGTCCATCTTGGACTGATACATATTGACCAATACGGACACAGAACAGGATGAGATTTACACAATTAACGACAATAAGGGAGAAGGAAAGGGTCCTCTTCCCAATCTTTTTTTTTTTGTCACTTGTCCCAGGTATGCCAGCTAGGCTATCATCCTGGGGCTTATTAGTTTCAGACCGGTGAGCTCTTATGGTGGGCATCCAAGGTCAAATTGTAGGGCTTTTTGGATTTTTTGAAGCCCCTCATTCATGAAATCATGAGCAAGAACATAGGTTTCCATCATGGATCAAAATTTCGGCCGAAATTATCGGTTTCGGTCCCCGCCGAAACGATAATATGGGACCGAAATTTCGGACATTTTTGTATGGGGTTGAAATTTCAGTCCAATATTTAGGTTTCGGTCCCCTCCGAAACCGAAATGAAACCCAAAATTTTGATCCTTGGTTTCCATCCAGTTTCCACGCTCTATGTTGAGGCCTCAGAAAGTCAAAGAAATTGATGTTCTAGGGCCCAATGGGTCCTGAGATGTCTATGTCACGGGCATCCCAGAGGGAGTGGCCTAAAATCTGAATGTTTTGGGATCCTCAATGTTGAGGATCCTAACATCTCCAGTTGGTTAGCGTTGAAAAGATTTTATGCTCTTATGGTGGTCATTCCCTCCCCCCCCCCTCCCTCCAAAAATGTGGGTCCCATAATGCCAAAAAATTGGGGTAAGTCCTAGGCTTTTGTAGAGCAGTGAGCTCAGGGACACCAGCTAGGAGATCTCAGAGGAAATTAATTAAAAATTGAGGTACAGGATTTTGAGCCAACTAGGATCTCAATGCCTTTCGTAGATCCATGAATAAGGAAGAAAACAAGGTTCTTCTTCCTTAAATTAATGTATTTCATGATCTAACGCATTAGGCAGTCTAGAAATGGGATCGAGGCTCTACATTCCCTAAAAATATCAAACCTTGGGAGGCAGCCATGAGGGCATCGTAGAAGCAATTTGAATAAAACGAAGTGGAAAGCTAAAAGGCCAACAAGGGTCTTAAAATCCTCCGCAGATCCATAAGTAACATAGTTCTTTCTTAAAAAGAATTTAAGATACCTGACCTTAATAATTCTAATTTTTTTTTTGTGGCTTTACACTTCTCTAAAAGAGCAAGCCTAGGGATGCCAACCACGACATCTCTCAGGCAAATTTTTCAGAAAAGAGAAGTGGAGGACTTTGAGGCCAACAAGGGTTTCAAAATCCTCCTTGAATCCATGGATAATGAAGAAAACGTGATTCTTCTTTCTTAATCAATTTATTCTTTGATCAAGGGTGTCAGAACGTAGAAAAAATAGGATTTTTGACACTTGTTTCCTTGAACCGTGAACTCAGGGTCACCAGACATAAGGGCATCCTAGAGGAAAATTAGATTAAAAGAGAGGGAGGGTCTCAAAATTTTAGTGGTCCCGATTTCTGAAACCTATCCTTAAGAGTCCTCGACATTATGCTTGTCCTTTATACCTTGTTTTCTATGAAGTTTTCTGTCCCAAGTTATAAAGGCCCCAAGCGATAATGGAGTGTTTACAAAGGTTGCTTGTATTTTATGAATTTTTTTGGAGTTATAGTTGTAACTTTAGTATACACTACAATGCTAGCTATTGATTCCATTCCCCAGAATGCCATAGATCTTTTGAGCATTGTTTCTTTATCCTATCTTGTTTTGGCGAAAGTTACCAAGACCAACATCGCATCATCAATATCTCGTTGCCGACGTCACCATGCTGACGTCAGCTGTTGCCGAAACCCACCAGAACCCATCGGAATCATCTAAATCTTGGTCGGTTTTTCATCCTCTACCATTTTCCCTCTTGAACCATAGCCATCTGAGAACCAAACTCTAGTCTACTAGCTTCGTCTTCTTCCTCTGCCATCTCCACCACCGACAATTGCAGAAACCCTTGCGAGGGTTCCCACTTCAGATCTGCCCCACTCTTTGTAAGAGGCATTGAAATGGGTAAGTGAAGAGCATTTGATGCCTTTTTGACCAGTTGGTGAGGTATCTTGGGTATTTTTGGGCTGCTAGAACTTGTATTGATGTCGCCGAAGCTGTAAATCTCGCCGGAAATCTTCAAATGTTGCCGGAATGTTCCAAAACCTTCTCATCTGGTTCATCAACCCTTAAAACTGGTAACATGTTTTAAAAGCCTAGTTCTCGCAGTTTTTTATGATTGCTATGTGACGGGGATGCCACTTACATGGACATTGGATTCGGACCGCACCGGTTCTATCGGCGTCGGAAGAAACGTAGAGGAAGCCCGAGTACCGTAGCCTCAGAGGAGGAACGGACACAAACCGTGAGGAGATCAACGCTGCATGCGAGGAGAACGGCGCTGCAGAGAACCCTCGCGCGAGCGAGCACTTAAACTTGCTCGAGCGAGCCTCGCGCGAGCGAGCCTTGCTCGAGCGATGATGAAACTCGCGCGAGCGAGCCCGTAAGACGGGATTTCATGCGAAAACTTCCTTTTTGTGTTTCATTAGTATTAGAACTCTTTTATTTTGAACTTAATTATTTGTGGCCTATATATAGAGACTTGTAAAGACTTTTAGTTGTTGATTGAATATTTTGAATGCTTTTATGCTTGAATATTCTTCGCCTGAGATGGGTTTGGTGTGAGGCCAAGGGAGTGATTCCCAAAAGCCATTGTTATCTTCTCTATTCTATTTTCTCCTTTCGATCTGTGTTTACTTCTCTAAACCATAGCCTAATTATTTCCTTTCAAATCCGAAACCTTAAACCTGTTTTGACGCCCTAAACCACCCAAAGCCAATACCCTTTCCAAAACCATAAACCGATCTAAAGCCATAAGCCTTTTACAAACCCTAATTCCCTTTTACAATCCAATTTGGAACCCATGAATCTACATCGGACCGCAGACGAGCACCTAATCCTGGAAAAGCTAGAGTCCTACTCTAGGCTGATCTTGCCTCGACTCTAAAAGTATTTGCGCATCGGACTGGACCCTAACTGAATCTCGTGTGATCTATTCATCAAAATTCTGCAAACCCTAAGGTATCTTAAGATAATTTTGCGATTAAACTTGAATTACTTTATTTAATTTCGGCAAAATCTGCATAAAATCATATTCCGCATTTTAGGGTTACCGTTCCGCGTCAGTTTTAGTATCAGAGCCCTAGGTTTTCTAGGTTAGGGCATCTTTGCTTGTCATATTTACTTTATTGCATTGTTTTTTGTGAGTCCATATTGCATTCCATATTAGAACCCTAATAGACCTTGTGATCACCATGGACTCGAGTGCGATTCTCAATGCCCTTAACGGTATGCGAGAAGAGTTGGGTGCGATTAGTGCACGTCTGAATACCATTGAGCAAGCCCAAACATCCCTAGGAGTTGGTAATGATAGATTACGTGATCGAATCAACCAATTGAAAGCGATGGGTGGGCTGAAAAATCAGCACCAAGAGCGTGAATGCCCTCACTTTGAACGTAATGGTCACCAAGACAATCGGAACCGTAGGGATCTTCGTAGAGATGACTATGACCCTGAAGTTCAACTCCTTAAGAACGTCCGAGTTGAGATTGCGACTTTCGATGGAAGAATGGACCCTACCGTCTTCCTCGATTGGCTTTTTGACATGGACCAACACTTTAATTGGTATGCCATGAATGACGACCGTTGCGTTAGACTTGCGAAAATGAAATTGGTTGGTCAAGCTCGAATTTTCTGGGTCAATGTTGAGCGCATTAGGGTGAACGCGGGTTGTCCTCCCATTACCCATTGGGACGACATGAAGGAACGACTTACTGAGAAGTATGTTCCTTTATCATACCACCAACACCTCCTCGACCAGTGGCAAAATTTACGCCAAGGTGGTATGCCCGTGACCGATTACATTGCCAAATTTGAAGAGTTCATGATGAGGGCAAAAGTATCAGAAGGCCCTGAAATCACTCTCTAGATTCCGCACCGGATTGCGGCTGGATTTGCAAAAAGAATTGATTTCTCACCCTGTAGAAACTCTTGAAAGATACTATGCCGTTGTGCAAGAGATCTAGAACGATATTTGAAAACTACGGTGGTGAAGAGGACCGAGCCACAATATCGCGGTCAACGATCCAGTGAGGGACGATTTAATCCTCCTCCCAAACCTACACAACCCGCCCCTACCAATTCTAGGTTTGAAAAGGGAAAAGGTGTAGTTGGGGAATCCTCAAGGGTTAATTCTCAAATAAAGTGCTATAAATGTCATGGGATGGAACACTATGCCACCCAATGCGCTACGAAAGAACCCCAAAGGACTCTCTTCATTGAGGGAGAGGAGGATGATGATGAGGTAGTGGTTGAAGAGGAAGTATTTGAACCGGTTAGCACACCCAGTGATGAGGAGGGTGATGCTATTGGTCATGCTTTAGTTGTGAGGTGTGCCCTTGCACAGCCTCAACGGGATGAAAAGGATGACTGGCATAGGGAGAACATCTTCCACACCTATGCCAAATTTGGTGAAAAGAATTGTAGGGTCATCGTGGATAGCGGTAGTTGTACTAATGTAATATCCACTCATGCAGTCTGCCGCTTAGGGCTTACACCTGAAGCCCACCCGAGGTCTTATTAAGTCGCATGGGTTAATTCTTCATTCCCGTGTCGAAAAGGTGTCGTGTACCCATTCAGTTAGGTTCTTATTAGGACACCTTATGGTGTGATGTGGTGCCGGTGGATGTGGGCCATATCATTTTGGGAAGGCCGTGGCTCTACGACATGGACGTGACTCTTTCTGGTCGAACAAACATATGCACGTTCATGCATAGGGGCAAAAATATCACTTTACACCCTTTGCCTCCCAAAACACCATCGACCAACACCATAAAAAAGAAGGGCGAGTCTTCTAAGTCCATTAATATTGTGAGCCCTTCTGAGTTCGAGAAAGCGTCGAAATATGAGAGTGTGGTGTACGTAGTTGTCACCGAGAGAGTGCTCCCGAGTCGGTGAGCGAGTGTCCCCAGGAGGTTTAGCCGATTTTAAAAGAGTTTATAGAAGTCTTCCCTGAAGACTTACCAAACGAACTTCCTCCCCTGCGTGATATCCAACACGCAATAGACTTGATTCTTGGATCTACCTTACCGAACCTGCCCCATTATAGGTTGAATCCGGTTGAGCACGCCGAATTAACTCGACAAGTCAATGAGCTCCTTCAGAAGGGGTTCATCCAAGAAAGTCTGAGCCCGTGTGCCGTACCTGCCTACTCACTCCTAAGAAAGATGGTACGTGGCGCATGTGTGTGGATAGCCGTGCGATCAATAAGATTACTGTTAAATATCGGTTTCCCATACCAAGGCTCGATGACATGCTTGATATGATGGTTGGTGCCATGATCTTTTCAAAGATAGACCTTAAGAGTGGCTACCATCAAGTCCGCATCCGCCCCAGAGATGAGTGGAAAACCGCCTTTAAGACTAAAGATGGTCTTTATGAGCGGATGGTCATGCCTTTTGGGCTTTCTAACGCCCTGAGTACCTTCATGCGACTCATGTGTTGTGGCCGTTTCTAGGCAAATTCCTTGTTGTTTATTTCGATTACATCTTGATCTATAGTCACGACAAGGATCAACACTTGACCCACCTTAGGCTGGTTTGTGAAACTCTCAAGGGCGAGAAGTTGTTTGCCAATCTCAAGAAGTGCACTTTCATGCAACCTTACGTTGTCTTCTTGGGATTCATTATCTCGGCCAATGGAATGGTCGCGGATCTCGAAAAGGTTAGAGCCGTTGTGGAGTGGCCCGAACCTAAGAACATACACGGTGTCTGTAGCTTCCATGGTTTGGCTACCTTTTATCGTCGCTTCATCAAAAGCTTTAGCACCATCATGGCCCCAATCACTGATTGCATGAAAAAGGGGTACTTTAAATGGGGCAAAGCGGCGACGAAAACCTTTGCTGAGATCAAACAACGAGTGAGTAGCGCACCTGTCATGCGATTGCCGGACTTTTCCAAAGTCTTTGAAGTCGCATGCGACGCATTGGGTGTAGGTATAGGAGGAGTGCTTAGCCAAGAGGGTCACCCTGTGGCATATTTTAGTGAAAAACTTAATGAGGCGAAGCAAAAATACTCCACCTATGACAAGGAGTTCTATGCGGTCGTTCGATCTCTTTGGTATTGGAAACATTACCTTAGACCGCAAGAATTTGTGTTGTTCTCTGACCATGAAGCCTTACGCTTCCTTGCTTCACAGAAGAAGTTGAACCCAAGGCACGCGAAGTGGGTTGAGTACCTGCAAGGGTTCACATTCGTGTTAAAGCATAAGGCCGGTGTTGAAAATAAGGCCGCTGATGCACTTAGTCGGCGAGTGGTGACTTTGCGCACAATGAGCACCGAGGTCATCGGGGTCGAAAAGTTAAAGGATAAGTACCCCGTGTGCCCAGATTTTGGGGTTGAGTATACTGCTCTCCTTAGTAACCTGACCAGCACACACTTCGTGTACACCATCCAGGATGGGTACTTGTTTAAAGGCAACCGCCTTTGCATCCCTCGCACTTCATTGCGTGACTTTCTCATTTGGGAGTTACATGCTGGAGGGATGGCAGGACATTTTGGGCGTAATAAAACTGTTGCGCTTGTAGAGGATAGGTTCTTTTGAACTAGCCTAATGAGAGATGCCGCTTGGGTTGTTAAGCATTGCCGTACTTGCCAAGTGTCAAAACAGACCAAACAAAATACCGGCTTGTACACCCCGTTACCCGTGCCACACACACTGTGGCAAGACCTCTCTATGGATTTCGTGCTTGGACTTCCTAAGACCCCTAGGAAGCACGACTCCATCTATGTTGTATTGGACCTATTTTCCAAGATGGCCCACTTCATTCCTTGTTCCAAAACCTCCGATGCATCTCATATTGCTAAACTGTTCTTCGCGGAGGTAGTACGCCTTCATGGGTTGCCCAAAACCATTGTGTCTGATAGGGATGTTAAATTTACGAGTTATTTTTGGGAGACACTTTGGCACATGATGGGCACATTGCTCCAATTCTCTACAGCTTACCACCCTCAAACGGATTGGTGCTTTCGGTTTGGCAATCCAATGTCCTATTGGATTCGGATTGCCAAACCGAAAACACCAATAGGACATTGGATTCGGACTGCACCAATTGGTCCAGGGGAATTGACGGGGACGCCAGTTACATGGACATTGGATTCGGACTGCACCGGTTCTATCGATGTCGGAAGAAGCGTAGAGGAAGCCTGAGTACCATAGCCTCAGAGGAGGAACGGACACAAATCGTGAGGAGAACAACGCTGCACGCGAGGAGAACGGCGCTGCAGAGAACCCTTGCGCGAGCGAGTACTTAAACATGCTCGAGCGAGCCTCGCGCAAGCGAGCACTTAAACTCGCTCAAGCGAGCAATCACTTAAACTCGCTCGAGCGATGATAAAACTCGCGCGAGCGAGCCTGTAAGACGGGATTTCATGTGAAAACTTCCTTTTTGTGTTTCATTAGTATTAGAACTCTTTTATTTCGAACTTAATTATTGGTGGCCTATATATAGAGGCTTGTAGACTTTTTAGTTGTTGATTGGATATTTTGAGTGCTTTTATGCTTGAATATTTTTCGCCTAAGATGGGTTTGGTGTGAGGCCAAGGGAGTGATTCCTAAAAGCCATTGTTATCTTCTCTATTCTATTTGCTCCTTTCGATCAGTGTTTGCTTCTCTAAACCATAGCCTAATTGTTTCCTTTCAAATCCAAAACCCTAAACCTGTTTTGAAGCCCTAAACCACCCAAAGCCAATACCCTTTCCAAAACCATAAACCGATCTAAAAGCCATAAACCTTTTACAAACCCTAATTCCCTTTTACAATCCAATTTGGAGCCCGTGAATCTACATCGGACCGTAGACGAGTGCCTAATCTTGGAAAAGCTAGAGTCCTATCTCTAGGTCGATCTTGCCTCTACTCTAAAAGTACTTGCGCATCGGACTGGACCCTACTTGGATCTCGTGTGATCTATTCATCAAAATTCTGCAAACCCTAAGGTATCTTAAGATAATTTTGCGATTAAACTTGAATTACTTTATTTAATTTTGGCAAAATCTGCATAAAATCATATTTCGCATTTTAGGGTTACCGTCCCGCGTCACTGTGAGAGGATGCTTTGAAAATTGTCCTTTGTCATTGAAACATGTTCACTGACGGAGAAAAGTGACTTCAAAGTTTCTAAGCTCAGAGTTATTTATGGAGAGGCGACGACAGTGGAGAGCTAAGGAGATCGACGGGTTGAAGGGAGCGACATGTGGCATTAGGAGGTTGCGCGACTACGAGGGATCTCACAAACCGGGGGTTGGGGGGGGGATTCCAGAGCATATCCGGTTCATCGGAGGTATCCGGATGCTTCCGGTGATGCTTTTTCGGCTAAAGGCAAGAGCGTCGCTTCGATTGTGCTCCAACAAGGGGATTGGATGTGCAACGGCTATGGTAACCTTAATTTAAAAAGAAGGATTCGTGGTCATGGTTGGGGGTGTGATACCCATTGGAGTACCGGAGTTACTATTACTAGTTGCGTTAACGTAAACCCTAGTTTCAGAGGTTGGATGGGCGGTGCTAAGCAGATGGTTATTTCCCAACGACAACAGAGAGACCTTAGCAACAGATGGAACACTGCGGGTAAAAAATTTAAGATGGTGAATCAGCTTTTTAAAGCTCAGGTTTCTGCTACCGGAGTGCAAAGCCTGGGGCAATACGCCGGAGGACCGAGCAGAGTCCACGATATGCCTGAGGGAAACATCCCATGTCAGGGGGAGAGTGGCATGGCAGATCCTGCTCAGGTCCATCCGATTGCTAATGGTGGGGTGAAGCCATGTATGGACTCCTTCTGTGTTACGGTTTCTGGTGAAATTTATGAGGAAAACAAAAAGAAAAATCCTTTGAGGTGGGTCCTTATCACTGTGGATAACTACAAGTTTAACTGCTTAGACATTAAAGAGTATTTACTGAGAATGCTCAGCAAAATACAAAATGGGACTGATTGTATCTAAGCTAGTAAAAGGTTGTTTCCGGCTTGTGTTGTCCGAAGAGCTTTCACTGGCGGCCGAGTTCTTGCACAAGACATGGCCTGGTCGATGGGGGGAGGGGACGAAGGTAAGCTTCTTCAGATGGGCGGAGGATATGTACAAAATCTCCTTGGAAAAGGAAGACGACATTTGGCTACGTATTTACGGATTACCCCCCATACCTGGACCAACGAGGTCCTAAGTACTGTTGGCCGATGGTGCGGAACTTTCCTTGGGACTGATTACCCCACTGCTGCTGGGGAGGACATCCGGTACGCCAGGATTTCGGTGCGCACCACCGACGCCAGCTATATACCAAGGCGGGGAGATGTCTTGATCAATGGGTGTTGCTATCGGTGCTGGATTGAATTGGATCGGAGTAAACATATAACAATTGCTGATCATGGTGTAGTACGACCTGGAGGGATAAGGACTTGTGATACATAAGATCTGATGGTCAGAGCGCACAAAGTTACTCGCGAGGAGCAGGGGGTTGACGGAAAAGGGGAAAGAAGGAAGACGGCGGAGCTCCCAGTATTCCAATGCGCACTGGTCAGGCTCCAATTCGGTAGGTGTACGACAACAGTAACGGATCCCTCCGTCGAGAGGGCCCACTTGTCATGGGGTCACTCTTCTAGCATTAGCAGCTCGTGCGGCACCTAATGCCCGATGCGCTAAGTCAGCCAGTCTCTGATATCAACTGTCATGGGGGCGCGATCCGACGCGCCATCAACCAGCGTGGTGCTTCGCTGCAGCATGCGACGGAGCCAACCAATCCCTCCATCAGACTCTGATACCACCCACCGAGAGGACGGGAACTCCCGCTCGTGGTTACCTTTTTTCCAAGGCCTACCATCCCGATACATCGTGCCCCTTACGACACGCTCGATTGCACTTTCGTGCCATCCTTGGCCTGCTCAAGCTTCACTCTTATGTGCCCTACACAAGTACCTCGCTTTGCAACAGTAAGGGCATGCCGCGCCTCATGCCGTCTCATACCAACATGTCCTGCCGACATACCGAACCAAGCCCACCTCGTGTGCGTTCTGAATTACTAACACATCCATATCTGGCCCTTATGTTGCCGTGCTCTACTGAGTCCCATGCAGCCCTCAAGTGCCCCCGTGAAGTTGCCCAGCTGTATACACCGCGACGCGTTTCCAGGGCCATACTTCAACCTCACCCTGGGTGCCACACGGCATCGCTGCGTTGACGCCCTAGGCCCACCCTTTTAGGCCTAGGAGACACTTGTGCCCCCTCTGGCGACGCAAGGCCCTGTGTGGGTGGAAGGCATTCATCCAACACCTCTCCCACATAGATGGTCTAAATACCATCTATGGGTAAACAACTAAAGGACCTCAAACGTATTGGTTTGACATACTGATGGGGACGCCGACATCGAATATGGACTTTTTTGCGTGTACCGACGTCGGAAGAAGCGAAATGAAAACCAGAAATAGACGAATGAGGCAAAAATTGGCGAAAGAAGAGAAAATTGGAAGAATTAGCCAATTCGATCGATCGAATTGAATTTTCGATCGATCAAATTTTTTCGATCGATCAAAGTCCCATTTCGATCGATCGAATGGTATTGACAGAGTTACAGAGTTCTGGAGTTATATTTCGACCGGTCGAATCATATATTCGATCGATCGAAATGTGAATTCGACCGATTGAATGGCGACGACGATTTTCATAGCAATATGAAATTTCGATCGATCGATTTTCAATTTGATCAATCGAAATTTCAAATCGATTGATCGATTTTCAATTTCGATCGATCGAAATCGCACCGGGTCGTTTTAGTGTTTTAGGAGTTTAATTTCGAACTTTTGTGTTAAGGGTTTATTTGTCTTGTATTTATTAATTGTTTTAGGGTTTTCTTTTATTGAAATGACCCCTATATATGGTCCTTAAGTTGAACAAAATAGTTAGTTATTGATTATGAATGAAAAGAGCTTTTGCTTGTGTGTGCTTGAGATGAGCCTCTACAAAGAGTGATTCTTCTTCCCGAGAAGGGTTTGGTGCGAAGCCAAGGGTGTGAAGCCTGCCAATCTATCTATCTATCTATCTTTTATCTTTGCTTGTGTGATTCTACAACCCCAAATTGACCATCATCCTTGTGAAATCCTAAACCCTAATTGTCCCTGAATCCTTGAATCGATCCGATTCAACAACCGTTGATCCCAACTGAGTTATTAAACCTTTCGCACCAAATACTTAGAGGAAACCAGTGATCCCATCATTGAGTCGTGAGTGCCCTAATCTGGGAAAACCTAGAGTTCTATCTCTAGGATCGATCTACGTTGCAACCTAACGGATCTAGCGCCTGGACTGAACGCTGCCTGAATTATGCGTGATTTTCCCATGGAATACTACGAAAATCCTGAGGTATTCGTTATATTTTGCAAGTTCTATTGTTTAATTTAATTCCAATTTAATTTCAGCAAAATTAATCATTGCATTCACGTAGTTTAGGGTATCGTCCTGCGTCACATACCCCCATGGCACATGCCTCCTGCCTGTGCACACAGTGTCAAGTCCCCCATCAACACACCCATTACTCCTCGCATCGTCCTCCCATGCAACTGTGTCGCATCCTCGCAGCGTGACCACGTCGCCAGGCCCTCATGGCCCCATGTCGTGTGCCCCGCTGGCACCACATGCCGTGCCACCCAAGCACCAAAGTAACGAGTGGTTGTTGTAGAAGGCTCGGGTAGCTACACTGCATTCCCCCGTCACATCCTCCTCCACTCAAAATCGTCAACGTCCTCGTTGACGCAAAGACACTTCTTTATCTCGAATATATCCACACTGGATGCTGCAGTCCTTGAACTCGATGTCTTCATTGCACGCCATTGACGCTCTGTCATTGTATAACAAAGCAGCAAGCCATTGACCTTTCTGTGGTACTAGATAGTTCACTCCCAATTTAGTTCTTAGGTCTGAGTCAACCTGGTTCTTCAGTCACAATGCCCTCACCTCTTAACTAATTCGGGGATGTCGCATGTCCTCTTGGCACCACATCGCGTGCCTCGCTGGCACCACTTAGCTCATTAGTATCATCCCTTCTGGATTGAACTTGACTCTTATACCAAAATGTCACGGGGTCACTCTTCCAGCAGTGTCAGCCCGTGCGGCACTTAACGCCCGATGTGCTAAGTCACCTAGTCTCTGATACCAACTGTCACGGGGGCGTGCTCCGACGCGCCATCAACCCGCGCGCTGCTTCACTGCAATATGCGACGAAGCTAATCAATTCCTCCATCAAGCTCTGATGCCACCCGCCGAGAAGACGGGAACTCCTGCTCGTGGTTACCTTCTTTCCAAGGCCTACCATCCCGATACATCGTGCCCCTTACGACACGCTCGATTTCACTTCCGTGGCATGCTTGGCCTGCTCAAGCTTCACTCTTGTGTGCCCTGCACAAGTACCTCACTTTGCAACAGTAAGGGCATGCCGCGCCTCATGCCGTCTCATACCAACATGTCCTGCCGACATACCGAACCAAGCCCACCTCGTGTGCGTTCCAAATTACTAACACACGTCCATATCTGGCCCTTATGCTGCCGTGCTCTACTGAGTCCCATGCAGCCCTCAAGTGCCCCCGTGAAGTTGCCCAATTGTATACACAGTGACGCGTAGTCCAGGGCCATATTTCAACCTCACCTTGGGTACCACATCACATCGCTGCGTCGACGTCCTAGGCCCTCCCTTTCAGGCCTAGGAGACACTTGTGCCTTCTCTGGCGACGCAAGGCCCCGTGTGGGTGGAAGACATTCATCCAATACCTCTCTCACATAGATGGTCCAAACACTATCTATGGGTAAACAACTAAAGGACCTCAAACGTATTGGTTTGACATACCCCCATGGCACACGCCTCTTGCGCGTGGCACACAGTGTCAAGTCCCCCACCAACACGCCCATTACTCCTTGCATCGTCCTCCTCCCATGCGACTGTGTCGCGTCCTCGCAGCGCGACCACGTCGTTAGGCCCTCATGGCCCCATGTCGCGTGTCCCGCTGACACCACATGCCGTGCTGCCCAGGCACCAAAGTAACGAGTGGTTGTTGTAGAAGACTCGGGTAGCTATGCTGCGTTCCTCCGTCACACACTGCTCGATCGAATCCTTGTGGCATGGTAAAATGGACCAAAAGGCATAAATGCTGATGGACTGATGGAAAAAGGCTTTTTCTGATGCCAAACAAGTGCCTGAAGAACACAAAGACAAGGGGAAGATTTATTTCCAGGTGCGAGATAAGATTGGACAAAAGAAAGATTTCGAGGGAAGGGACATATCGAAGTCGAAGTGGGAAACGAGGAGCATGTATTTATGGCTTCGTCTTCCAAGGACACGTGGTGGACGGAAGGGTAAGGAATAGGATGCGGATATGAAAGCGGACAGTGTGCTGAAGGGACGTCGGTGGGCCCCATTACAAACCCAATGCGACAAATCAGTTGTGGGACGGATACACCGCAATTCAATGTGCACACGGAGTTTTGTGCAGACTGTGGAAAGGATGTCCCTGACGGAGGATCTTGACGGGTTTTGCAATCGATGCGGCTGGCGCCGAGTCTCACGTGAGTCGCACAAACAACAACGACGGTGTACGATTGGATGGAGTCGTTGATTGCAGGGATTCTAACTTTGACTTGTGGCCCACTGGATCATGGGCCAAAGAAGATGAGCCTATGAATGGACGTGGGCTCCCTTACGGCCTGTCTCTTTTGGTGATTCTGTTAATCAGTCTGGGCCTTTAGGGCCTGGGTTGAATAAATGTTTTACTATTTTTTTACGGGTATTGAGTGCAGATGTAGCGAGACTGCATGCAGGTCCGACTATAACCAATACACCCCATCGTGTCAGGTCCCAAACGAAATGCTAAGGAACGCGACGTTCAGGTGTGCTTCGAATGAATCCGATACTATTGAACAATTCACTTTTGAAGGTGACTCCACTTAGGCTATGAATATTGGGCAGATGACGCTGGATGGGGAAAGATTGATTATGCTGGGGTAAACTTTGGGCGTCTCTTTTAAGGATAATCATAAAGGCTTCTTGAAAATTTATACTGATATTCTTGAAAGGGGGAAGCAGATGTCGATGGCTGAACGGGGGAAAGGGAAAAAGGTTTAGGTTAGAGCCCGATGGGGGGCTATTTTATTCAAGACACAGAAAGGGACACAGAAGAGTTAATTCGAAAGGAGGAGAGGATTATCGTGGGAATTGCCTTGAGGGGAGCTCGGGGATGGGATGTTAACGGTTTTTGGCTGGTGGGTGGTCATCTATGTTGTTGCTTATGAAGTTTTTAAATTGGAATGTGAGAGGTCTGGGAGATCAGGATAAAAGGGCGTTGGTCAAATCGTTTATTAGAGGTCAGAATCCCGAGGTTATTGGGCTACAAGAGATAAAGTGGGAAGTGGTGAATGATGCTAAGGTTTGCTCTATTGTTGGTGCTAGTACTTGAGACTGGTTGGTGCTAGAGGCGGACAAAACAAAGGGTGGAATTGTGTTGGCTTGGGATACCAACTGTTTTCAGCTGATGGACGCAGAGATAGGGAACTTTTTGGTTGCAACCCTCATCCAGGATACCAGGAATGGGAAGCAGTGGGTGGCCATCACTGTTTATGGTCCTACGGTCAATAGACTCAGAAAGGAATTCTTCTTTGAATTAAGTGCCATAATCAATAAGTGAGATTTCCCTACCTGTATTAGGGGGGGGGGACGTTAATGCTCTCTGTATCGTGGAGGAGAAAAACAGAGGTTCGATTGATCATACAACCAAAGATCTTTTCTTGGAGTGTGTGTCGCAAGCTATGTCGTATGATATGGGAATGACCCGGGGGGGGGTGGTTTACATGGACACACGGATAGGGTGATCCCATTATTTGTAGACTAGACAGATTTTTATGCGGGGTTGAATTCTTAGATATGATGAATGATCCGATTGTTCAAGTCTGGATTACCACTATCTCTGATCATAAACCGATTGTGCTGGTGTGCAACGAGATCCATAGTATGGGCGTCGGTTCTGGACTGTTTAGATTTGACAACATGTGGCTTCAGAATGAGGAGTTCATAGAGAAGCTTCAGGGGTAGTGAAATCACGACATTGTCACTGGTACGACGTCGTATATCTTTACGTCTAAATTGAAGAATTTGAAAGCAAAGATAAAGGGGTGGAACAAAGACAACTTTGGGCAAATGGGTTGGATGAAAGAAAAGATTTTAGCCGAAATAGCGGTCCTTGATTGGATGGAAGAAAGCTTACAGCTAATTGAGGAAGATAGAGAAATCAGGTTGGCGCTAAAGATGGTTTACAATAGGAAAGTGTCGGAGGAGGAACAATTTTGGCGACAGAAAGCTAAAGTTCACTGGTTGCATGAAGGGGACAAAAATACAAAATTCTTCCATTCGGTTGCTAACAGAAGAAGGAAACATAATTGGATCTCGACCATCGATATTAATGGGATAAGGTATGCTGAACCTACAAAGGTGCAGAGGCATATTGTCGAGTTTTATAAGCAGTTGTATTCGTCGGAAGAGGTGCGCAGATCACTGCTAGATGGCATTCCCTTCAGTTCCATTGACCCGGAAAAAGCAAGGGAACTTGAAAGAATGTTCACAGAGGAGGAAGTGAAGGAAGCCATGGAGAAGCTGGGAAACAACAAATCTCCGGGCCCGGATGGTTCACGATGGAATTCTTTAAATTGTGTTGGGGTGTTAT
The DNA here is from genome assembly GCA_021018995.1 of Chloranthus sessilifolius. Taxonomy (NCBI): domain Eukaryota; kingdom Viridiplantae; phylum Streptophyta; class Magnoliopsida; order Chloranthales; family Chloranthaceae; genus Chloranthus; species Chloranthus sessilifolius. Next base: position 195,363,635 of record CM037584.1, read on the forward strand.
AGGTGCAGATTTCATGGCTTTTTTGGGCTAGTTTTATGCCTCAGGGAACTTGGCCAAGAGTATTAATTTGACGTTTATTGCTCTCCTTTTGAAATGTGTAGGGGCTACCAACATTGCAGACTTCTGTCTCATCAGCCTTACGGGGTGTGCATACAAGATTGTCGATAAAGTGTTGGCGAATCCCTTTAACAGAGTCATCAACTTGCTCATTTCTAACTTGCAAGGGGCTTTCATCCCAGATAGACAATTGTTGGATATAGCAGATACGACGGTTGTAACTATTGATTTGGTGAAAAAGCGAAAGGAGAAGGGATGGATCTTTAAAATAGATATGGAAGAGGCTTACGATAGGGTCCAGTGGGAATTTCTTGATTATGTGCTCTATAGAATGGGGGTTGGCGAGGTTTGGAGGAAATGGATGAAAGGGTGTTATGCGTCAGTCTGACTGTTGGTGCTTATTGACGGGACTCCGTATGGGTACTTTAGGAGTAAGAGAAGGCTCAGACAGGAAGACCCGATGTCGCCTATGCCGTTCAATTGTGTTGGGGAGGCGCTAGACAAATTATTGAAGAGGGCGAAAGAGTTAAATCTGATCACGGGGTTTAGCGTGGCAGATAACGGTTCGACGATTACTTATTTACAGTATGCCGATGAAACTATGGCCTTCTGCAACGGAAGTCAGGGGACAGGGGATGCTAAAGTCATTGCAATTTTGCTGGTGATATTTGAAGGGGTGTCAGGTAAGAGAATTAACTTGCATAAGTCGAGCTTGGTGGCAATCAATATGTCCAACGAAGGCACGGATAGGGTGGTGACGAAAGTCGGGTGTAGAAAAGACAACTTGCCAATTACGTATCTCGAAATCCCTTTGGGAATCGGGAAGTGCAGAGCGAGAAGATGGGAGATAGTGGTGCAGAGATTCCAAAAAAGGCTTGCTATGTGGAAAAGTAAGCTGCTCAACAATGGGGGAAGATTAACCCTCATAAAGTCAACGTTTGTGTATATTCCTGTGTTTATGATGTCTATTTTTATGGCCCCGCTTAGTATCATGAAGAAATTAGAGAAGATTGTCAGAGGCTTTATGTGGGAGGGAAGTGGGGATCGAAAGAGATTACATCTTGTCAAATGGGCTGAGTGTTGCAAGAATAAGGAAAAGGGGGTTTTGGAATTAGAAGATTACGGCTTGTGAATAAAGCTCTTCTCGCCAAGTGGCTATGGAGGATTGAAGAAGAAAGAGAAAGGGGTAAAATGTGGTGGCAGGTGATTTCGAGCAAATATGAGGTGCCGGAAGAGGCTTGGAATTATAATTCCACTTCTAGGCACGACTCACCTTGGTGGAAGGAAGTGAAGGAATGCAGGCATGAGCTACAGAATGGGATCATTTACAGTTGAGGCGATGGTCGGTGGATCAGATTTTGGAAGGACAGATGGGTCAGAGAACAAACTCTTCAAGCTACGTTTCCTATGATTTATATGCTCTCGGATTCGAAGGAAGCAACCATCAACAATTTTGTGCAGATGGAAGACGAGATTCCGGTTTGGAAGGTTCTCACTCGACGAAACCTTAGAGATTGGGAAATGGACAAGTTCTGGAGTCTGATGGCTCTCATTACAGGGATGGCTCCAAATGCGACCAATACAGACCATAGGATATGGAAGCATTCTATTAAACGGAATTTCTCGGTGAGATCATTCTATAATCAACTGTTGAGTCACGAGAGGACCCATAGTAATACCAAGTGGTGGTCCGGTTTCAGGAGGACCAAGATCTCTCCTAAGATAAAATTCTTTGCTTTGACGGTAGTGAGGGGGAGGATTCTTACTAGAGATCAGTTGATTAGGAGAAACATTCCTGTTCGAAACAAGTGCCTCCTCTGTATGAGGGAGAGGGAATCAGTGGCACATATCCTATTACACTGCTCATTTGCGCGAACGATTTGGTATAAGATTTTTAACATCTTTAATGTTAAATGAGTCCTTCCGTTCTGGCCAGGGCAAATGATGGAAATGTCGAAGGAAGTTAGTGTCGATGACCATAGGAAAGAGCTATGGCCCCTCACCGTGTATGCAGTATTCTGAGCTATTTGGGTGGAGAGAAATAATCGAGTATTCAGATGAAAGGCCAAACCATTTATGATGGTTATCCGTGATATTCGAGACTTGGTGATTAGCTGGAATGCTGCCAAGATGACCGAATTTAATGATTGATGTCAGCATTTCATGATGTTGTGGGAATGCTGCTGTACATGGTTTCCCGAGGGCTGATTTCGTAGCGATGGGGGTTCAGGATGTCGCGAACCTGCTTGGGTCCCTGACTAAAAGCTTTTTGGGGGGTCTCTTTGTTTGGGTAGTTCCTTACTACCCACCAAGGTATGTATCTCCTTTCTGTTTTGTTTTAATATATTATAACTTTGTTATCGTCTAAAATAAAAATAAAAATTTAGGATACACTACGTAATTTCCCAAATTCATACCTACTGGATTGTATTTGAACAGCATCCATAGTCGAGGACCTTCTGATAACCAATCTGTAATCCATATATATATATATATATATATATATATATATATATATATATATATATATAGAGTAGGAAAAGAGCTGATGGAAGTCAACTTACTTTGGATGTGTATAATTTTGTGTGGGTGTGCATAAATTATAAGAATATTTCCTATGATTGTTTCCCCCAATCCATGTAATAAGCATGGCAGTATAAACACTTCTCTTCTAATTCATGATATAAATTGTATTACATACTTACTTGAGAATTCTCTTTTAATTGTATTGATATATATTAGTAAGCTAAACTTTGGGAGTTTGCTTATGTATTAACCATTGCTTGAATTTTACTTTTAATTCATTTCATCTTCTTTTCTCTTCACTGTTGCTTATTTTGACGACAGGAACATAAATGCATCACTCTTAACTGGTCCTTTGCAAAAGCAATTGTGGCTGTGAGAAGTGCGACTGATTTCATTTATCTACTACACATGCTTCTTCAGGTCAGCCATGGCTACTTGTGTTGTTTCAGTATATGATTATTTAATGAGGATTTTCCATTATCAGTTGCTTCATGGCATTACAATTTTGTTTGGGTAGGTTTCATGGCATTTTAATCTGATCAACATTTCTGAATCATGTTAGTAGGAGAAAAGATATAGAGATAAGGATGTTATTGGTGGTGTGTCAATAGGATTTATGATTGGTGTGCTAGGCATTTTAATGTAAGTGTGGGTTTGTTAGTATATTTAGGGGTGTCACTAACACTTTGGAAGTGATATATATATATATATATATATATGTCTGTGTGTGTGTGTGTGTGTTTGTGTGAATGAAAAAAACGGGTACTATTTTCTCCCATCTCTTTCTTTTGTTTCCCCTTCTTCTTCCTTCTTATTTCTCTAATCTCCACTAACCCTAAGCTTCACTAAGACTAAGTTGGTATCAGAGCATAATCAACCTTGGACTTGTCCCGATCTGACATCAGCAGTAATCTAAGCTGATGTCAGCACTAGGTCAAGATACTGGATCAGAAGCAATATGGTATTCTCAGATCTTTTTAATTGGATGATTGCCGATGGAGTTTCGATGCAAACCTGATTCCTATTCTATGAAGTCACGATGAAGGTGACATGTTCTTCTATGCGTGCGAGGGTTATTGCTATGCAGCTGTAACAATTCATTGACTGCTTAATGAATATGTTAGACTTGTGGAATGTGATGCAGTTTGTTGATCATTGACTGATTCGATTCTTTGGATCTGAATTTGATTTTATTATTGGGGTGCAGATTTTCATGTGTTGTGGCAGTTGTATTGTTATGTAGGTTCTGATTGGGCGGTCTGCACGTTAGTGTATGGTGCTGCAGCTGGTGATATATTTCTATGTATATGGCTGTGATATGCTTGCTCACAAGATATTTGATGAAATGCTCGTAAGGAAGTGTTGGTGCTATCTACTTTGCATTGATGCTTGACTGTTTTGTTGGCACAACACTGGTTTGTTTAATCTTGGATTGATATTTTGTTTGCACAACACTGGTTTGTTTAATCTTGGATTGATATTTTGTTGGTGCGACACTGGTTTGGTGCAGTGTTTGGCACTGTTTTTTGGTGTTGGTTTGGTACAGTTTTGGTGCTGTTTGTTATACTGATTTGGTGCCTTTTTTGTGCTGGTTTGGTACTATTTCGATGCTGTTTTGTTGTTATTTTATAGACAGTTTTGTGCCACATATTGTGGGTAGGATTGTGGCTGCATAGTGGTGATTGTAACTGTGGACTGTAGGCGTTTGAGGTAATATCTATATAAACAAGTGGTGCCGACTTGTTGAGGATACAAAATATTTATAGAAATGCCTGTGTAGGCTTATGTTATTGCAGTAATGCAGCCTAGTGTGGTGTTGTGGTATCACAACTGTCGAAGATCATTAAGTGATAATTGGTGGTAGATGCTCAGTGATAGAGCTGGAAAATTGATTCCATGTCTTAGGTGCTAAGAGTAGTGCGATTAGAGCCGCCCATATCTCCAACTCTCATGGTACCATTTGGTTGACTCCAGGGCCACAAATTATATGACAGGTTCATCCTCAATGTTCCAATTATTATCACATATGCCTAACCAGTGTAACATTCGAGTTGCCGACAGGTCTCTAATTTTTATTGTTGGTAAAGGGAATATTCATGACGACTCTCCTTCTTTAAATTCATCTTTATATGTTCCTAACATGCCTCCTAACCTTCTTTCTGTCAGTGGTCTTACAAAAACTTTAAATTGTGGTGTCTCATTTTTTGCTTCCCATTGTATTTTTCAGGATTTGTCAACAGGAAGGTGATTGGTTATGGTCTAGAGAGCCGAGGCCCGTATATATTTGAAGGACCAAGAGTTAGTGCTAATCAAAGTATTCAGGGATCTATTACTGCAGCCACCACCACTGTTAGGGAGATTGAGTTGTGGCATGCACTGTGTGGACATGTCCCTTTACAAGGTTGCAAATGTTATTCTTAAAAAAATTCAAGGATGTTGACAGTGTCCCCTTCAAATGTGCAGTGTGAGATGAAAAAACATATATGTATTCCATATTCTTTGAGTGGTAATAAGAGCAGTACACCTTTTGAGATTGTACACTCTGATGTGTGGCGCCTTCACCTGTCACCTCTCTTTTTTGGGTTCTGTTATTTCGTGTCATTTATTAATGATTGTACCCATCTTACCACCCTATACATGATGAAGACCAAAGATGAAGTTGCCTTCATCTTTCCCACGTCTCATAAACTCATTCAAACCCAATTTAATGCATTAGTGAAGATCCTTACGTCTAATAATGGGGGAAATATACTCCCCTATTCTTCAATCTTACCTAGCAATATGGTGTAGAGTGGCAAACTTTGTGTCCATATACCCCTCAACTAAATAGGATAGCTGAGAGAAAAAACTGCTACTTGTTGAAAGTTGCTAGGGCATTCTTAATTTGAAGAAATATTCTCAGAAATTTTTGGAGTGAAGCAGTGCTCATTTTTGGAGTGAAGCAGTGCTCACTGCATGTTCTCTTATTAACCGAATACCCATACAAGTCCTCTAAGGGGAAGGCTAGTCCCTCCTAAAATCTTTGATTCCTTATATTTTTCCCAAATCCCAGATATTCATCGTTACAAGTTGAGTGCCAAATCCGTCAGGTGTATCTTTGTTGGGTACCCTCCATCACAGAAAGTGTACAAGATGTATGATACGCTCACTAGGAAGGAGTTTATCTCCATGGATGTGACCTTTTTTTAGGATACTCCCTTCTCCAGATCTCAAGGAGAGAGTTCTAGGTGCTCTCTTGAGGGGGAGAATGGTGTGAGGATGGAATGGAGCCCTGGTGTACTTCTCTACCATGGATGTGAGAAGATCAAGATGAAGAGCAAAGGCAACCCCAAGTTGATCTGTTTGGGAAACTAATTCAAGGAAAATTATTTGTGAGGAAGTTGTGGCTGTCCAAGACAAAGTTCTGGAAGTGCCTCCATCTCAGGCCACTGATCATGAATCTTCCCTCGAGACTGACCCCTCCTCTGATATTGATCTTCCTGTTTTTCAGTGTAAAGGTACTACACATCCTATCGAGAAATTTGTTTCCTACAAAATCTTATCTGTTTCCCATTTCGATTTTGTCCAATCATTGGATTATATTCCTGTACCTAATTTTGTGTCTGAACCCATATTTCAACCCCAATGGGAAAAGGCTGTGGTGCAGGAAATGGAAACATTAGAACATACCCGGACATGACATATTGTTGATCTTCCTCTAGGAAAGAAAGTAGTAGGATGCAAATGGGTCTACACTGTGAAGTATAGTCCTAATGGGACCATTGAGAGATATAAAGCAAGATTAGTTGCAAGGGGGGGTTCACCCAAACACAAGGAGTTGACTATGGAAAAAACTTTGCACCTGTTGCCAACTGAAGAGAAAGCATGATCGTCTTAAAACTTGTGACAACCAACCAAGTCCCAACAAGTTTCCTTCAGGTGCCGCTTTCTACCATAGTGAGGGAACTTTAATTTCTCTTTTTCTTCATGGGACATGCCACCACGACCACATTCTCCTCTTCTATTGATTCTACCACCTCCATGATGAAATTTAGAGGAGGAAGGAGGTGGAATGCTCGTGTACCTCAAGAGAAAAATTCATCAATTAATGTCTACTTTGCTTGTTTCTTGTTCGAGAATGCAAGCACGAACATTCTCATGTACGTGAACTCTCACCAACACATCATGATTTTCTAGTGACAAATTTCGTTTTCGGCAATATTTTGGTGAGAGGTCGTTTCGGTTCTTTTCAAATAAATTTTGGGAACCTTTCCGGAAAATTTCAGGGATTAAAATTAAATGTAAAAAATATATTTTAATTTTATAAATGTATATTAGCATAATTTAAGTAAAACAATAAAAATAAATAAACAATAGATATGTGATGCATCACAAATTCACAATTGACAAATCGATATTCGACAACAACAATCATTATAATTTTTTTTTTTTGATCGGTAAAAAGGGATTATATTGAAAAACCAGCAAGATGCTGGACGAAGCAATACAACAGAGCCTAAAAGAAGGCCACCAAACCAACCAAAGGATGCAACAACACATAAAAAGAAAACACACACACCCCTCACAGCTACCACACCAGCTCCGAAAAGTGTTAGCCAGGATCCCAAGGCTTGTATGACAAATTAGAGCCAGCAGATAACCAAAGCGAAACAAGGTCTTTGGCTGCCTTAACGATGAACCCCATCGGTTTCTTTTTTTGCTCAAAAATCCGCAGATTCCTTTCTTTCCATATACTCCAAATAATAGCAAAGAAAGTCACTCCCCAAGTATGAGATAGCTGCTCTTCCAAGTCAACCGCACACGAGGGTAGGTAACTATCGTAAGGGCTAGCAGTCATGACCCACTTCAAGTCACATAAATTTAAGACAATGCCCCAGATCTCGAAGGCCACTGCGTAATAGAAGAAAAGATGTGCTGCCGACTCCTCCTCCCTAGAACACATAACACAACAGTTAATGATATTCCTCCTCCGCCAGACGAGAAAATCCATCGTAACCAATTTCTCTTTGAATAAGCACCAGGTGAAGAATTTGATCTTAAGTGGAATATTAATCTTCCACTGCGATGCTCCTTAGAATTTGATAAGCGGTCTACGTGTCAACATCCGATAGTACGATTTGACACTGAACATACCATTTTTACTCTGGCCCCAAATTCGTCCGTCTTGGTGCTGAGAATTCGGCTTCATCTCGTATAGTTTCTGCATAAGTCTTGTGAATTCATCTTCTTCATCAATGCACAGATAACGGCGGGTAACCACCTCCCACAGTCTGGCCCCACTGACTGTGGACGCATAATCAGTAATCCGACCTGTAGAATTCCGAGATATAGAATACACCCCCTGAAACAGCTCACTAAGTTTCCCCTCCTGTATCCAAATGTTGTCCCAGAACTGAATCCGAGTGCCACACCCCCAGTTGAAGCGGATCCCTTTAGAGAAATGCTTCCAGGTACTACATATGACTTTTCACCAGGTAGAAGAATCTCTAGCAACATAGGTATTAACACCCTAGTTGAAAATAGCCGGACCATATTTCTCTATCAGCACCTTCCTCCATAAGCTGTCCGCTTCATCCGTATTTCCGACATGCCAAAACCATTTCCCTAACAGGGCAATATTAGTCCATTTCATGCTGCGGATTCCCAATCCTCCACCGGAAGAAGACAAGTGTCCCAGTTGACAAGATGGTACTTTTTTTCCAAACCCAACCCTTCCCACAGGAAGTTACGTTGGATTTGATCGATTCGGCGGAGGACCCCGATCGGGCACTTATACATAGACATGTAGAAGATAGGTAGGCTTGACTAAACAAACTTAAGCAAGATCAGCCTTCCACCACTACTGAGAAATTTCCCTTTCCAGATTGATAACCGCTGTTGAAAACGTTCAATCACCGGCTCCCAAGAGCTAACAGTCGGTTTCCATAGACCTAAAGGCAGGCCCAGACATTTGATTGGTAGCTCTTGATTGTCATAGTTGACCGTAGAAGCCAGCTCCTGAACAATAGAATTATTGATTTGAATGCCCGTTACCTTGGATTTGTGGGAGTTAATGCGTTGCCCCGAAACCGCCTTAAACACTCCAAGAATCTCCACCAAAATTTTGAACTCTTTGACATTAGCATTACCAAAGCAAAGAGTGTCATCAGCAAATTAGAGAATGGCGATAGAACGATCGAAAGCTCCAACTCTGATTCCGAAAATAAGATTGAGCTCACCGGCACGAGAGATGAGAGCCGCAAGCGCTTCATCCATCAGATTGTAGAGGAAGGGGGATAGAGGGTCTCCCTGACGTAAGCCACATGAACTTTTGAAATAACCCGCCGGTGAACCATTAATAAGCACGGAGAACCATGGAGTAGAGTAGCACCCCCGCATCCAACTTCTCCACTTAACTCCAAACCCGAACCTGCAAAGCATGTAGTCCAGGCCGTACCAGCTGATGTGATCGTACGCCTTTTCCATATCAACCTTCCAAAGAGCTGCTGGAACCTTATCGGAGTGAGCCGAATGAATGATCTCGTGAGCCACTGCCACCTGATCCACCAGTTGTCTTCCCTTAACAAAGGCCCCTTGCGAATCAGAGATCAATTTCCCCAATAATGACCGTAGTCGATTGGCAAGCACCTTAGCTAAGATCTTGTATAGACAATTAATGAGGCAAATCGGGCGGAAATTAGTGAGGTCCTGGGCCCCATCTTTTTTAGGGATGAGAGTGATGAACGTGGAGTTGAGGCTGTGACCAATAATGGCGTTATTGTGGAATTCGTGGAACACTTCCATCAGTTCCTCATTGAGCACCGACCAGAAAGCCCGAAAGAACTCCAAGGTAAAGCCATCAGGCCCCGACGATTTGTTCTTCCCCCCCTTCTTTATAGCAGTCCAAACCTCCTCAACTTGAAACGGGGTCTTGATCTCAACACTGTCTTCAGCCACAATCGAGTTTAAAGGGACGCCATCCAGTTCAGGCCGTAAGAAGCCTTCATCCGCATACAACTTCGTGTAAAACCGGACCACGTGCTCCCGAATCTGTTTGTAGCCTACAAATGACTCCCCCTCAATAGTCACTGAGCCTAAGTAGTTTGTTTTATTCCCAGCATTTGTGACAGCATGAAAGAATTTTTTGTTTTGGTCGTCTCCTTTCAGCCACCGGACCTTCGCCTTTTGCTTCCAAGCTACCTCCTCTGCTCTAGCTATCGAGTTGTTAGCATGTTTTTCTGATCCCATTCTTCACGCTCACTAATAGTGAGTTCCCTATTTTCCTCCCAGTCATCGAGTTCCGACAACCGTGAGAGAAGGGCTTCTTTGTTAGTATTTAGATTCCCAAACTCCACTTTATTCCATTCAATGGCTCTTTTTTTAATCCAATTTAATTTCGATATAAATCGGTATGCTGCCGTGCCACTCAGATTGGTTTCTCCACCAAACGGGAACCACATCACAAAAGCGATCATCCAACAACCACATATTCTCAAACCTGAAAGGGCTCGGTCCGTGCCCCCTAGCCTCACAAGTCAGCAGCACCGAGCGATGGTCAAGTCGCCCTTGGTAGGCATTCGAGCCTGGCAGCCGGAAACATCCCCATCCAGTCGCCATTACACAAAGATCGGTCCAATCTGCTGAGAGAGGGACGATCTTGGAGATTCGACCAAGTGAAGCGGGATCCGGTAAGCAGGACATCCTCCAAAGCCCAATCAGAAATCCAAGTATTGTAATTCGTCATCACCACCACATCAGGCGGCCCTCTTTTTTTTCGTGACCCCATCTGATCGCATTGAAGTCCCCTCCCAAACAGATCGGGTAATCCCACCTGGCTATCACCCCATTCAATTTGTCTCAGAAATCCCCCCGAAGAGACGCATCTGTCGGCTCATAAATGCCGGAGAACGTCCAACATTTACCATTATCTTTGTTTCGAAGAACCACCGAGGCAGAGAAAATGCCCACCTCTTCGTCAATCTTCTCGAAGAGAGACTATCTCCCCGCCACAAGGATACCGCCCGACCACACGAATCAACTCCAATCCAGTTCCAATCCTTTCCAGATAGGACTAAGGTGACTTTGCGTCCATCAGAAGAACCCCATTTTGTCTCTTGGAGAGTAATAACAGCCAGTCGGGCGTAGTGAATAAGACCCTTGACTCCCGCACGCTTCGATTCATCACAAATACCCCTCACATTCCAGGAGAGCATCTTCATGGAAGAAAACTAGCAAGGACCCACCCAAAAACCGAGATGTAAATCAGACATCCCCCAAGCCCCTCCCGTCCGTCATCCCCCATTGCAGTCGCGCGAGTTCGTGCGCACCAGACTGCCGTTTCTTCCTATCAGCACTGCGAGCCACCACAATAGACTGGAAAACTTCCCACAAAGCCTCCTCCGAGCCTTTGAAGCCCATACCGAGTTGATGACCCATCCGGATTAGGTTGTCAATGTTGGCCGAGACGCCCAAGTCGTCAACGTGGCAAGACCCTCCCTGAGAAACTTCAAGACTCAGCTCTGAGGGACCATGGTTGTCCATGATATCCGAAAGGAAAAGCATTTCCTCCAAGGGAGGGGGAGAGGGGATATTAGATCCTAGCATACTGAGGTTCTCCACAGTAGAGCAAGAAGCCCCATTCCCGTCCTTTAGCTCCTGAAAGACCCAGTCCTCGTCGGCCCGGTTCTCCTGATCCATTTAAGCCCGCCCATTAAAGACGAGCCAACCCGCAACCGGACCAAATACGGGGCGCATAAAGATCCCCAGTCGGCTCGGCTCGTAATATGGACAACTGTCACGTGGCCCTCCTTGCCCATAAGCCCGCCACGTGTTGGATTGGGGGTTAGCGCAGTTCCCATCCAGCTTCTATTCTTAGAGGCACCACAAGTCAACTTCCGTGCAAGAGGAGAATCAAAGAGCTGTCATGTCGCGATCTTAGCCTTGTTCAACACACGAGGCCTACCACGTGTCGCCCATCCAGCAAGGCACGCCTTGGAAGTCGGATATAAAACCTTCCTCTTTTAGAGGTAAACTTTGAATCCTTTGGTCGTTCCTCTGCATATTTCCTTAGAAGTTACGATCCGAGCTTCCATTTCCATGGGATCCCATCCAGCACCATAGTCGGTGTACCCGAATGGCAGAGGGCGACAGTTGTAACGTTAATTGAGAAAGGAGGCGACATAACCGCTGACAGTTGGTACAGTTGATCTCACCAGAACTTGAGGAAGCATCAACTGGCGGACGGACGGAACCCACTCGGACTCCCTCCGTCGCTCTCCAGGCCACGCCGATCCATCTCCACCCGCACACCCTCCTTACCAGAGAAGTTGGAGCTCCCCTCCTAAATAGACTTCTCCAAAGCTTCCGACGAGAGAGCATGAGCGAGCCGGAGCATCCGAGGGGCAATGCAGTCCCCAACTAGCGAGGCTGGCCAACGAAGAGGACCCAGGTCGAGCGACAGGTCCGAGGCCGAGCTCCCCTCTGCACATGGTGCCGGCCTCTGACTGGGCGAAACCATTCCATTTTCGAATGAATAGGGGAACGGTTGAACTATTACTACTGGAGAATCGGCGATGTTGACATCGGAGATCCTAGACCCCAGAGCAGCTTCAACTGACTAATGCTTGATGACAATCCGCTCCAACCAAGCGATTTCTATAAAGAGTTGACAACTTTGGCCGCCAATCCACACTTCGACATGCCAGTCGATGATGACGGATTCTCGGACATGGTCTCAGATCCCGTGAGATCGATCGAGCGACGATTCGACTGAATGAAGCGCTCACACCAGTTCCCGATCCCTTGGAACACCTCCGGGGACCACGCATGAATCGGTAGACTGAAAATGTGAATCCAAACCCCCTCATTCTCCCTCTGAACTTGTAAATCACCCACTTTAGGATCCCAAGGTCCACATTCAACCGGACAACATGAATGTAAAAATGTTTTTTGAGACAAATCTCCATAGCACCTTTCTCGGATCCGAATCGAAGTTAGAACTTAGAAGATGTAATCGAGGATACCGTTGGTCTTTCTGTAAAACTCCAGTTGTCATAAATCCATCTATGTAAAGAATACGATGATAATGCATCTTTATTGGCAAAAATGACCACCCAAAAGTGACGAAGGTTAACAGCGAGTGAGCGGAATTGAGCGAGGTCAAAACCGAGTGGTCCGGATCGAGAGGAACCACCCAGAGAAGAGGGCCCACTCGAAAGCGAAACGGTCGTATGCTGACTCACAACGTTGGCGTTAGACGGAATGGGTCGGTGGTCAAACATCTTCTTAGAAGGCATGATCACCGGACGGTTGTTCATCCTAACAATCGACCACCCTCGCTTAACGTCACATAGTTGAGACACATTCAGTATGACCTGCTTCCCATTCCTCGACATGGGAATCTGATCAACGGCGAATTTAACAGTCCTCCCCTGTGTTCGGGCGACGTCGCAGCCATGACGGTGGCATACAGAGCGACGACGAAAATTGACGTTGCGGCACCGGCCGCAAATCCAATCACCGACCCTGAGCACAAGGCAAGGCTTCTCCATGCCGGCCATGAGTTTCTGGGCGATTTCTTTGCTCGGTATATCAACAATCATTATAATAAAAGCACTGCACTAGAAGTGATGAAAATTAAAATAACAATCATCCATCTTCGATATTCCCATAAAACTCTCAAATTTGTAGTCATTACATTTCAAAATTACCAAGAAAATTTAAAAAGTGTAAAAAAATAAAGCTACTTTTAAGTTTCAACTCTCAAACAAAAAGTAATACCCCCAAAAACATATCATTAAACAATAATGTTTCCAACGTAGTCTCTTTCAATATCATCGTAATTTAAATTTTTATTTCCTTCATTTTCATCTTCTGTGACTATCAAGGGATCTTGTCCAACTTCAGGAAAAGCGTCGATGTGATCCAATATAATTGGCTTCAAACAATCATCTTTACATCCATTCTCCTTCTTTAGATGAAGGTTCATCCTCACGTAGACAAGATCATTTAGAGTTTTAGGCTCTAACATGTTTCTTTTCTGGTATGCACCGCCTCGAATGCACTCCAATTTCTCTCGCAAGCAGATGCACTGCATGATTGACTTAGTAATTTCAAGGCAACTCCTCTGATGTCTACAAATTTTTCAAAAACAATGCGGTTCCCCACCAATCACTTTCACATGATATTTAGTAAAATACAAAGTAATAAATATGACTATAAAATTATGAACTTCACAATAAAACTAATGATAAAAATATAAAATATGTCTTACTTGGATGTTTAGAATTTTTGCGAGAGGTGAAAATAAGTTGGCCTTTAAACCATTATAGTCTGTGATTTGGTTACCAAATGCTTCTCTTTCTGCTGGAATGTTATGCATCTTTCCCATAGCTTTTGAGATTCTCACCTTGACAAATTCATCATGCTTTACAAACTTGTAAAAAAAAAGGTGTTGATTGGGAAGGGCAGGTAAAGCATGAAGAGGGTGATGCAAGTTGCGAGACCATCGATCATTTATTATCTCCTAGTAGGGATTATATTGTTCAAACGATCCCTTGTAATATCTAGCAATAGCCACCTTTGCTCCTATTATAGCTTCATATAAATACCTCTTAGTATCTTTACAAGAGGCTTAATCACACTAATTACTTCTTTCCCATCCTCCCAAAAAGTGTTAGACTGTATGATTTGTCCAACCTCTTTCCCCTCTCTACTCTTAGTTGCTTGTATATTTCTCCACTCACTTGATGCAACCATAAAGTGTAAACTTTCCTCTTGCTTTACTATATATTCCAACATTATAAAATTAGTTGCAAACCAAGTGATTGATGGCCTTTTTAACTCTCTTCCATTTGTATGAGCCCTCATACAATCCAGGACATGCAAGTATTTATAGATAACATTTTTTGTATCTCGCTTTACCTATCTTATTCTCCACCTTTGGAATTTTTTCATCAATATCTTCAAGCACAAGATCTATGCAGTGTGCTGCCCAATTTGTTTTAAAGATACGAGGCATCTCGGCCTCCAAACGATACCCCGCAATTATGTAATTTGCAGCATTGTCCGTTATGATTTGGACAACATTTTGCAATTTTACATGTTCATCAATTCCGTGTAAGAAAAACTCGATTAAAAATTGGGCATCTTTCTTCTTCCCTTCAGTTGATTCCGAGCACAAAAAGATTGTGCCCATGATGGATAATGCCAACAAGTTAATGTGAGTCCTATGTCTATTATCTTTCCATCCATCCGACATTATTGTGCAACTGGTCTCGGCCCAAGATTTTTTGATCTCGTTGACATACTCTGTTGCTTCATTTTTTAAGCTTGCCAACAATGTGGTCCTCATGGTTTCACTGCTCAGTGGGATAGAACCAGGACCATGGTTGGATACAACTAACATAACACTTATAAATCCTGAACTCCTTGCGACGCTAAAGGCTATATTATTAGCAACAAAGAATTTTTCAAGTGCTAAATCAGCATCCCCTTTTCCTTCTTTCTCAAAATTGAATTCATTGTAGTTTGGTGGCCACCCCCACCAGCACTACTAACATTAGGCCCACTAGGATCACTACTTTTTCCAACATTCGCGGTTGACGTAGTTCCTTGAGAACTCGACCCAACCAACAAAGGAATACGTGTAGACCCACTTTACATTAAATCAATAATACTCTTCCTTCCCTTCTTTCACACTACCTCAGCTTCCTCTCGTGCGTGTTGTTGAACTGAATCCGGTGCTAAAGTATTAAGGTTTGACATCCTTTCCAGATATCGTTCCCAAATGATACTTGAACCTTGTAGATGACGTATGGAACTCCTCCTTACAGTACATACACTTTATTTTGTGATTTGGAAGCTTAATTGCATGATCCAAAATCTTATCTGGTTCTCTAGGCATTCTAAATCTATGTAAATAAAAGAGTACAATTATAGTGCATAAACATAGTGAATAAATTTCAGGTGCGACACAATAAATAAATTTTAGACAAACATGCTCCCAAAAGAAAAATTAATGGCTGCATTGAGCCTTTTACCGGTAATTTGATGGCTGCATTGGAGATTGTTGTAGCGAGAATTATAAAAAAACATAATGCAATTTGAGATTACAATGAATTTGAAGCTCATACATCTTGGGAATTACCAAATAGAAAATGGACATGATGTAGTTTACCCAATGTAATAATGCATAATTTAAACATGTTGTAGAAGAGCCTGAAACTCTCAAAATCTTTAATAGCATGTCAAAAACAGAGAATTTTAGGTCTATGGAATGCTATATATATGAAAAAAAATAAAAAGAAGTTCCTATTCTTTTTGTTATGCTGTAAAATTATAGAGAGAAGATGGCTATTTCATGAAAACTGGGCTCTTTTAACCTCTATGTAATGGGAAATCTGTGCAATGGTGGTTATAGCCAACAACATCAAAGTTAATCTATGCTTAATTATGAATCACTGAGATTCATTAATAATTATATAAGATTTGTAAACTGAGATTCATTAAAAAAATATGACATTAATAAAAGCCCCTCTTTTCCAAATTTCTACACAATGTTCCAAAACTCTCTTCTAAAATCCTCAAATTTCATAGATTTTACAAACTCTCTTCTTGATTCATAAGAAAAAATTAATGAGCATCAAACTAGTGTAAAAAATAGTTCACAAGAAGAAGGAGAAGAAGAAGAGCAAGAAAGAAGCAAGAAGAAAGAAGAAGATGAAGGAAAAAGAAAAATAATTACATACCTGGGCACCGGAGATTGGTCCGACGAGGGCTGTAGGAGTGCCGGAGGTCTGCCGGGAGAGTGTCGTGGCAGCAAGGTTAGGGTTAGGGGAAGCAAGGAGTCGGGTTTTTGGAACTTGGGGAGAGTAGCTCTTTAGTCTTGACTCTTTAGGAAGAAGAAAACTTAAAAGTTAAGCGGGGAGCGAAATTAACGAAATTAATGAAATTTCATTAATTTCACCGAAATTAACGCAAATTGGTTTCTTGCGCCGAAACCACCAAAATTTCGATGCAAGGTACGACCGGACCCCATTTCGCCGGAATTTCCCGAAATTTCAGCACAAACAACCGAAATTTGTTACTATGTCAACTAAGTATAATACTCTCCAATGAACTTCTTGCCTTGACGTACATTATTGATTTTATCAATTGACTAAAACATTTTTGGTAAATTCTGCTTTTGACAATGGGCGTCTCATATAGCATTACTTGAGCCATTGTAACTTACATACGAGGATAATTGATGGTGGTGCATCGAATGAAGTGGTTATCATAACTGTCAAATTATTACACTCCCAATCTGTATATTTCGGATCAATAAGTTCAGAGTGAGGATCACATAACTCATTATTCTTTTAAATCCCAAACACATTGCAGCAGAATGTGCCCACTCCAAATAATTATTGCCGTCAAAGTTGACCGTAGCAATTTGTAACCCGTGAATAACATCACTAACTCACCAGCATTCAATTTTGCTTCCTCCGTAGTTTAGATACCTCAACTTTACGCTACAATACTGCAGAAAATACCATAACAGGCATAGATCACAGGCTAAACAGTTGCAAATAAGCCACTCCGTGCTACAAGACTGCAGTGTGCATTAACAGATCATAACCCACCCACTGCTATTCACACCAAATTCAGTCATACGATCTTCCATAAATCATAATTTTCCATTCATAATCACAAAAACAAGAGAGATAGAAATTAATTGTAGAAATTTGCAGGTAATAAATGAATGCTCATGATATCAGATTTTAACAGCTGGGATGATTGGTCAGCAGTTAGTATCAATTCTGCTGCAAAACAGGGAAAACCGAGAGCCCCATTCAAGTACAAAATCCACATTACTTCAACTATCATTCACCTAATCAAACGAGACCAAAGGCATTTGAAAGATGAAAAATCGATTCAAATCGCTGGCACAAAAATGGGTTTGTAAAGTACAAGGTTCGAGGTCATAGAGACTCATGAATAAAACGGTAAATGGGTAATTCTGCAAGATTCGTCAAATCTCATAAAATCTTCATCCAAATGAAATAAATTACCACCAAAATACTTACCCTGTTACCCAGCAGTTCCATTCCAGATCTATCCAATCAGCACACCCTTTACGATCTCACAAGGTTCAGATTCATAGAGAACCGCTATCAAAATGGATTTGAGATTAGGTTCTTAGGTTAAGGTTTTGCAGGAGAAGATGAGAGGTGAGAGATGAGGAGAATTAGGTTTTATGAGTAAGATGCTCTCATACCCTTTGATTATTATTTTTATACTATTTACAGAAGACTCACACATATGAATTGAGTACCTTTATTTCCACCCACGGAATCTTTGAGTTCACCCACATATGTGGGTGCACGCCATTTGAAAACCGATTCTTTATTTCCACCCACATATTCAGTTAATTTTTGAACGCTCCAATACACCTACAGTTTTCCTTTTTTGTACACCCACTTCGTCTTCCCTACGGCGTGTTGTTTGAACTCGGTCCCTCCGAAGCCCTCAGAAACCGTATGAATCCCTCTATAACCCTCTGAAACTGCAACAACCTGAGGAAGGGCGAAGAAGGGATAAGAAAAGGATGAAGAAACCCTCTGAAATCGTGTTGTTAGGGTTTGTGGGGCAATGACAGTCAACGCTTCGCTTGTTCTCTTCTCTGCGCTCCCTCTAAAACCATTGGCAGAATCGAAAGCAGCGAAACAAGGTAATTTTAATTTTTTTATTTTATTTTATGCTTTGTAGGGTTCGTGAATTGTTTTCTTATTTTTATCTTGTTATATTTTTTGTTGTGGTTCCAAACCAACCCTCGATGAACTTCAATTTGACAGCCGGATAGTGAAATGGATAATTTTCGTAAACGACCTATGACTTCCTATAGAAGAAGGGTTACAAAAGCCCGAATCGAAGGAGCATCCGAAAATGTCTTTAGATTCTGAAAATGCTCCCGATAATTCCTGTGTTTTAGCAATAACTATTAAAGCTGCAATGACAGTGTTGATATCCGAATCTTTGAGTGAAGTCCCATCTTTATTAGATGCACAAGAAGGGACAATAGAAGAAGAGAGAGAGGAAGTAGAGAGAATGGTAGAAGTAAGGTTTGAAGTGGGTGAAGATGAGAGAGTAGAGGAAGGGGCCGAAGAGAGTTGAGGGGAGTGTAGTAGAAGGGACGGTGGAAGAAGTTATTGGAGAGGGGAGAGTGGAAGATGTGACAATAGAGGGAAGGGAAGAAGGAAGGTTGGAAGAGGGGAGTGTGGCATGCATCATCGGGGAGAGGAGTGAGGCAGAAGGGATTAGGGAGGGGAGTGGGGCAGAGAGAGTGGAAGTGGAAGAGAGTCGAAGAGAGAGCCAAAGAGAGTGGAAAATAGAGTGGAAGAGAGAGTAGAAGTGGGTGAAGGTGAGAGAGTTGAAGGGATGGTAGAAAATGGGTTCGAAGGGAGAGTTGATGTGGTTGAAGATGAGAGGGTGGAATAGAGAGTGGAAGGCGAAGAAGAATTAGGTGGAGTTCGGAAAAAGAAGTAAAAAATGCAAGAGGTTGACGTTGAGCCTCCCCAAACTAGAGTCGAGGATAACGTGGCAACATTTCTTGGAGGCCCTACAGACACTGCACTTCTACGATGGTATAAAAACCATGTTCCCCACGATCTATGGGTTAACAAAGTAAAGAACGATACTCAATTCACGTAATGCATTTATGTTTTTCATGTAAATGATGTATATATAGTGACATTTTTTTAAAATAAATTTGTTGTTGGTTGATGTAGGATTGAGGTACGCTTCGTTGCATACAACATTCAGTCAAACTTGATACTTGGTCTCTCGTTAAAATATCTCACAAGTTTAAAAGTAGAATCAAGATGGCTGGATTTTGATTGTTGGCAAAGGTTGCATTCAGGACGATAAATCGTGTTTTAATATCTGCCTTGGTTGAGAGATGGCACCCTGAGACGAATACATTTCACTTTGTTATCGGTGAGATTATTATCACTCAACGACGTGAAGCATATCATTGGCCTAGCTGTAGTAGGAAAGGCAGCTGCCGCAGTACACCCGAATTGGTGGCCACATGTGCTCAAGTATTTGATATTGATGCTGACGATGTGATCGAAAAATTGAATCACAATGGATGCAAGGGGAAAACTTTCCGCTTGGAATGGTTGCGTGCTCATTTGAGCCAGATACCTGATGATGCATCTAATGATCAAATTGACTGTTTTACAAGGGGATACATTCTTTATCTGCTTGGCTGCTCCTGCAGATAAATCAGGCGGTATGGTGTCGCCTCAGTACGTAAGGCTGTTGGTTGATCTGAAGACAGTTGGGGACTATGCATGGGGAGCAGTTGCACTTTCTTATCTTTATAGGCAGCTGAGCATCACATTAGGAAAGAAGGTCGCGCAACTTTTGGGGCTGCTTATGTTGGTTGAGGTATATTAAATTGCCATAGCAATGTCTTACTAAATCACGCTTCTAATATTTAATAAGTAATTGATGTCTGTTGCTGTTAAACTATATGTTGTGTATTTTCAGGCGTGGAGCTACGATCACCTAGTTCTTAGAGCGTCCAATGCTTAGACAAATGTCTTTTGATAAACTACCTTTGGCCTTTAGATGGCAGCAACCTTTAAGCCAACCCGTGCATCCCGAACCAAAATTAGATCTTTTACGTGAAGCGTTGGATGACTTCCGAATGGATCAGGTAAGTTATATGTCACTGAACCTATATACACATTGCATTATAATTGTAATATCTCTCTCGTATGCTCTTATGTGGTACAGGTTATTTGGGATTCGTGTTTTAAGATTATATCTGAATATCCGGTTCCTCCAATTGCGCTTTACACTGGATGCCTGTTCTGTTTCAACATCATTGAGCCTTATTACCCAGAGAGAGTGTTGAGACAGTTGGTTCACATGCAATCAATTCCCCCGCCACCACTAGCACCTGCAGAAGGGAGCATTAGAGGGAGAACTGCAAAGACGTATATGGTATATTACCGAGCTGCTCCGGAGAACTTTGAACGCCATCGCAGTCACCAATTATCTATAGAGGACTGCAATGCTGAAACCTTTAGTGAGGCCACCGTGGAGGGTTATATGGAGTGGTACAAGGAGTTATCTCATTTGTACCTCGTGGACCCCAACCACCGCAGGAGCTTGAGGCCATCCCAAATTAGAGATGATGCCAATGATGTCTCGGAGGAATGGGTACATATTTGCGTTAATATGATGTCTCTCATTTATAAGTGTTATGTTATATGCAAGTTTATATATTAACTCACGCTCATTTTGAATGTAGCGACATCACATAGATATGGCATTGATGCTATTAGAAGATTCAATAGCTGCGGG
This sequence comes from Chloranthus sessilifolius, assembly GCA_021018995.1. Classification (NCBI taxonomy): domain Eukaryota; kingdom Viridiplantae; phylum Streptophyta; class Magnoliopsida; order Chloranthales; family Chloranthaceae; genus Chloranthus; species Chloranthus sessilifolius. Next base: position 195,384,554 of record CM037584.1, read on the forward strand.
TGTAAATCAGGACATAGGGTACGTGATCGAGGTGTAGAAGAGTGTACGCGATGAGCTCTGATTTGACTGCTTGCTCTCCTCAAAGGCTGCTACTATGAGTCGGAGAGTGAGTGCACCCACCGTCACTAATACTACGAGTCGGATAGTCGAAGTGGCCACAATAGGACGCCGAAATCTGCCTCGTGCGAAGACAAGAACTCAACCGAAGAGAAAGAAGTGATATGGGATGGAGAGGATGAAGAGTTGTTTTAAGAATCTTTTCAAACAATGTTTACATGTTGGTATATGTGTACAGTTTAATTGGTTTTGAAACTCGATGGGAGAGTTTTTATACATTCTAATTGGGTTTAACACCTTCAAAATATAGAAAGTTTGGAAGATCATACACATCAACATCTCCACCTGAAGAAAATAGTATCTGTTCAATTGTCCCATCTGATTGGGTCTTTTCGACAAGTACAATCTCCCGAGGCAAGGGTTCATCCTCTTCTAATAGTGTTGAGGGAGGCTCAATCACTTGTGATGTAGTTTTGTTCTTTATAAAGCTGCACGAACACGCAAATTAGCAGCCGTGACAATACCATATTTTGGATAAGTAATGGTTAATATGGCAAATTAGCAACGAGAAGTAATGGAGTTTTGATTAAATGTGCTGAGGACCAAATCCCTAGAGCTGTGAAGTTACCAACTAGTAGGTAAACGGATAAAAGAGAATGGTGATTGTGCTTAGGGTCGGTGACTGGGTTTGTGGAAAATGCCATAATGTTAATTTCCACCGGCGGTCTATTTGCCATCGATTTGGATGCGATGCCACCCGGGCTTTGGGCAAAATCGCGGCACCGACCGATAACGGGAGTCTGATAAAGAGCTTTGGGAAGCAGACTTTCTTAAGTAAGGCGTAATGGCGGGACATTGATCGGGGGTGGTCGATAGCCACCAAAAAGAATAGACCGGTGGTTACGTCCGAGGCGTATTGGTCAACAACCCAAAGACGTTCTTTGGTCTTTGTGGCATTCTTTGGGGGTTTCGTTCTTGGGGCCCTCATGGTGGAGGACCATCCTTCTTCTGGAGAACTTGACCTGGATTACCCTCAACTGCGCTCTCTTGATACTAATCTAAGATTTTTCTGGGTGGTCATTACTACTAAAATTGATTGCTTAACATTGTTATCTGTACATCGTTGGATTAATTACAACTGGGAATTTACAGATAGACCTAAACTATCTACAATTTCTCCATCCATGTTTCTTCTATGTTTCGGGTTGGAGGAAGGTGCATCGGAGTTTTCTCTCAAAAAGCGGGTTTTCATCGATGGGTGCTGGATTTCTTGCCGACGATGGGAGCCCTCGATGGGTGAGGTACGAGTTCTGGAGGACGACGAGGGGATTTGGTTGCATATCTTTGGGCTCCCTTTACATGCGTGGTCCCCGGAGGTATTACTTGAGATTGGGAGCCGATGTGGTCGGTTTATCCGTGTTGACCGCCGTTCCGCGGACCTCTGGGATACGACACACGCTCGCAACCTCGTCATGGTCAACTCGATCACTGCCATCCCCCGGACCATCGAACTGCGGATCGGCGGCCATTGCTGTCAGCTCGTTTTAGAACTTGCGGGAGTCGAGCGGACGGTCATCGAGTGCCAACCTCTCAAAGCTGTGTCGGGGCTCGGTTCCTTTGGTTTGTGCATCGTAGACTGCCCAGAAGTGGAAGTTCAGCCGGTTCGGAATCCAATCGGACACAGAGGGGCTACGCCGGATGGGATACCGACGGGAGGCGCGCAGGGGTGCTCGCCCACGCACGCGACGAACAGGAGGGGATCTCTCGGCCCTCCGACCTCGGCGACGGCTCCCTCGACCTCAGCGGCGGCTGATGGTGCTGGTTTCCGATTCGTCGGAATCACTCATTCTTCACAGGCGGGGGGTCTGGAGGTTGGCCTCGCTGATACGGGGGTCGGGCTGATGGATCTTTGGGGCCGGCTAGGGATGGACCCGGTTCCCCCTTCACAACTTGAAGAAGGGTGGACCCGCGGGACCATCTGCAGGGGAGGATCATGCTTTGACAGAGAGGGAGACTTCCAGAGGATCTTGCGGCGAAGGGGATCTTCGACTGATGATTCTGAAGCTGCAGATGGAGTTTTTGATGTGCCTGAGTCGTCTGGTCAAGAGGGGGACAGGTTGGTTGCTGAATTTGGGGATGATGGGTACCACAGGGGCATGTGGTTGCAGGTGCTGGCCCCTCAAGTGCCCTCTGTGGGCGTCTCTGATCCGCCGATTGGGGACGACTTGGAAATTGATAGACTGATTGACGTGGGAAGAAATCTCGGCATGACGTTCGGTGGATCGCACGAGGAGCTTCGGGCGGTGTTTGGGTCGGTTGTCTCTTCTTGTTAGGAAGCCAAGAGGAAGCGGCGGGGTGGTTCAAGGGAACTCGTGTGACTGCAATGGGGGATGCCGGATGGGAGAAGGGTGGGGGGTATGTAAGTGGGGACTGGATGGGCAGGCTACACAGAATTTGATAATGAAAATGCTAGCATGGAATGTCAGAGGGATATGTAACTGGTCTAAATGGGTTGGGGTTAAGTAGGTTATTGCGGCTGCTAACCCGGCTGTGATCACACTACAGGAGACTAAGTGAGGCTGCTGCTATCAAAGGAAGGTTACCTCGGTTTTGGGAGGGATTGGGTGGGTCTGGGTGGGGGTTGACTCGGTTGGTGCCTCCGGGGGCATTTTGGTGGCTTGGAAAGCTGGAATTTTTGATAAAGAAGAGGAGGAGGTGGGACTGTACTCGGTCTCGGTTGTGTTGCGAAATTAGGAGTCTCGGTGGGTTTTTGCAGGTATTTATGGGCCATCGATGGATCACGAACGTGGTGATTTCTGGTTTGAATTGGCAGCTTTGGTGGGTCGATGGAACTACCCTACCTGCCTTAGGGGGATTTTAATGCTGTTAGGTGGGAGTTTGAGAAGAAGGGTCGTCCGCCGAATGCGAGAGTGATGGAGTTTAATTCCTTTATTTCGGACTGGGGGCTGATGGATGTCCCGCTCTCGGGGGCTCGCTTCACGTGGTCAAATCAGTAGGATAACCCATCACTATCTAGATTGGACCGATTTCTCGTATCGGTGGGATGGCTTGATATGTTCCACGGGCGAGGTTGAAGCCTCGCCACGGCCTCACCATCGCCTTTGCTTGCACGCAGTGATTCAAGAGGGAGGGGGCCGGCCCCGTTTCGGTTTGAAAACATGTGCCTGTTGGAGGAGTCGTTTCGAGAGAATGCTCCGATGTGGTGGCGGGAGAGGAGCTACACGGGAACTGCCACATACCGCTTTGTTTCCAAGCTTCGTCACTTGAAGGGGAGGATTAAGGAATGGAATCAGACTGTGTTTAGGAGGGTGCAGGCCCGGAAGGAAAATCTGCTGAGTAGGTTCAAGGCTTTTGATGACCTGGAAGAAGAGAGGGAGGATCGGCTGACGAAGATGGAGTTTGACAGTGTTTGCAGGTCGGAGCAAGTCAGCTGGATGCAAAAAGCCAAAGTTAAGTGGCTAAAGGAGGGGGATGCAAACACAAAGTACTTCCATATTGTGGCAAATGCTAGATTTCAGTCTAAGTTTTTGGGGAGGACTGTGGTGGACGGGGCTGCGGCTGAGGGTGATGATCAGGTCCGGGAGAAAGTGGTGGAGTTCTATAAATCCCTATATACGGATGATGGATTTACGCATCCACAGTTGGAGGGGGTGCCTTTTCAAACTATTTTGGTGGCGGAGAGGGAGATGCTGGAGCAGGAATTTACGGAGGAGGAAGTGTGGCATGCTGTTAGATCTGGGGGACGGAACAATGCACCTCGTCCGGACGGGTTCACTATGGTATTCTTTCGGACATTTTGGGTGCTCATCAAGGCGGAGCTGATGGAGGTGATGGCGGAGTTTCACGCTGATGGGTTCATTGGAAGGGCGCTTGGATCCACATTTATTTCTCTCATCCCAAAGCGTGAGGGTGCTGATGACATTTCTGATTTTCAGCCCATCAGTTTGACAAACTGCACTTATAGGATCATGGCTAGAGTGCTTGCGAACAGATTCAAACCTTTGATGAGCACCCTTATTTCAGAAAATCAGGGGGACTTTTATGCGGGGAAGATAGTTGGTGGATCTTATTGCGGTGGCGAACGAGACGATCCATTTCGCACACATTCAGCGATGCCCGGTGGCGGTTTGGAAGGTGGATATGGAAAAGGCTTATGACCGGGTCAGTTGGGAGGCCATGGACTACATGCTCGGAAGGATGGGGTTTGGGGATAGTTGGAGGAAATGGATGCGTGGTTGTTACTCTTCCGCGTGGTTTTCGGTTATGGTCAATGGCGCTCCGGCTGGGTATTTCAAAAGCTTTAGGGGCATCCGCCAGGGGGATCCTCTATCCCCTTTTCTCTTTAATGTGGTGAGTGAGATGCTGTCCCGCTTTCTCGATCGGGCTAGGGATCGTCAACTCATTTCCGGTATTCGGGTGGGATTGCAGGGCAAGTTTATTATGCATCTGCAGTATGCGGATGACACGATTCTATTTGGGAAGGCGGACGAGTCCGAGCTCAAGGTGTTAGGGGATGTGTTGTCAGTATATGAGGCTATTTCGGGGCAGCGAACTAACCTCCTCAAATCCTCCATTACCGGAGTTGGAGTTGGTGAAGCTGAGCTGGAGGAGCTTGCTAACTCAGTTGGATGCCCGATTAAGCGGATGCCTATTACCTATCTCGGTCTTCCACTGGGTATCAGGAAGCTTTCGGTTCGTGATTGGCAACCGGTCGTTCATCGCTTTGAGCAGCGATTGTCCACTTGGAGAGGTAAATTTCTGAGCAGTGCTGGCATGTTGGTTTTGATCAAGGCGGTTCTATCTTCCTTGCCCATTTTCTATATGTCAATGTTTCACTGCCTGGCGAAGGTAATATGCTGCCTTGAGCGAATCCAGCGCTCCTTTTTTGTGGGAGGGGTCGGGATTGGGGCGAAAGTATCATCTGGTAAGTCGAAGTTTGTCGGCCTAATTGCTGTGGGGGCTTGGGTATATAGCTTGAGGCGATAACAAAGGCACTTCTTGGAAAATGGTTTTGGAGAGCTGGTAGGGATGAGGCAAGGGAGGGGCTTTGGAGGATGGTGCCGATCGAGAAATATGGACAAGCCTTGGGTGACTGGGGCATCTGTCCGATCGCACGTAGCGGCGCTTTGGCTTGGTGGAAAGGGCTGTGCCGAATCTGGCCTAGTTTTGCCAAAGGACTGGCATTCAGCTGGGGATGTGGTACCAGAATTCGGTTTTTGGAGGACATCTGGCTGACACCCTACACTCTGAAATCCACTTTCCCTGATATCTATGTTTTATTTGCCAACCCGGGGGGAATGATTGATAAATTTGTATCGACTGATAATGGGGCGGTGGTCTGGAATGTGAACACACGCAGATCTCTGATTGAGCGCGAGATGGTGGACTTCGCCAAACTGCTTCAGCTGCTGTATGCTGAGTAGCGGAACCAAAGGGGGGCTGACCAGAGGGTGTGGGTTTTGAATTGCGATGGTAATTTTACAGTCAAGAACCTACACAATATGGAGACTCGTCGCCCACTGGTGCTTTTCGAGGGGCGATGGCTGTGGAAAGTTCCTATCCCCTACAAGATCAGATTTTTCGTGTGGACCCTCTGCAAGGATAGAATTCTTACGCGGGACCAACTGTTACGTAGGGGGAAAGATGTTGCGACTAACTGTGTCATGTGCACTGATGGGGAGGAGACTACGACACACCTCTTCCTTCACTGTCGTATGGCCTGCTCGGTTTGGAATGTGGTACTCAGATCTTTGGGCCTGAGCTGGGTTATGGCGGAGACCCCATACCAGCATGTCCTTTGCTGGGTCCCACGATTAGGGGATGCAGACATACGGTTGCAGACTAGATGTGTATTCTTCGCGGTTTTTTGGTGCATATGGCTAGAGCGCAACGCCAAAATTTTTGAGAATACTAGCAGATCCATGGGTCTCATTGTCAAATCCATCACGGACCTAGTAGGCTTTTGGGGGGGGAAGGTGCGAGGGGGAGTGGGCAAACTTCCGTTCTGTGGGATCCAGGCTGAGTCGATGTCCGGTGCTATATCGCGGGTTTTCTTTTTTCTTTTTTCTTTCTTTTGGCACCCTATTTGGGGTCACATGCTTTTGTCAGTTCTGTTTGTTGTATTGGGTTCTCAGCACCTTGCTGTGTTTCAATATAATGCTTTTTATTGATAAAAAAAAAAAGAAAGTTTTGTTTGTATATGTATTTCTTTGACTCGTTTGTTTGAGCACTTGGAAATGTGAATGCTTCATCTTTGAATGCTTCATCTTGAAATGTGACCATTTCTTTGAATGCTTCAAATGTACATGGGATGTCAACAAATTGAATTTGGGTTATACCCACTTTGGAGAGTATCTGCTAATATAAGTTTTTTGGTGGGATTAGAGATGAGGTGGATAGAGAGAGAGAGAGGGTGGTGAGTGAAGTAGTTGGAGAAGGAAAGAAAAAGAGAGTTGGTGTAGAAAGTAGGAAAAAAGGTGGGTGTAAAAAAAAAACAAAAAAAAAGTAGAACACACAGGGGTGAGTTTGCCCCTTGACGGTGGGTACCCACTGTCAATCATGCAAGACTGACAGCATGCACCCACCGTTAGATGAAAAACCTAGATCTTGACGGTGGGCACCCTTTGTCAGTCTTGCAAAGATGACAACATGCACCCACCGTAAAAGGGCAAAGCTGTGATAGCTGCTCACATGTGTTCGTTGCTGATCATCTGATGGTGGGTGCATGCTGTTATCTTTGCATATATGACAACAAGGACTCACTGTCAGGGGGAAAATTTCGGTGGCCTGTTGACAAGAAAAAATTGCTGATCATCTGACGGTGGGTGCCTGCTGTCAGCTCTACATATATGATAGCAGGTCCTCACCATCAGGGGGAAAATCTTGGTGATATAATTACAACACTCTGACGGTGTGTGTTTGCTGCGAGAATTACGATTTTGACAGCGGGCACCTACTGTCAGAGTGCGCTAACCCGTGAGTTATGCTGACAGGAGCTTTTTACTTATGGCCTGACGGTGGGAGCCTGCTGGCATGATCATCTGTATATACGTAACCCCAACAAAAAAACTATTGGATTCCTTCCATCCATCGATCAATCGAGGTTAATGATAAGATATTCTTCAATGATAACTTCGTCATCGCCATTGAGAGAGTTGAATTTGTTAGTTCGTAACGCGAACTGTGACGGCCAGCCCACTGCACAATTATCTCGGTATCGCTTCCATACAACCGTCGGTGATGGTATGGGACTATCTTCAATCAAGGAGACTGGTACATAGTGACAACCGTTCACGTGAGCAATGCAAATGACCTTATTCGTTGAGTCCGGTGTTGTCCACAATGGGAAAAAAGACATAAAACTGGGTGCTAAGAAGGACCAAAGGGATACGATAGCAAGATGCTATTAGGTATCCCATGTCTGACACAGTCATCCAATAGGCACTGCGAGCATGTTCAGTGAAGCAGTTGAAGATGGCTTGTATATGATGAAATCGTTCTTCGGTGCCGAAAATTGGTAAAAACTTGTCCTCGCGGGATGTCAACTCGGTCATCAAATCTGTTTGCACTATCTTCCATCCATCGTAGCCCATCCCTAACAAGTGTCCAACAGCTCTAAATCCACAGTGCCCATCTGCCGTGATTTCCGTGATATCAACTACAATAGGGTGGCCAAGCACATGGAGTGACTTTAGATACAGTTTCATTCCAACGGTGGGTGCTTGCTTAAAAACTTCCACGACTGCTGCTTTTTTCCTTTTCTCGGAGCGTAATCTTCCCTTCGTGGCCTTCTCCTTTGCCTTAGCGTTCATAATAACTTCTTTCATGGCGTGCTCAAACCCGGATTTAACTCTTTTGGACGAGGTGTCACGTTTATGCTTGTTCCCCTTTCCCTTAGGCCTGTCATGTTTGCTCTGAGACAACTTCGGCTCGACCATGTAAAGTCGTAGTGGGGTCTGCCACCTCATGCAACTATATATAAATTTGGTCCTGAGCAGCAGGGTCTGACCTTTCGTATCGGTCGTAATGCGACGAAAACATTCTCGATCTTCAACACCTCTTGAGGTTGCGGCAGTTTTCAAGTGATACAGTTTCTTCCACCGAGGATGAATGGAATCTAGAGGAATTTTAAACCGGCCAATAGCCATGAAGACAGTTCATGCTCGCATGGAAGGCCATGTGTCTTGCGCCTTACATGCTTACACTGAGCTTCCATAATAGGCTACGCCTCAACTGTGACCCTGCCTACTTTTATAATTTCCAAGGCAGCTCTAGACACGTGTCCCACTATGAGCTCGTAGGAGTGGGTGCAATAATGATGCCCCCTCTTCAATTTACTTTCCTCGAATGAAGCTCGTATGTGTATATGATATAGCTCGACGACACCATCAATGTTCTCCCATGATTGCAGGAGGTCAATAATGGAAGATCTCAACTCCTGCTTGATCTGAGAATGCGCGCTCTCGGCTGGGTTAGAAGCTATGTTACCGAAATGCATATGCTCGTTCGTCCATGCTGAAACAATTTTTTCCTTGTAGGGCTCTAACCAAGTCGCATATAGATATTGGAGGATATCCTGTTGATCTGCATACCTATGGACGATGATACCTACTACGGGTTTGTAATCCTCTACCGATGAACTGTACATAACACGATTCCATGCCTGGTAGAATGCATCCCATTCTTTTGTTGTATCAAAAACTGTCCTGCAGTTCTTTAACACACCAGTGTTGATGTGCCATACACAAAGTGTGTTTCGCATATGGAAAAATCACCTCGATTGCATTTATGAGTGCTTGCTCCCGATCGGTCACAAATAGCGACAAAAGCTCACCGCCCTTGAAAAGAGATTTGAATGACTCTAAAGCCCACACATAAGCATTCTCTTTCTCGGATGACAGGAACACGAAGCTAATGTAGAAGTTTTTTTGGGTCGAGGTCACTTCGATGATGCTCAAAACCGGGAGTTCATACTTGTTGGTCTTGTAGGTGCAATCCATAACAAACACCTGAGGGAAGATGTTGGCTAGCTCTATCGAATCCGGATGTGCGAAGAAAATGTCAGTCAATACATATGTTTTAGGATCTTTCTGATGATAGCAGACGTATTTGCATTGTTCAAACCTGAACATCAACTCTTGGAGGTGAGTCCTCCCATGTTTCTTGGTTAAACGCATTGCATGTGTCGCATTGTAGATCGTTTGAATTGTTGTACAATACGTCGGATCCTTCTTCCGGATGGAATGCAGAACATGACTAGCCTTCACCCCAACAAATGACATCTCTTTTAGAACCTCTCTCTCCTTCTCTTTTAACCGTCTGGTGTACGAATGACCTTCCTGGGGGATGGTTGTGAACTCTGCACAATACGTCTAAGTTCCATACAACCTTCTCTTGTTTAATCTCCGTTCCTCGTAATGAGAACGAACAACCTAACTTTTTTGTAAAAGTTTTTCTCATTGTGTTACTTTTGGATTGTCCCTTCAGATGAGGACGAAAATTTTCTCCTCTCTCACAAGCCAACTTGACCCTTGCACTGCGGCCTTGGAATCCCTTATCGGACCGGTCTCCGCTTTATTCGAGACACTGCGAGCCCAATCTACCATTTCGTCGGGGGTAGTAAAGAGCTGCATGGGATAAGAAAATGAGAAATATCATTCTTCCGTCGTATAGATGTTAATAAACATTTGTATCTATTAATATGCACGTATTAAATAACTGTAAAGAATTTACCCGATTTGTAATCATAACGATAGTAAGTTCTGTATTTTGTGATTGGGTGTCTACAACCTGAGCACACATACATAACGTTCGTAAGATTATCACTATTGAAAAGACACAATTATATGAAGGAAATCAGACACATAATTTTGAAGGCAATGCTATTTTCGGATTATTAAAGGGCATGATATACTTTTAATTATTTGACAATTGTCTTTGGTAACAGAATAATTTGATTGATTGCCTTTGGTAAAGTGTATCTACGAGCTCGATGTTCAACTATTTTTTACCACTGAAAACCTATATACTCTCTCATAACTTATTTCAACTACAAGATACTCAAAGATTTAATAATATAATGAAAAATATCATTTACCTGTATAGGAGGTTTCATCAAAAATGTATATTACTTTTTCATAAATAAATTTAATGTAGAAATGAAATGAAACCTACCAAAAATGTATATTACTCTTTCGTAAATAAATTCAATGTAGAAATGAAAGGAAACCTACTAAACCATTATCATTAATGCATAGAAACCCTAAGTTTACTTAGGGAAATTGCAAACCATTATAGAGCAAAATCATTAATAATAGAATGAAATATAAGTCATGTACCTGTATAGGAGGTTCTGATTCTGTCTGAGGAAGTTCCGCCAACTCCACATCATCATCATAGGACAACAGCTCTTCAGAGCTATCCTTCGCGTCCTTCGAACCCATGCTCAGTGTTTCCAATGGAACTAAACCTAAACCGAAACTGTCTTATAGATATAACCTAATCCTAGAATCGCCAGGTGAAGAAGAAGATGGTTGTGGGTGTCCCGATAAGCAAGAAGATTGAAGGTGAGAGCGTGGTGTGGGGGGGAAATTTGAAAACCCAAGTAGCGCAGGAGCGAGAGGAAGAAGAGTTCACAGAAATAAAATTGAATTAAGTGGGTGTACCGAAAGGTATGTGTGGGTGTATTTCGCTCACGATTTTCGAGGAGGATTTAGTGGTTAATTGGGTCGCTCGTGAGAGCGTGGGTGACCTCAAAGATTCCGTGGGTGGAAATAAAGGTACTCATATGTATTAGACTAGCTAATGACACACCCAATGACGGGGACGCTGACATTGTAGACATCGGATATGAACCGTTTTGAACGGAAACGGAAACCAGAACCAAAGTTAAAGATTCAGCGTGTTGGAGCAATGTACAGTCCATCGATTGACATTTGGTATTCAATCGATTGATTGTGGCTTGTGAGGAACTAATTCTGGCGACATATATATATATGACTCAATCGATTGAATACTAAGTGTCGATCGATTGATTGTGCTGTGACCAGAATTCGAATTTAAATTTTTTAGGGGCAAACTTGTCTTTCTTTTTTTGTTTATTTTTGTTTTAGGGTTTTATTTTAAGACCTCCTATATAAGGTCATTAAGAAAATAATGTAATCAGTTTTTGATTAATGAATGAAAGAGCTTTTGCTTTTGAAACTTGAGATGAGTTTCTTTGAAGAGTGAATCTTTGCTTCCCGAGAAGGGTTTGGTGTGTGTGAAGCACAAAATCTATCTCTTTAATTTTTATTTTCTTTCTCTGCTTATTTTGATCCCATAAACCCTAAATCCAACCGTTACCTTTTTTTTTTCCAAAATTCCCAAATTCAGAACCATTGATTCAAACCCATCTCATAAATCCTAACTCCGACCATCCAACCAGAAATGTCCCAGTATTCAAAACCCACATATCCATCAGAACCATCGAATCGATCTGATTCGAACCCTATATCTTAAACAAGCCATTAGTCAACCCGAATCAGAACCCCTTAGAGGCCTCGTGATTCCATCATTGAATCTCGAGCGGCGCCCTAATATGGAAAAACTAGAACCGATCTACACCGCGAATCTAATAGATCTAGCGCACAGACCGGACCCGAAGGTATCCGCATTATTTTTAGGTTTATTGTTTAATTAATTTAGTTTAATTTCGGCAATTAATTAAATCATAGCATTCACGTAGTTTAGGGTCCTTGTCCCACATCACCCAACTAACATTGTAGACACACCAATAGAAGGTATTTGCTTGAACCTATGCTGTGATCAAGGTTTTAAATGTTTGTATTAACGGCCAGGATCAGAATGTACTATATGTGTTGGCTGGTACAAACGGTATTAATCCCTAAAAGGATCGTTAGCTTTAAAGTACTGGTTAGTACCTGATTATATCTCCTGGTATGTGATCCTTTTCTCTTTCTTCTCTACTTCTATCTTTATTCCAATATTGGTTTGAACTTTGTTTCTCTATTTTTTCTGAGCTCTTTCAATGCCTACCTCTCTCACCCATTTTCTGTTAGCAAGTTTTGTGGCTTTGAAGAAAACTTTTTTTTAAACAAATCAATCAATGCTATTTGAAAATTAATGCCCTTCTCTTTGTTTTGGATCAATACCCATTTATGGAATTGTAGCCGTGAATATGGTTCAAAATCTTGGACGATACCGATACGGATCGCCCGATATGTATCGGTATCAGAAGCCCCTGATACAAGATACATTGGGTATGTATCGACAATACATACCCAATATAGGTCAACTTATTCAATGTATCGCCGATACATTCAATGTATCGTCGATACGCAATATGTATCGTCTCAGTATTGATGGTGAACAATACGCATAGGAAAAACAATATTTTGATCCATGGCAGTTAATATGTCATTCTAATTCAGGGTTTTTCAGTGGAGATACTATAAAGCGAATTACATTACCAACATATGCAATTTTTATGGTGCAGTTCAGGCTGGCTTATGTCTCTCCTGAATCCAGAGTGGTAGGTGCTGGAGACTTGGTTGATCACCCAATGAAAATTGCTCTTCATTACCTTAAAGGCTACTTTTTGCTTGATCTCTTCATTGTTTTTCCGCTTCCTCAGGTGAGCTTATTTTTTCTTTTCTGTTCATTGTTGTGGTATTTGACTCAATTCAGTCTTCTTTAGGGCTGCAATGTTGTCCTTAAATGAATTTTATTTGCAGAATAATAGGATGTTATTGTTATATATCTGATAATAGGATGTTATTGTTATATCTCTGATCTCCTTGAATGATCAATTATTTGCACAACCATAGGATGTTATTGTAATATATTTGTTGTCCTCCAATATTTAGGTGCACACAGCTTCATATTTGATGTCCTCCAAATTTAGAATTCAAAATAGGGCATCTATATGCTTGAAGGTCACTTTTATTCTAGTTATCTTTCTCTATCGAACAGTTCTACCCTAGTCGTATCACTTCATGTGTACATGTTCTAATAATTATCTATCTGTATCTGTATATCTCTATGATGTTACAGTACAAGTCCCATCCTATGGATTCAAAATAACATGAATTCAGACTGTGTGCACTTTGAGCCATATGCTTATTTTAGAACTCAATGCTTTCCATCATATCTATTATTTAATCCAAAATTAATTTCTCCAAAGTCTTAACGATCGTGCATATTTCTGTTGTAATAATTGAAGATTCATTTTTTTGTCAAAATTATGTTCGGCATGCATTCTACCTCCACATTATTCTAAATTTTATCTGTTCTCTCGCATTGATCCCATGTTGAAGTTTAGTCCCAAAACGGATATTCATAGCCTTGTCTCTCCTCTTATAAGATCTTGGCCCCCTCCACTCATAGCCAATTGGTTTTGAGATGGATACCCAAATTTATCATGGCATCCCTGATACCATGATAAATTTGGGTATCCATCTCAAAATCAGTTGGCTATGAGTGGAGGGGCCCAAGATCTTATAAGAGGAGAGATGAGGCTGTGAATATTCGATGTGGGACTAAACGTCAACACGCCCTCGCACGCGTTGGTCAGACTGAGCCAAATCATGTGGACAATTGAATTGGGTGATGTGGAGTGGAGAAAGGCCTGCTCTGATACCATGATAAATTTGGGCATCCATTTCAAAAATCAATTGGCTATGAGTGGAGGGGCCCAGGATCTTATAAGAGGAGAGACAAGGCTATGGATTTCCGACGTGGGAGTAAACTTCAACCCCAGACTAACTATTTAAAATGCCAGTGTTATTTCTCTCCCAAAGAACTGGGAGTTTGATATAAGACATGCAGGTCTCTTATATGCTAAACATTTTATCTATTTCATTGGATCTTAAGCTTCCTATCCAGCAGTGCTATTTTCTGTTCTTATTGATCCGCCAATAATCTTCTGATTGGTGCCTAATATGCTATTTTCCTGTGGTCCTTGTTTTGAAGATCCTGATATTAGTCATCATACCTAAGTATGTGGGATTATCTGCGGCAAATTATGCAAAAAATCTTTTACGAGCCACTGTTCTTCTTCAGTATATTCCAAGGGTGTTCCGATTTCTACCCTTACTTGCTGGTCAGTCTGCAAGCGGCTTCATATTTGAGTCAGCATGGGCTAACTTTGTCATTAATCTTCTGATGTTTGTTTTGGCGGGGCATGTTGTGGGGTCCTGCTGGTACCTCTTTGGGTTACAGGTTGGTGTAGGGTTCTCTAAACATCGATAGTTTGTTAATACATTGCATTTTCTTTGCTATAGAGATAGATCACTGTATTTCTCTAGGGTTTCTAACATAAATTCCTTCAGTATGCTTATTATGCACATGCAACCAATTTGGATCCATTATATATATATATATATATATGATAAATTGTTTGTGTGTATACACTTGTAACAATAATAGATAGAATTAAAATCTTTATTATTTATATGAGAAAGTTGAAAATTGTTTATTATATTCTTTCTGTCGTTAAATGTTAAGTATCTTGCCATCTTATGCGATTTATTGGAATGTTGACATCTATACTGAGACTGTATATCAGTGATAGTGCTTAACTGATCTGGATTGTCATCATATTCATCATAGATTAATCTTAAGAGCACTAAAATTTCAAATATACACTTTTATGTTAGGATAAATGGGGGGCATGAATGCCCCCGTGACACATTTTTCAGCAATCCAAGACATCTAAGTGTTAGCTCGTATTTGAAGCTGTCATGGGCCCGAAAATCACTCATTTGGCAATTTGAACCGCCTGGTGCATGCATTGTAATATCGGCGATGGTCCATATTTTATTAACGGCTGGTGCTAAAGTGCATCGATCCAAATGTTCCAATCCTCTCGTAGGTGTGATTATTATGCTGGCACCTGCCAATGATGGGCTGCTCATTGGGCCATTTGGATTGATCAAACATGTGCATATGGCATAAAATGGTGTTTTCATTGCTCTATCTCTGTACATGCGGTCAGCAAAGTCGGTTATCTTATTGGTTTATAGTTCAAAAAAACATTATTAACCTTCCAATGTTTGAATGGTTAGGTAAAACTTGAGCAGATAATAAATGTTTTGGGTCTTGATCTACATCGGACAAGATCCGATCCAACATCCTGGATGGTTTTGGCCTTTTGGCCTTAAACCCGACCCATTAATTAATGGATCATGTGTAGTTTGAAACTCTAGACCCGATTATTAAATGGGTTGGTGATGGGGACATCATGATCAAGAGCATTGGACTTTGAATGTGATTCTTTTAATAAGTAGTTTGTTTTAGGATTAGTTTCCTTATTTAAATCAATTAGGGGTCAGAAACATATATGTGATATGTGACTGTTAATTCCGTCACTTTCTGCGCAACCATCGAAAAAGTGGCCATAAGTCTATCAATATGTGCCGGAATTGTGTGATTCTTGTCTTGTTGGAAAGCTGCTTCGATAAGCTTTCAAACAAGACCAATTTCACGACAATCGGACATTGTTTGACCCTTCAAAAGTGGTCGCGTAATAAAAAAAGGGATTAATAGTGAAATTAATTGTGACTCTTAGGTTACAAAGTTTTAATGATTCATTAAGAGTTTTATTTTAAGTAGTATTCTTAGGGTTTTGGTTTGTCTATTTAAAAACTTGTAAACAACTTTAGTATAGTTTTTTGATTAATGAAAATTTGAGAGTTACTTTTGTGCAAACCTTAGAGAACTAGTGAAGAGTTTTCGATCGAAGGAGCAAATCTTTCGAAACTTGAGGAGTGTTTATGCATTTTTTGTGCGACTTGGTGTGAAGTCGACATGCAGTCTTGGTGCGAAGCCTTGGTGTGAAGCCTTGGATCTCTATCCTCTTATTCTATCTTTTCTCTATTTATCATATGGTAAAATTTTTTCTTTGCTTTGATAAATTCCAAAACCCCAAAATATTATTAGTTTCAATCTTTTGATCTATCCTTTTATTTGTTGTAATCCTTCAAGCCTTTTTTATTCACCCGAGAGGAATCAAGAGATGATACTGTGATTATCGCTTGATACCCTCAACTAGAGCGAAACTTGAATCCTTCATCGGATCCGTTTTTCTAGATCGGGAAATTTTAATGCATGCGAACGCTAAATTGAGTTACTCTAATTGTTTAATTAACTTCTTTAAACTTCTTTATGTGTTTGGGCAATTTCAAATATTTCCATTATTCAATTTAATTTGTGGTTAATCCCAAACTTGCATAATTAGGGTTTTAGCGTTTGTCCCGCATCAGTTTGGTATCAGAGAACAATTTTAGTTTAGGGTTGTCGGTGTCCATATAGGTTTTAGGATTTAATTTTGTCTTTAAGTTTCCTTTGCATCGATTAGTGTTTTGCTTTTTATGTGTTGCAATGAATTCTGAGCAATTAGCCACTTTCATGGAAAGCTTTAATACTCAGATGGTTGCCATTCAAACCCAATTGCAAAATCAACAATCCCAACAGGCTGATTTATCGGCACAACTCCAAGAGTTGTCTGGATCGACTCATGGTGAATATTGTAGGGTTAATCTTAATGAGAGGAGGGATCCTCCTATGCATGAGTATTGTCCTGACCCGGATGAGAGAATCACAAAATCAGTTAAGGTTGATGTGCCCACTTTCGAAGGAAAGATGGATCCCAAAATCTACATAGATTGGGCAGCCGTTATGGACCATTATTTTGAATGGTATGATTGTCGGATGTGCGCAAGGTGCAGTTTACCAAAATGAAACTCGTGGGGCAAGTCAACTTTATTGGACTAGTGTGGAACGACATCGAGAAGCCCTCGATCGTGAACCCATCGCCACATGGGCGGACATGAAGGAGAAACTTCATGATAAATATGTTCCCGTCTTACAACCAATGACTCATGGATCAATGACATGGTTTGAAACAGGAAAATATGTCCGTTGATGAGTACATCAATAAGTTTGAGGAATATTTATATCAGGCTAATGCTTATGAGAGCTATTGTTTAGGTTTCGCACTGGTTTATGTCCGGAGTTGCGAAAAGAACTCATTCCTCACCCTATTGAGGATCTAGAAGAGTGTTACGCTAGAGTGCAAGAGTTAGAGAGGTATCTCGACGCTCCAGTTAGCGATCGATCTAAGCCTTCTATTCCCGGTTTTCGATCTAGTCCTACCGAAAAGACGAATAATACCTGTGGTCAATCCCCAAAATCCGTGAGTTCTCAGTTTGATAAGGGTAATGGACCACTGGTCGATAATTCTCGACGCGCACCACAACAGTGTTACAAGTGCCAAGGTTTTGGTCACTTCGCATCTCAGTGTCTTAGTAAATCACAAACCTTGATTATAATGAGAAGGAGAACGAAGAGTTACGGGTAAAAGTTTACGAACCTACGGGAATGCCAAGTGATGAGGAGGATGAGGTTCCCGTGAGAACCGTAGGTTTTGTTGGAAGGGTTCCTATTACCGAAGAAAGTGTTGGTAGTGAGTTCGTACCGCATGGGTCATTAGAATCGGTAGAAACATATCATCATTCTAAGTTGCATGGGATTAACAACCATATTCTATTGAACAATGGAAATACGCATAATTGCACTGACCCATTGAATATGTTTATTGAATTTAATAATGACAATTTTGTGTTGATTCACGATAGTCCTAAGCATGTGGAACCTTTTCCAATCTTGAAAAAGGGGAATGATAGAGGTATCTTCCTCTAGGCAAGGGCAATCACCCGATAGTTGTAGTAGCGGATCTTGCACCTATTATAGGTCCAACCACCACGCACTTTGATCCATTCTTTATTACCCAAAAAACCGAGCCAGATCCCTTTAATCAATACATAACCCGTACCCTACTTGTGCAATATGAGAAATGGGTGGATGATGAGGTTCTGGAGGATCCTAACTTCGATACCAATGTGGATAAAAATCAGATGTATTTCACAACATAGAAGAGCAAGCCGAGAGTTGAGCATCTGAAAGGTATCACACGTGAGTTCTACAACTCATCGGAGATGAGTTTTTCTCACCCAGGGAGAATTGATGGAGACATCACGATCAAGAGCATCGGACTTTGAATGTTAAAACGCTTTAGTTGATTAGGATTCTTTTAATAAGTGGTTTGTTTTAGGATTAGTTTCCTTATTTAAATCAATTAGGGGTTAGGCACATATATGTGATATGTGACTGTTAATTCCGTCACTTTCTGCGCAACCATCGGAAAAATAGTCATAAGTCTACCAATATGTGTCGGAAATGTGTGATTCTTGTCTTGTTGGAAAGCTACTTCGATAAGCTTTCAAACAAGACTAATTTCGTGACAATCAGACATCGTTTGACCCTTCAAAAGTGGTCGCGTAATAATAAAAAGGATTAATAGTGAAATTACTTGTGACCGTTAGATTAGAAAGTTTTAATGATTAAGAGTTTTATTTTAAGTAGTATTCTTAGGGTTTTGGTTTGCCTATTTAATTGCTTGTAAACAACTTTATTATAGTTTTTTATTAATAAAAATTTGAGAGTTGCTTTTGTGCAAACCCTAGAGAACTTGTGAAGAGTTTTCGATCGAAGGAGCGAATCTTTCGAAACTCGAGTATTTATGCATTTCTCGTGTGACTTGGTGTGAAGCCGACGTGCAACCTTGGTGCGAAGCCTTGAAAATCCTTGGTGTGAAGCCTTGGACCTCTATCCTCTTATTCTATCTTTTCTCTATTTATCATATGGTAATATTTTTCCTTTGCTTTGATAAATTCCAGAACCCCCAAAATATTATTAGTTTCAATATTTTGATCTACCCTTTTATTTGTTGTAATCATTCAAGCCTTATTTATTCACCCGAGAGGAATCAAGAGATGATACCGTGATTATTGCTTGATACCCTCAACTAGTACGAAACTCGAATCCTTCATTGGATTCGTTTTTCTAGATCGGGAAATTTTAATGCATGCGAGCGCTAAATTGAGTTATTGACGCAGGACGGTACCCTAAACTACGTGAATGATATGATTGATTTTGCCGAAATTAAATTGGAATTAAATTAAACAATAAAACTTGCAAAATAAAATGAATACCTCAGGTTTTCATAGTATTCCTTGGGAGAATCACGCATAATTTAGGCAGGGTTCAGTCTGAACGCTAGATCCGTTAGGTTGCAGCGCAGATCGATCCTAGATAGAACTCTAGGTTTTTCCAGATTAGGGCGCTCACGATTCAATGATGGGATCACTGATTTTCTCTGAATATCAGGTGCGGAAAGTTTAATAACTCTGCTGGGCTCTATGGTTGTTGAATCAGATCGATTAAAGGATTTAGAGAAATTTAGGGTTTAGGATTTCACAAGAAGATGGTCGATTTAGGGTTGTAGAATCACGCAATCAAAGATAAAAGAGATAGATAGATAGAATTGTAGGCGTCACACCCTTGGCTTCGCACCAAACCCTTCTCGGGAAGAAGATTCACTTTTCGTAGAGGCTCATCTCAAGCACACATAAGCAAAAGCTCTTTTCATTCATAATCAATAATCAATCTTAATAGAGTATTTACAATGCCTTTATATAGGCTAAGAAAACCCTAAACGAGGAATTTAACTGCTCGAGCGAGGAATTTAACCGCTCGAGCGAGGGCTCGCTTGACACTGTTCTCCTCCTAGTTTGTACCCACCCTCTTCATTTCCAGAACTCCCTTTTCGCCTAGTTTTGATTTCCATTCCGCTTCTTCCGACGTCGGTACACGCGAAAAGGTCCATATCCGATGTCTACGATGTCGGCGTCCCCGTCAGTTACTCTAATTTTTTAATTAAATTCTTTAAACTTCTTTGTGTTTGGGCGATTTCAATTATTTCCATTATTCAATTTAATTTGTGGTTAATCCCAAACTTGCTTACTTAGGGTTTCAACATTTGTCCCGCATCAGTTGGGTCTGAGTACTTGCCACTGGATTTGATCTTACCTATTGGTATCCCTACTTATACCAGAAAGGTTGGATCATATCCAGTGACAGGTAAAATTTGATTTGAACGTATGGATAACTTTTACTTTACTTTTTAATAAGACATACACCATGATGTCTGTTCTTTTCATTGTGTACCTGCCTCGATCCCAAAAGAAAAGGTGGAATAAGAAAGATCCTCATGGGACTACCTCAGTCCTATGACCGACTATATGTTTATAAATTACTCTTTTCCCCTATTCCCGAATTTGCAGATTTTTTCTTGACTTTTTTCCTTACTGAACAATTCCCCAATAACAAATTTCCCCTCGAATATTACCGGTATTTTTGAAATTTGCCGAATTTTTAGTCTCACCGAATAATTCCTAAATCCCGACTTGGTGACTATGGGTGGGTGAATTTAAAGGTACCGGAATATTAGGCCATCTCAGTAAAATATTATAATATGAAATAGTTAATAATATGTGAAAATAATTATCTTTTTCAAATTGAAACAACTCAGCCGAGACCTGAATGCATCATGACTCAAATACAACTTTAACGTTAAATTGGTATCATAAAAATGGACATTATAATATACAGGTAATAAAAGATAATTTAAAAAACTGGAATTAATTAGGAATAAAGACTAACCTCCTGATTTGAATCTTTACAATCAGAAGGTTGATTTGAAGAGCATGTCTCAAATAGGATTAATGTAGGTTGGATGGAAATGAAAAGGAGGCAAGGTAGCAAAGTATTGTGAGACCCAAGAGTTCCACTTAGATTGAAGGGGCGTTTTTATAAGTCATCAATAGACCTACCATATTATATTGTGTGGAATGTTGGGCTACAAAAAAGCGACAAGATGATAGAGTACGTGGCCGAGAAGTGTATGTTAAGTTGGATGTGTGGAATAACAAGAACGGATAAAATACGAAATGAGTATATAAGCAAAAATTTGAGAGTGACATCTATAAAGGAAAAAATTACTGAGTGTTGCTTGAGGTGGTTTGAACATGTTCATCGAAGGCTAGAAGTAGATCCTATACGAAGGGTTGAGACTATACAAGTGCAAGGACGTGAGAGAAGTGGAAGACCAGTGAAGACCTAGATGGAAGCCATAAGAAGGGATATGAAAGATTGCGAAGTTACAAAGTCCTTAGGGCTAATCAGAAACGAGTAGAGGAATTGGACTGCCAAAATCGACCCCCAATAGATGGGATAAGGCTATGATGATGATGACTCTAAAAGGACGTCGACTATTTGAAAAATAATCCTCCAATTGATAATCTAATTTCGGGAGGATAATATAGCTTCTCTAATTATCATCAGATTGGCTTAAACAGAAAGGAAGTATCGTATTGGAATGATTGATCAACTGAAGAACTTGAAAATATCTCACGCATGTAATAGTATTCGCTTTAAGATATGTACTTATATTTCCTTTGAACTTTTTGGCGGTCTGTAAGGACCATCAAACATTAAAAAAAACTCCCTCTCAAAAATCACATTCATACTTGGGATTTAAAAAAATGAAATATGCATTAATGCCTACAATTAAAAGAAAAACATAGTTAAGAGATAATGTGAGAGAAGTTTTGACGGGGACGCCGACATTGTAGACATTGGATATTGACCATTTCGTGTATACCGACATCGGAGGAAGCAGAATGGAAATCAAAACTAGGCGAAAGATGAAATTCTGAAATTGAAGGAGCACAAAAAAAAATCGATTGATCGAAATTGAATTTTGATCGATTGAAAATTTTTGATCGATCGAAATTAAAATTCGATCAATCGAAATGTCAACAGCGGTATTTTATGTAGATGAGAATTTCGATCGAATGATTTTCAGTTTCGATCGAATGAAATTCAATTTCGATCGAACGATTTTCAATTTCGATTGAACGAAATTCAATTCGATCGAACTATTTTCAATTTCGTTCGATCGAAATCGTGTCGGGTTGTTTAGTTAATTTAGGAGTTTAATTTCGAACTTCTATTTTGAGGGTTTATTTGTCTTTTATTTATTAATTGTTTTAGGGTTTTCTTTTATTGAAAGGACTCCTATATAAGGTCCTTAAATTTAACAATGTAACTAGTTACTGATAATTAATGAAAAGAGCTTTTGCTTGTGTGTGCTTGAGATGAGCCTCTACGAAGAGTGATTCTTCTTCCCGAGAAGGGTTTGGTGTGAAGCCAAGGGTGTGAAGCCCACAATCCTATCTATCTTCATCTTCTCTGCTTGTGTGTTGATCCTTACAATCCTCAATCGAGCACCATCCCTTTTGAAAAATAAAACTCTAGTTTTATCCTAAGCCATTGAATCGACCCGATTCAACAACCGTAGATCCCAGCAGAATTATTAAACCCTTCCGCACCAAATATTCAGAGAAAATCAGTGATCCCATCATTGAATTGTGAGCGCCCTAATCTGGGAAAACCTAGAGTTCTATTTCTAGGAACGATCTACACTGCAACCTAACGGATCTAGCGCCTGGACTGAACCCTACCTGAAGCATACGTGATTCTCCCCTGGAATACTGCTAAAACTTGAGGTATTCATTATATTTTGTGAATTTTATTGTTTATTTTAATTTTAATTTGATTCTGGCAAAATCAATCATATCATTCACGTAGTTTAGGGAACCGTCTTGCGTCAAGTATTTAACATATAATTGTAAATAATTAATTTCAAAAAGCAAAAGGAGTGAGAGGATGTTCGTTATAGCACTTTAGGGATAATGGTTCCTGACTGTCATTTAAATACCAAGATGGTGTTTAAATGATCATACACAATTAAACTTAGGCTATTGTTACTGCCACACCACAATTAATTGGAGGCAAGCTAGCAAAGTATTGTGCAACCCAAGATTCCACTTTGATTGAAGGGACTTTTTTTTATAAAACGTCTCTTAGACTAGCCATATTATATGGTGTGAATGTTGGGCTACAAAAAAGCAACAAGAAGATAGAGTACTGGTGGCCGAGATGCATATTTTGAGATGGTTGTGTGGATGTGTGGTGTCTTTAAATGACGGCTAGGTGTACCTAAAAAATGACCCACAATTTATTGTGTGTACCTAAATTCTTGATTCTAATATTTGGCACACACAATTTATTGTCATGTGTGCTTAAAGAATCTAATATTTTTAAATTATCAATATTTTTAATAATAAATTTTCTATTTATATAACAGATTCTCGAGATTGGTGTTGTTTATATACGAGTGCATTGATGCAATAAGTTAGTGGAAATATACCCATTATATATATATATATATATAGAGGCCTGGGACTGTATCTCTGCACCTATTGATATGGGCGTGACGTATCGCCTTTTTGTGAAGCGACGGGTGTTGCTTTATAATCATTTAATCACGTTTTAACCAATGCTACCTTTGTTTTGAAAAAAGTAGATAACCTTTTTGAAATACCCTCCGCCTGACCACCTGGGTATCAGAACGCCACCAACCCACCTATTTTCCACTAAAGGGTTGTCAGTGCTTTACTACCGGGGTATCAGTGCTTTGCTACTGGGGTGCCAGCCCCTCGCTGTCGAGGTGTCAGCGCTTCTCTCCCGGGGTTCCAGTACTTCGCTATCGAGGTGCCAACGCTTCGCTACGTGGGTGCCAACGCCTCGCTATCGAGCTGTCAACGCGTCTCTCCCGAGGTGCCAACGCCTCGCTATTGAGGTACCAATGTTTCTCTCCTGGGTTGCCAACGCTTCACTACCGGGGTGCTAGTGCTTCGCTATCGAGGTGTCAGCGCTTATCTCATGAGATGTTAGCGCTTCGCTATCAGGGTGGCAGCGCTTCGCTACTGGGGGCCGACATTTTTGAGTAAAATAAACCTGAAAAAGTAAGTCTGACACTTCGAAAAAAGGGACAGAAGAGAGAAAAGAAAGAGACTTCTAAAAAAGTCAAGTATGACTGCTGAAAGGGAATATAACTTCTAAAATATTTTAAAAGTTTTAACCCTAGTTAGTAAAGTGGGCTCCATGCCACATGCCGTTCATAGAGCAATCTAGGCGTAGAGAATTATCTACACCTGGGCGCATTCTCCCCTCAACCATATATATATATATATATATATATATATATATATATATATATATATATATATATAGAAGGAAGGAGAATCCGAGCTGTTGCTTTCCAGCTGACTTGTAAATCATGAGAAAATCCTAAAGATAAAAGAAAAAATTTGAGGGAGACTAATCCTCAACCCTTGTCTTATTCACTAAAAACAATGGTTTTTGGTGTAGGTGCTCACAAAGAATCCATTGGTATAATAAAACTACTTAAAAAAATATATTGGAAGAATCGTATCTCTCTCTAAATTCCTTTATTTACAAAAAAATAATAATAATTATAAGTCTTATATGACATTATCCACTACTAAATTAAAAGCTTTTTCTTCTTCATCCTTACTTAACAATTACAATCTACATTTCCCAAAAGGAGCGTGGGGGTTTCAATTGTTGGATTATGGGCTGTGACTAAGTGGTGAGATTGTCTGCTAATGTTGCTGCTTTGATTTTGCGTGGCTACTGGGATTTGGTATGGCTCATGTTGCTAAGAAATATGTTGAACATTTGGGCTATAGCTGGGAGTCTGCCTTTTGTTTTTGTCTTCGGCAACTCTTAATTTTGCACATGCGGTCTATCACCAAATGATCTATAATTTTGATTTTTTATGTTTAAATGACGAGAATCAGGTCCCAATCTTGTACTTAACTGTAGTGCACATCCAAACAGCCTACTCATGGAGAGATTAGATGTGAGAGTTCATACCCAAATTAGAGCTGATATGTTGGGTAAGTTTGAATTCATGTCGTATAAAACACCTTTTTTTGTGTAAAACGCATTTTGTACAGTTTTTTTCGGTATAAAATAAGTTTTAACCAAAAAGAAAGGTTTACTTAAATATATTTTATAATTCTAATATATATTTAAATTTTTTATATTTTTTCCTTTTCCCCATACTTCCTATTTTTATTTTTTTTCCATCTTTCCGAATTTACTATTACCGTACACTTTCCGCACTCCGAATTTTCTCCTACTCCCATTCTTTTTCCCATTTTTTTCAAAATTTTCCCTCGCCATTTTATTCCCGTACTCTGTCTTGGTGACTAGGGAAAGATGAGGATTCACATTAGAAACTAG
Source organism: Chloranthus sessilifolius (assembly GCA_021018995.1). Lineage (NCBI taxonomy): Eukaryota > Viridiplantae > Streptophyta > Magnoliopsida > Chloranthales > Chloranthaceae > Chloranthus > Chloranthus sessilifolius. Next base: position 195,409,709 of record CM037584.1, read on the forward strand.
AATGATGTTAGGGTGTGTATTTGGATGTATCAAGAAATCCCCATTTCTAAGTTACTTCTTGGTGCATTAGATCCTGGTTGTATTTAGGGTGTATTTGACGAGATACCTTCAAGAGAAAATGCATTTTTGTTCGCTTGATTAGGGTGTGATAATTTGTTACAGAGAGTATCAATGGTTTTGAATAATCTATCTGACGTTTATAAGCTCAAAAGCTTATTCGAAATTCCTGTAACCTATACAACAGTGTTATTATACCTGGAAAGTGGCTAGAACAAAAGTGATGTCTAAAGTCGAAGCGTTCGAAATTGTTGAGGTAAATGTTTCATATCAGAATACTCAAAATGCCGACGAAATCACATGTTGAGGTAAGAATAAGAATAAATAAGATGATTATTATACACACACACACACACACACACACACTTACCATTAAAACTATTTCAAATAAGATGATTATTTACAACATAACAGTAAATGATAGAATTAGGAAAAGTTCAAAAAGAAAAATGATATAATATTTGGGGTGGAGTTGAGGAATTGGTATGGATATGAGTACTGGTACTGGTACATTAAGGTGAATTTTTTTTTAGGTATAGTTTTATTGATACATCTTCGGTATCATATTGGTACAGTATTTAAAATGAAATAGATACATTGTATATTATTTAGCAGAGGCCAAATAATAAATACATTTTTTTTTATATTTGAAAAAGAGGAGGTTGAATAAAAAAAAATACATTTTGTTTTGGTATCTGAAAGAGTTACCAATAAATACATTTTTTTTTGTATCTGAAAGAGAGGAGGTTGAATAAAAAAAAATTCTGAGAATTTTTTTTTGGGGTTTTGTATTTATTTAGCTAAGCTACTGTAATCTCTCAAACCCCGATACCAAAATCCCTCAAATGACTAAAAAACCCATCTCTTGTCTTTTTTTAGTGATGATACTGGTGACGTATTACTTTGACATCTTCTACATCGTGAAAGAACCTGATTTGTTCATTGATGAAGGTTCCTTTTACTATACTGACCAAATCTTTGTTGAGAAAAGGGTACCCTTAGCACTTGTAATAGTAGGCAGTCTCTATAGGGATCTAGATCGACTGTATCAGGTCACAACAAATGATCCTTCTAAGGGACAACATTGATCATGGTTTCACGACTTGACTTATTACAAGCAGGTATTGCGAGTACTTCTAGTGTGCTTTTGACGCTGTCAATGTTTCTCCTTCGGAACAACACTTTCTCTCTTTTCTATCTCCATGTCGCTCCTCTCTCTCAACCGTCTCTCCCTCTTAACCGTCGCACAATCTCAAGAGCACCATCTCTCACATCAACCAGCGACTCCGTCAGAGGTCAGTTAATTTTTTTTTAAAAATTATAATTTAATTTTTCCATTTAAAACATAATTTTTTTATCTCCATTGCAATCACTCCATATCAGAGGTAACATTTTTCTCTCTCATTATCTCTCAACCGGCTATTTAAGTTTTGTAACTAAAAGTAAAACGATTAAATACAATATGAGTACATAAGAGAAATTTGAAAGTGGCACCTATAAGGGAAAAATGATTGTGTGTCACTTCAGGTGGTTTGGACATGTTCATTGGAGGCCAGACACGAAGGGTTGACACTATACAAGCGCAATGACGTAGCAGAAGAGGAAGACCAATGAAGACCTGGATGGAAGTTGTGGGAAGGGATATGAAGGATTGCGAAGTTACAGAGAGCGTAGCGCTAAGCAGAAATGAGTGTAGAAATAGGAGTCGCAAAGTCGACCCCAAATAGATGGGATAAGCCTATGATGGTGATGATGACTTAATCAAGATAAATGTTGACTACTTAATTCGATGACTGCTTTTGAATTAGATGACGGAGATTGTTTTTCGTCCCAATCTTCCAAACAGTAGATCATGAGATCATGGAGCTACTATCAGACGGTTTGATGTTGATTCCATGTGGCACACATCCAAAATGTGAACACTTCTTTATCTTGATTAACTAAGGTGGCTATAACTGAAAATGTTGTGGCAGTAACAATGACCTAAGTTTAATTGTGTAAGACCATTAAACACTATTGTGGTCTTTAAATGATGGTCAGGAGCCATTATCCCTAAAGTGCGACTACTGAGCTAAAGAGCATCCCCCACCGAGAGCATCCTCGGGGAGACATTATCTCTAACCTCTTCTCCAATCGTCTCCTATGTATTATTTCTCTCACAATGATGAAGAAAAAATGGAAGAAAAAGAACCTAAAGAGCAAGAACATCCGCTTTTATTTCATAATGTCGACAACAAGATTTGCAAGAACAATGAGGCCGCAGTTTATTTCAACACACTCAGAGAAAGTGGAGTACCACTTTCGTTAATTCTGCTTTCTCACTCATCTTAGTTTTAAATTAATTATTTGTAAGCAGTGCTTTTAATAGCGAAAAGCTGACCCCCCGTGAGGCGAGGCGTAAGCCTCACGATTTTTCTCGATTTTTTTATTTAAAATTTTAATAAATTAAAATATAGAGAAAATATGAAAAATCACTAATGACATACCACCTAAATACTATTTACACTCCCAATTAGTAGAAGCCTCTTTTTAAGTGGTGCAATTAATAAATGATGGTGTGGCCATAACAACTCTCTTAGATTAAGATCAGATTACGTGTAACATCCTTAGAATATGTTGCAATTGCAAGTGTATACTTTATAAATGGGGAGGAGTTTCACTTAAATTTACCAATAGCTTCAGCTCTCTAAATACTCGTAGCTGATAGAAAAAGGCTCAATCGCTCAGCAAGTCATGCATGCCTCGATATCTTCCAGTCTCTTGCTTAGGATAAAAAAAAGATCAATGGCTCAGCCTTGCTCAGATTTAAAAAACAACAAGAAGAAAAACAAAGATTTAAGAAGAATAAGAAGAGAGATTGAGATCAATGCATCAATTTATGTACGTTTCTTCTTCTTCTTATTCTATTTGTATTTAGTCTCTTTTTTTTGGGGTTGAGATGCGCTAGATGGTGCATGAAATGGAGAGGCTAGGATTTGGGTTGAAAAACCCTAAAATTAGATCATCAAATGAAGGATTATTTGTCAAATATTCAACGCCCTTTTAGAGTAAAGATTCAAATCATGAGGTTAGTCTGTATCAGTGTCGTCAAAGGTGCGCCTATGTGCACCCTCCGCACCTGCGCCCTTCAATTTAGGTCTAGGTGCAGTGAGGTGCATGTCGAGTTACTTTAATAAAAAAAAAAAAAAATCTTATATAACTTAAGACTCTTACACAAATTATAAGTTAAAAAACTTTTATCTATTGAGTCTTAACTCTTAAAACTTATGTTTGTTAAGTTTATAAGCTACAATGCTACAGTTGAGAGTCGAGAATTTGGACTCCCTTGCTAGTTACTAAAACACCTACTTGTATATCTTTTTAGTACAGATAAATTCATAATGTTTAGTTGTTCATGATATTTATTTGGTGGTTGCATTCATATTTGTTGATTACTTGATTGGTATTATAGATTTATAGTATCATTCTTTAAGTATATATATTTAAATTTTTTTTAAAAAATGTTTATAAATATATCAAAAAATTTAAATATCACAAATTTTTAATAAAAAATAAAAAATGTAATTTATTAATATAAGTATATTATTTTATATTAATATATAAATATTTAAAATTGTACTAATATATATATATATATATATATATATATATATATATATATATATATATATTGGCAAAGGGGAAAATGCGCTCGGGCATAGAGATTTCTCTACGCTCCCCCAATAGGGAGCACACGCGTGGAAAGTGCTTTCGCACTAACCCAGGTTAGCCACAGCAGGATTTTCCTACTGACAGTGGTAGGTAAAGTAGGTAGTAGGTAGGAAGTGGAGGCTATACCTGACGGAAGAAGGAAGCGTAGGCCCCAAGGGGAAGGTCTTGTCATGATATGGCGGTAAAGCAATTCAAAAAATGGTATAGGTTGCTCCTCTTTCCCTCCCTCTTCGTGGATTCTAAGCCTTCTCACTCCCAAGCATATCCCATATCCTCTCTCTCTCTCTCTCTATATATATATAAATTTAATATTAAAATGCGCCATGAAAGAAAAGCTTTGTGCCTAAGCTTTGTCTAGGCCCTAGGGACCCTTGTTGCCTTGGGTGTGCCTAGCGCTTTTGACAACATTGGTCTTTATTGCTAATTAATTTAGGTTTTAATTTATATTATAATGTCCATTTTTATTGTATCAGATTAACGTTAAGATTGTATTTGAATAATGATGCATTTAGATCTCATTATAGTTGTTTCAGCTTGGAAAGGATAATCACATTTACTTAGTATTTGATATTTTAAATTATAATTTTTTATTAAGATGGCCCATTTTTTCGAGTACCTTTATGTTCACCCACCCATAGTCACCAAGTTAGGATTCGGAAATTATTCGGCCAAGCTAAAAATTCGTAATTTGGTATAAAATCGGCAAAATTCAGAAAAGTATCGGTAAAATTGGGGGAAACTTCAGGAATTGTTCGATGAAGAAAAAAGTCGGGAAAAAATCGGCAAATTTGGGAATCATTTGGGGAAAGAGTGTCATTTATAAACTTACCGTAGGTCGTGGGACCAAGGGTAGCCCCTTGGGGATCTTTCTTATTCCTTCTTTTCTTTTGGGACATGGGCAAGTACACAATGGAAAGAATCTACAACATGTGTATGTCTTATTAAAAAGTAAAGTAAAAGTTATTTAAAAGTTTACATGTATAGCTACATCTTTGCTAATTTGTAGATAATATTATCAATGGAGTATACCTCTTTAAATAGAGGTTTATAGAGCTATTTAAAGAAACATGCATATGAGAAATAAACTATTTATAAAACTATGCTAGATACTAGATATCGTATGTTCCAGAATTAAAAGTTCAAATAATGGTATGTTTACCTATATAGTTCCAAATTCTAAATTTAGACAAAATAGAAATATGAATGTCCTCTCAAAAATAGTGAAGATAGGAAAGAACACACACATGGTGAGAGTATAAACTAAGACACACATACTAAGACACATGTATGTCTTAGTATATACTTCTCAACACCCCTCATGTGAGAGTATAGATCTTGATAATGTTTCAACTAAATTGGTGCTTTAACATAATGATTCTCATGGATGCTTCAATACTAAACACTCCCTTATATGATGTATGCTTCAATCCTCCCATGTATGCTTTAATTACATCCTGAGATAAGATCGTAGCTTGATCTCTTTATGTTGGTGCACACACATGCAACTGACGTAGGACAAAACCCTAAACTACGTGCGTGTGATGAATTAATTACTTGCCGGAATTAATTTAAATTATATTGAACAATGAACTTGAAAATAAAGCGAATACCTTAGGATTTCGTAGTTTTCTTGTGATAGATCGAGTTGTTGTTCGAATCGGGTCCAGTCCGTGCGCTAGATCCGGTAGTTTTAAGGCGGGATCGGCCTAGAGGTAGAACTTTAGCTTTTCCAGATTAGGGCGCTCATAATCCAATAATGGGATCACTAGTTTTCTCCGGATATTTGATGCGGAAGGTTTAATGGCTTTGATGGGATCTAGAGTAGTTGAATCGGAGTAGGGTTTGTATTCGGTTATGATTTTCAGGGAATAAAGATTGAATTAGTAAAGAAAGTAGGAAAATGGAGATTAGGAAAGATAAAAGGTAACTTTGGGAATCGCTCCCTTGGCCTCACACCAAACCCATCTTGGAAAGAAGAATCGCTCTTCAACAATGGCTCATCTCAAGCACATAAGCATAAGCTCTTTCATTAATCAAAAACTAATTACATTGTTTTTCTTAATGACCTTATATAGGAGGTCTTAAATAAAAGCCTTAAGCAAAATAAACAAAAAAGAAAGACCAGTTTATCCCTAAAACTTAAACTCGGAACCTGAACAAAATTTAATCTGTGCGATTTCGTTCGATAGATATTAGGGATCGATCAAATGAAAATTTCGATCGATCAAACGAAAATTTCGATCGATGGAAATAAGGGATCGATTGAACGAAAATTTCGATTGATCGAAATAAGGGATCGATCAAACGAAATTTTCGAAATCTCCTCCTTTACGCCTGGTTCTAATTTCCATTCCGCTTCTTCCAACGTCGGTACACGCGAAACAGTATGTATCCGATGTATACAATGTCGGCGTCCCCGTCAATTCTCTCGGGCCGAAAAGGCTTCATCACCGATGAAGTGGCGTCGTGATAGCGATCGAGCATGTCGGGGTCCAAGCGTCGCACCTCATCTTCAATTAACCATTTGTTCTCGGAGTCCGGCTTTTCCAACCACTTAACCAAGTAGTTCTGAAATCCTCCACCATGGGTGGATACTGCAAAATCTGCTTCCGTGGGGAAGGGAAGGGTAGGGGCTGCAGGGTGGGGCTGGAATGTGGGCTCGAGGCTGCTTGGAAGGGGTTGGTGGGGGGTGGGGCTGAGGCCGAAGAAGCAACTAGGTCCTCCACATTGAACGTAGAGCTAACCCCGATATCTAGTGGAAGTTCGAGAACATACGCATTAGGCCCGCTCCTTGCCACAACTCTAAAAGGCCCAGCTCCGCGGGCTTGGAGCTTCTTTGTGACTCCTGATGGGAATCGTTCAGGCCTAACCCGAACCATTACATAATCCCCCACTTGAAATTCTTTGAAGCGCCTATGTGCGTCCTCAGTTATTTTGTATTGTTCATTGCTCGCATTAATTTTTTTCTAATTTTCGGCATGTAATTCATGAATGTGCTGTGCGAATGCATCGGCTGACTCGGAAACTTGATGAGATTCAGACATGGGGACTAAATCAATGAGTGTTCTAGGCTTACGACCAAGTACAACCTCAAAAGGACTCATGCCTAGGGACCTATTGGCTGAATTATTGTATGCAAACTCGGCTATCGGCAATGCAGAATCCCAAGTCCTAGGGTGATCACCAACAAGACAACGGAGAAGATTACCTAAGCTCCTATTAGTGGATTCCATTTGGCCACCAGTTTGAGGATGGTAGGCCGACGAAAATTGGAGCATGGTACCCATAATGTGCCATAAAGTTTTCCAAAAATAACTGGTAAACTTCACGTCCCGATCCGACACAATAGTTTTGGGTAACCCATGGAGACGCACAACCTCTCCGAAAAATAATTTGGTTATGTGAGCCGCATCGGAGGTTTTAGAACGAGGTATGAAGTGGGCCATTTTGGAAAAGCGGTCCACTACCACAAAAATGGAATCGTGCTTCCGTTGAATCTTTGGAAGTCCGAGCACGAAATCCATAGAGATGTCTTGCCACGGGGTGTGTGGCATGGGTAACGGGTGTACAAGCCGGTATTCTGCTTAATTTGCTTCGCCACTATGCATGTACGATATTATTTTACGGCCCTAGAGACATCTCTCATAAGGCTAGGCCAATAAAGCCTATCCTCAACGAGCGCACTGGTCTTATTGCGCCTGAAATGTCTGCAATCCCTCCGGCATGTAACTCCCAGATGAGGAAGTTACGCAATGAAGTGCGAGGGATACACAAACGATTTCCTTTAAACAAATACCCATCCAACTGGGTATACTCGGAGTTAATGTTGTTCGGATTTTCAAGGATAACAGTGTATTCCGCCCCGAAATCTGGGCACTCAAGATAATCTTGTTTCAACTGCTTAAATTCAATGACCTCGGTGCTCATAGACTGCAGAGTCGCCACTCGATGACTAAGCACATCAGCTACCTTGTTCTCAGCACCGGCCTTGTGCTTCAATACGAATGTGAACCCTTGAAGGTACTCGACCCACTTCGCGTTCCTCAGGTTCAACTTTTTCTTGGATGCAAGGAAACGTAAGGCTTCGTGGTCTGAAAACAACACAAATTCCTGCGGCCTCAGGTAATGTTTCTAAAATCAAAGAGATCGGACGACCACATAAAACTCCTTGTCATAGGTGGAATATTTTTGCTTTGCCTCATTAAGTTTCTCACTAAAATAGGCCACAGGGTGGACCTCTTGGCTCAGCACTCCGCCTATGCCTACACCCGATGCGTCACATGCTACTTCAAAGACTTTAGAAAAGTCTGGTAGGCGCATGACGGGTGCAGTAACCATTTTCTCTCTTATCTTGGCAAAGGCCCTTGTCGCAGCTTTGCTCCATAGAAACTCCCCTTTTCTCATGCAATCGGTGATGGGAGCCATGATGGTGCTAAAGTTTTGGATGAAATGACGATAAAATGTGGCCAAACCATCGAAGCTATGGACTTCATGAATATTCTGAGGTTCGGGCCACTCCACAATGGCCTTAACCTTTGCAGGGTCTGCAATCATCCCGTCTACCGAGACAATGAATCCTAAGAATACAACAGATTGTTGCATGAAGGTGCACTTCTTGAGATTTACGTATAACCTTTCTCCCCTTAAGGTTTCACAAACCAATCTTAGGTGGATAATGTGTTGTTCCTTGTCTGGGCTGTAAATTAATATGTCATCAAAATATACAAGGAATTTGCCAAGGAATGGCCTCAACACTTGGGTCATGAGCCTCATAAATGTGCTCGGGGCATTGGATAGCCGAAAAGGCATGACCATCCACTCATAAAGACTGTCTTTGGTCTTGAAGGCGATTCTTTATTCATCGCCAGGGCGAATACGAACCTGATGGTGGCCACTTTTAAGGTCTATCTTGGAAAAGATAGTGGCGCCAACCATCATATCAAGCATGTCATCGAGCCTCGATATGGGAAACCGATATTTAACCGTAATCTTATTAATTGCACGGCTATCCACACACATGCGTCATGTACCATCTTTCTTGGGAGTAAGTAATGCGGTTACAACACACGTGCTCAGACTCTCTTGGATGAACCCCTTCTGAAGGAGCTCATTGACTTACCGAGTCAACTCGGCGTGCTCAACCGACTTCAACCTGTAGTGGGGCAGGTTCGGTAGTGTAGATTCGGGAACCAAGTCGAATGCGTGTTGAATGTCGCGCATAGGAGGGAGCTCATTAGGTAAGTCTTTGGGGAAGACATCCGCAAATTCATTCATGATTGGCTCGACCTCCTTGGGGTACTCACGTGCCGACTCAGGAGTACTTTCAACGGTGACGACGACATACACTACACTCTCATCTAGCATTGCCCTTTCGAACTCTGAAGGGCTCACTATGTTGATGGCCTTAGATTGGCCTCCTTTCTCGTCAACTCTGTTGACTGATGGTGCCTTGGAGCTAAAGGGTTAAGAGTGATTTTCTTGCCCTTATAATTGAACGTGCAAATATTAGATCGGCCAAAAATGGTTACATTCAAATCATAGAGCCATTGCCTCCCTAAGATGATGTGGCCCACATCCATCGGCACCACATCGCACCACAAGGTGTCCGCATACGAACCTAGTTGAATAAGTACGCGACACCTCTGAGACACGGGAATGGATGAGGAATCAACTCATGCGACTTTGTAAGGTCTCTGGTGGGCTTCGGGTGTAAGCGCTAAGCGGTGACGGTATGTTATGACACTACATTGGTGCAGCTTCCGCTATCCACGATAACCCTACAACTCTTTGTCCCACATGTGGCAAATGTGTGGAAGAGATTCTCCCTCCGCCAATCCTCCTTTTCATCCCGTTAAGGTTGTGCAAAGGCACACCTCACAACTAGAGCGCGACCCATGTCATCACCTTCCTCGTCACTAGGTGTGGCATTCGGCTCACCTCTTCATAAACCCCCTCACTCTCTTCTCCTTTGATGAAGAGATTCCTTTGTGGGTCTCTCGTGGGGCATTGAGCGGTAAAGTGTCCCAAGCCGTGACATTTATAACACTTGACGTGAGAACCACTCTTCGAGGACTCTCTGACTACACCCTTGCCTTTGTCAAGCCGCACATTGGCAAATGTGGATTGTGTGGGTTTGGCAGGCGGGTTTCCAACACTAAGTCTCACGTCGCCGTTACGGGGTTGACCGGTGTGAAAATCAGATCGCCTAACCACCGTCATTTTTAAATATCGTTCAAGGTCCTGAACGACGGTGTAGCATTCGGCGAGTGTCTCAACAGGGTGAGAGACTAACTCTTTTTATAAGTCAAGCCTCAATCCGGTGAGAAATCTGGATAAAGTGACTTGAGGGTCTTCGGACACTTTGACTCTCATCATGAATTCTTCAAATTTGCCAATATAATCCGCCACGGGCATACTACCTTGGCGCAGATTTTGCCATTGATCGAGGAGACGAAGGTAGTATGAGGAAGGAACGTACTTCTCTGTAAGTCGTGCCTTCCTGTCCTCCCAACGGGTAATGGGAGTACAACCCGCATTCGTTTTGATGTGCTCAACGTTGACCCAAAAGAGTCCGGCTTGGCCAATGAGCTTCATTTTGGCAAGTCTAACACATCTTTCATCGCTCATGCCAAACCACTCAAAGTGCTAGTCTATATTGGATAACCAATCAAGGAAGAGTTGAGGGTCCATTCTTCCATCGAAAGTTGGGAACTCAACCCAGACATTTTAAAGGAGTTTCCCTTCCGGGTTGTAGTCATCTCCATGATGATCCATCCTATGATTCCGATTCCGATTATGTTGGTAGCCATTTTGTTCGAAACGAGGACCATTACGCTCACGTTGGGGTTCGAAGAACTCATCACCCTCGTCTAACCGATTGACTCGGTCTAACAACCTCTCATTGGACGTTTCAAGATTCCTTTGGGTTGTTTCCATGGCAGCCATTTGATCATTAATCGATTTTAATTCAGCCCTCATACTGTTAAGAGCCTCGGCAATCTCATTCATGTCCATGGTGATAACTGACGGGGACGCCACATATATGGACATTGGATTCAGACCACATCGTTTCTACCGGCGTCGAAAGAAGAGGAGAGGGAGCCCGAGTCTGAGTACCTCATGTGTGTTTCATCGGTGATGAAACATTTTGAGTGGAGGAGAATGACGGGGAATGTAAAAAAAAAATAAAAAAAATTTTTCTGTTATAATGAACAAGTGAGACGTCCGTGAAACATCGAGACGTCTGTGATTTTGCTTCTTCACGTCCGTAGGTCACGACGACGTCGGTCACTTCTGACGTCCGTGGACGCCGTGATAAGCTGAAATTTGAGTTTTTTTGGCGAAAACTTGCCTTTTTTGTGTTTTATTTCTATTAGAACTCTTTATTTCGAATTTTAATTATTGGTGGCCTATATATAGAGGCTTGTAAAGACTTTTTAATTAGTTAGTGAATATTTTGAATGCTTTTATGCTTGAATATTCTTTGCCTGAGATGGGTTTGGTGTGAGGCCAAGGGAGTGATTCCCAAAAGCCATTGTTATTTTCTCTATTATCTATCACTGTCTTCTTTGGATTTTTGTCTTATTGATCCCTGCTTGTTTCTCCTACATTTTAACCTATTGATTTCTTGATCCCTAAAATCATAAATCCCTTTCAAAATCCCAAATCAAACAGAGCCCAAAACCCTTTTCTAAGCCATAAATCAAACCATAAGCCCATTACAAAATCATACACCTATTTCCAAAGCCCTAGTTAGAGCCTGCGAATCTACATTGGATCGAAGACGAACGCCCAAGCCTGAAAAAAGCTAGAGTTCTATCTCTAGGCCGATCTCGCCTCAAATCTAAAAGTACTTGCGCATCGGACAGGACCCTACCTGGATCTCGTGTGATCTACTCATCAAAATTCTCCAACCCTAAGGTATCTTAAGATAGTTTTGTGATTAAACTTGAATTACTTTATTTAATTTTGGCCAAATTGCATAAAAAAATCATATTCCGCATTTTAGGGTTATCGTCCCGTGTCAAAAGGGTTCACTGATGACGGGTTCTAGAATGGCATGCAAATATGAACTGACAATGAATGGGGCTTTTGACAAACACGGGATGTGCACACTTTTGCCAAAACAAAAATAAGATGCAATGAAAATTAAAGTGTAATGAATTCAATGCCACACAAATATGCTCTAACCTAGAACTTGGGCTCTGATACCAAAACTGACACAGGTCAAAACCCTAAACTACGTGCATGCAATGAATTAATTACTTGCCAAAATTAATTTAAATTATATTGAACAATGAACTTGAAAATAAAGCGAATACCTTAGGATTTCGTAGTTTTCCTGTAACAATCGAGTTGTGGTTCGAATTGGGTCCAATTCGTGCACTAGATCCATTAGTTTTAAGGCGGGATTAGCCTAGAGGTAGAACTCTAGCTTTTCCAGATTAGGGCGCTCACATTCCAATAATGGGATCACTAATTTTCTCTGGGTATTTGATGCAGAAGGTTTAATGGCTCTGATGGGATCTAGGGGTGTTGAATCGGAGTAGGTTTGTAATCGGTTAGGTTTTCAGGGAATAAAGATTGAATTAAGTAAAGAAAATAAGGAAATAGAGATAGGAAAGATAAAAGGCAACTTTGGGAATCGCTCCCTTGGCCTCACACCAAACCCATCTCGGGAAGAAGAAGAATCGCTCTTCAACAATGGCTCATCTCAAGCACACAAGCATAAGCTCTTTCATTAATAAAAAACTAATTACATTGTTTTTCTTAATGACCTTATATAGGAGGTCTTAAAATAATACCAGTAAGAAAAATAAACAAAAAAGAAAGACAAGTTTGTCCCTAAAACTTAAAACTCAGAACCTGAACAAAATTTAATCTGCACGATTTCGTTCGATCGAACGAAAATTTCGATCAATCGAAACATGGGATCGATCGAACGAAAATTTTGATCGATTGAAATAAGGGATCGATCAAACAAAACTTTCGATCGATCGAAATAAGGGATCGATCGAACGATTTTTCGAAATCTCCTCCTTTACGCCTGGTTCTGATTTCCATTCCGCTTCTTCCGACGTCGGTACACGTGAAATGGTCTGTATCCGATGTCTACAATGTCGGCATCCCCGTCAGCAACTCTTCACAAACTGGAGAAATACATGCAAAACAGTAAAACCATTGGTCACAACAACATTAAATGGTCTTAAGCACACATCTAAACCAAAAAAATAAGCCATCATAGGTAAAACATGTTGCTGTTGGCAACAGGTTGCAAAAGTTAACATGTATCATGTAATGGTTAACGCAACTGAAAAATAGATACTAACTATATTCCATAGTTGGAAATCACACCCACACCCCTAATGGGAAACACAAACTCTCATACATTCACACAAAAGACTGCTAGTGTAGTCTCCTTGTCCTATTGTATAGGAACATGTTGGGGTTGAACTTGATATAAAATATTGTTTTGCTGCATACAATATAAATATCCTTTCCAAATAATTGCCGCAACTCCTTAACTCCACAGAATTCAAGCCATCAGAACTATGTACTTTTAATATTTACTAGGATCGAATGACCACAAAATAGTGAGAAACTCCACATTTGGTACCCAACTCAGACTTAAGTGGCAGCTGAAACATGCTACCTTCTCATCATGATGATGGTGATCATCATAGCCTTATCCCATCTATTTGGGGTCAGCTTTGCAAGTCCTATTTCTCCACTCATTTCTGTTCAACACTAAGCTCTCCTTTAACTCTGCAATCCCTGACATCACATCTCAATACTTTACTCCAGGTCCTGATTTGTCTTCCTATTCTCCTACTGTAACGACTCGGATTTTCATGTTGTTGATACACCTATATTACTTATATGTGTTTAATAACGTATACACCACAGGCCTTGACTTTTAAAACATTTTAACAAAAAGTACGTTTTAGTTTTTAAAGCTCTTATATTTATTTCTGTCATTATTTGACACAAGTTATGTGGTGGCCTCCTGGTTAAAGGCTTGAGTTATAGACAAGAGGTTGGAGGTTCGAACCTTTGTAGAAAGGCTTTAAACCTTTATTTTGGACCTTGAAGTAAAGGCCTATTCATCGTTCCTTGGTGTGTCAGCCTAACACAGGATGATTTTCAATAAGTTATAAAAATATGTTACGGAGAACCCTAAATCATAATATGTTTGAGAGTTCTTAAGAATAGAGCCGTAAGAAAACCTAGCCGTCTCTATCCTTTTCTTTTCTTTTTCTTAAGTAACCCTAGCCATCACCACCTTCTTCCACAATCTTCTCCAACCCTCCCTATAATATTTGGGGTATTCTTCTACAAGAACCACCTTGATCGTTTCCACTATCAAGATCCAGGAGGAAGAAGGAAGAAGAAAGGAATCTTGGACGAAAGATGACATTGAACATCAATCTCCTCAGCCTTAATCACCATAGATTCACCGTTCACGCTTCAAGAGGTGAATAACCGTTGTTATCATCTTTGGATCTTATTTTCTTAAATTTCAGATCTTATTTTCTTATTTTTCGGATTATATTTTCTAATTTTCGGAACTTATTTGCGTGCCCTTGACACTGCAGAAATTTTGAAATCGACTGATCGACTTCATTGTTCGATCGATCGATTTTGGGCCAAGTAAAAGAACAAGGGTTTACTTTATCAATTTGATCGATCGATTTTGCATTGAAATTCGTTCAAGATTGTTGTCTCTGTTTATAACTTAAATTATATAACCGATCAATCGAAATACCATACGATCGATCGATCTGGAAAAGACAAATTTTGAGTCTTTGATTGTATAACTTTCGGTTATACAATCGATCGATTGATATACCATATTGATCAATCGATTGTATAGAAAATTTGAAATCAATCATTCTGCACCGAGACTGAGGTAAATTATACACACACACACACACACACACATATATATATATATATATATATATATATATATATTTGCCATTAATTCTGATCGATCGATTCTTACAGAGACCATTTATAGAAGTATATAATTGCTTTTATCACCTATGGATTGACCCCTAGTTCGATCGATCGATTTCGAGAAGAACCGTTTGACTTGGCTATCGTACGTTCACTTTAAATTCCGATCAATCGACCATTGAAATGTCACTTGTATATGTGATGTAGAATAGGGAATCGGTCGCAATTAATAGGGATCATCTAACTTCTTTCTTGCGACGTTAGGACCCGAGGTTAGGGAATTTTAACCATCACTTGTGTTTTATAATTCTGATTTATAGATGTTTAGTGACTATAGATGGTTGGATGTTGTTGTAAATTGAGATACATGGCCACCATACTCGTATGAATTGTTGAACATTGGAATACGAAATTAGAAACGTTAGACTCTTTGTATCATTAGTGCTTGAAAACTGATTCATTGAACATTGGAAATACTTTTGAATTCTGGATTAAACTCATTGTCTGAATTAATCTCATTGAACCTTGGAAATACATTTTGAATTCTGAATTAATTGAAAGAAGAGACATGATCTCATCGAACTTTGGAAACTGCTTTTGAACTCTGAATTAATTATGAAGTACGAATATAATATTATATTTTAGAACATTGCATATGCTTTGAGGTTACATTGAACGGATCCTATGCGACAACATAGATTCAACATTGAACCGTGCTACGGCACACATTGAACATTGAACCGTGACGACGGCCATTGAACCGCATGAGCTTCCTTACAACGCGGGGGCTACAACACTTTGAAAATTGTTCTTGAACGATGATGGCTAGGATCCCCATTGACTTTGACATTGGCTTTAGCGCTATATTTGTGATAGAAATTACTTAAGTTATATTTTTAAGTCATGCATTGAAATAAGAATTATCATAAGAAAAGAATTACAAGAAGAAGATACCATGATTAGACATTCATTGAAATCATTTTTTGACCTTCTGAATATGACATTAAAACTCCACCATGAACTATATAATTCAAACATCAATTGACATTTGAAGTCATTATCTTAGAACATGAATGTGTTGTGACTCCTCGTATTTTGGCATCTTAATCATTGATATTGATAAAATCACTGAAACTATGTATTGGAAGGTTAAAGTACGGTTGGTATTTGGGATTGCCCTACTGAGCAAGTGGATTTTTAGCTCACCCCGACACTATGTGTCATAGGTACCGATGTTGATAAAGATCCTAAGTTTGTAGAGGATCCTGATTTTGTGCCGAAGGACAAGGAAGATCTTCTTCTCAAAGATTTCTATCCTTAGTAAATCTTTGTGATTGGATTTGGTACGACTCAATGAGTTCGTTAGAATATTTGGTTATTGCTTCCTATGAACATTGATGTAAATAGCACTATTTGTATGACGTATGACCGTCACTAGTGGTATATTATTTTGGATCAATATTTTCATTTATGGATGTTGGGTATTTATTTCAGTTTTATAGATAATTCGACTTTCGTAACTATATCATTGCTTTATGGAAAATAACAAATTCCGCTTATAAGCTTACGAACTAAGTTTAATGACCCAGTATTCCACGTTATTTTGTGTTGGGAATTTCGGGTCGTTACGCCTACTTCCTTCTACTTGTAACATCTCAATCCTTCTTACAAGATCTATTTCTGATCTTTGATGAACATGTCAAACCATTTCAAGCGACATTTCATAATTTTATCCTTTATAGTTGTCATGTCACTTTCTCATTAAGGGCTGAATTTAAAAGACCTGCAAGACAGGTGTTTGCTGGAATAATTGAGAGGTTAATTGGTTGGTGGTGCTGAAATTGCCTGAGAGGGGATTGGTTGATGATGGGTTGGTAGCCCCTATCAAACGGAAGAGCCGTACGCTCTGATACTGTTTAAACCTTTATAATAATACTATCAGGCCATAAAGAGAAGATGAGAAAGAAGATGAAAGAGAAGGGATGGACCAAAGAGTTCACACCTATGGCTACATCTTTGCTATGTTGTGTAGATTATTATCAATGGGGTATGCTTCTTTACATAGAGGTTTACAGATATATTTAAAGGAATATGCATCGAGGAAGTAAACTACTTATGCAACTAACGTTCTATGATCCTAAAAAGGAAGTACCACCAAAGTGATCAAGTTGGGATTTGGGAATAAATCAGCTTGGAAAAACTTTGGCAAAATTCGTCAAATTCGGAAAAAAACGGTGAAATTTTGGAAAACTAAAAAAGGAAAATTATAAAAATTTATTAATTAAAAACTATAAAAATTTTAAAAAAATTAATCATAAAAATATTAGAAAACTTGGGGAAAATTTTGGAGAAAATTTGAGAATCAGTTTTTGAAATTTTCAATTTTTTCAAAAAGTTGGAAATTTTGGTCACTACAGTTCCAACAATGGTATGTTTACATATATGCTAGTACTTCTAAACTTACACAATGTAGAAATTACATATATGCTAGTACTTCTAACGTACGCAATGTAGAAATTACATATATGCTACTACTTCTAACGTAACTTACAATGTATAAAAAGAAAATGTCCTCTATAAAGGAAAGAGTAAAGATAGGAAAGAATAGAAAATATGGTGTATTTCTTATACACTGTATATGTTCTCAACATTCTTTATTATGAGAAATTTTACTTACAAATAATTCATGTTCTTATGATGTGCACTTTTTTTGTGCATTTAAACATGCCAAATTTATGTAATTTCTGCATCTTTGATTTTATTTTATGTCTTTTCAATAATGATTTGGATCGGTTTTAATTGGCAAATTTTTTTGTTTTGTATTCATGAGGAACAAGAATTTATTTTATAGATTTCTAATCATGATTTTTATTCAGTTTAACTGAAAATTCTGTTATGTATCACATGAAAGATAAAATTGATTTTCAATCTCGTGTTAAATTTTGTTTCAGCGGGTAAATCAATGTTTGCGAAGAGTCTGTGCTAATTCCAGCCTGTCAAGTTGTGAAGGATTGATAGATTGTAGATATGATGATGTTAATCCTGATTTGGTTTCACAATGGCGAAGCAATTCACAGGCTAACAATTGTTTTGATACTTCAAGTGATTTTTTTCCATATGGAATATATAACCAAGCTGTGCCTATTACCACAAATGACAGTGTCATTTTAAAATATATATATTCTTTGTTTTGGGGTTTTCAGGTACTCCTATACCTCTATCATCTACCTTTTCTTTTGGGTATTTTGTTTATCTATTGTTTTGCTTATCCATGATAAGATTTTCATTTCCATGAAATTTGGCGAACAAGCACATTCTATATTTTGGTTCACCAGAATAAATAAGGATGATATGCAATGCAACTTTTTGATGGGTATGCTGAAATTTAAATATTTTCTTTTCTTGTCCAATACTGTCAGACTGGATATTTGATCTCCAATTGATGTCATTGCTCAACTATTGGCTTTGTTCTATAAAACTTTATTGATATCATTGTGATGTATTTTTGATTGACCCATTTTGGTTGTGTTGGTTGTGGACCTCCTGTTTCGGTAATTCCTTGATGAAGCATAGTATTTTTTATCTCATCATCATCATCATCTTCGCTTAGTCCCATCTATTTGGATTTAGCTTTTGACGGGGAATGTCAAGGAAAAAAAAAACTGTTCACGATGAACAGTGACGGACGTCCGTGATTTTGCCCCCTATCTGTCCGTAGGTCACGGACGTCCGTAGACGTCGTGACGGGCTTTCTGGATTTTGAGTTTATTTTGAAAACTTACCTTTTTTGTGTTTTATTTCTGTTAGAACTCTTTATATCGAATTTTAATTATTGGTGGCCTATATATTGAGGCTTGTAAAGACTTTTAATTAATTATTGAATATTTTGAATGCTTTTATGCTTGAATATTCTTTGCCTGAGATGGGTTTGGTGTGAGGCCAAGTGAGTGATTCCT
Organism: Chloranthus sessilifolius; assembly: GCA_021018995.1. Classification (NCBI taxonomy): domain Eukaryota; kingdom Viridiplantae; phylum Streptophyta; class Magnoliopsida; order Chloranthales; family Chloranthaceae; genus Chloranthus; species Chloranthus sessilifolius. Next base: position 195,428,392 of record CM037584.1, read on the forward strand.
AAAAGCCATTGTTATTTTCTCTATTATCTATCACTGTCTTCTTTGAATCTTTTACCTGATTGATCCCTGCTGGTTTCTCCTACATCTTAACCTATTGATTTCTTGATCCCTAAAACCATAAATCCCTTTCCGAATCCCAAATCAAACAGAGTTCAAAACCCTTTTCTAAGCCATAAATCAAACCATAAGGCCATTACAAAACCATACACCTATTTCCAAAGCCCTAGTTAGAGCCTGGGAATCTACGTAGGATTGAAGACAAACGCCCAAGCCTGGAAAAAGCTAGAGTTCTATTTCTAGGCCGATCTCACCTCAAATCTAATAGTACTTGCGTATCAGACTGGACCCTAACTAGATCTCGCGTGATCTACCAACCTGAATTCTCTAAACCCTAAGGTATTTAAGATAGTTTTGAGATTAAGCTTGATTTTATTTTATTTTATTTCGGCAAAATCGCATAAAATCATAATCACGCATTTTAGGGTTCCCGTCCCGCGTCAACTTTGCTCACAGTATTTAATCTAGTGGAGAAAATATTTTCTTTTGAATTATTTTTATTTCTGTTGCAGTAAACTTTTTCTTAATATATTTCTTGCCTTACGTATACGGTATAAAATGTTCAAGGGTCTTCTTTGGCATGGAGAATTGACATGTGTTTAAGGCATGTGACCGGGGAGTTGTTAAGATTGCTCCACAAGCCTATGGGATCCTCCCAACAATCCCCATCTATTGGTATTTGTATATTGATGGGTGTGTAGTTGGGAATATTAGTCGTGGCACATCCATTACCACATAAGGTAGTATTGTGGAGTTCTTCAATTTTAATATATGTTGTGGCTAGTGTCTGTAAGACACTTTAGCCTTCTCTCTCTCTCTCTCTCTCTCTCTCTTTCTTCTTTACTAGACCTAATCCTTAAATCTCTTAACCTAATTCAATAACCACTCAATCTAATCTTAACCCCTCTGATTTAAACCTACCCTAAAACCCCTAAACATTCTTTTGGTATCCGAGCCGGCTCGACCCTGCACCTGTTGATGTCAGAACCGTCTTGGCTGACGTCAGCAACTCAATAATCAAGACATGCTCTAATGCTGCTAATGGTCTCATTTGGATTGAAATAACATTCTATGTGTTGTTCTATACGTATTTTGGGGATTAGGAATGGATCGATGGATGTTATGTCCAGCTGTCCGCAACGCCCGTGAAGGAACAGTTTCATGGTTTTCTATGAATACACAGATTTTGAAGCTTAATCTGTCATGGTAGGAGACATCTTCTGGGTTGGAATTTTCTTCCTTTTCTTCCTCTATAACCCTTACTGTGGTTCATGGTGATTTAAGGGCAGTTTGATTGAGCTCCTGGGTGCTACAGCCGCAGTTCTTTTCTCATGTTTATGCTTTCCTCCGAGAACGATGCTCTGTTGTACTGGGCAAACGATATCATTCTGATTGGAATCATCCCTACTATCAATCCATGTATTTATTTGACTGGTCTACAAGTTTTCTGTGATGTTTTATTTGAAGTTTATATATCACCCGCAAGATGGAAAATTCCCAGCTTTTTAGATATTGTTGATTTTTTGTTGCTTACAGCAGCTCTGAATAAGATATTTGAGGTGTGGTGTACAAGGTTAGATATTCTTGATCTTCAGTAAATCCAAAGTGTATTCCAAATACTATTGCAAATTTGGGATTAATTTAGATTGCTACCGTCAGATGTTGGACTATGATGCACGAGGCACTATATCAAGAGGGAAATATCAGTGTTGAAAATGACCTGTTTTATCATTTTTCAGAGCCAAATCTGTCCTGCTTGATATTTCTTTCCTACATAAGTGGGCATTATTCTAAGCTGTGGCATGCCATATAATTGTGGCTGCATATTTCCTTTGCTTGCATTTTCTAATCAGATTTGTGGGTTAGATCTGCTGGTATTTACATTCTAGCCCAGGAAAATTAGGTAGAGTAAATAAGTTTGGGGTTTGACAGTTAGAGATAGATTAGAGAAGATGAGAAAGAGAGAGAGAGAGAGAGAGAGAGAGAGAGAGAGAGAGAGAGAGGAAAATTAAGAGCGTGAGTTCAATGTTCTCATAGCGTTCATTATTATTTATGTACCACTTACAAAGGAATTTCATGCACATCACTAACACATTAGAATGCCTAAAGATGCCCCCAACTAACATTGTAGGCACACCAACACTCCCCCTCAAGTTGGGGCATAGATATTTGCCCAACTTGGAGGTGATGTCATACAATCGATTTGTTCCCATAGCTTTAGTGGGTATATGTTTTGAACTTACTTGGGGTGTAGAATATTCATTTGACTAGTTTTATTCCCCTATAAAATAGTCCACCTCAATGACATGCAAAGGATGCCCTAACCTAGAACCTAGGCTTTGATACCAAAACTGACGCGGGACAAAACTCTAAGCTACGGAATGATGATGAGATGATTATTTTGCCGAAGGTTTCTAGTTTTCCATTCGGATGATCACATTCGATTCGGGTAGGGTCCAATCCGTTGCGCTAGATCCATTAGCCTTGTGGAAGGAGGATCCTAGAGGTAGAACTCTAGCCGCTTCCAGATTAGGGCGCTCGCTCGGGGTTCAATGATGGGATCTCGGATCCATCTAGGGTTTATGGGATCGGTCAAATCAACGGTCCAGATTGGGTAAATGGCTGGGAGGAAATTTAGGGTTATTGAATCGGTTGATTTAATGGTTTAGGCAAAACTAGGGTCTATAATTTCGGGGTGTTTGAAAGTTTAATGGCTGAAATTGGGGTTGATGAGAACAAATAAGCAGAGAAAGATAAATAAAAGAGATAGGGAAAGAAGATAGATTGTGGGCTTCACACCAAACCCTTATCGGGAAATGAAGAATCACTCCTCGACGAAACTCATCTCATTTCAAGTTCCACAAGCAAAAGCTCTTTCATTCAGTGGTCAAGACTAATTACATTATTTTTTTAAGAGCTTATATAGGAGGTCTACAAAAGAAAACCCTAAACAAATAAAACACCAAAATAAGACAAGTTTGCCCCTAAAACTTAAATTCGAATTCTGAAAAAAGTCCTTTTCGCGAAAAATCGATCGAGCATATATATATATATATATGAAATATAGCTCTCGGGTCACTAAATAATTTGATCGATTGAAAAGGTGCTCCATCGTTCGAAGCATATATATATAACTTCGCCAAAATAAGTTCCCTCTTACCATAGTCGATCGATCGAGACTGGTATTGATCGATTGACTGCACATTGCTCCAATACGCAGATTTTGTTCCTTTATGTCTGGTTCTGATTTCCGTTCTGCTTCTTCCGACACCGATATACACGATATGGGTCGAAGCCTATGCCCACGATGTCGGCATCCCCGTCAAAATCCTCTCTTCCAATAATAATAGATCTAATGTTCTCACACTTAGGATTCACTCCCCTTAAGAAATCAAAAACCTTTTTCTGTTTCGTCTCTGTACAAATCTTATCAGAACATGCCTTGCACACCTGAATCTCATACTGTGACAAGTCTTCCCAAAGGCTTCTCATCTCAATGTAATAATCATTTATGGACTTATCACCTTGACAAATCCGCTAATTTTATTCAACACTGGAAACGTCTTAGTTACGATCATCTTTTGTGAATAGGCAAAATAGTACCATAACTCTTTCGCAGTGTTGTACTTTAGAAGGATTTACTAATGAACTGAACAATGGAATGATGTAACCACATCATCACTGTAAGATCGACACTCTTCCAAGGTGCAGCTATGGTTCCTAAAATGAACCAATATTTCTTCTTAGCCTCGGGAAACATTTCATTTGACTGAGACCACTCAGGATAATTTCCACCATTAAATGTCACAGTGGTAATTTGCGATATGTGTGAATTATCTCCACCAGAAGTGTGAGTACTTTTGGAATCCTCCATCTTCCACTAATAATAGAAACAACCAAACTGTGGTTGTAAAAACAGATTCTGTGAATGGAAACGAGTTCCACAACCCATCATAAGGTTCAACAACCTTAAGGCAGTTCTAAAGCTGCAACTACAAAAACTGTTAATAGAATTGAGTTATAGAACCCACTGCAGAACAACCATCACAGAGGCTGCAACAAACCAATCTTCGTATTACACAACCCACTGCAATTAGGTTCAACAATTGACAAGGAACCTAGCTCGACAACTAATATAGTGAGATGCATCTGGCTAACCGTAAAAAACTCTGATTTAATACTTTAGTAAACCCCATAAATCAAGCAAAGAACAGATCCAAAGGATTAAAAAATAGGGACGATGATGTATCTCATCACAACAAGTCGATAACCCAAGCCTTTTGATCAAAACCCATTGGAGAAGCCACATCCAGCAACTAAACACACACAAATTACCTTTAATGAGAAACCAATAGAGGTTCAAACCTTCTTCAGTGCATTTAATGAAGAATCGATGGGGTTGCAGGTTGGGGAAGACGACAATGGCAGTCCTCAATAGGTCAACCAGACGACTTCAAAACTGATGGCACATGAAGAAAAAAAAAACTCGGGCAAAATTTGGTCAAAACCCTTCCATCAAATCTCTATTTTGAGGTCAACATCAGACCACGTTGATGCTAGCAATGACATCACTGTAACCCCTTTGATGACATCAACAGTCTTAAGGGGACGTCGACAATCCAATGGTGGATTTCGTCTCCGTAGATCGATTGTTCTGATACCAAGTTAATTTGTTTAGGGTTAGGGTTAGGTGAGGATGAAAGAGGAGAAGAGAAAATTAGAGTTGAGTTGCTTAACTTAGCACACTCTCCAATGCATTAAGAGTATATATACATCTACATTATCAAACAGATATCCATGACAAGAAAATAGTTAAACCGGAGAAAGTTTAGTACTTACTCCACACACACCCACTATGACTAAATACACCTAGACACATATAAGACTTTATATCACCAACAATCCAAAGATCACAAGAGAGATGAAATTAACACTCTATTTAATAAACAAAAAAAAGGAAAATATAGTGTTTTAACTGTAACTTCATATTTTTTTATGAAAGTCTAGGGATGGAGAGAGATTAGAGAAAAACTCTTAATCTAGCCATATTTTAGCTTTATCTAGGTCTAAGAGAACCTTTCTCTTGATCTTCTTCCTCTTAAGTTCTATCAACACTAAATCCTAACCATCTTCCTCTTCTTCATCTTATTCTGCTCTCTCTCTCTCTCTCTCTGATGGGGACACCGAATGCGTGGACTTCGGTTTTGGACCACATCGCTTCTACCTGCGTCAGAAGAAACAAAGAGGAAGCTCGAGTGCTACAGCTTCATAGTAGAAACAGAGGCAAAAAATGATATTAGGCGATGGACGTCCATAGGTTCAAGACGGACGTCTAGAATTAAAGGTTGCCACTGTTTTTGAGCACGGACATCCGTGACCCTCACGGACGTCCGTGATGCTGGTGACGGACGTCCGTGGAGAGTTCGCCCAGTGACGGAATTTTTATTTTTCTGCCAAAACTTGTCTTTTTTAGTCTTTTATTATTTTAAGACTTTTATTTCGAATTATTATTTGGTTGCCTATTTAAAGAGGTTTGTAAACACAATTAATTAGTTTTGAATATTATTGAATGAGCTTTGCTTAATGGAGAGAGATTATTCTTCCTTGTGATGGGTTTAGTGTGAGGCCATGGGAGTGATTCCCATTTATCTTCTTATGTCTTTTTCGTTATCTATTCTCTTAACCTTGCTATTTTCTATCTCTGTTTTCTCTTAAACTTTTGTCTATATTGATCTCGTATTTTAAAGCCCTAATTCATTCAAAACCCTAGTTTTCATATGAGCCCTCAAGTCTGGCCGATTCCCCACCCCTAGTGAGAACTAGTAAATCTACAACGGATAGATGACGAACGCCCAAGCCTGGAAAAGCGAGAGTTGTATCTCTAGTCCCGATCTTGTGCTAATGGGGCTTGCGCACTGGACTAGATTCTACCTGGATCTCGTGTGATCTACCCTCCCGAATTCTCAAAACCCTAAGGTATTGAAATAATTCTGAGATTAAGATTGAATTATTTTATTTAATTTCAGCAAAACTCCATTAAAGCATTAATCACGCATTTTAGGGGGGTCACTGTCCCGCGTCAGTTTTGGTATCAAAGTTAGGTTTTCTAGGTTAGGCCATAATTGCTTGTCATATTTACTTTGTTGCATTATTTTTCTTTTGTGAGTCCATATTGCATTCCATACTAGAACCCTAATAGACATCTATGATCATCATGGATTCGAATAAGATTCTCGATACTCTTAGAACTATGCGAGAAGAGTTGGGTGCAATTAATGAGCGATTGAATACCATAGAGCATACCCATACAACATTAGGGGTTTCTAATGGTAGGCTACGTGATCGAATCAACCGGTTAGATGGGTTTGATGAACACGGTGATCAGCACCGAGAGCGTGAAGGTCCATGCTTTGAATGCAATGGTCGCCAAGATGATCGGAATTAGAACTGTAGAGATCATCGTAGAGATGACTATGATCCCAAAGTACAACTCAAGAATTTCCGAGTTGATATTCCAACCTTCGATGGAAGAATGGACCCTAACGTCTTCCTCGATTGGCTTTCCGACATGGACTAACATTTTGGTTGGTATGGCATGAATGATGACCGTTGTGTCAAGCTCGCCAAGATGAAATTAATTGGGTAAGCTTGACTCTTTTGGGTCAATGTCGAGTGCATAAGGGTGAATGCGGGTTGTCCTCCCATTACCTGTTGGGACGACATGAAGGAAAAACTTACAGAAACGTATGTTCCTTTATCATACCACCAACGTCTCCTCAACTAGTGGCAAAACTTACGCCAAGGTGATATGCCCGTGACCGAGTACATTGGCAAGTTCGAAGAGTTCATGACGAAGGCCAAGGTATCGGAAGACCCTGACATCACTCTTTAAATTCCGCACCGAATTGTGATTTGAATTGCAAAAAGAGTTGATTTCTCACCTCGTGGAAACACTTGAAAGATGTTACACCGTTGTGCAAGACCTTGAACGATAATTGAAAACATCGGTGGTGAGGCGAACCGAACCACAAAACAATAGTCATCGCTCCGGAGAGGGACGATTTAATGTTGGAAACCAGCCTCCCAAACCTACACAACCTCTCCCTACCAATACGAGGTTTGAAAAGGGAAAAGGTGTAGTCAGAGAATCCTCTAAGGGTAGCTCTCTTGTTAAATGTTATAAATGTCATGGGATGGGACACTTTGCCGCTCAATGCCCTACAAGAGATCCCCATAGGAATCTCTTCATTGAGGGAGAGGAGGATGAAGGCAAGATAGTGGTTGAAGAAGTGTATGAATCGGATGTCACAGCCAGCGATGAGGAGGGTGATGATAGTGGTCGTGCTTTAGTTGTGAGGTGTGCCCTTGCACAACCTCAACTGGATGAAAGGATGATTGGCGAAGGGAGAACATCTTCCACACCTTTGCCATATTAGGTGACAAGAGTTGTAAAGTCATCCTGGGCAGTGGTAGTTGCACCAATGTAGTGTCAACTCCCACTATATGCCGCTTGGGGCTTACACCCGAAGCCCACTCGAGACCTTATACAGTTGCATGGATGGACTCTTCATCCATTCCTGGGTCGAAAAGGTGTCGTGTACCGATTCAGTTGGGTTCTATTTTGGACACCTTATGGTGTGATGTGGTGCCAATGGATGTGGGCCATATCATTTTGGGTAAGCCGTGGCTCTACGACATGGACGTGACCCTTTTTGGTCAATCAAACATATGCGCATTCATGCATAAAGGCAAAAAGATCACTTTACACCCTTTGCCTCCCAAAACACCATCGACCAACAAAGTCGAGAAGGACAAGACATCTAAATCTATCAACATTGTGAGCCCATCGGAGTTTGAAAAGGTTTCATTGGATGAGAACGTCGTCTACTTTGTCATCACCGCCGAGAAAGCTCCTGAGTTTATGGGTGAACACCCCAAGGAGGTTGAGCCAATTTTGAAAGAATTTATGGATGTCTTCCCCGAAGACTTACCAAACGAACTCCCTCCAATGCGTGACATTCAACACGCTATAGACTTGGTTCCCGGATGAGTCTGCCGAGTTAACACGATAAATTAATGATCTCCTTCAAAAGGGGTTCACTCAAGAGAGCATGAGCCCTTGTGCTGTACCCGCACTCCTCACACCTAAGAAGGATGGAAGTTGGCGAATGTGTGTAGATAGTCAGGCAATTATAAAATTACGGTCAAGTATTGATTTCCCATACTGAGGCTCGACGACATGCTAGATATGATGGTTGGTGCCACTATCTTTTCTAAGATAGACCTCAAGAGTGGTTATCATCATGTCCAAATCCGCCCCAGTGATGATTGGAAAACCGCCTTTTAGACTGAGGATGGTCTTTATGAGTGGACGGTCATGCCATTTGGGCTTTCTAACTCCCCGAGTACTTTCATGCGACTCATGACCTAAGTGTTGAGGCCGTTTCTAGGCATATTCCATGTTGTGTATTTCGATGACATCTTGATTTATAGTCATGAAAAGGAACAACACTTGAACCACCTTAGGTTGGTTTGCGAAACCCTCAAGGGCGAGAAGTTGTTTGCGAATTTCAAGAAGTGCACCTTCATGCAACGTTCTGTTGTCTTCTTGGGATTCATTATCTTGGCCGATGGAATGGTTGCGGACCCCGAAAAGGTTAGAGCCATTGTGGAGTGGCCCAAATCTAGGAACATACAATGTCCGCAGCTCCCATGGCTTGGATACATTCTATCGTCGCTTCATCAGCAGCTTTAGCTCCATCATGGCCCCAATCACTGATTGCATGAAAAAGGGGGCCTTCAAATGGGGCAAAGCCGCAGTGAAAGCCTTTGCCGAGATCAAACAAAAGATGAGTAGTGTACCCGTCTGCGATTGCCGGACTTTTCTAAAGTCTTCGAAGTCGCATGCGACGCATCGGGTGTAGGCATAGTTGGAGTGCTTAGCCAAGAGGGTCACTATGACGCCCCGAAATCCAATGCACCGTGAACTTCGGTGCGTGAGCAAATCCAATAATCAAAATAGAACTAAAGGTTAAACAAAACACATAACCTTGTATTTCATTCATAATCTCAAAAGAAGGGTACATTATTGTTATGAAACGTTGTTCACCGTGAACACCATTACAATCCAAAAGTCCCTTACAACAAAGTACAAAATCATACTAACTCCTTGGTTGACTATAATTCAAAAGATCTCCCAACATCCCTGCTTGAGGTGCCTGAAAGTTAACTCAAATCGCCACTGAAATATTAACAATGGGAGTGAATAAACTCAACAAGTGGCCCCCTAATAATACCTAGTAATCTACTTCTTAATAATCAATAAGAGAGACAAAATTCATTTATGAGCATTCCTTTGATTTCAGTAGAGGTTGTACGTATGTGCAATTTGACTATTTAGTTCTCAAGGCATTGCATTTGCAGTTATCATCAAGTAGTAAATAAGATGTATGCAGAAAAGAACATGGAGTTTTTCTTTAAAAGGGAAAACAAAAGAAAAATAACTTCATTTTAGCAACTACACATTTATAAGTGTTGGTTCTACTACTATAGTACCGGATCCATGATACAGCCACATGTGATCCTTTTGGACTTCACCTCCGTTCAAGTGGTCCTTACCACATCACATTACATATGTGAATTTCACACCTTACCATGGTAGGTCGGTAAGCAATATGTACTTCATATGAGGAAGCACTAACACAAACATTTGTCCCAACCCATACCTGCCCGATGGGGGATCCACACAAGAAATATCATATACTTATATCGATGCACAACATATGTAGTAGAAAATAATTTGTTCAATAGTTTATGCCTTCCATAATCAATATGGTATTCATGATGCTTTTCGAAAAGAAATAAATACTATGATCCATCCATTTTCATAATCATTTTCTCTTTCTACTAGTTTATGATAAAATCATGCGATAACTATGCTTACTCATGTGCTCAAATATAGGACATGCCATCAAGAATCAACTACGATTAACTTCATGCTGAGATCTCAATTATCAATCATGATTGTGTAGAGATAAAAGAACAAGTTCTTATATAGGTATGCTAGCATATTTATACTATCAACATACAACAATGCCACGGAGGTGTATCACACTACCTAAGGGTTTTAATTCATAATTATAGGGTTGTATGTACTCGTATATATATATATATATGTATATATTGTATTTACACAATACTAATTTATTAAATAAAATCGGGTGATAAGGGTAGGTCACTTGCCTTAATATGAGCTTCCTTGGTGATTGCGATGGGGGTGGTTGAAGTTCGGGTTGCTCAATGTATTGCCTGCATGAGAAGCAGGGACAACAAAAGAAGTTATAGAGGTTTTGGTTGGGTCTAGCATGGGCCTGGTTTGGGCTAGGAAATAGGTCGGGTCTGGCGGGTTGGGTCCTCACAGTCACCCTGTGGCCTACTTTTGTGAAAAACTTAATGAGGCAAAGCAAAAATACTCTACCTATGACAATGAGTTCTATGCGGTCGTTCGTTCCTTATGGTATTGGAAACATTACCTTAGGCCATAGGAATTTGTGTTGTTCTTTGACCATGAAGCCTTATGCTTCCTAGCCTCTTAGAAGAAGCTAAATCTGAGGCATACAAAATGGGTTGAATACCTTCAAGGGTTCACCTTCTTGTTGAAGCATGGGGCCGGTGTTGAGAATAGGGCCGCTGATGTGCGTAGTTATCGAGTGGCGACTTTGCACTCTATGAGTACCGAGGTCGTCGAGTTCGAATGATTAAATGATGAGTACCCTGAGTGCCCAGATTTTGGGGTAGAGTACACTGCTCTCCATAGTAACCCGACCAACACACACTCCACATACCCCATCCAGGATGGGTACTTGTTCAAAGGCAATTGCCTTTGCATTCCTCGCACTTCATTACATGACTTCCTCATTTGGGAGTTATATGCTGGAGGGATAGCCGAACATTTTTGGCGTAATAAGACCATTGCGCTCGTAGAGGATAGGTTCTTTTGGCCTAGCCTGATGCAAAATGTCGCTCGGGTTGTTAAACGTTGTCGTACTTGCCAAGTGTCGAAATAGAGTAAGCAAAATACCGGCTTGTACACCCCGTTACCCGTGCCACACATTGTGGTAAGACATCTCCATGGATTTCATGCTTGGACTTCTTAAAACCCCGAGGAAGCACGATTCCATCTTTGTTGTGGTGGACCGATATTCCAAAATGACCCACTTCATACCTTATTCCAAAACCTCCGATGCATCCCATATTACTAAGTTATTTTTTGCGGAGGTAGTGCGTCTTCATGGGTTTCCCAAAACCATCGTGTCTGCTAGGGATGTCAAGTTCACTAGCTATTTTTGGAAGATCCTTGACACATGATGGGCACAATGCTCCAATTTTCGTCGGCCTATCACCCTCAAACGGATGACCAAACCAAGAGCACCAATAGGAGTTTAGGGAATCTCTTTCGCAGTCTTACCAGTGATCATGTTAGGACCTGGGATACCATTTTACCCATAGCTGAATTTGGCTATAATAAGTTTGTCAATAAGTCCATAGGCATGAATCCCTTTGAGGTTGTACATGGTCATAGGCCTAGGACACCTCTAGATTTGATCCCCATGACAGTGTCACATAGAGTATCTGAGTCTGTCGATGCATTTGCACAACACATTCATAGCTTGGATGCCGAAATTAAACAAAAGATTAATTCATGCAACAATCAATATAAATTATCTGCTGATACTCACAGGTGATTCAAGGAATATCAGGTGGGTGATTAAGTGATGGTTCGAATTAGGCCTGCACACTTTCCATCGAGATTCACAAAGAAGCTTTGATCCCGAGGCATTGGATGACGCGGGACAGGAACCCTAAAATGCGTGAACAATGATTTGATGAAGATTTTGTCGAAATTAAATAAATTAATTCAATCTTAATCTCAAAATTATCACGATACCTTTTGGGTTCTGAGAATTCAAATAAGTAGATCACGCAAGATCTAGCTAGAGTCCAGTCTAATTCGTAAGTACCGTTAAATTCAAGGCGAGATCGGGCCTAGAGATTGAACTTTAGCTTTTCCAGACTTAGGCGTTCGTCTTCGATCTGATGTAGATTCATGGGTTCGATCTAGGGTTGTAGATTTGGGTTTAGGGTTTGAATTAGGTTTATGGTTTTGGAATCGGTTTATGGTTTTGTAATAGGCTTATAGTTTGGGATAGGTTTAGGGTTTCAGAAGAGGCTTAGGGTTTTGAATACGAAACAAGTTGATCAAGGTTTAAAGCAAAACAGAGATTGATAGATAGCAGAGATTTAAAAGATCAAAAGAAAATAGATACCAAAAGATAACAGTTTGGGATTCGCTCCCTTGGCCTCACACCAAACCCATCTCGGGAAGAAGAATATTCAAGCAATAATGCATTCAAAATATTCATAAAAACTAACTAAAAAGTATTTACAAGCTTCCTTATATAGGCCACCAAAGTAAAATTCGAAATAAAGAGTTCTAATAATAATAAAAGACTGAAAAATGAAAATTTCGCAAAATTAGAAAATCCCGTCGCGATGCTCACGGACGTCCGTGACCTACGGACAGTGGAGATTCAAAATCACGAACGTTCGTCACTGTTCATGGACGTCCGTCACTATTCATGGGCACTGTTCAAGGACGTCTGTCACTGTTCTTCACTATTCATCAATGAAGGGTTTTTTTTGTGCTTTCTTTTTTTCCTTGAAGCTGAAAATTCTGTTGCGGCCCAACTCCAAGGCTTTCGATGTTGACGTCCCCCGTCATTCTCCCCGACTTAAAATGTTTCATCACTGATGAAACACGCATGTTGTACTGATCAAGTGTATCTGGGCCCGATTGGTGGAAGTCTTTGCAATTAGCCCAAACAATCTCGGCTCCTAGTGACGTATGATCATGATCTCGGTGGATTGTAGCGTGACGCACACTGTAATCCTCTCATCGAGACGAACCAAATAACTCAGCTCGCCAACCCACTCTACCAAATATTTTTGAAGCTTCTCATCAACTCTCCTGAACCCGAAGGAATTCTTCCCCGATGAAGTGTGATCGTGATATCTGTCGGGAATATGAGAACTCAAGCGACAAACTCTTTCATGACTGGCCCATGTACTCTCAGTAGTCGAAGTATCAGCAGATAATTTGTAGTGATTGTTGCTTGAATTAATCTTCTGTTTAATTTCGGCATGCAATGCAGAATGAGACTCAAAAGTTGACTCATAATACAATTCGAAATGTGAAGCAGTATGCAACTCAAGAATATGATCTGTATGTGTATCTATGGACTCGGTACGCTCATGTGCATGCGACGTTAACGACTTAGGCACAACTGACTCTGTGGGCTTTATCACCTCATGCGTGATCGAATCAAGGGACACTAATGGCTCATGTACACTTGGCTCGATTAACTTGTGCACACTCGTGTAAACCAAAACCAAAGACTTTGGGGTACTTGATTCAATTGACACTAATGGTTCTTGTGTACCCAGTTCAATGGACTCGTGTGTACTCGGCCCAACATCACTATTCACAAGGGAAATAGAAGTCTTTTCAACACAAACTAGACTTTCGTCAGCTTCTTCCATCTCCTCTTCACTCATCACGATACGAGGGTCATACATAATTTCTTCCATTTTCTTATTTTCCGACTCCTTAGGACTCTCTTTTAGTCAATAAATTCGGAGTGAGAAATTTTATGGGGCATTGGTAAGCAAAGTGTCCGAACCCTTGACACTTACAGCAATCAGGACACTTATCTGTTTTGGTTTTCAAACTCCGTAGAAGGTGACGGTGTGTCAAATGAACATATTTTTCAATAAGTGTTACCTTCATATCCTCCCATGTGGAGATGAGTTTAATCCGACGAAACTCAATACAGAGTTCTATATGAATCCAAAAAAATTTGGCATTACCCTTAAACTTTGTTGTCACTAGCCTAGTTTTGTACTCATCTGATACGCCATACCAATCAAAGTACTCCTCTACACTAGACAACCACTCCACGAAGGTCTTAGGGTTGGTCGAACCCTTGAAATCTGGGACCTCATTCCGAATAGATTTTAGAAACTTCTCAACAGGGTTGTACTCGGGTTCATGATGATAAGGATATCCCCGAACTCTAATCTCATCACGATTTTTGGAACTTTGCCAAGAATTTGGAGTGTAGTGGTTCCCTCGTTCAATTAGCACCCTTTCATGATGGGTAAAGAATTCCTGGTGACGTGAAAGTGACTTATACATGATGCTTGACACAAACACAACTTAGACACAATTCTATGGACCACACAATAGTTGAGGATTTTTAACAAACACTAGACGTGCACACTCGATGAACATAAAATGCACTAAAAATTAAAATGCAATAAAGTAAACTATCACACAATATGCCCTAACTTAGAAACCTAGGGCTCTGATTCCAAAACTGACGCGGGACGGGAACCCTAAAATGCGTGAACAATGATTTGATGAAGATTTTGCCGAAATTAAATAAAGAAATTCAATCTTAATCCCAAAATTATCACGATGCCTTTTGGGTTATGAGAATTCGAATAAGTTGATCACGCGAGAGCCGGCTAGGATCCAATCCGATGCACAAGTACCGTTAAATTCAAGGCGAGATCGGGCCTAGAGATGAACTCTAGCTTTTCCAGGCTTGGGTGTTCGTCTTCGATCCGATGTAGATTCACGGGTTCGATCTAGGGTTGTGGAATTGGGTTTAGGGTTTGAATTAGGTTTATGATTTTGTTACAGGCTTATGGTTTTGGAATCGGTTTATAGTTTTGTAATGGGCTTATAGTTTGGGATCGGTTTAGGGTTTTAGAAGAGGCTTAGGGTTTTGAATACGAAACAAGTTGATCAAGGTTTAAAGCAAAACAGAGATTGATAGATAGCATAGATTTAAAAGATCAAAAGAAAATTGATACCAAAAGATGACGGTTTGGGAATCGCTCCCTTGGCCTCACACCAAACCCATCTCGGGAAGAAGAATATTCAAGCAATAATGCATTTAAAATATTCATAAAAACTAATTAAAAAATATTTACAAGCCTCCTTATATAGGCCATCAAAATAAAATTCGAAATAAAGAGTCCTAATAATAATAAAAGACTGAAAAAGGAAAATTTCGTAAAATTAGAAAATCCGTCACACGCTTCACGGACGTCAGTAGTACCCTCGGGCGTTCGTGACCTCTGCATGCTGGGGGTTCAAAATCATGGACGTTAAATCATGTAGCGTCCGTCACTATTCACGGACATTGTTCACGGACGCCCATCACTGTTCATCAGTGACGTTTTTTTGTGCTTCCTTTTCTCCCTTGAAGCTGAAAATTCTGGTGCGGCTCAACTCCAAGGCTCTCGATCTTAACGTCCCCCGTCACTGGACCTTTTAGAATTTTGGCTAGGAGTGGTCCTAATGCATACGTGTTTGAGCTTCCTTTAGGTACGGGGGTTAGTTTGACATTCAATGTAGAGAACCTAGTTCCTTACATAATAGGTTCAACCCCACCTCCAAATCCTTTCCAGCCATCTCATATCCCCAACCTCACGCAAACCATGAACCCCGGTGCCTCTCCCTTCTGCAAGCAAAATGTGATTGAGGATATACTAAATGATCATGTCGTACCCACACGTGACGGAGGATTTCAGAAGTACTTAGTCAAATGGGTCGGTAAACTGGAGTCTGAAAACACATGGATTCATGAGAATGAGGTTCGCCAATTGGACCCCAACTTGCTCGATAGCTACTACGAACGTGTTTCATTGGTGATGAAACCTATTTGGTCCAAGGGAATTGACAGGGACGCCGAATACGTGGACATCGGTTTTGGACCACATCGCTTCTACCACCGTCGGAAGAAACAAAGAGGAAGCCTGAGTGCTACAGCTTCAGGGCAGAAACATAGCAAAAGACGTCATCAGGCGACGAGCGTCCGTAGGTTCAAGACGGATGTCCGGAATTAAAGGGTGCCACTATTTTTTAGCACGAACATCTGTGACCCTCACGGACGTCCGTGTTGTTGGTGACAGACGTCCGTGGAGAGTTCCGCCCAGCGATGAAATTTTTATTTTTTCTGCCAAAACTTGCCTTTTTTAGTCTTATTATTTTAGGACTTTTATTTCGAATTATTATTTGGTTGCCTATTTAATGAGGCTTGTAAACACAATTAATTAGTTTTGAATATTATTGAATGAGCTTTTTCTTAATGGAGAGAGATTTTTCTTCCCCGTGATGGGTTTGGTGTGAGGCCAAGGGAGATTGCCATTTATCTTCTTACTTCTCTTTCATTATCTATTCTCTTAACCTTGTTATTTTCTATCTCTGTTTTCTCTTAAACTTTTGTCTATATTGATCCCGTATTCTAAAACCTTAATTCATTCAAAACTCTAGTTTTCATCTAAGCCCTCAAGTCTACTGGATTCCGCAACGCTAGTGGGAACGAGTAAATCTACAACAGATCGACGACGAACGCCCAAGCCTGGAAAAGCGAGAGTTCTATCTCTAGGCCCGATCTTGTCGAAAAGCTAACGGGACTCGTGCACCAGACTGGACCCTACGTGGATCTCGCATGATCTACCCTCCTGAATTCTCAAAACCCTAAGGTATTGAGGTAACTTTGAGATTAAGATTGAATTATTTTATTTTATTTCGGCGAAACTCCATTAAAGCATTAATCACGCATTTTAGGGTCACTGTCCCGCGTCACTCTCTCTCTCTCTCTCTCTCTCTCTCTCCCTCTCTATCTCTTAACCCCTTTTTAGGCTAAAATGAGCCCAAAGTGTGCAAGTGGCAGTTTTTATACCCCCTTTGCAGCCTCAAAGTGGGCTAGTAATAGTCTCCTTATGTACCTTCACACATATTGAGGGTTTCAAGTAGGGGTAGAGTCTAGGTCTTGTATTCTTGTACATATTCTAGCTTGATCTAGGTCCAAGAGAACCTTTCTCTTGATCTTCTTCCTCTTCTCAAGTTCTATCAACACGGAATCCTAATCTGTTCTTTCTTTCAACTCAGCAACTCAATTCCTGACTCGTCTTCTTCATATATTCACACACTATTATTAGATATCTTTCCAAATTATTTTATTCTAAAAATGCTTTTATAGCATATCTAGCGTTCTTAAATATTTAGAGTTCTTATTCGTTAACGAGATTATATTTTAACAAAAATCATGCACCAACAACTGGATCTATGTATTGTAAATTTGTAACACTACTTTTTGGTCAAGTTATGAGGGAGAGGTTCATTAAAACATCCCCACAACCACCACCATCATCATTGTCATCATCATCGTCTTCATCATTGTCATCAACAATGTCTCATCCCATATATTTGAGCATTTTTAAAAAATTCGTTCAAATATATAAAGCTACAATACAAAGCGAGGGTAAACCAAGGATCAAAATTTCGGTCCAAATTATCGGTTTCATTCCTTACCGAAATGATAATTTGGACCGAAATTTCGGTCAAATTTTGTATGGGATTGAAATTATCGGCCGAGTTATCGGTTTTCGGCCGAAATTTCGGTTCAAATTTTCGGTTTCAGTCATGCCCGAAACTGAAAGTTTGGCCGATATTTTGATCCTTGGGGTAAACCATCAATAATATGAACCCCGATCAATAATATCTTTGTTGACATAGCATTCCCTTTCGGTTAAGCCATCCACTTTCAAATTTTTTTTAGTTTTTTTTTTTGAAACGATAACAAAAACCATTCATAAATAGAAGAAAAAAAAAAAGAACATACCTTGGCGGGTAGCAAGAGACTACCCAACCAAAAGAAAAACCCCTCAAAAACCTACCCGGGAACCCAAGCAAAGCCGCACTGTATCGGCCCCCCAAGCTCTACCACTGCATCATGCACACCGAAGCCTCTCAACCAGCAGGACCGTCCTAGAGCATCAGAAAATACATCAACCCTTCCTAAAAGTCAGGCTTCTTTATAACGTTCCAACTGACTACAAGGTCCCGAACATCACGAATGACCATCCCCTGCAGCTTAGCACTTTCAAATTTTCATCTTCATATTAGTAAGAAATGCCCAAATAAACATGGCCAGGCTTATATCTCTGTGAACTTTCTCACCTTCTTTGGAGTAGATAACCTTTATGCCAACTTGCGTAACCACATCTATGGCATCGCCCATAATTTATTTCTACCAGGCAACAGAAACAAAGGTTTGACTTTCTAGTTTTAACTCAATTTTTTTTTACTTTTCGATCTCTATTTGGCAATTTATTTAGAATCATAATACTGAAGGTGCTTATCTACCTAGGCTTGTGACTTCCTTATCGTTTCTTTATTGAGAAGTGCTTTCACTTCATCCACCATGAAAGAACCATGAAATATGTAGTATTTGCATGTTTGAACTTACCTCAATTACCAACTTTTGATCTAATGCACTATGTAATAAATGAAGTCATATGATTATGTTGCAGCATATGTATGCAATTATTGTATATTTCATATTAACAAGATTATATGCTTTTCTCGTCAAATCTGTTCTCTCTTCTGAATATACTTCACACACCTAGACATGCTTATTATTGACACTCTCTTTTCATGTATGACGGTGATGCCATAGCAACTCAGTACTCTAGCAGGAAACCAAACTCCTAGTGATTTTGTATGGGAAGTTCTATTCACTATGGCAATTGTTGGACTTGGACTATTACTTTTTGCTTTACTCATCGGAAATATGCAAAATTTTCTCCTATCTCTTGGGCGGAGGTATAGAATTGAAAATAATTTATTTTGTTAGATTCTTTCATTTCTCTTAAATATTCAAACAACAATTCATACATAGAAAATTGTGATTGTAGGCATATGATAGAATTATTGTCTTTGAGAAAGAAATATGTTCTTTTAATCTGTATAAATTGCATTTTGCAAGACCAAGCACTGTTGCATGCATTATTTTTTAAGTATCCATTCTCTTATATATTTCCTGGACTTGGGAACCTATATCAGCTAGGAGAGATGCACAAAGTAAATAACATTCCCTTAAAAAAGCAGACATTCCAAAGTTTGAAAAGAGAGATTTTGACAAAAGGATTAGTTTAGGAATGGTTTGCACTTTGGATAACAATTTAAAATCTGGGCCACTTACACCTATAGCAACTGATAGAAAACTCAGGCCTCTAGAGCTTTTTATGGCCACTCCCATTTTCTTAGAAAAACTTTGGCACTGGCTGATACTAATCTTGAATGGAAACTTTAGTTCTAGACTGAGTAAAAATGAGTTTTGTAAAGTTGCCCTCTATATATAGGCATCATTTCATGTAACTAAATCCATCATTAATAGCAACAATGTAGTTTTTAAAGTGTGCATTTCTTTTTCTCCTCCTTACCTCTCTCTAATAAACTCTAGTTAGGGTATGCTTCTCTTTAGTTAGTTTATCATATTATTAGTTTCTAGTTTTCTACAATCAAGGGGGCATTGCTTTGTGAGATGGTAAAAGGTTTGGGCTGTCAAGAGTGAGAGCGCTCGTTTGAGTCCGGAGAGCAGCCACTTTGTGCGTAAAATTTGAAGGTTAGGTCTGTATCCCATCCACCCCTCCCAACACCCCGTAATTACAGGACCAACACTAGGTAATGGCCTTTTTAGTTTTCTACAATTGATAGACCTCAACGCTCTCGTCAAAAGGTGCCTGGAGGCCACTGGCATCAGATATTTGTAGCAGCTTCCTGGGGGTCACATGGAAGGACACCTATAGTTTTTCCCAAAACAGGAAAATATATAACAAAAACATTCCATATTTTAACAAGTGGCCTAGGACTATGCGTCCGGATGCAGCCCTTATGGCTACGTCCAGACCATTTGAGCACCATGTGGCACCCATCACGAGGATCGAGTGCCACGGCAACTTAGATAACATCGATCAGGTACCACTCAAAAAATTTGGGCCTGATCCGTCGCATATCACGCGTTAAAAATGTAGTCAAAGGTGCCCAAAATCAATGCACCAAGTTGGTTGGGCGTCACCTTATTTTGACCCATCAAATGAAGGCTGAAAAAAGTCAAATAAAGATTTTTTTTTAACACCACATGTCACATGTCTGATCAACCCAAAAGGGGTGTTGTTTGGGGTTGACCGTGCCACGTGGCATGTGATCTGGCATCCGGGTGCAGCTCTCCAGAGCTGCATCCAGACGCATTCCCCATTTCTCTTTTAACTGGTATTTTTTACACCTCATGTATGACTGATACAAGACACAGGCCTGTGTAAATACCTCACATCCCAGTCGAAATAGCATAGAATGAATTATCCACTATAATATTTGGCATGAATATTCTATCTGTTGTCGTAGGCATCATAATATTTTCTGCACATAGGCCATCATATAGACAGTAGATATGCAACAAACTGGTAGTATGTTTCTGTTATAATTTGCTTTCATTCGCTTATTTCTTTCATACATGGAATGTTTCCAAGTCTTACTGTACATGTTTGTGGTATCTGACAGAATTTCTTGGAAGTTAAGAGATACATTGAGCTTCATACATATGTAACTTTCTTCAGTTTTGTTGACCACGTAAAACAATAATTTACTGTGTCTTCTATTATGGTTGATTAATGGTTAAAGATCTGTTCCTATACAGCCTATACCAGCCATTACAAGAATAGCCCATCAAAAATTCACATTGCCTAGCTATACACTTTGGTTTCTACCACTATTGTCATTCCAGATATGGCTAGCATGGGTCAGAATACCGGTTTTCCTGTACGTATCATCCAGCTCCAAAACCGATACTTATCATCCGATACGTATCGGTTTCGGACGATACATTGGTATGTATCGTCCGATACATAGCAATATATATGTGCTTGTATGGTACGATACATTCAAGGATCAAAATATCGGTAAACCAATACGTATCGTCCTGACCTCCAGGACGATACGTATCGGTATCAGCTGATGCATTCAATGTATCGGCGATACATTGAATGTATCGGTTTGATACATTGAAATTTTTTATTTTTTTTTCCGATTGTCCACACAATCGATGGTGACTGTGTAGACAATCGCCATCGATTGTGTAGACAATCGGAAAAAAAAAATAAAACAAATCCAATTGTCTACACAATCGATGGCGATTGTCTACACAGTCGCTATCGATTGTGTAGACAATCGGAAAAAAAAAAAAAAAATCCTGATTGTCTATACAGTCGCCATCGATTGTGTAGACAATTGGAAAAAAATATATATATATACATATTATCGGACGATACATTGCCCATATCGGACGATAAGTACATTGTTTTTAAGGGGGTACGATACAATGCCTTTGTATCGTACCGCCCAAGTTCAAAACCGATATGTATCGGTATCGGACTATTTTTTGACCCATGGATACATTCAATGTATCGTACCAGAGGGTTCCGATACCGGTAAGTATTGGACGATACGTACCGGTATTGTCCGAGATTTTGACCCATGATTGCTGGTATAGCTCTGGTTCTAAGAGTGTAAACCTTGGTTTGATATCTTGTGCAATCACATTCACATCTAACAGCCTCAAATATCCTATGGTAGACTTAATGATGGAAACTATTCTTTTATCGTCACAATATTTTCTCATTTCGTGAACCTGTCAACTATTTGTTAGTGACTTCAGTCATTTCTTTATGTAGGAGATTGGAGATGCAACTAAAGCGTCGTGATGTTGAACAGTGGATGCACCATCGGCGTTTGCCTGTTGAATTAAGGAGGTATTTTTAAGTGTTTTCCTCTACAGATGATTTGGATGTCTTATTTTTCATGCGTCTTTTCTTCTGTTACCCCAAATTTATTATTCTGCTTAAGTTAACTGCAAAAGTTGTCAAATTAATTTTTATCATATAAATGTCAAAGGTATAACACTTTAATTTCCTACTGTCTCATTTTCATTCACTCTTATTATTTATACTTCATTTTTTTTTGGGCATGTGCAAGTTGACCTCATTTGCACTCCAACTAAACAATCACACAAGTGGCAGAGGGCTGACACAATTTCTTCCTGATGATTTACCCAAATGACAATTAGCTTATATTAAATGTGAGACTTAGAATAACATCCTTTGATTTCTCTGGTTGTGAATCAATGTGTATAGGAGGAGAGAGAGATGGAGAAGAAGAGCGAGAGAGGAGAGAGATAACCACAAAGAACTACATTGTTATTAATCGCGATGCCAATGAATTACAAGAGGTGGTCTCCTTATATAGAGGAACCACTTACATTCACTAAGGACACCCCACAGATAATTAATGTCACCCACTTACTTTTAGGTGGACACTACACTCCATACTTAACACTACTGCTTTCTACACACCATACATATATTCCTATCTCCAACAATGTTCTTTGTAACCATTTAATGGTAGTACATCATTATTCTCCTAGCCAAGTCCTATCTTACATTGACACACATGTTGCACAAACTTATTTCTTTACAACTCCTAAAGTCCCTCAAACCCATCTTCAGTCTTGGTCTGAAGCTAGAATTGGGTAGCCTGCCCCAGAGTTTCTTGGAATTTGATTCCCCTCACAGGCACGGACATTCCTCTTGTTTTCTGGATTAGGTATCATTCCAAAGAACAACCTCTCACTGATTCTCCATCCATTGAATTGAGAAGCTATAAAGTAAAAACTGAGTTATTGGCTTCCCACTCTCGTACTTTGAATTGTTGGTATATGGTTCAATAACTCTTCCTGCTAAGGAATCCATCTTCATCTTCCCTGAAAAAAATATTTGTACAACTTGTGACCATGGACGATAGTTATTGACATTCAATTATATATTGGTAATGCAGTCCAGGAATTTCGAACTGTTGGAACATCCTCATATTCTTACTACCCGAAAGGATCTCATCTGTCATACCCCGTCCAGAGAATGCACCATCACTGCTAGTAAATACTCTTTGAACACACACTGGATCTGATGTCTCTCTCAGGGTTACCCAATTCGGTACAAGTGGTATCAGATTGTGAACCGGTTCACCCGTAGCGGTTCAGAGTTCGGTTCGGTCCGGTTCGCTGCTAGTAGGAGCATCAGATTTCCACTCCTGCAGTTTTCTTTGTTTTGTATATAGTAAAGGTCAAAAATGTGAACCAGAGGAGTCGATCCTCAGACTTGACAGAAAGCAGAAGCTCCTTAAACCAACAGGTCTAGTGTCACTTTTTTGTAGTAAAATTTACTTTTTGGGTATATAATAAACTGTCTAATGTAAGAGAAACTCATCCTATCTCTAGCGAACCAGGTTTGCCTGGCTTTGGCGAACCACGAATTCCGAACCTGATTTGGTACCCTGCGAACCAGCATATCAGGTACAATGGTTTCTCTCATCAGAGTTTATGTTAATTTCCTGTGGTATAGCAATGGAAATCTGGTGGGAACAGGCCTGAATTTACACTGCCTAAATGGTTATTCTTCTTTTTAAAGACCCACCAAATTCCAAAAAGTCTCCTTCAGGCTTCCTGTTCTACCATGGGAGCATAGATCAACAGTTTCATTTGAAAAAGTAAATTGGTTGAGCCATTCAGTGTGCCACATTAGTAGGAATAGAAGCCGAATTGTCCCCAGGTTGAATCTCCACTATTGCTAAAGCAGCATACTTGTTTCCCCTAAAGGAGAAATTCATTTAGCAGCTCTTTCCAAAAGGCTTGAATGCAAATAAAAAACATGTAGGTAAGTGGTGACATAGTGAGAAGAGTGGCTAAGAACCAAAAAAAGCTAACGGTTGTCCTGTTTCGAAAGCCACATAACGATAGCCATCTCGACAGTTAGGGTGATGAACATATTTGGCGAAAAATGTCTCCTTTTAATTGAAGATTATCAACTAAATAAAAAAATGTTTCGAGATTCGTATTTATGGCATTCAATATAAGCTCAACATCCGCTTGCTTTGATGCTTCTGGCTTCCAGCGAGAGAAGTTTTTTGAACGAAGTGCTTGTGTTTCACTCCTAGGAGCAGTTAAGGCAAATACTTCCTTGTGGAGAGCTTGTGGCTTTGCATCTTTTGGAATAAACTAATCCGTAAAAACAAGGACATTGGGAGGCGTGACCTGACTGATAGCTTCAGTCAAGCCATCAGGAGTTAGGCCCTGTGGGACTTGAGCATCCTCTACCTTTTCTTCACAAGACATGTCACCACGTTCTCGCCCCCTTGTGCCCCTGATCTACCACATCCATGACGAAAATCAGTAAAGGATGGAAGTACAGTTATAGACCTCTTTGAGAGCTGGAGAGAAACATCTATAAATTTCTTTCGACTCTCTTCACACTACAAGAAAGTGAATAAAGTACTCAATGGAGGCAACTCCTCCCTATCAAGGATACTAGCCCTTATGTGCTCATACTTGGAGTTTACTCTTCTACTTGCTAGCACATATATTACATAGATCAACTCTTTGGTAGTGGCTTAATTCATCCGACATACCTCTCAATGTAGCATAGTAGTCATCGAGGTACTTCTCTCTTTGACAAGTGGAACTGATCTTGTTAAGCATCTCAAACATCTTCACGCAGTTCTTTTTGTTAGAGTAGGCCTCACTCGCAGCCATCTACAATTCTCTAGTTGAACTTGCATACATGAATGTAGGACTGATATTGGGTTGCATCAAGTGCAATAACTAAGTCATAGCTATCATATTGTCATATCTCCAATCTACATGCTTCCCATTAGTGAATGCGGGCTGGGGATGGTACTATCCACAAATCCCAACTTCCGTTTCTAACCGAAGAACAACTCGGCAAACCTGACCACTCTAGGTAATTAGCATCGTCAAACTTAGCGAGAGCAGTTAGTAACCCTTACTATCATTTCGACCGTGAACACTAGCTTTAGGTTCATACATATTGAAATATCCAAATAGTATATGGCAATACCGCCCAAAATCTAAGCCAACCACACACTATACAGGCACAGATTACAGGTTATAAACAGCAATACTGTTGTGTTACAATTACCAATGCAGTACTGCAGCAAGTTTATAACACGGAAGAAACAAAGGCAGCATAGTCAACACCTCAAACCATGAAAGTCGACTCGACTCAAAAGTCCGTTGAGTTGAGTTAACTCAAAAACTCGGATAAACTCAACTCGCTCCAACTCAGTAATTGAGAATATATTTTGAAAAGCATATATCTTATAAACATACGAAAATATGTTGTAAAGAAAATGATGGAAACATATGTTGAAAAAATGGGTAGTTTAATACATTCTAAAAAGATAGGGTTTCTAAAACCTTATCTCATGCAAATATTTGTTATATAAGGGTAGTTTGTGAACCCTGATCATAGATCAAAATATCGTCTGATACCGATGCGTATCGGTTTTAGATCGGAACGATACGATAAAATGGGTTTTTATCAACCCCCCCTAAAAAACAGTCAAATTATCGTTCGTATCGTCCGTATTGTTCGTATCGTCCAAATTATCGGTCGTCCCAGAATTTTAGGGTTTTTCTATGGCCCCTGAGAAATAGTCAAATTATCGTTTGTATCGTTCGTATCATCCAATTTATTGCTCGTATCGTCCATATCGTCCAAATTATCGGTCAATTTATCATTCGTCCCAGAATTTTAATGTATTTTTTGGGAATTTAAAAAACAAATGTGCCAGGACGATACATTCAATGTATCGGCAATACATTGAATGTATCGTCCGATACGCAATACGTATCGTCCTAGAGGTTTGGACGATACGTATCGAAAATCCGATTTTTTGATCCATGACCCTGATTGCAGCATCCTAGTGATATCTTGACTCGACTCGGACTCAACTCGATATCCAGGCGAGCTGAGTAACTTGGTCAAGTTAACTCATTGACTCACCGAGTTTTAGAATTATGCCTCAAATAGTCAACCATAGGTTCTAAACTTCATCAATATTCACTCACCAACACAGAAAACATAACAGCAATAGAAGGGTCTCAGAGACATTATGATACGGGACAAGACCCTAAACTACGTGAAAGCTTATGAGGTGATGATTTGCCGAAATTAAACTAGATTAATTAAACAATAAACCTGAAAATAATGCGGATACCTTAGGGTTTCGTAGTTTTCAATTGGAGAATCGCGCTTGATTCGAGTAGCGTCCGATCCGTGCGGTAGATCCGTTAGCCTTGTGGTGTAGATCGGTCATAGAGGTAGAACTCTAGCTATTCCAGATTAGGGCGCCACTCGGGATTCAATGATGGAATCACAAGTCCACTAAGGGGTTCTGATTCGGGTTGGTTAACGGCTTGTATGATATCTAGGGTTCAAATTAGATCGATTCGATGGTTCTAATGGATCTGTGGGTTTTGAACTTCGGGGTATTTCTAGTTGGATGGCTGGGTTTTGAATTTATGAGATAGGTTCGAATCAATGGCTCTGATGGGTGCTAGGGTTTATGGTTTTGGGGATTTTGAAAAAAAGGTAACGACTAGATTTAAGGTTTACGGGATCAAACAAAGCAGAGAAAGAAAAAAAAACAAAAAGATAAAGAAATAGATAAAAGATAGATTTTGGGCTTCACACCAAACCCTTTTCAGGAAATAGATCGTGGGCTTCTCACCCTTGGCTTCAAACTAAACCCTTATCGGGAAGAAGATTTAATTTTCGAAGAAACTCATCTCAAGTTCTAAAAGCAAATGCTCATTCATTCAATAATCAAAACTCCTTACAGTGTTTTCATTATGACCTTATATAGGAGGTCCTAAAATAAAACCCTAAAACAAAAATAAACAAAAAAGAAAGACAAGTTTGCCCTTAAAACTCATTTTAATTCCGACGGATCCCATTCTCGTAAAAATCGAAAGATCGACGAAAGGCCTCGATCGATCGAATATATATATAATTATATGGTCTCTGGTCACAATTCAATTGATCGGACGACGCCTGGTATTTGATCGATCAACTTATATATATATATATATATATATATATATATATATATGTCGCCAAAATTAAATCCCTCACTGGTCGCAGTCGATCGATCGATTCCAGGTGTCGATCGATCAACTGTGTATTGCTCTAACACGTTGATTCTGATCTTTTACGTATGGTTCTAATTTTCGCTTTTCTCGTGACCGGAAATCTATCATACCAAACCGAGACTCGAGATCTCATGCTCTCATTCTCCCCGATTGAAAATGTTTAATCACCAATGAAACATGCATGTAGTACGGTTCAAGTGTATGGGACTTGAGCGTTGGAACTCCTCGGAACCCGGCTCACCAACCCACTCTACCAAATATTTTTGAAGCTTCTCATCAACTCTCTCGAACCCGAAGGAATTCATCCCCGATGACGTGTGATCGCGATATAGGCAGGGAATATAAGAACGCAAGCGACGAGCTCTCTCATGATTAGCCCATGCACTCTCAGTACTCGACTTATCAACCCTTTGCATCTCATAAACTAGAAACTCTCTGCCGTAGGTGAATGCCACAACATCATCCCAATTTTCCTCAATTACTTCTTTCCTCTGCCTGCTTAGGTAGGGAAGGGGTATCTGTTGCAAAGTTGGGACGGGATCGTGAATAGGGGATTGTGGGGTTGAGCCTAGAGAAGGAACTAGGTCCTCCACATTGAACGTTAAGCTAATCCTTGTATTTGGAGGAAACTCAAGAATGTCAGCGCGGTAGGCCTGGAGCTTCCTTGCGACTCCCGATAGGAATCGTTCATGTCCAATCCGAACCATTGCATGATCATTTAATTAGAATTCCATAAAAGCTTTAGATAACTGCATCGATATTTTGAGAGTTTCATTGCATAAATTAATTTTAAGCTTAATTTCGGCATGCAATGTGAAATGAGACTCAAAAGTTGACTCACAATAAGACTCAGAACATATAGCGGTATGCAACTCGTGAGTATGATGTGTACGTGTATCTATGGACTCGATACTCTCATGTGCATGCGACGCTAACGACTCACACGTAACCGACTCAAGTGCTCTTGACTCTATTAACATTAACGACTTAGGCACAATCGAATATGTGGGCACTATCAGCTCATGTGTGATCGAATCAAAGGACACTAATGGCTCATGTGCACTCGGTTCGACCAACTTCAAAGATTCAAGTGCATTTGACTCTACCACCAATAAGGACTCGTGCACAACTGGCTCTACAGGCACTAACAAATCGTGCAGAGGTGACTCGGTCGAATTGTGCGT
This sequence comes from Chloranthus sessilifolius, assembly GCA_021018995.1. Taxonomy (NCBI): domain Eukaryota; kingdom Viridiplantae; phylum Streptophyta; class Magnoliopsida; order Chloranthales; family Chloranthaceae; genus Chloranthus; species Chloranthus sessilifolius. The sequence continues at coordinate 195,456,608 of CM037584.1, forward strand.
GGGTGACTCAGTTGACTCACGTGTGGGCGACTCAACATCACTACTCACAAGGGAAATAGAAGCCTCTTTAACACAAACTAGACTTTCTTCAGCTTCTTCTATTTCCTCTTCTACTATCAAATTTTTCTGCTCCTTAGAACTATCCCTTTTAATCAATAAATTCGGAGTGGAAAATTCTGTAGTGCATTGATAAGCAAAGTGTCCAAATCCGTGACACTTGGAACAATCAGGACATTTGTCCATCTTGGTTTTTAAAAACCGTAGAAGGTGACGGTGTGTTACAGGAACATACTTTTTTAAAAGGTTCACCTTCATGTCCTCCCATGTGGAGATGGGTTTACTCCGAAGAGATTCAGTATGTTGCCCAATGATAGTTCAAAAAGTTTTGGCATTACCTTTCAACTTAGTTTTTGCTAGCCTAATTTTGTACTCATTTGGTACACCATACCAATCAAAATAGTCTTCTACACTAGACAACCACTCTACGAAGGTTTTAGGACTCCCCCATCCCTCAAAGTTTGGAACCTCATTCCGAATAGATTTTAGAAACCTATCGGCAGGGTCGTTGTGAGGACCTCCTAAATTAGAGCCAAGGAGTTAGTCAGATCTTGAGTTGTTAGTAAGGGACTTTTGAATTGTAATTGTATTCACGATGAACAATGAATTGTAACAATGATGTACCCTTATTTTTGTGATCATAAATGAAATATCCGAGCGCGTGTTTTGTTTCACCTTTAGTTCTATTTTGATTATTGAATTTGCTCACGCTCCGAAGTTCGCAGTGTATAGAATTTTGGGGCGTGACAGTTTGGTATCAAAGCATTAAGTTTAGCGAAACCCTATCAGACCTTAGGGAGTGGACCCATAGGCTAGGATTAGGATGAGGAATCACTATTCAATTATGACATTGTGTTCCTTTGGTGTTCAGGAAATGACGATGAGAATGACAGCGAGAAAAACAACTAGACTACCCCGATCCTATTATTATAGGATGGCCAGCCACCATGTACCTCAGGGGGCGTCCGGAATCTATGACAACGTATACCAGGGACGTCACGTAGAACACGTTCTTCCTCCACCTACCTTACTCGAACATCGACCCTCCAGGGAAGAAGTGGCAGACAACTTTGAAGACCCAGAAAAGGAAACATACCATCTCAGCGATGGAGAGATGAGCGACCCAAGTGAGGACAAACGAGATACAGAAGAATTGGACGATGCGGAAGAACTGGACGATGCAGAAGAATTGGACGATGCAGAAGAAGTGGACTATGACGAAGAAAGCGCCACTGAATATGACGTCATCCAAATCTCTGACTACATTGGATCAGAGACGACCGAGGAAGAACACTCTAGGGATAACGATACCCGTTTGGCCAAAATTAAATTGGGATAGATAGAAAATTTGTAAGGAACTGTAATGATCTAAGGAAGATCTCAAGGTTTTTAGGATAGGAACTAGACTTGTAGCGTAGGGTCCCTTTTTGTTAAGGTTTAGAATAGATGTGAACTCTTATGTAGCGACTACTCAGATGAAGTCTTAAACTATGAAAGTTCTTTTTGTATCAATCATGCTTGTGCAATTGCCAATCTATGAATGAAATGAACTATTTTTCTCTTGTTTTATTTGATTGAGTCATGGACATAGCATAGTAATAATAATGTTCTGGTAAATAAGGGAAAGTGACTAGACTATATTTTATTTTATATATAGATGGTACGAGGACGAGGCATCAGGACGCCATGCACTAGGAGACTCGTAACACCTGCAAACAACCCACCTGTTCCACCTGCATCTGATACTACCGCCCAGGCCCTGGAAGCCATTGTTGTTGCCCTAACCCACCTGGTCCCTAATGGGAATGGTTCGACATCAACTGACACGAATCACACTGACTGTAGAGGCAATTTGGAAAGATTCAAGAAATTGAATCCCCCAACCTTTAGAGGCACCACCGATCCTTTGGTAGCCGAGCGATGGATTGAGGATGTTGAAAAGATACTCGAGGCAATGAGATGCACGGAAGAGCAAAAGGCTAGATTTGCCATCTTCCTGTTAGCTTGAGAGGCACACCGTTGGTGGCAATTGGTGGAAAGATCAGAGTTAGCAACAGGGGAAGTCGTTGTTTGGGATAGATTCGTAGGAATATTTTTCGAAAAGTATTTTCCCCGTCATGTCCGAGAGCATAAAGGAGAGAAATTTGCTAAACTTGAGCAAGGCAGCATGATTGTGGCCGAGTATGAGGCCAAGTTTGTCGACCTAGAACGATTCTACAGATACCAACTCACAGATGGAGAAAGGGCGCAGAAATTCGAATATGGCTTTAAACCTGATATCCGAGAATGCCTCTTCGTGCTATTCTCTGAAGACTATAAGCTATCAGTTAGAAGAGCCTTGAAGGTGGAAGAAGATATCAAACGAAACCGCCCAACTCACGAGAAGCATAAGGACCTGGTAGGCGGAGACTGGCAAGCACCTTCCTTCCAACACGCAGCACCAAAACGGACCCGATTCGAAGACACACGAGTTGGATTTACGAGGCCGTCATGCACAGTATGTGGAAAGAACCATGGCAACGTACCATGTCGGTACGCAACGGTTACCTGCTATAACTGCGGAGAATCAGGACATGTATCACGAGCTTGCTCCAAGCCGCCGAAACACTGCTTTGGGTGTGGAAGGACATGACACATGATAAAGGACTGCCAAGCATCAAGAAATCCCCAACAGTTTAGACAATCATTTTCATCTCATCAGCAACAACAACGTACACAACCAGCTCAGTTTCATGCAGGACGACCTACCCAGCAGTGACCACAGCAAGGACAGCAACCACACTGTAATGCCCAAGGGCGAGTGTTCGCCATGACCCAACGAGATGCCGAAACCTCAGAAGCTGTAATCCAAGGTAATGTTCCAATCTTCGAAATCGCAGCGAAAATTTTATTTGACTCCGGAGCCACACACTCCTTTGTATGACCATCTTTCACACAATCCTTGAAACCCAAACCTCAACCTGTAGACTTTGCACTCACCTTCTCTAACCCAATTGGAGATTCCCTAATTACTAATATTGTATACAAAGATTGCACCGTAGAAATAGATGGTCGACAACTGGCTGCCAATTTGATTCTGCTCAATATAGTAGACTCCGATGTTATTCTAGGTATGGATTGGCTTGCCTCTCACCATGCAAGTATTGATTGCCTTCGAAAGCGAGTTAGTTTTCGTATCCCGGGTCAACGGAGGTTCTCATTTCAGGGTATTGTTAGGACTCCTAATTCACCCATTATCTCAGCCATTAAAGCTAGACGATTTCTTTCAGAAGGTTGTCAGGGTTACCTAGCATACGTCATTAGCAAGGATAATAGTGAGCCCGAAATAGAGTCAATCCCCATTGTCAATGAATTTGTTGATGTTTTTCCGAACGAATTATCTAGACTACCTCCCATCCGAGAGATCGAGTTTGCGATAGACTTACTCCCAGAGACACATCCCATTTCGAAGGCTCCTTATCGCATGGCACCAACGGAACTCCAGGAGCTCAAGAAGCAGTTGGAAGAGTTGCTAGAGAAAGGACTCATCCGCCCAAGTGTCTCACCTTGGGGCGCACCGGTCTTGTTCGTAAAGAAGAAAGACAGATCCATGAGGCTATGCATCGACTACCGGCAGTTGAACCAAGCCACCATAAAAAACAAGTATCCATTACCGAGAGTCGATGACCTCTTCGATCAACTTCAAGGCGCAATGGTTTTCTCAAAGATTGACCTGAGGACGGGCTACCACCAACTAAGGATCAAGGAAGGTGACATAGCAAAGACGGCGTTTCGAACCCGTTATGGACACTACGAGTTTTTAGTGATACCCTTTGGCTTGACAAACGCTCCAGCCGCGTTCATGGACATGATGAATAGAGTTTTCAAACCTTTCCTAGATAAGTTTGTAGTGGTGTTCATTGATGATATTTTAATCTACTCTAAGAACCGAACTGAACACGAGGAACATCTAAGGATAGTTTTGCAAATCTTAAGAGAGCACCAATTGTACGAGAAGCTGAAAAAGTGCGAGTTTTGGCTAGACGAAGTATCTTTCCTAGGACACGTAATCTCGGGAAAAGGAGTGTCTATTGATCCAACCAAGATTGAAGCTGTAGTAAACTAGGAGAAACCAAGGAATGCAACGGAGGTCAGAAGCTTCTTAGTATTAGCTGGTTATTATCGACTCTTCGTGAAGGATTTCTCAAGGATAGCAACTCCAATGACAAAGCTCACGAGGAAAGGCGCTAAGTTTGAATGGGGAGACGACTGCGAGCAAAGCTTTCAAGAGTAGAAGGAAACGTTGACAACAACACCAGTACTGACGATTCCATCTGGAATTGGAGGATTCGAAGTCTATAGCGATGCTTCGGGAAGAGGATTAGGCAGTGTACTTATGCAGCATAAGAAAGTCGTCGCCTACGTGTCCAGACAACTAAAGCCTCACGAAGAGAATTACCCCACCCATGATTTGGAGCTGGAAGCGGTCATCTTTGCATTAAAGATTTGGAGGCACTATCTATACGGGGAGAAGTTCGACATCTTCACCGATCATAAAAGCTTGAAGTATATTTTCACACAGAAGGAGCTGAACATGCGACAAAGGCGTTGGATAGAGTGTCTGAAGGACTACGATTGCACCATTCAATATCATCCTGGTAAAGCGAATACGGTAGCAGACGCATTGAGTCGGAAATCTGCAGGAGCCCTCGCCGCACTGATGATGAAGTGGAAGTTGCATGAAGATTTTGGAAATTTGAGCACGTCTATTCAAGAAGTAGAACCCAAGTTCATGTGTGCAAATCTGAGCATGCAATCCACGATAGTCGAAAAGATAAAAGAAGGACAGCGCGAAGACCCAGAAATATTAAAGATGCTAGAGGAAGTCAAGAAAGGAGAAAGGCTAGAGTTCACGGTGACCTCAGATGGCTTGCTGAGGTATCGAGATCGATTGTGTGTGCCAGCCATTGCGGAAGTGAAGAAAGAGCTGCTAGACGAGGCACATAAGTCCAGATACGTAGTGCATCCAGGCAGTACAAAGATGTACCATGATCTAAAGCGTCACTTCTGGTGGAATAACATGAAAAGGGAGATCGCCGAGTACATCTCAAGATGCCTCACGTGTCAACAGATTAAAGCCGAGCATATGAAACCTTCAGGATTGTTACAGCCATTGTCGATACCAGAGTGGAAGTGGGAGCGCATCAACATGGACTTCATCACTGGACTACCAAAGACGAGGAGCGGCTACAATTCAATCTGGGTGACAATAGCCAGACTCACCAAGCATGCACACTTTCTACCCGTCAAGGTTACTCAGACGACGGAGAGTCTCGCGAAACTATACATCAAGGAGATTGTTCGATTACATGGTGTACCTGTGATAACTGTATCGGATCGAGACTCAAAGTTCACCTCAGGAATTTGGAAGAAAGTTCAAGATAAATTGGGCGCGAAGTTACATTTCAGCACCGCTTTCCACCCTCAGACGGATGGGCAAGCAGATACGACGATTCAGACGCTGGAGGATATGCTACGAGCATGTGTATTGGACTTGAAAGGAAGTTGGGATGACCACTTACCCCTAATCTAGTTCGCCTACAACAATAGCTACCAAGCAAGTATACAGATGGCACCTTTCGAAGCCCTCTACGGGAGGCCCTGTCGATCGCCAGTATGTTGGAGCGAAGTTGGAGAACGAAGTCTGCTTGGGTCGGAGCTAGTGCAACAAACCACGGAGAATATTAAGCTTATTTGCGAATGTCTACTCACTGCCCAAAGTCGACAGAAAAGATTTGCTGATCATAAAAGAAAGGAACGCGAGTTCGACGTTGGAGATCGTGTACTTCTCAAGGTGTCACCAACCAAGGGAGTGTTTAGATTTGGGAAGAAAGGAAAGCTTAGTCCTAGATTCATCGAACCATTCGAAATCCTACGGAAAGTCGGAAAAGCTACATATCAATTAACCCTACCCCCAGCCCTCGCCAATGTACACGACGTATTCCACGTATCCATGTTGCGACAATATAAGTTCGATCCCTCAATGTCCTAGACCCTACTCGCGTGTTAGACCTCGAGCAGCTGAACATCCAAGAAAACCTATCATACATCGAATCACTTGTGCAAATCCTCGACTGGCAGAGTCATCGCGTAAGATCGAAGCGAGTACCATGGGTAAAAGTTCTTTGGAAACATCACACGGGCGACGAAACGACGTGGGAGCGCGAGGATGAGATGCGTCAGGAGCACCCACACTTGTTTAACGACACTAGGTAAATTTCGAGGACGAAATTTTTATAAGGAGGGGAGAATGTGAGAACCTCCTAAATTAGAGCCAAGGTGTTAGTCAGATCTTGAGTTGGTAGTAAGGGACTTTTGAATTGTAATTGTATTCACGATGAACAATGAATTGTAACAAGGATGTACCCTTATTTTTGTGATCATAAATGAAATATTCGAGTACGTGTTTTGTTTCACCTTTAGTTCTGTTTTGATTATTGAATTTGCTCACGCTCCGAAGTTCGCAATGTATAGAATTTTGGGGCGTGACAGTTGTACTCGGGTTCACGATGGTGAAGATATCCTCTAAAACCCAACTAAGCTTTGATGTCCCTAAGGGCATCGATAAGCTTGCTCATGTTCATGATGATCACGGCTTACTAACATGGGTTCTAAATGACATGCAACTATGAACCAACAATGAATGAGGACTTTTATCAAACACTAGATGTGCACACTGATAAACACAAATGAAATAAAATTCCATTAAGTTAAAATGACATGCACATATAAACCAACAATGAATGAGGACTTTTATCGAACACTAGATGTGCACACTTTGACCACAACTGAAATAAAATGAAATGAAAATTAAATTGCAATGGAATTAAATGTCACACAAATATGTCCTAACCTAGAACCTATAGCTTTGATACCAAAACTGGTGCGGGACAAGACCCTAAACTACGTGAATGCTTATGAGGTGATTATTTGCCAAAATTAAATTAGATTAATTAAACAATAAATCTGAAAATAATGTGGATACCTTAGGGTTTCGTAGTTTTCCATTGGAGAATCGCTCTTGATTCGTGTAGGATCCGGTCCTTGCGCTAGATCCGTTAGCCTTGCGGTGTAGATTGGTCATAGAGGTAGAACTCTAGCTATTCCAGATTAGGGCGCCACTCGGGATTCAATGATGGAATCACAAGTCCACTAAGGGGTTCTGATTCAGGTTGGTTAACGGCTTGTATGAGATCTAGGGTTCGAATCAGATCAATTCGATGGTTCTGATGGATCTGTGGGTTTTGAACTTCGGGGTATTTCTGGTTGAAGGCTAGGTTTTGAATTTATGAGATAGGTTCGAATCAATGGCTCTGATGGGTGCTAGGTTTATGGTTTTGAGGATTTTGAAAAAAAGGTAACGACTGTATTTAAGGTTTACGGGATCAAACAAAGCAGAGAAAGAAAAAAAAAAGAAAAAAAAGATAAAGAGATAGAAGATAGATTTTGGGCTTCACACCAAACCCCTTCTCGGGAAATAGATCGTGGGCTTCTCACCCTTGGCTTCACACCAAATCCTTCTCGGGAAGAAAATTTAATCTTCAAAGAAACTCATATCAAGTTCCAAAAGCAAAAGCTCATTCATTCAATAATCAAAACTCCTTACATTGTTTTCATCATGACCTTGTATAGGAGGTCTTAAAATAAAACCCTAAAACAAAAATAAACAAACAAGAAAGACAAGTTTGTCCCTAAAACTCAAATTTTAATTTTGACAGATCCCATTCTCGTGAAAATCGATCGATTGAATTGTGTGTGTATATATATATATATATATATATATATATATATATATATATATATATATATATATATATATATATATATATGTCGCTAGAATTAAATCCCTCATTGGCCGCAGTCGATCGATCGATTCTAGGTGTCAATCGATCGACTGTGCATTGCTCCAGCATGCTGATTCTGATCTTTTACGCCTGGTTCTGATTTCCTTTTCATTTCATCTTATGCTGGAAATCTGTTACAGCTTAAATCCGAGACTCTCGATCTTGGCATTCCCCGTCACATTACAAAACTATCTTATAGCAGCACATATTGGAAGAGAAACAAGAAAACAACACGCAACTCAGCAGTCGAGACACCAAAATCAATGAAAAAAATATCAAATCTCTCATTTCCAATCTAAATTGCATGCGACGACATGCAAATGATTTCTCAGGAGATTCTGATACATCTAATGTCAGGAAATTAGATTGATCAAACTCACAGAAGTTGTATCACAGAAAGCTGTGAAATCTATCGAAAGAAGAGAAAATTGGAAAATCAATGAAAATGTAACCAAACTGCTTTCAAATCATGACCATAGGAAAAAGAAAGGAGATTCAAATCTGATACAACTCCTTGCCTGAAACACCAACTCTCAATAACGCTGGGGTTAGTAGCAAGGTATCAAAATTGGTATCGGTCTCGGGCATCGGTTTGCCTGAGACCGAACGACTCGGCCGATACTGATACGTATCGGCCTATTTTTTTATTTTTTTTAAAAAAGAGCCAAGTTGTCAATGTGGGCTTCGGTATCGGCACCATTGCCATTTGCAGGAGAAATTCTTCAGCCGGATTTTGCAATAACACATCGATGTCGATGGGTGTACACCGGACCGACAAGTTTCACGGCCACCGGAATTTTGAAAGCGAACGAACATGGATCCATTACGAATAAGAGGTCAAATCGGATGTTCAGAAAACGAGATCAAGAGGAAATAGGAAAGGTGGGTTACCGAATTAGCGTATGTAAGATGTGGGTTGAAGTAGAAGAAGGCTGAAATTGGATGAGTTGTGGGGAAGGTTCCATGGGGATGTGTGCTAAAAAGTAAAAAGCCTAAAATGACCTCTCTCTCTTTCCAAGAAAAAGAGCTAAAAGCCTAAAACTTAAGAGAGAGAGAAAGCGCGCCCACCTAAGTAGTAAGTACACGGAGTTTGCAGGTGGATTACAGCTGTTTTACAGGCTGTCAGTGACTGTGACGGTCAGATTCCAATACGACAAAAATTGACAGCTAAGTTTTTTTACTCAAGTGCCTTCGAATTGACATTGTTTGACCGAATTGTCCCTGGATTTTATCAGGATTTGCAAACAGATGTTGTGTTGCGTGCCTTGCAAAGTGCAAGCATTTCATTGGGCTGCTGATACGTATCGGTTTGCCGAAAAACCGATACATATCGGTATCGGTCAATTTTTTATTCCTTGGTTAGTAGCCCAAAAACACGTGAAATGGTAGATTTCAAAGATTCTTCTCAAAACACCATCAAGATCTCCCTAAAACACTAAGATTCCTTTGTTAAAAAGATCCACTGGAAAAACCAATCATTCCATCCAATATGAACTTTCTGACACCACCAATGAAAATGAGACGCAAATAAAAAAAAGGGGCTGCTCTGATACCAAAATGAGGGTTGTAGGCTTATGATGATTTGTAGAGTTGGATAGAGAAAAAGAAACGATAACAAGAGAAGAGGAGAAATTAGGGCTGTGATTAGATGCCTCACACCCTTATGTTATTAATATATATATCCCCAGCAATGAAGATGAGATGTAAATAAAAAAAAGGGGCTGCTCTGATACCAAAATGAGGTTTGTAGGCTTATGAGGATTTGTAGAGTTGGATAGAGAAAAAGAAACGATAACAAGAGAAGAGGAGAAATTAGGGCTGTGAGTTAGATGCCTCACACCCTTATGTTACTAATATATATATCCCTTTACACTAGAATTCCATGTACATCACTAACACAATTATTGTGGATATCATACTCAGTGCTGACACTCCCACATTAATACTAGCGACAGACCAACATTTATGTGTTATTGCTCGATCAGATGCCAGCAAAATCAAAGATAGCTTCTCCCATCTCATTGCTTTCTCCAAAACCATGCCCTCTATTTATTGTCTCATACCTGCTTCCTAACTTACATTTAATTTTTGACAGAAGAATATCCTTTCCCCAGTAGGAATATCCTATACTAGCTCATCTATTTAGTGACAAAATTCCTTTTTCATATTTTTGCTTAACCCAACTTGTAGGGCATAGATGCTATGATAGTTTCACATATTTTTTCTTAGCCCAGATTGTAGTGCATACGCGCTTATGAAATTTTAGATTTCCTTATTCCAAAAAATTTAACCATCATATCCTATCATTCATTCTCGTAACCTTTATGATCTTCCCTTGAAATCTATATAAATCCCCATGCCAACCATGTTTTTAGAATTCCTTTCCTAAGTAGAAAAACTACAACCTCTTCCCTAGGTCTCTAGCTTTCACCTCCTTCCTCATTCTCTTGTTAGCAAGCTATATTTTTCCTCATTCTCCCCATAGTTTCTACCAACTAGGCTCTTACACATTTATGTACCCACATTTGAGGAGGAAAAGCATATCTTTTGGAGTAAAGTCTTTACCTCCACCCATTCAAGTAGGTGTGGGAACCCTTGTCTACTATTTGCAACAACCAGGTGTCTTTGTTGTGCATCACTTATGGAGGAGGTCTAGCCCTCCATTGTCTACTTCTCATCACAACTAGGCTTCGTTTAGCACGGCACTTACAAGCATTGTGACAGAATATGGCTCTTTTTGAAAATTACTCCTATAATACATTTTTTTTTGCCACGCCGAACTAAACACGTATAATACCTGTATTTTTTAGTAAAACATGTATTTTCATTTAATACGCATATTTCAGGTATTAAACACATTCATGTGTCAAACGTTTTTCCGTATTTTACCTTATTTTAAAAAATATGTTTTAAAACTTTTTTTAGAAAATTTTATATATCTCGTTTTTTTTTCGTTCTTTTTCCATTTTTATGTCTTCTGTTTTTTATAGTTTTTTGCGCTTTCAATTTTTTCTCATTGTTTCCGTATTTTTCTGTTTTCTTCCGACTTTCTCGCGCACCGTATTAAACCGGTACCTGTATTTTGCCACTTTGCTTACAAGGAATGCCCTAGCTTGATGTGGTATTGCAATATGACTCCATATTGATTTGATGAGACTTTTACAGCTGGCTGTCAACCTGATGCTATCCGTCGTTTGTTTTCATTCAAGCTTGGAACCAGAATTGGTAAGGAGATTTGACAAAATTTTAGACGCTAGCCCTCTTTATATTCACATGAGGACTTGACATCTGTTTTGTGTTCACCTTTTCTCTGATAAACTAGTACGAGTAAGTTTATGTGTTCAATTTTTCATAGAATTTATGACGAATAGCTGCACACAACTGTAAAATAGAAATTACAATTGGACTTACTGAAAAGTACATCTCTACCAAACTAAATAACATTCGAAAACAATTTCTAATTGTTTTTTGGTGATGCTGAATGAAGAAAATTATCATTTATTTGTTGGCGACAGCTGTTTTCTTTATATCGTGTTTTGATGTGATCTTTATCTTCATATTTAAAGTGTAAAGTTAAATCTGGGAACTGAATCCTCATTGGATGAACATTGTTGTTATTGAATATGATATTTCTTAATGGGTGTCTTCGATAATTTTAAAAGATTTATGGGTAGAGCACTGGTTCCACTTGTCAAACAGTTAGCTAATTACTACTTAACTGTGAATTAATGTAGGCTAGTTCGGCAAGCAGAAAGGTTTAAGTGGGCTGCAACTCAAGGTGTAAATGAAGAAATGCTTATGGAGAACCTACCAGAGGACCTACAAAGAGAAATCCGGCGGCATCTTTTTAAATTTGTAAAGAAAGTAAGAAATTTAATACATGTTGCAACTTCTAAAGTAGCATTAGAAACAATACACTCAACTGAAACTGTTTTTCCCTTATTCTTCTCTTAAATATAGCTTGTCATTATGAGCACAATAATGATGGAATACATATACATTCTTTTATGAACCCGACTCTCCTGATCGTCATTTAAACACCAAAATTGTGTTTAAATGATCCTACACCATCAATGGTCTAAGATGTGGGTGATCGGTACCGTCAAAGTGATAGATCATAGATTGAAGTGCAGTAGGCCCAAAAATAGTGTTTTAGGGAGATTTAAGTTATTCGTTCTGTTGACTTAAATATCAACCATTGTTTTTAGTTTTAATGGATGATATTAAATTTCATCAATTGGATGGTTCACATCCATGTATAGGCATGTTTCTTTTGGCTAAGACCATGTTGCAATGACGGACTGCTACTTGGACAATTTAGATTGATCACAGATGTGCACCACGTGGCATATTGATAAATCTCACTTCAATGGTGTGAGATAAAAAGTGAAATTTTAATTGTGTAACATCATTTAAACACAATTTTGGTGTTTAAATGTCGGTCAGGAGCCGTCAGTCTTGAAGATTGATCAATAGCTATCAGTCTTTAATGACTGCTACAGTTAATATGAGGGTATACTAAAATACGCTCAACAATATCTGTAATTTTTGTTTTATGACATTCTATAATGAAGATTACAACTATTAGTCTTTAAAATTGCTACAGCTACGATTAATATGTGGGTGTACTAAAATTCAAATCAGCAGTTCAAACTCTTTTAACTGATTGAATATATTAATAATGCAAGTAGAATTGCAGGTATTTTATATAAATAAATAAATAACGTAATATAGTTCTTTAAAAAGCGTCCATAACAAGATCTAAAAATTTTGGGTAATGAAATTCTACAGCAATTGTGAAAACAGATCAAAGAACATGTGATATTGATTTGTACACCATCCACAAATGATTACAGCCATATGCATGGTCAACACAAATGATTACAGCCATATGCATGGTCAACTATGTTCGATCGTAGTTGATGTTGTGACATCTATCGCCATCGGCCGGACAATGATTGTCAAGCTTTTGGTTTTTCGAAAGTGTTTTCCTGGGTTGAGAATTAATCATAGTAAGAACCTAATATTGGGTGTGGGAACAGGTTCCCTGCCGTAAAATGTGCCGCAATCTTCGTTTGTGCACTGGGATCAAATCTGAACTCCTATTTGCGCATGCGACTTTGTAATGGGAAACCCCCAAAGTGTTTTGGGATCCAATAGTTGAAAGGTTATTATAATTGTGGAAGTACAGTTATTTATCTTTAGATGGTCGAATTGCACTTTCAAATCTATACTCTTCTACATTATGTCACATTTTTGGCACCCTGTTTGCTTATTAAAGAAGAGGATTAGGGTTTGTGAGGTGGTATTTATTGGATTATATGTTACGCATGTGTGTCTAGTACATCTTATGTTAGTATATTAAGTACTTATGGTGTGTGTTATGTAATGTTGGGTGTGTGCGTTGTAAGTGTCATATTAATATAAAGGCTAGTGGGGCTCCCATAACCCTTACTAAGTCATTTGGTTCTCTAATTCTCTCCCTCTCTCTCTCTCCTTTCTATCTAATTGCAATCTTCTAATCCTAACTCATCAAAGTCAAGTTGGTATCAGAGCCACCATCTGGAAACCTACTGTTCTTGACGTCATCCAAACATGTGCTGATGTCACACTGACATCACCCAAGGCCAAACTTTGACGTCATCAGATCGAAGTGAAACATACATAGCCAGAATCGTCTCAGTGGGGTCTACAACTTTAATAAAACATGTTTAGTGGTTTGAGTTGTGGAAGAGTGGTTTATGAAGGGAGTAGATCTCAATCTTTTGTTTTTCGCAATTTTTTGTGCAATCGGGTGATGTAAACCCCCAAACCTTATATCAATCTTGTCAGAATCTTCCCACGTACCTAATCCATGAAATTTTTTATTGATTTAAGCTTATTTCATGATGATTTGTTGATTCTACATGTTTTGGATTGTTTCACGTGTTTCTATACATTCACAAATTTCAAGGCAGAATAAAGGGTCGATATTGGTGTTATTTGGACCAAAATTCTCTAGCTTCCACCCTTTGCAATAGTTTTGGGAATGGAGATGATTTGAAAAGTCATCCATCAATTTTTAGGGTTTCACTTGAAATAGAGGTTTCGTTTTCTGGGGTTTTCGGAGAATCTGTTGCTGGCCTGGTTTGGAATATTATTTTTAGTGAATCACCTTCATCTCATCTTTCATGTGCCTCTAACCTTGTGTGATTTGGATTGGTATTGAGTGAGCTATGAGAAATATTTGTGCACTTCATGTTCCATTAAATGCGTTTGTTGAATGCCCACGACGTGTTTGTCAAAATTCCTGAGGAGTTTTTGTGCATTTCTTACTAGTTGCTTGTGGATTTTTTCCCACATTGATTGATTATTAGTGGAGGCTTCTCACTAATTTTCTAGAGATTATGGATTTCGAATTAAGGGATGATTTGGGTACTATGCATACCAAGCTTGCGAGTTTTAAGTGGAGCATTGGTTGTTCTGTCGAGACGGCTTCCACTTCTGAGACACCATGTGCTTCCGTATCATCAACGTATCCTATTATGTATTCGTCTCGACCTTGTGCGTGGATCATTAATTCTGGAGCCACAGATCATATGACTGGTGAGCCTCAGTTATTGTAATTTTCAGCTCCATGCACAATATCTCGGACAGTTCGTTTGACAGATGGCTCTTAGACTCCGGTTTCTAGTGTTAGTGATGTTCCCTTATTAATCTCTCACTCACTGGTGTTCTTCATGTTCCATATCTCCAGGATAATGTTCCATCATCTGTGCATCTTATAACCCAATCTCTAAATTGTTCATTGACCTTTTTCCCTTCCCACTGTATTCTTCAAGACCTAAAGACAAAGAAGGTTATTGGCAAAGGACATGAGAGGGACGACCTTTCATCTAGTATCATCTAGTGTTCATTTTTTGTTCCCATCTACTTGCGATTTCTTTACTAGAGAGACTTTGAATTTGTTGCATGCTTGTCTTGGACATGCTAATCTTTAGCATGTGTGTTTGTTGTTTCCTCAACTCAAAAGTGTATGTAGTACTCATAATTTTAATGTAAAACTTGTGAACTCTCAAAGCATACTTGTGCTTCTTTTCCTCCTCATATGCACTATAGTAACTGTTTGTTTGATTTTGTTCATAGTGATGTTTAGGGACCAGTTCCTATCACTTCATTTGATGGATTTCGATATTATGTCACCTTCATTGATGATCACTCTTGTTATACATGGGTGTATTTGCTTAAGACTAGGGAGGAGGTGCTTTCCACTTTATCAGTTTTACTAATATGGTTCAAACTCAGTTTGGCAAGTCTGTTAAGGCACTTGTGACACCCCCAAATTCACACACTGGATCCATGCGCTCTCTTGGAGACATCACACTACATCACATATCCATGATCAACTTAAATCAATTAATCCATAAAGACTCGAATATAAACGCAACGGAAAAATAACTATTAAAAGCGCACACATTAATTTTCTTTTTCTCATCATCATGAGAGCAATACTAAAATGTGAGATAACAACCTATTATACCAAATTCTATGCCTACTCTTTGAATTAAATAAAAACTGAAATCAAGCATAATCCATCATTAACATGAACTTGTTCATAAAAATAAATCTGAAATTAAAATCTTAAAATCCTTCCTATTGCATAAAGAAAAACGTAATCAACTAATCTTCAAATCCTTCTTCACTCAAATATGGATTTCCATCAATCAATGATGCATCTGCATCACCCACTCCGTGTATAGCTATACTCCCTGGAATCGCAAACAATGGGTCAGTTTATCAAGTAAACCGGTATGGACCAAAATGATGAGGCTAATAAAAAGGGTCCATAACTCGAGCCAACTCATAAAAAACAAGCAATAACAGAGATATAACATGTGATATTAAAGCTGAAACATAACATTAAATCTAAATGAAAATTATGGCTTTTCATGTGGTCATTTTAATTGTGCATTTAATGCTCATGATTCGGCATGCATAATGGACATGGTTATCTTTTTCTTATTCATTATTCTAATCTTCTCTGATCATTCGATTGGTATCTACATTAACCGTCACATAACTTCTCTTCAGTTATGTGACGACTCGATTTTCCCCTTCGACAAAAACATGGATTTCGGGGAAGACCGGACCGTCCGGTGTTCAAAATTCAGAACAAAACTTTTTTCTTTTTTTTCTTCTTACACAGATGGGTGGGAAACAAAGATCAGATATCATATGCACAGCGGAAAATAAACAGACAGATTTCATATGGCATTAAACAAAGATAGATTTCATAATGTACAGAACAGAAACGAAAACATAGTACACCACCGGTGATGGCCGACCGCCACCTAAACAGTGGTTCAGTTTACAACTATCTAAAGTGCGCTAATTCCAAATATACAAAATTCAGCTATACCTATGTAAAGATAGGAGTTGCAGGTGGAAGGTCTTCTGCTACTTTTGGAACATGAGCAGGACCGACCTCAAGCTCAAGGACCTGACTATTATTTGCACCTGTGATGTATAGATGGGGTGAGCTAACAGTTTAAGCTCAGCAGAGAAAAGATCAATACCAATTACATTTCATCATATCAATGCATAAATTCAATGACCGTAAATCAGAAAATATTTTCGGATCAAAGCATAACTAAATCTCCAAGCATTTTCAAATCAATCCGGAAAACTAAGTGATAACCTTTTCAAAGGTATTGTCATATCAAGACGGAAAGCATTTCCCATATCAAACTCAAAGCATTTCCAAATTCACATGCAAAGCATTTCTTATCAAAACCAAGAGGTTTTTTCATATCAGGTTTCAAAGGCACTTTTCAAAGCTGCATTTGTATAAAAAACAAAGGCAAAACCTCATGCATTTTCATGTCCGAAACAGAGATAAATTTTCAAAACCATTTTCATGTAAAAACAGCATTCAAAAGATCTTAGTTTCTAAGTTACAAGGTTCAAGATGGAGTTTCACGCCTGGTTTAATAATGTCGATTCCAAAATTCGCATGGTCCTGATTTTAATTTCAAGTTCAGATTCAGGGTTCAAATTTCAGGTTCAGTTTCGGGTTCAGAATTTAAATTTCAAGTCCTAATTTCATAACTCAAGTTCATAATTTCGGATTTACTTATTCATTTTCAAATTTACAAATGGCTTCTCACTTAGTGCATGACTCAAATCATAACTCTGCCGTGCCAGTCCAAATCACGGATTCACCGTCGTGTCGGTTCAAATCACAGATTAATTCATTTCATCATGCAGTTTTCTTACTTATTATAGATTAGTTCTTATGCAGAGTTCATATACCGATTCACATACAGAGTTTCTATACGGAATTTCGGATTTGCATGCAAAGTTTCAAGTTCTCTTTCAGAGTTCACAGTTCAGATGGACGGATAGCCCGCCATACTGGGGTTAGAGGTCATATTCAGATTCAAGTTCATAGGCATATTCAGATTCAAAGTTTTATATTTTCATCGTAAACGAAATTCGAGGACAAGGTTCAACTTCTGAGTTCAGATCTATGAGTCATATTCAACGTCATATTTCATGTACGGAGTTCAAATCAAAGCTCAAAAATCATATGCTAAACTGAAGGGTTTCAAAGTTCAAATCATTCAATTACGGATTAAAGATTTCAAGGATTTCAAAGCTCTCAAATATTCGAGTTCGAATCATAACCAATTCTATGAATCAGAGTTTAACATGGAATTGAGTAGTGAATTTCCCCTACCTTAAAATCAGGGTCGTGCGGAAATAATAGCGTAAATCGAGATGGAGATCTTATCTACGGTCTCCCGCATTTATCCTAGATCAAGATGTTCATATACTTTATGTTAGTCACAAAACCTTGCATAAAACATGGTCCTCTTAGCTAAAAAAGTCCAAGGTTTACCCATTCAAGAATAGGGGACCTCGCTACAGTGAGCTCACAGGGTCACTACAGCGAGCCCTTCAGAAATCAGCTCACTACAGCAAGCTCACAGGGTCGCTATAGCGAGCACCTGTGGCACCTTTCAGCTCGCTACAGCGAGGTTGAACATGGCCGAAATGGCCTGTGTTTTCCTGTAGCACTCGTTGTAGCAAGGGGTTCAGACATCACCTCGCTACAGCAAGAGCATAACACCTCGCTACAGCGAGCCTGACAGAACTGAAACCCCTTTGGCTTCGTCCTCTTCATTCGAATTTCGTAATTTCTTCACAATTTACCATCCTAAGCCTTTAACCTAACCTAGTTTCATGTTATTGGACCAAATCATGGATTTTCTACCTTCTAAGTTCGTGCATGCAAGATGCACTATGATCGGGATCGACGGATATCAGCGTTTGCTCTCGCGTGCGACCAAATCCTCGAATTCCTTGCATGCAAATTCAAATACTCATTAATATGAATAAAAATCTCAGAAATCAAGATTCACACGATCACGTTACGATGCTTACCTTCTTGGATCATGCATGCGGGGTTTGAAATGATCGAACTCGTGAAGGAAATCGACTCGATGCTTTGAGCCCGTCCGTTCGATGCTTCGATTTGTCCTTCCCTTCGATCTCAACGGTGTCGAGAATTGAAGTCTCTCGAAGTAAGGAGTAGGATTTGAGAGATATTAATGGGATCGAGGGTTTCGAAACCAGAAATTGAGGAGAAAAGAGTTTTTTCTCCTCACTCGGCTCTCCTTCTCTAGGCTCCTCTCTTTAGCTAGCAGATATCACATGGTGATTTCAGCGCAAGTTGTCATTATATAAGGCCATGGGACTGATTTAGTGTTACACCGACACACCAAGAATGGTGTACGACCATTATTACAAGCTTTAAATAGAAATCCTTCTCAACATAATTCGCGAAATGATTTCTGCGTAATGGGTTTTCTTATAACTTATGGGGGTTCTGATTGGGTGTGAACAGGCATACTGAAAACGGTGTACAGGCTGTCAGTCAAAGTTCCAAAAATATAAGGTCTTAACAGTTTTGATCCCTGGACCATTTGAATGCAACCCAAACTCTTAACCAATGGTGCTCTCACGGAGCTTGTGTAACTTTTACTCAATTAAATATATGTACCATCCCTAACCAGTGGTGCGGCAGTCGTCCTATGCCTTACCAAACACACACGCATAGTTGCGTATTAGTGTTTGGAAAAATTCGGATTGTTACAAGTAGTGAGCTTAAAATTAAAGACCTCCTATCTCTTCAGTCTTATCATTAATGCATGGATGTACAACTTTTATTACTTGTCTTTTTTATTCATGTTAATTCCTCTAGCATAAGCCAATAGGAATTCTATCGTAATCATAGAAATATTTTGCTTTCATGTGTTATGTTGTAAAGGTATCTTTTCACTTTTATGGATGCCATGAATGTACATGCATAGAAAAACTAGAAATCAATCGATCATGCAATAGCTCTTTCACTTGTTTAGGCTTAACATATCAAAAACATGCAATCTCTATCGATTCCTACTTGTTTCATGTTGTGTAAATCAAACATCCTAGGTTGCATAGATTTTATGTAATAAAAACAAGGATGAATATAAATAAACATTTGAGCATGATGATTAAACATAGGCAATATTTAAATAAAAATTCATTACTTGCATCCTGGATAAATTCTGAAATTCCTGACATATTCTAGATTCTGAAAAGATTCTGGATTCTGGATTCTAGACAGAATTTGGATTCTACACAGAATTTCATGATCAATCACGAAACCCCGTGTACCATCGAAAACCCGTGATTAAGCATCAAAATTTAACAATCTAACATGAAGAATATTCATTAAATGACATAAACCCTAATTCCTATTTTATTTTTGTGTTATCTACATTTTCAATTAATCTCAACATAATTTCTTCATACCTCAAGTCTTCGTGTAAAATTTGTAACTCCTCTCCCTTGATCCAATCCGAAGCTCTAATCCGAAATCCGATCACGTCGTAAGCTCCTCTTGCATTCTTCTAAGCCTTCAAATCGAAAATTCTAGGGTTCCTCTTCTAATTCTCCTTCTTCTCTAGAATTTTCTATTTTTCTCTCTAAGGTTATTAGGTTATAAAAGTTATATAAAATTCTGTAAATTAAACCTAATCTCCATATTTATAATACTCTAAGGTTTCCTATTTAAAATCTAACTCTATTTAGAATACTTTAAGGTTTCCTATTTAAGATCTAACTCTGATTAGAATACTTTAATGTTTCCTATTTAAGATTTAATTCTATTTAGAATACTTCAAGGTTTCTTATTTAAGATCTAACTCTATTTAGAATACTTTAATTTAAGGTTTCCTATTTAAGATCTAACTCTGATTAGAATACTTTAAGGTTTCCTATTTAAGATTTAACTCTATTTAGAATACTTTAAGGTTTCCTATTTAAGATCTAACTCTATTTAGAATTTCCTACATGGGTCTTAAGTGATTTTATGGGCCTTTAATGACTTACTGGATCTTTAATTAGTTATTAAGTCTTTAATTAGTTAATGTATCTTTAATTAGTTATTGGGTCTTTAGTTAAATTACTAACATATTTTAAAGGTCCATTAAACATTACTAAACACACCCCAATTATTACTAACACATATTTAAAGGCTCTTGAGGTCTAGTAATTAGATTAATTAATTATCATGGGTCATTATTAAATAACGTAAGCATTATAGTCATACGCAACAACTAATCACATGCATCAAATCAATCAGACTAATCATAATTACAAATCTAGCAAATAATTAAGGACTAAATAAGCAAAAAATCTCGGTCATTGCAGCACTTCATTCTGATAATGGTGGAGAGTACACTTCTCTTGCTTTTCAATCTTATCTTGAGAAGATGGGAATTAGGGCTCTCAATGGGCCGGGCTGGCCAGGATTTTGGCCCGCACCCGGCCGGTACCCGAGCCGGGCTAAGCATGTGGTGACTCGGATTGATCCAGGACAGGCTTGGGTTGTATGTTCCAACTCCCATCCCGCACTCGGTCCGGATAAAAAAATAAAAAATAATATAAATTATTTATATATATATATATATATATATTTAAATATATTTGCTTAAGAGCATTTTATGTAAATGCCTTGAGATTAAACCGTTGAACGGTTTAAAATGAAGGGCATTTAAGTTAAAATGCACTTGCAAGTTGCAATCACCAATCGGTACTTGCTTTGCCAAAATTGCTGTCACCAATCGCAAAACACACATGCAAAGTTTCACCTTCTTCAAACTTTTATAAACAAAGTTGATTTAAAATTGATTGGGAGAAGACATCATACAGTCTATGAAATCTGTTCACAAAAAAAAATTTGATTTGAAAATTTTTTAACCAAATTTTGTTTTTTTTTTTTTTTAAAGAAAGAAAGAAAAAGCATTCCAAAAAAAGCCCGAAAAAAAGCCCAAGCCTGCCCGGCCAACTATGGGCCAGGCTTGGATTGAGTACATCGCAGCCCATGTTTAGGGACGGGTTAAACCCCAGCCTAACCCAGCCCATTGAGTTCCCTAATGGGAATCTTACATCAACTTTCTTGCCCTTACCCTCAACAAAATTGTGTTGTGTAGCGTAAAAATAGGCATCTTATGGATGTCACTAGGTGTCTTTTGTGTGAGATGCATGTTCCAAATCCTATTGGTTTGTTGCACTTCTTTCTGCTACTCATCTCATTAACCTGCTCCAAGTCGGATCTTGAAGGTTTTCATATTCTTAGGCCTAATGTCACTTTATTTGAGATAGAACCCAAAGTCTTTGGATGCACCTATTTTGTTCAAGATCTTCGTTCCCAAAGGCATAAACTTAATGATAAAGCCACACGATGTGAATTCTTGGTTATTCCTCCTTGTTTGAAGGATATCAGTGTTATGATCCTAAGACTAGACACTTGGTTGTTTCTATGGATGTCACCTTTTTTTCAGAATGTCCCTTATTTCTCTAGAGGGATTCCTATACAGTTTCCTTACATCCTTTATTGTGTGTCCCCTTCCTGGGTTATCTCCGCGTTTAGGTATTTCTGTATCCCCTCATGTGGAGGTTCCTACTTCTCCACCTACACATGGTCGCTTTTCCTCTTCAAAATACTTATCAACGAAAAAGTAAGTTGGTGCCACCCACTCAAGCCTCTAGGCCATCTAACCACTTGGACTTGGGCACCTCAAAGATGTCAGCTTCTTCTACACCCTTGGCTACCTCTATTGTTATGCGATCTGCCTCTCCTACCCATATTTTGGATGACCTCTCCTTATCCTTTGCCATTCGTAAAGGCCAAAGGAGTTGTGTGACTGCTCACCCTATTTCCCATTATGTTTCATATCATTCTCTTTCTTCCACAGTTTCGATTCCTTTCTCTGTTGGTGAGACTCTTCAACATCACTTTTGGTCCACTGCTATGCATGAAGAAATGAAGGCTCTTAATAAAAATGAGACATGGGAGATAGTTGATCTTCCTCCTGACAAACGCCCAATTGATTGTAGATGGGATATTTGATATTAAATAGAGGATGGTACAGTTGAGTGCTATAAGGCAGGTCTGGTTGCCAAAGGATTCACTCAGATGCCTGGCTTGGATTTCACTGTTACATTTTCTCTCGTGGCTAAGCTCACTTTTGTATGAGTTATTATCTCCTTGGCGGCTTATCATCATTGGCCATATATCAGCTGGATATTAAAAAATGCCTTTCTGCATGGACATTTGAGTGAGGTGATCTACATGGACCACCCTCTTAGGCTTCGACTTCTGAGGGAGTTTTCTGGGAAAGTATGTCACCATGTCGCCCGAGGAAAGCTATTTATGAGCTGAGGCAGTCACCCAGGACATGGTTTCAGAAATTTAGTAGTGTTGTACTTACTATGGGATTCATTCAATGTCGCTCCATGCACACTTGCTTCATCCATACTGGGGCCAAAGGTCTGAGGACTATCCTATTGGTATATGTGGATGATATCATAGTCACTGGTGATGGCTTTGCCTTTATTACTCATGTTAAGGTGGAATTGAGTCGAGCTTTTGAGGTATAGGACCTAGGTAGACTCAAGATTTTTCCTTGGTATAGAGATTGCTAGATCTCCTAGAGGGATTTCCCTCTTGCAAAGAAAATATGTCATTGATTTATTGCATGATACTGGTATGTTGAGATGTAGACCAGCCAAGTCTCCCATGGATCTTAAACATCATCTTCATGCAGAAATTGGAGATCCTCTTTCTGATCCATCTGAGTATCAGCGACTTGTTGGGACTTGGGCAACTTATTTACCTCATTAATATTCAACAAGATCTTACATTTTTTGTTGCTCAGTTCATGCATGCGCCACGAGTGCCTCATATGGATGCAGTGCATCGCATGTTACAGTATATCAAGTCCTCCCTTGGAAGAGAACTATTCTATTCTCACATTGGACATTCATCTCTCAATTGCTAAGTGATGCTGATTATGCTTGGGGCCCTACTGATCGTCGTTCCACCTCCGAATATTGTTATTTCCTTGGAGTTAATCTGGTTGTGTGGAAGAGTAAGAAACCAGATTGAGTTTCAAAATCTAGTGTTGAGTTCGAATATATAGCCATGGCACATGGTACGTGGGAGCTCTTATGGCTTCACTCCCTTCTCACAGAACTCTGGTCTCCTCTGTCTATGCCCATGCCTCTACATTGTGATAATCAGGCGCCTATAGGTATTGCAACTGACTCTGCTCTTCGTGAAAGGATAAACTACGTTGAGGTTGATATTCACTTTATTCGGGAGAAACTTCAGGCCGGTATCATTGAGACTCCTAAAGTGTCATCATTAGACAAGTTGGCAGTATTTTCACTAAGGTACTTAGGCCTACACATCTTCAAG
Source organism: Chloranthus sessilifolius (assembly GCA_021018995.1). NCBI lineage: Eukaryota > Viridiplantae > Streptophyta > Magnoliopsida > Chloranthales > Chloranthaceae > Chloranthus > Chloranthus sessilifolius. Next base: position 195,480,338 of record CM037584.1, read on the forward strand.
GTATTCTTGTCATGTTGGGCATGATGGATATCAGAGAATCCTAAAGTGTCACCTTTAGACAAGTTGGAAAATATTTTCAATAAGGCACTTGGGCCTACACATCTTCAAGGTATTCTTGTCAAGTTGGGCATGATGGATATCTATGCACTAGCTTGAGGGGGGGTATTGGGTTATATGTTACAGGTGTGTGTGTGTAGTACATCTTATGTTAGTGGATTAAGTACTTATGGTGTGTGTTATGTAATGTTGGGTGTGTGGGTTGTAAGTGTCATATGAATATAAAGGCTAATGGAGCTCCTCTAACCCTTGCTAAGCCATTTGCTTCTCTAATTCTCTATTTCCCTCTCTCTTACTTCTTCTTTCTCTCATTTCTATCTAACCTCAATCTTTTAGTCCTAACAACTCATAAAAGTCAAGTTGACGCGGGACGGGAACCCTAAAATGCGTAAATGATGATTTTATGGAGTTGTCGAAATTAAACAAAATTAAATCAAGCTTAATCGCAAAATTTTCTTAATACCTTAGGGTTCTAAGAAATCTTATAGGCGAATCACATGAGATCCGACTAGGGTCCAGTTCGATGCACAAGTCCTGTTAGCTTTAAGGCGAGATCGTAGAGATAGTACTCTAGCTTTTCCAGGCTTGGGCGTCCGTTGTCGATCCGATGTAGATTCACTGGTTCTCACGAGGGTTGTGAGATTGGGTAGATTTGATGGCTCGAATGAAAATTAGGGTTTTGGGTTGAATTAGGGCTTCAGAATCGATGAGCAAAAATAGATTAGGGTTTAGAAAAACAAAACAGAGATAGATAATAGCAAAGATAGAAAATAGATGATGAAAGATAAATAAGAAGATATATGGGAATCACCCTTGGCCTCACACCAAACCCATCATGGGGAAGAAGACTCCATTCAAGCAAAGCTCAATCAATATTCATAAAAAATAAATGAATGTGTTTACAAGCCTCTTTATATAGGCAACCAATTAATAACACGAAATAAAAGAGTCCTAAAATAACAAATAACTAAAAAAAAGGCAATTTTCACAAAAAAATAAAATTTTCGTCGTTTGACAGATATCTCCACTGACGTTCGTACTGGAGGTCGCGGACGTCTGTCGCCAGCACCACGGACGTTCGTTCCACAAAACAATGGGGGTTCTTATTTCTGGACATCCGTTAAGATCCTATAGTCGTCCGTCGCATGATGACGCTTTTTGCCTCCGTCACTTCCCTGAAACTGTTGTACTCGGGCTCCCTCTTCGTTTCTTTCGACGTCGGTAGAAGCGATGTGGTCCAAAACCGATCTCGACGTATTCAATGTCCCCGTCAATTCCCCCTGACCAAATAGGTTTCATCACTGATGAAACACGTTCATGGTAGCTATCGAACAAGTCAGTGTCCAATTGACGAACCTCATTCTCATGGATTCATGTGTTTTCATACTCTGGTTTACTGACCCATTTGACTAATTATTTATGAAATCGTCCGTTGCGTGTGGATACGGCATGATCATTTAGTACATCTTCAATCACATCTTGTCGCTTTTTGCTTGGAGAAGGGAGAGGCACCGATGGCAAGGTTCGGGTGGGGCTGAGACTAAGAGAGGGCTGGAAAGGATTTTCAGGAGGTGGGGTTGAACCCAGGTAAGGAACCAGGTCCTCCACATTGAACGTCGAACTAACCCTCGTACCTGAAGGAAGCTCAAGTACGTATGCATTAGGACCACTCCTAGCCAAAATTCTAAAAGGTCCAGCGCCTCGGGATTGGAGATTCTTTGCGGAGCCCGATGGGAATCGCTCAGGCCTAATTCGGACCATCACTTGATCACCCACCTGATATTCTTTGAAACGCCTATGAGTATCAGCAGATAATTTGTATTGATTGTTGCTTGAATTATTCTTCTATTTAATTTCGGCATGCAAGCTATGAATGTGTTGTGCAAATGAATCGGCAGACTCAGATACTCTATGTGACACTGACATGGGGATCAAATCTCAAGGTGTCCTAGGCCTATGATCATGTACAACCTCAAAGGGGCTCATGCCTATGGACCTATTGACAAAATTATTATAGCCAAACTCAGCTCTGGGCAAAATGGTATCCCTGGCCCTAACATGATCATCGACAACACTGCGAAGGAGATTCTCTAAACTCCTATTGGTACTCTCGGTTTGGCCATCAATTTGAGGGTGATAGGCCAACGAAAATTGGAGCATGGTGCCCATCATGTGCCAAAGGGTCTTCTTAAAATAGCTAGTGAACTTAACATCCCTATCAGACACGATGGTTTTGGGCAACCCATGAAGACGCACGACCTCTGTGAAAAACAACTTAGTAATGTGGGAAGCATCGGAGGTCTTTGAACAAGGTATGAAGTGGGCCATTTTGGAAAATCGGTCCACTACAACAAAGATAGAATTGTGCTTCTTGGGAGTTTTGGGAAGTTCGAGCACGAAATCCATAGAGCGGTCTTGCCATGGTGTGTGTGGCACGGGTAATGGAATGTACAAGCCGGTATTTTGCTTACTTTGTTTTGGCACTTGGCTAGTACGACAATGTTTGACAACCCGGGCGACATCTCTCATAAAGCTAGGTCAAAAGAACCTATCCTTTATGAGCGCAATGGTCTTATTACGCACAAAATGTATGGCTAACCCTCCGACATGTAACTCCCAAATGAGGAAGTCACGCAATGAAGTGTGAGGAATGCAAAGGCTGCCTCTGAACAAGTACCCATCTTGGATGGGGTACGCAAAGTGTGTGCTGGCCAGGTTACTAAGGAGAGCAATGTACTCTACGCTAAAATCTGGGCACTCGGGGTACTCATCCTTTAATCATTCGAACCCGACGACCTTGGCACTCATAGAGTGCAAAGTCGCCATTCAACGACTAAGCACATCAGCGGCCCTATTCTAAACACCAGCCTTATACTTCAACACGAAGGTGAACCCTTGAAGGTATCCAACCCATTTTGCGTGCCTCAGATTTAGATTCTTCTGAGAGGCTAGGAAGCGTAAGGCTTCATGGTCGAAGAACAACACAAATTCCTGTAGTCTAAGGTAATGTTTCCAATACTATAAGGAACGAACGACCGCATAAAACTCTGTCATAAGTGGAGTATTTTTGCTTTGCCTCATTAAGTTTTTCACTAAAATAGGCTACAGGGTGACCCTCTTGGCTAAGCACTCCTCCTATGCCCACACCCAATGCGTTGCATGCGACTTCGAAGACTTAGAAAAGTACGACAATCACATGACGAGTGCACTACTCATCTTTTGTTTGATCTCGGCAAAGGCTTTCACTGCAGCTTTGCCCCATTTGAAGTCCCCCTTTTTCATGGAATCAGTGATTGTAGCCATGATGGTCTTAAAGCTTCTGATGAAGCGACGATAGAATGTAGCCAAGCCATGGAAGCTGCGAGTATCGTGTATGTTCTTAGGTTCGGGCCACTCCACAATGGCTCTAACCTTTTCGGGGTCCGCGACCATTCCATCGGCCGATATAATGAATCCTAAGAAGACAACGGAACGTTGCATGAAGGTGCACTTCTTGAGATTCGCAAACAACTTCTCACCCTTGAGGGTTTCGCAAATCAACCTAAGGTGGTTCAAGTATTGTTCCTTGTCATGACTATAAATCAAGATGCCATCGAAATACACAACAAGGAATATGCCTAGAAACGACCTCAGCACTTGGGTCATGAGTCGCATGAAAGTACTTGGGGCGTTAGAAAGCCCAAAAGGCATGTCCGTCCACTCATAAATACCATCCTTGGTCTTAAAGGCGGTTTTTCACTCATCACCGGGACGGAATCAGACTTGATGGTAGCCACTCTTGAAGTCTATCTTAGAAAAGATAGTGGCACCAACCATCATATCCAGCATGTCGTCAAGCCTCGGTATGGGAAACCGATACTTAACCATAATTTTGTTTATCGCTTGGCTATCCACACACATTTGCCAACTTCCATCCTTAGGTGCGAATAGCGCGGGTATGACTAAAGGGCTCATGCTTTCTTGAATGAACCGCTTTTGAAGGAGATCATCAATTTGTCGTGCTAACTCGGCATGCTCAACCGGATTCAACCTGTAGTGGGGCTGGTTCGGTAAGGTGAATCTGGGAACTAAGTCTATAGCGTGTTGAATGTCACGCATTGGAGGGAGTTCGTTCGATAAGTCTTTGGGGAAGACACCCGTAAATTCTTTCAAAAGTGGCTCAACCTCCTTGGGGTATTCGCCCATAGACTCGAGAGCTTTCTTGATGATGATGACAGCGTAGACCACGTTCTCATCCATAGAATCCTTTTCAAATTCTGAAGGGCTAACTATATTGATGGCTTTAGGTGTTTCGTCCTTCTTCTCAACTTTGTTGGTCGATGGTGTTTTGGGAGGTAAAAGGTGTCAAGTGATCTTTTTGCTCTTATGCATGAACGTGCATATGTTTGATCGATCGAAGAGAATCACGTCCATGTCGTAGAGCCACGACCTACCCAAAATGATATGGCTCACATCCATTGGCACCACATCACACCATAAGGTGTCCAAATAACTCAACTGAAACAGTACACGACACCTTTTCGACACGGGAATAGATGAAGAGTCAACCCATGCAACTTTATAGGGTCTCGGGTGGGCTTCGGATGTAAGCCCCAAGCGGCGTATGGTGTGAGTTAACACTACATTGGTGCAACTACCACTATCCACAATGACCTTACAACTCTTTTCACCAAATCTAGCAAAGGTGTGGAAGATGTTCTCCCTTCACCAGTCATCCTTTTCATCCCGTTGAGGTTGTGCAAGGGCACACCTCATAACTAAAGCACTACTAATATCATCACCCTCATCGCTGAGTGACATCCAGCTCAAACACTTCTTCAACCACTATCTCACCATCATCCTCCTCTCCCTCAATGAAGAGATTCCTTTGGGGGTCTTTTGTAGGGAATTGGGCGCCAAAGTGTCCCATCCCATGACATTTATAGCATTTAACGTGAGAGTTACCCCTTAAGGATTCTCCGATTACACATTTTCCCTTTTCAAACCTCGCATTGGTAGGGACAGGTTGTGTAGGTTTGGGAGGAGGGTTTTTGACATTAAATCATCCCTCTCCAAAACTAGGACCATTGTTTTATGGCTCGGTTCGCCTCACCACTGTTGTTTTCAAGTACCGTTCAAGGTTTTGCACAACGACGTAACATCTTTCATGTGATTCCTCAGGGCGAGAAATCAACTCTTTTTGCAATTCAAATCGCAATCTGGTACGGAATCTAGATAGAGTGATTTCAAGGTCTTCTGATACCTTGGTCGTCATCATGAACTCTTCGAACTTGCCAATGTATTCGATCATGGGCATACCCCCTTGGCGTAAGTTTTGCCACTGGTCGAGGAGGCTTTGGTGGTATGATAAAGGAACATATGTCTCAGTAAGTTTTTCCTTCATGTCGTCCCAACGGGTAATGGGAGGACAACCCGCATTCACCCTTATGCGCTCGACATTGACCCAGAAGAGTCGAGCTTTGCCAATTAACTTCATCTTGGCGGGCCTGACACAACGATCGTCATTCATGCCATACCAATCAAAATGTTGGTCCATGTCGGAAAGCCAATCGAGGAAGACGTTAGGGTCCATTCTTCTATCGAAGGTTGGAATATCAACTCGAACATTCTTGAGGAGTTGCACTTCGGGATACGAAGTGATCTCTTCGATGATCTCTACGGTTTCAATTCCGATCATCTTGGTGGCCATTGCGTTCAAAGCGCAGACCTTCACGCTCTCGGCGCTGATCACGGTGGTCATCAAACCCATCTAACTGGTTGATTCGATCATGCAGCCTACCATTAGAAACCCCTAATGTTGCCTGGTTGCTCTATGGTAATCAATCGCTCATTAATTGCACCCAACTCTTCTCGCATAGCTCTAAGAGTATCGAGAATCTCATTCGAATCCATGGTGATCACAAATGTCTATTAGGGTTCTAGTATGGAATGCAATATGGACTCACAAAAGAAAAATAATGCAACAAAATAAATATGACAAGCAATTATGCCCTAACCTAGAAAACCTACGGCTCTGAAGCCAAAACTGACACGGGACGGGAACCCTAAAATGTGTAAATGATGATTTTATGGAGTTGTCGAAATTAATAAAACTAAATCAAGCTTAATTGCAAAATTATCTCAATACCTTAGGGTTCTGAGAAATCGAAAGGCGAATCACGCGAGATCCGACTAGGGTCCAGTCTGATGCGCAAGTCCCATTAGCTTTAAGGCGAGATCGGGCCTAGAGATAGTACTCTAGCTTTTCCAGGCTTGGGCGTCCATTGTCGATTCGACGTAGATTCATTGGTTCTCACTTGGGTTGTGAGATTGGGTAAATTTGATGGCTCAAATGAACACTAGGATTTTGGGTTGAATTAGGGTTTCGAAATCGATGAGCAAGAATAAATTAGAGTTTAGAAAAACAAAACATAGATAGATAATAGCAAAGATAGAAAATAGATGACGAAAGATAAACAAGAAGATATATGGGAATCACTCCTTTGGCCTCACACCAAACCCATCACGGGGAAGAAGACTCTCTCCATTCAAGCAAAGCTCAATCAATATTCATAAAAATTAAATAAAAGTGTTTACAAGCCTCTTTATATAGGTAACCAATTAATAACACGAAATAAAAGAGTCCTAAAATAATAAATAACTAAAAAAAGGCAATTTTCGCAAAAAAATAAAATTTCCGTCATTTGACGGATATCTCCACGGACGTCCGTACTGGAGGTCACAGACGTTCGTCACCAGCATCACAGACGTCCGTTCCACCAAACAGTGGGGGCCCTTATTTCCAGACGTCCGTCAAGATCCTACGGTCGTCCGTCGCATGATGACGCTTTTTGCCTCCGTTTCTTCCCTGAAACTGTTGTACTTGGGCTACTGGGGCTCCCTCTTCATTTCTTTTGACGCCGCTAGAAGCGCTGTGGTCCAAAACCGATGTCAACGTATTCGGTGTCCCAGTTACAAGTGTATTAGGTGGTGGTTTAAGATTAAGGTTGTGTGGTATTCGGTTAGGGTTAGAGAAGAATGAAAAGTGAGAAGAAGAAATTAACAAAAGCCTTAGTGAATTAATTACACTCACTAGCAAAAATAGTTTATATACTTAGTAAAAAAGAATTACATGCACACCTAGTATCTCTAACTACATACCACACACTTATTGCATTATTTAAATTTGCATCACTGGTATGCCAACACTCCCCCTCAAGCTGGAGCATGCATATTGATCATGCCCAACTTAACAACAATGTCTCTAAGATTACTAGGCCTCAGTCAGTATATCTGCAAGTTGTTGAGAGGATACAACATCAATCATAATAAGTGTGTCCCATACAATCTATTGAACAAAATGAATATCAACCTCAATGTGCTTAGTCCTCTCATGAAGAACAGAATCAGAAGCAATCTTTTGTGCAACCTCGTCTCGGTGAAGAGGAACATAATCAGAAATAAGATAATCAAGCTTAGACATAAGAGAGCGCAACTATAATATTTTACAAGTGTCATGTGTTATGGCCCTGTACTCGGCCTCTGCAATAAATTTAGACACAACAGCTTGCTTCTTGTTCTTTTAGGAAACCAAATTGCCTCCTAAAAAGTGCAATATCCAAAAGTAGCCCAATGATCAATAATAGATCTAGTCCAATCGGCATCAGTGTATGTTGAGATACTCATAGGACCACAAGCGTGATATATCAATCCAAGCTCAGGGTTGTACTTGATATATCTAAGTATACGATGAACAACAGCAAGGTGGACAGTGTTAGGGGCATGCATGAATTGGCTCACAAGACTAACAACAAACGTGATATCAGGCCTCTTGACAGTGAGATAGATCAATCTACCCATCAATCTCTGGTACTTGTGAGGATCAGGGAGCAAGTCCCCATCCTTCTCATGAATAGAAAGCTTCTGATCCATAGGAGAGGTTGCTGGTTTACAACCCAACAAATCTATACCATACTTCCTCTAAGAGACAAATATTCCTTTATGTGACCTAGCAATTTCCAATCTATGAAAGTATTGGAAAATATTGGAGATTCTCTAGGTCTTTGACTTCAAATATTTTGCCCAACTCATGATAAAGGCATGATCATCACCAGTAAGAATGATGCCATCCTCATAAACAAGAAGAATTGCAAGATCGGAAGGGCTAGAGTGAATAAAAACTATGTGATCTAAGTGACATCTCTGGAATCCTAAATCAACAACCGCTTTACTAAAGCGGTGAAACCATGCCCTGGGAGACTGCTTCAATCAATTTGGCTATCGGAGCAAATGTAGCCTCATAATCAATCCCATGGGTCTAAGTGAACTCTTTGGCAACCAACCGAACTTTATATCGAGAAATAGAACCATCTGGATTGTACTTGATTGCACCCATTTGCAGCCAACAGTTTCTTTTCTGGTGGAAGAGGAATCATGTCCCATTTATGATTCTGTTGTAAGGCACTCATCTCATCGACCATGACAGCTCGTCAGGAGGGGGGATCAAGGGCGGCACCAACAGTCCGAGGGATCGTCTCAGAGTCTGTGGCAGAGAGAAAGAACTGGTAGGCTGGAGAAAAATCTTGATAACAAATAAAATTTGTAAGACGGTAAGGGGTCACTCGATTGCGAACCCCTTTCCTGATAGCTATAGGAATATCCAGCCCTAATCCCTGTCAATAAACCCATCTTCATACGATCTTGAACATAGAAAGTGATAGCTCTTTTCCATTCCAAATAATTGTTGGAATTCAATTTGATTGAGGTGATACTAGTAGGAAGATTCGCACCACTCATATTTTTGTATCCCTCTGTCATTTTGCCAAGGGGATACAAAAGAATGCAGGGATATAGGGCTGGAAAAAAAATAACACCAAACAATGGCAAAAAACAGCCACAAAGGAGAAATTATGTCCCCGATAACACGTGTTCTAGTCGCCAATAATTGGGATCATAACCTCCATAAAGAAGACACTATTCGGAGAAAAAAAAAAAAAAAACACTTATATGCAGTTCTGACCAGCACCATGCACACAAGCATTTCCATGTCAAAGGCACCCATGAAAACAATGGATGAAGATGAAAATTGATTAAAAAAGGAACAGCCACAAAAATATCACCAGAAAAGTGTCGTCTCTAGCATTTGATCGGAAGAAATCGAGCGAGGATAATGAACTTCAGCACAAACATGTAAATAATTTGAGTTTCCTGCACTTAAAGACTGCAAAACAGTGCGAAACGGGCACGAAGAACTGCAAAACCAGTGTGAATGCAAAACCAGATGGCTCAAATTATAGGGCCAGCGACGAAGACGATCTTTGTATGCTATGATGGAGGCTTTAAACACCATCGCTCCCGAAGAGAAAAAGATCAGGGAAGAAAACCTATCACAACCCACAAATTTACGGCAGATTTCGAATCAAAGGATGACTTGGCCGAAATTTCCGGCAGATTAGGGTTTGTGAGCTGGTATTAGGTGGTGGTTTAGGGTTAAGGTTGTATGGTATTAGGTTTAGGGTTAGCGAAGAAAGAGAAGAGAGGAAGAAATTAGGAGAAAGCTTAGTGAGTTAATTTCACTCACTAGCAAAAATAGTATTTATACTAAGTAAAAACAATTACATTCACACCCACTATCTCTAACTACACGCCACACTTATTACATTATTTGCATTTACGCCACTCTGGTATACTTACAATTAAAACATTGCGAGGTAAAAAATTTAATTGAAATGGAGTTGGTAAGAGAAAGCTTTAGTTTAGTGGAGTGAGGAGAAGCAAACAAATCTACTTATCGGGGTGGTGCAGGCTTTCAGAATCGTAGACTTGTCAATTTAGTGTTGTATGTGTTATGTGTAATGTATGTGATAGATAACACATAACTATTATAGAGTTGTCAATTTTGTGTGTTATGTGTATGTGTGGTGTGTAGGGAGTATTATTGGGCATGTATATAATGTTTTTCACTTAATATGAAATCTGGTGGGCACTCTTTCCCTAACTAAGCTTTCTTATCATTTCTCTTCTACTACTCTTCCTCTCTAATCCTAACCTTAATACCACTTCTCTAATCCTAAAACCACCAACCTAAACCACCTTTCTCTATCCCTAAACCACTTCTTGGTCTCAAAGTGGAACCGACCTTCTTTCGCTTCAGTGCCACGTCATCTTCTCGTGCGGAAGTCAGCATGACGTCAGTGGGTCTAACACTTTTAGCCTCTTTTGGACTTGAGAAGCACACTGCTAGCATGGGTTTTCCATGATAATGTTTTTTCCTCTTGGCATTTTTGGATTTGTAGACTCAATCCTGTAGTTTCAAAGCTTCTTCTGTGTCTTAGACATCTTGCCCAAATTTACGGTATTCTGGATTTATGACCACTATGAGATGCAAGGTTGATGAAGAAACCAAGGATCCAGAACGGTTTTACTCCAGGGATTGTTCGAATCACTACTTGTTGGACTCTATTGCATTTGAAGAGAGATATGTTAGATCTCGTACAGCTAAGAGGGTTTGACTTCTTTGTTCCAATCTGCAATCTATCTGTTGATCTCTACTACAGAAAATTATGATGAAGTCTCAATAGATCCATAAGAGAATCATTTTTAAGAATTGTGATTTGTTTTATTCACTATTTGGAAATCTGTTTTATCATCTTCTGTTGATTTCAAAGTTTCAGTCATGAACCTTTATTTCATGTTTTTCTGAGAAATGCTCTCGATCCAGCCATCAGATCTCTAGCTTATTCAAAAGAGTTGAAGTAATAACCCGAAATTTTCAACAACGGAGTTTACGGAAGTGACATATGTCTGAGCCCTTGTCAAGAGGGGCTGAACTGAAAATTCTGAATTTAAAGGGGGTAAAATAGTAATTTACTACAGAGGAGAACTGATCTAAACCTACACATGTAAATATAGTATTCAATAGGATTGGCTGTTTGGAAGTTCCATGAATTTAACGAGAGAAAAATGTCAATTCTTCTACCAGGTGTAGAATTGGAATTTTCCAAAATACTAGACTAATAATGGCCATTTCAACTCTTAGGACTGATTGGGAAATTCTCATTTTGTTAATGGATGATTTGATAACTTAACTTGAAGGGACTAGTTCAAAAATATTGGAATTTGAAGGGGTAAAAGTGTAAAGTTCAGCTTGATGGATTTTAGTGAAAGGAAAATAATTGAAAATAAAATATCATATTATGTGGTCCATATGCAGCCACGTGTAAGCATGTATGTGCATGCATAGAGTTGACATGTGTGCATGCATGTGTGTGGGAAGGTATGGGGGCATGATTAGTCAAGAGGGGAGGTGCCCTTCCCTTGGGTTCTATATAATTGGGGAAGGGGAGATGGAATGGACTCATTCCCCCATCGTATGAGAGAGAGAGAAGGAGAAGAAGAAGAACAGGAAGAGGATCTTCAGCCCGAGATCCCAGCCAGGTCAGGAGTAGCGTGACAGGGCAGTCTCGGTCCAGTCCAGGTCCTCCTCTCAGGCAAGTGCTTCTTCCTTAAGCTCAATTATTTTATTTAAATAAGTTTAGGTATAGTTAAGTATGATTAGGGGTAGTTAGAGCAGCTAATCTTAGTTAGGACTAATTAACCATAATTAGTTCAGTCAACTGTCAAAAGGACTAATTAATCTGATTACCCTGAGTAAGCATGCCAAGCATGATTAAGCTTGTTAAGTAAGATTAAGCTAATTAAGTAAGCATGTCAAACACAATTAAGCTAATTAAGAAAACATGTTGAGCATGATTAAGCTTGTTAAGCAAGATTAAGCTCATTAAGTAAGCATGTTAAGCATGAATAAGCCTGTTAAGCAAGGTTAAACTAGTTAAGTAAGCATGTTAAGCATATTAAGCTGGTTAAGAAAGATGATACTAATTAAGTAAACATGTTAACCAAGATTAAGCTAACTCAGTAAGCATGTTAAGCATGAATAAGCTTCTTAAGCAAGATTACGCTAATTCAGTAAGCATGATTAAGTTGGTTAAGCAAGCTGAAATCAATTAAGTAAACATATTAAGCATGATTAAGTTAATTAAGTAAATATGTCAAGTATGATTAAGCTTGTTAACTAAGATTAAGCTAATTAAGTAAGCATTTCAAGAATGGTTAAGCTTTATGCAAGATTAAGCTAATTAAGTAAGCATGTTAAGCATGATTAAATGTGTTAAGCAAGAACAAGTAATTAAGTAAGCATGTCAAGCACGATTAAGCTAGTTAACCAAGATTAAGTTAAGCATGTTAAGCATGACTAAGCTGGTTAAGTAAGACTAAGTTACTTAAGCTAGATGAAACATGTTAAGCATGATCAAACATATTAAACATGATTAAGCATGTTGAGTATGATTAAGTTCCTCAAGTAGAATAGGCTAATCAAGAAAGATTAAGCTGATTGAGCTTAATTAAGAAGTTAAAGCATGATTACGAAATTTTATGACCTAAGAAGTTGGCAAAAGCCTACGATTTATACGTTTTTGAAACACAAGCAAAGTTCCTGAAATTATGGATTTCCATTTTTTATGAAGTATTCATTTTAAACTACGAAAGATAAGTAAAATGTTTATGATGATGATTTCTAAAGTATGAGTAACCCTTGAAAGAAAGGTTAAGGTTTTATCTGAATTGATAAGGATTGAATCATGAGAATTGGTTCTATTTTAACAACCATATGAGATATGGTAGGATTTTACATTTGCATGCGTTATGTGGAATACCAAAAAGAAGAAAAAGTTGATGCCCCACGAATGGTGGACAGAAAAGGTTGGCCAGCAAATCAATCTTGAATCTTGAATCCTCCCCGAATTCTGAATCCTAAATCCTGAATCATGGAAGGAGCAGCAGGTTGAGAAAACCTGTAATTTAAGTAAGAATTAAAAGAAGTTGAGTACCTACTATTCGTTCTCTTAATTACGAGGTAGCGTCGGGCCAATAGCTATGTAATAGCTTGTGCCATCGCTACAAGGTAGCTAAGTGATTAACCCAACCGCTATAAAACGGTTTGATATTTAAGTTGTTTAAAAGTTTAACATTTCAAAATGGATAATTGAAGATCCGAAAGAAGAAATGAAAAAAGTATGGGCTTCAGAATGAATGTCTGAAGGTCTGTAAGAGCAATGAAGAAAGAATAGTTTCAAAATGAAAGAAGATGAAATAATAGAAAATATGATCTTCAAAGACGAAGTTTTTCAAACCCACAGTGAAATAAAGAAAAGTCTGGGATTTTTTTTTATAGATAACAAAGTATATTTTAATAACTACAAGAAAAGTAGTACAAGGGAAGCAACTGGAAAGAAGAAAGTACAAAGGGAGCACACCAGAAAAGTACAAAAGGAACATATTCTGCATTTGTCTTTTTCTTCATTAAACATCGGCTTGTGCATTTTGTTTAATATTAGTATATTACACATATCTTTCATTTGAACACCTACGCTACAACCCATCAAATCTCGGAAATCTGATCCATATTGTCCCGGCCTTCTGGACGATACGTATCATTGTTCCGGCTGATACATTCTAAAGTTTAGCATTTCCAAATGGATAATTTGAAGAAAGTATGGTCTTCAAATTGAATATCTGAAGGTCTGTAGGAGAAATGAAGAAAGAATAGTTTCAAAATGATAGAACATGAAATAATAGAAAATCTTCAAAGACGGAGTTTTTCAGACCCAAAGTGAAATAAAGAAAAGTCTGGGATATTTTTAATGAAAGAAAGCATGATTTTTGAAAAGAAACACCCTTGCGTATCTATTCTGCATTTGTCTAATTCTTAATTAAACACCAGCTTGTGCATTTTGTATATATTCCACATTTCTTTCATTGGAACACCTATGCTACCACCCATTAGTCAAAATCTTGGAAATCCGATACATATCGTCCAGGCCTTCTGGACGATACGTATCATTGTGCTGGTGATACATAGAATGTATCATCGATACGTTGATTAAATGTATAGGCCTGTTTTTAATAAAATCTCGGATGATGCTTTGAATGTATCGTCTGAGATTTTGAAAAAAAAAAAAAAAAATCTAGCATGATACAAACAATATCATTACCGTATTGCCCGAGATTTGGGATGATACACTCTCACCCACTTTTTCAAATTCTCGAACAATACTTCAACTGAATCATCAATTTTGGAAAAAAAAAATCTTGGACGATACAAACGATACCATCAACATATCATCCAAAATTTTGGAAGATCAGTTGAGGGTATGATACAAAGATTTTTTATCATACTGCTAGCCGGCAATACCAGTACGTATCGAACAATACGTGTTGGTATTGTCCACGAGTTTAATCCATGCTTACTCCATAAATCACTTATAGGTTTTGTTACATTATATCATAAACAATCTTCCTGACACGTGACAACAACTCGTGAAGAACGATGAAATGAAAATGTGTCCAAATTAACCTAAATTAATTAAGCAAAAATCTTAAAACACTTGCGATACCTTAGGATTTCGTAGATTTCCACTTGGGTGATCCCGTTTGGTTCGGCTTGGGTCTAGTCCGCTGCGCTAGATCCGTTAGCTTAGCAGATGGGGGATCCTAGAGATAGAACTCTGATTTGCTTCCATATTAGGGCGCTCGCTCGCAGATCCAAGGTAGAATCATTGGTTCTTTCAGGGTTTGTTGATTCGGATTGGTTTAATGGCTCAGGTGAAATCTAGGGTTTAGAATTTTCGGGATATTCAGAAGAGTAATGACTGAAATAGGTTTTATGAGATTGGTAAATAAATCAGAGAGTAAATAAAAAGAGATAGAGATAGGAGTTAGGAAATTGTGGGCTTCTCACCCCTTGGCTTCACACCAAACCCTTCACGGGAAAGAAGATTCACTCTTCTACAAGCTCATCAGAAGCTGAAAGTAAATAGCTCTTTTTTCATTCATCGATAATCCCCAATTACAATGTTTATAATGACCTTATATAGAGGTTTCAAAACAGAAAACCCTAAAACATAAGAATTACGAAACTACCTAAAATGATTACATTTGAATCAAAGAAAACCTAGGAAAACACAAAAAAAATGTCAAACTCAACATGGGCTCACTCGATTAACAACTGTTGCTCGCTCAAGTGACTTGTTCTAGAGAGATTACTTCTGCACTCTTCGATGTCTCGCTCGAGCGACAACCGATACTCGCTCGATCAACTTTTGGTCGAAAGTTTGGCCTTACATCTGAAGCCTTCTGCTCGAGCAGGAAGTGAAGTCGCTCAAGCGGCATTAAGCAGCGTGTTCTCCTTCCTTTAGGCCTAGTTTTGATTCCTATTCCGTTTCTTTCGACGTTAGTACACGCGATATGACCCATAGTCGGTGTCCATAATGTCTGTGTCCCCGTCAATTCCCCCGGACCAAAAAGGCTTCATCACCGATGAAGCGGAGTCGTGATATCGATCAAGCATGTCGGGGTCTCGACGACGAACCTCGTCTTCATTTATCAACGCGTTTTCAAAGTCCTGATTACCCATCCACTTCACTAAATACTTTTGAAATCCTTCACCATGGGTGGACACCACAAGGTCATCCCATATCTCTTTGATTACATCTTTCCTCTACTTTCTTAGGGAAGGAAGTGGTAGAGGCTACAAGGTTGGGTTGGGAGTGTGAACAGGGGGTGTTTGGAAAGGATTGCAAGGAGGTGGGATCGAGCCCAAAGAAGGAAGCAAGTCTTCCACATTGAACGTTGAGCTAATCCCCGCATCTAGAGGAAGCTCAAGAATGTAAGCATTAAGACTACTCCTTGCAACAATTCTAAAAGGTCCAGTGCCGCGGGCTTGGAGCTTTTTGTGACTCCCAATGGGAATCGTTCAGGCCTAATCTGAGCCATCACATGATCGCCGATTTGGAATTCCCTGAAACGCTTGTGCACATCCGCCGATAATTTGTATTGATCATTGCTTGAATTAATTTTTTGTCTAATTTCGGTATGCAAACTATAAATATGTTGTACAAATGCATCTGCGGACTCGAACACTACCTGTGATGCAGACATGGGGATTGAATCTAAGGGTGTTCTAGGCCTATGACCATGTACGACCTCAAACGGACTCATGCCTATGGACCTATTGATTGAATTGTTATATGCAAACTCAGCCATTTGCAAGATAGAATCCCAAGTCCTAACATGATCACCGACAAGACTACGAAGAAGATTGCCAAGCTTTTATTGGTGACCTCGATTTAACCATCGATTTGAGGATGATAGGCCGAAGAGAATTGCAACATGGTACCCATCATGTGCCACAGGGTCTTCCAAAAGTAGCGAGTGAACTTGACTTCCATGTCTGGCATGATGCTCTTGGGCAACCCATGGAGACGCACCACCTCTCCGAAAAACAATTTAGCAATGTGAGCTGCTTTGGAGGCTTTGAAGCACGGTATAAAGTAGGCCATTTTGAAGAAGCGGTCCACTACCACAAAAATGGAATTGTGTTTTTGTGGAGTCTTGGGGAGTTTGAGCATGGAATCCAGCGAGATGTCTTGCCACGGTGTGTGTGGCATGGGTAACGGGGTCTACAGGCCTGCATTTTGTTTACTCTGTTTGGCCACTTGGCATGTACGACATTGTTTCACAATCCGAGAAACATCTCTCATCAAGCTAGGCCAATAAAACCTATCCTCTTCTAGCGCAATGGCCTTATTACGCCTGAAATGTCTGACAATCCCTCTGGCATGTAACTCCCAAATGAGGAAGCCACACAATGAAGTGCGAGGGAAGCATAGGCGATTGCCTTTAAACGAATACCCATCTTACAGGGTATACTTGGAGTTAGTGTTGGTCGGATTACTAAGGAGAGCATTGTACTTCATTCTGAAATCTGGGCACTCGGGATACTCTTCTTTCAATTGCTTAAATCTGACGACCTCGGTGCTCATGGTTTGCAAAGTCGCCACTCAACGACTAAGCGCATCAGCCGCTTTGCTTCAGTACCGGCCATGTGCTTCAACACGAATGTGAACCCTTAGAGGTATTCGACCCATGTCGCATGTCTCAGGTTCAACTTCTTTTGGGAAGCAAGGAAGCGCAAGGCTTCATGGTCCAAAAATAACACAAACTCTTGCGGCCTAAGGTAATGTTTCGAATACCAAAGGGATCGGATGACCGCATAAAACTCCTTGTCATAGGTGGAATACTTTTGTTTGGGCTTGTTAAGCTTTTCGCTAAAGTAGGCCACTGGGTGGCCTTCTTAGCTAAGCACTCCTTCGATGCCCACACCCGATGCTTCACATGCTACTTCAAAGATTTTAGAAATGTTTGGTAAACGCATGACGGGTGTAATAGTCATCTTCTCCTTAATCTCGGCAAAGGCCTTCGTCGTGACTTTGCTCCACTGAAACTTCCCATTTTTCATGCAATCGGTGATGGGAGCCATAATAGTGCTAAAACCTTGAATGAAGTGACGATTGAATGTAGTCAAGCCATGGAAGCTACGGACATCATGAATATTCTTAGGTTCGGGCCACTCCACAATAGCCTTAACCTTTTCTGGGTCTGTAACCACTCCATCAACCGAGACAATGATTCCTAAGAAAACAACATATCGTTGCATGAATGTGCACTTCTTGAGATTCGCATACAATTTTTCTCCCCTCAAGGTCTCGCAAACCAATCTAAGGTGGATCAGGTGTTGCTCCTTGTCATAACTATAAATCAAGATGTCGTCAAAGTACACAAGGAATTTGCTTAGGAACGACCTCAACACTTGGGTCATGAGCCTCGTGAAGGTGCTCGAGGCATTGGAAAGCCCAAAAGGCATGACCATACACTCATAAAGACCATCGTTGATCTTAAAGGCGATTTTCCACTCATCACCGGGGCGGATACTGACCTGATGGTAGCCACTTTTGAGGTCTATCTTGGAAAAGATAGTGGCAACAACCATCATATCCAACATATCGTCGAGCCTCGGTATAGGAAACCGATACTTGACCGTAATCTTGTTGATGGGCCGACTATCCACACACATTTGCCAAGTACCATCCTTCTTGGGTGTGAGTAGTGCGGGTACAGTACAAGGGCTCAAGCTCTCTTGGATGAGCCCCTTCCAAAGGAGCTCATCGACTTGTCACATTAGCTCGGCATGTTCAACCAGAATCTGCCTATAATGGGGTAGGTTCGGTAGAGTAGATCCGAGAACTACATCTATGGTGTGTTTAATGTCACGCATTGGAGGGAGCTCATTGGGTAAGTTTTCTGGGAAGACTTCCGTAAATACTTTAAAAAGTGACTCGACCTCCTTAGGATGTTCATCCATAGACTCGAGAGCATGCTCAACGGTGATGACAACGTACATCACGTTCTCATCCACAGACGCTCTTTCAAACTCCGGAGGGCTCACAATTATGATGGTCTTAGATTGACCGCCCTTCTCTACTTTGTTGGTCGATGGTGTCCTGGGAGGTAAGGAGTTTAAAGTGATCTTCTTGCCCTTACACATGAACGCGCATACATTAGATCGACCAAGAAGGGTCACGTCCATGTCATAGAGCCACAGTCTTCCGAAAATGATATGGCTCACATCCATCGGCACCACATCGCACCACAAGGTGTCCGAAAAAGAAGCCAACTGAATCGGCACATGACACTTTTAAGACACGGGAATGGATGAAGAGTCAGCCCATGTGATTTTGTACGATCTCAGGTGAACTTTGAGTGTAAGCCCTAAGCGGGTGATGGTATGAGTCGACACCACATTAGTGCAACTTCCGTTATCCACGATAACCCTACAACTCTTCTCTCCACATTTGGCGAAGGTGTGGAAGATGTTCTCCCTACTCCAATCCTCTTTTTCATCCCATTAAGGCTGTGCAATGGCACACCTCACAACTAAGGCACGACCACTAACATCACCTTCGCCATCACTAGGTGTGACCATGGGTCAAAATATCGGGTTACCGATACGTATCGTCCGAGCTCCAAAACGATACGTATCGGACGATACGTATCGGTACCGGTTGGTATCGGACGATACATTGAATGTATCGTTCGATACATTCAACTGTATTGAATGTATCGAACGATACATTCAATGTATCGTTCGATACCAATACCGATACGTATCGTCCGATACGTATCGGTATCGGTCGAAATTTTGATCCATGGGTGTGACGTCCGATTCGTTCACTTCCTCAACATTTCCATCATCCTCATCTTCCTCTCCCTCAATGAAGAGATTCCTTTAGGGGTCTCTTGTAGGGCATTGGGTGACAAAGTGTCCCAACCCTTGACATTTATAGCACTTAATGTGAGAACTACCCTTCGAGGATTCTCCAACCACACATTTTCCCTTTTCGACCCTCACATTGGTAGGAGTGGGTTGTGTAGGTTTGGGAGGTGGGTTTCTAGCACTAGACCTTCCCTCACCGGTACGATGACCACTGATTTGTGATTCAAATCACCTCACCATCGTTGTTTTCAAGTATCACTCAAGGTCTTGTACAATGGCGTAATACTCGTCAAGGGCGTCAACGGGGTGGGAGATCAACCCCTTTTGCAATTCCAAGCGCAACTCGGTGCAGAATCTAGACATAGTGACTTGATGATCTTCCGATACTTTGGCTCTCATCATGAATTTTTCAAATTTGCCAATGTATTCAGTCACAGGGGCATACTACCTTGGCATAGATTTTGCCATCTATCAAGTAAATGATGGTAGTATGATAAAGGAACATACTTATCGGTAAGTCGTTGCTGGGCACGACCCGCATTCTCAGTCATGCACTCGAAGTTGACCCAAAAGAGTCAAGTTTGGCCAATGAGTTTTGTTTTGGTGAGCCTAAGACATCGCTCATCATTCATACCATACCACTCAAAGTGGTGGTCCATATCGGAGACCCAATCGAGGAAGATTTTCCATTCTTCCATCATAGGTTGGAAACTCAACTCGCGCGTTCTTGAGGAGTCTTCCATTCGGCTCGTAGTCATCTCCACAACGATCTACCTTATGGTTC
This sequence comes from Chloranthus sessilifolius, assembly GCA_021018995.1. Taxonomy (NCBI): domain Eukaryota; kingdom Viridiplantae; phylum Streptophyta; class Magnoliopsida; order Chloranthales; family Chloranthaceae; genus Chloranthus; species Chloranthus sessilifolius. Next base: position 195,500,332 of record CM037584.1, read on the forward strand.
CGATTCCGATCATTCTGATGACCACCGCGTTCAAAGCGTGGACCATCACTCTCATGGCGTTGATCAAGGTGCTCATCAACCCCATATAACCAATTGACTAGGTCAAACATCCTACCATTAGAATCCTCAATGGTTGTTTGGGCTTACTCTATGACAGTCATCCTATCATTGATCGCACACAATTCAGCTCGGATGCCCCTAAGAGGATCGACAACCTCACTCATGTCCATGGTGATCACGACTTACTTACACGGGTTCTAAAATGACAAGCAAATATGAACCAACAATGAATGAGGAGTTTTACCAAACACTAGACGTGCACATTGATGACCACAATTGAAATCAAATGCATTAAAATTAAAATGTCATGCAAATATGCCCTAACCTAGAACCTATGTCTCTGGTACCAAACTGGCGCAGGACGAGGACCCTAAAACTCGTGAACGTCGATGAAATGAAAATATACCGAAATTAAACTAAATTAATTAAGCAAAAATCTCAAAACGCTCGCGCTACCTTAGGATTTCGTAGATTTCTGGTTGGGTGATCACGTTTGATTCGGTTAGGATCCAATCCGATACACTAGATCCGTTAGCTTCGCAAAAGGAGGATCCTAGAGATAAAACTCTAGCTGCTTCCAAATTAGGGTGCTCGCAGACCCAAGGTAGAATCACTGGTTCTTTCAGGTTTTGTTGATTCAGATTGGTTTAATGGCTCAGGTGAAATCTAGGGTTTAGGATTTTCGGGATATTCAGAAGAGTAATGACTGAAATAGGTTTTATGAGATCAGTAAATAAATTAGAGAGTAGATAAAAAGAGATAGAGATAGGAGTTAGGAAATTGTGGGCTTTGCACTCTTGCCTTCACACCAAACCATTTACGAGAAAGAAGATTCACTCTTCTACAAGCTCATCACAAGCCGAAAGCAAATAACTCTTTTTTCATTTATCAATAATCCCCAATTACAATGTTTATAATGACCTTAAATAGGAGGTCTCAAAATAGAAAACTCTAAAACATAAGAGTTACGAAACTACCCTAAAATGACTACATTCGAATCAAAGAAAACCTAGGATAACACAAAAAAAAATGTCAAACTCAACATGGGCTCACTTGAGTGACTTGTTCTAGAGAGATTACTTCTGCGCTCTTCAATGTCTCGCTCGAGCGACTTTTGGCCGAAAGTTTGGCCTTATTTCTAAAGCCTTCTCACTCGAGCGGGAAGGGAAGTCACTCGAGCGACTTTGAACAGTATGTTCTCTTTCCTTTAGGCCTGGTTCTGGTTCCCGTTCTGTTTCTTCCAATGCCAGTACACGCGATATGGCCCATAGCCGATGTCCATAATGTCGGTGTCCCCATCACTTCCCCTACCTCTATTCGTATTTATATTAAACTGCTGAGTTGGACAAGGAAGGACTTGCTGAGTTATTGTTCTTTCACGTACTTTCTTTTTATCTACACAGAAACCTCTCAATAAAATGGGACAATGATTGAAGGATAAAGAAAGTTTAAAGGAGAAAAAGTGAACAGGTCATGTAAGAAGGTTATACCCATGTTAATTCGCAATTCGCTCAATTCGAAATCAAGTTTATAATTTGCAATTTGCTACTTCCATGCGAATCTGATTCACTAGGGGTAGTATGAGTTTTTAATATGTACTTTTTTGGGGTAAGCGAATAGTAGGTATATAGTTATTGCAGTTGGTATATCTTTCAACAGGTGCTACTCGGTTACTTGGTTAACGTAGTAAGAATCAGGCATGCTATACACCAAAGGTCATGGGTTCAAGTCTCCCTACCTTACTATGTTTTTATACCTTAACTCCTTTAAATTCGTCAAATTCGCCCTATTTGACCGTATTGGACTGAATCAAATGGAAAACTGGTCTGCTCTGAACCAGTTTGCCATTTGCATGGTGTGACAGCGAATTAAGTATCATAGATGACAGGGACGTCGAGTACATGGACACCGATTTTGAACCACATCACTTCTACCGGCGTCGAAAGAAGCGACGAGGGAGCCCGAGTAGCCCGAGTACCGCAGCTTTAAGGGAGAAAATGAGGTTGAAAACATGAACAGTGAATAGTGAACAGTGTCACGGATGTCCATGATGAACAGTGTCAGACGTCAGTGAACAGTGACGAACGTCTATGATTTTGAACCCTCACTATCCGTAGGTCACGGACGTTCGTGGGCGTCGCGACAGAATTTTCTAATTTTGCAAAATTTTCCTTTTTCAGTCTTTCATTACTATTAGGACTCTTTATTTCTAATTAATTATTAGTGGCCAATATAAGGAGGCTTGTAAATACTTTTTAATTAGTTATTGAATATTTTGAATGCATTATTGCTTGAATATTCTTCTTCCCGAGATGGGTTTGGTGTGAGGCCAAAGGAGCGATTCCCAAAACCGTTATCTTTTGGTATCTATTTGCTTTAATCTTTTGTTATCTCTGCTATCTATTCATTGTTTTTTCTTGAACCTTCACCTTATTGATCTAAGATTTCTAAATCTCAATCTATTGATTTCTTGATCCCAAACCCTCAACCCTTTCTGGAACCCTAAAGCAAACAGAGCCAAACCCTTTTCTAAGCCATAAACCTAAACCAAACCATAAGCTTATTACAAAACCATAAACCTATTTCCACAGCCCTAGGTTGAATCTGTGAATCTACAATGAATCGAAGACGAATGCCCATGCCTGGAAAAGACAGAGTTCTCTTTCTAGGCCCGATCTTGCCTCAAATCTAATAGTACTTTCGCATCGGACTGGACCCAAGCTGAATCTCGCATGATCTGCCTATCAGAATTCTTCAAACCCTAAGATATTTAAGATAATTTTGAGATTAAACTTGATTTAATTTTATTTAATTTCGACAAATTGTATAAAAATCATATTCACGCATTTTAGGGTTACCGTCCCGCGTCAGTTTTGGTATCAGAGCCAGGTTTTCTAGGTTAGGGCATATTGTGTGACATGTTAATTTTCATTGCATTTGTGTTCAAAGTATGCACGTCTACTATTTGACAAAATTCCTCATCCATTGTGGTTCATGTTTGCATGTCATTTAGCACCTGTGTTAGTAAGTCGTATTCACCATGAGCATGAGCGAGATTGTTTATGCCCTTAGGGACATCAAAGTTCAAATGTCTGCAATTAATAATAGGAGCCGCTACACACCAAATTCTTGGCAGAATCCCAAAAGTAGTGATGAAACTAGAGTCAAGGGATACCCCCATCATCGTGAACCCGAGTACAAACCTTGCCGAGAAGTTTCTAAAATCTATTCAGGATGTAGTTCCAAATTTTGAGGGATTGATGAATCCTAAAACCTTCGCGGAATGGTTGTCTAGTGTAGAGGACTATTTTGATTGGTATGGCATACCGAATGAGTACAAAATTAGGTTAGTAAAAACAAAGTTGGAGGGTAATGCCAAGAATTTTGAACTCGCTTAGAACGTCGTACTGAGTCTCTTTGGAACAAATTCATCTCCACATGGGAGGACATGATGGTGGAAGTTATTGAAAAGTATGTTCCTTTCACACACCGTCACCTTCTACAGGGTTTGAAAACCAAGGCAGATAAGTGTCCTGATTTCTCTAAGTGTCACGGGTTCGGGCACTTTGATTACCAATGCCCCACAAAATTTCCCACTCCGAATTTATTGACTAAAAAAGTGAGTCCTAAGGAGCCAGAGAATAAGAAAATGGAAAAAATCGTGCATGACCCTCGTACCGTGATGAGTGAAGAGCTGATGGAAGAAGCTAACGAAAGTCTAGTTTGTCTTGAAGAGACTTCTATTTCCCTTGTGAATAGTGATGTTGGGTCGAGCACACATGAGTTCATCGAGCTGCGTACACAAGAACCTTTAGTGTCAATTGAATCAAGTACCCTAGAGTCTTTGATTTTGGTTGACATGAGTGTGCACGAGATAATCGAGCCAAATGTACATGAGCCATTAGTGTCCCTTGATTCGACCACACATGAGCTGATAGTGCCCACAAAGTCGGTTGTGCCTAAGTTGTTAATGTTGATAGAGTCAAGAGCACTTAAGTCAGTTACATGTGAGTCGTTAGCGTCGCATGCACATGAGAGTATCGAGTCAATTACATGTGAGTCGCATGCACATCATTGTCTCGAGTTGCATACCCCTTTACATTCCGAGTCTTATTGTGAGTCAACTTTTGAGTCTCATTTCGCATTGCATGCCGAACTTAAACAAAAGATTAATTCAAGCAACAGTCAATATAAATTATCTGCAGATGCTCATAAGCGTTTTAAAGAGTATCACATGGGCGATTATCTGATGGTCCGGATTAGGCCTGAGCGGTTCCTATCGAGATTCGTAAAGAAGCTCCAATCTCGAGGCGTTGGACCTTTTAGAATTTTGGCTAAGAGTGGTCCTAATGCATACATACTTGAGCTTCCTCCAGATACAGGGGTTAGTTCAACATTCAATGTGGAGGACTTTGTTCCTTACTTGGGTTTCACCCTACCTCCTGAAAACCCACTACAGCCACCTCATAGCCCCAACCCCAACCCAACCTTGCAGCCTGTACCTCTTCCTTCCCCAAGTAGACAGAGAAAAGATAAGATAAAGGATATAATCAGTGATCATGTCGTCTCCACACATGACGGGGAATTTCATAAGTACTTGGTTAAATGGGTCGGCAAACCGGAGTCCGAAAACACTTGGATCCACGAGAATGAAGTTCACCAATTGAACCTCGACTTGATCGACATCTACCATGAGCATGTTTCATCGGTGATGAAATCTTTTTGGTCCAGGGGAATTGACGGGGACGTCGAGTATGTGGACATCGGTTTTGGACCACGTCGCTTCTACCAGTGTCGAAAGAAGTGAAGAGGGAACCCTAGTAGCCCGAGTACTGCAGTTTCAAGGGAGAAAAGGAAGCTGAAAACGTGAACACTGAACAATATCCGTGAACAGTGTCACGGACATCTGCGATGAACAGTGTCGGACATCCGTGGGCGTCGCGACGGAATTTTATAATTTTGCGAAATTTTCCTTTTTCAGTCTTTTATTATTATTAGGACTCTTTATTTTGAATTAATTATTGGGGCCTATATAAGGAGGCTTGTAAATACTTTTTAATTAGTTATTGAATATTCTGAATGCATTATTGCTTAAATATTCTTCTTTCGGGTTTGGTGTGAGGCCAAGGGAGCGATTCCCAAAACCATTATCTTTTGGTATCTATTTGCTTTGATCTTTTGTTATCTCTGCTATTTATTCATCTTTTTTTTCTCTTGAACCTTCACCTTATTGATATAAGATTTCTAAATCTCAATCTATTGATTTCTTGATCCCAAACCCTCAACCCTTCCCGAAACCCTAAAGCAAACAGAGTCAAACCCTTTTCTAAGCCATAAACCTAAACCAAACCATAAGCCTATTACAAAACCATAAACCTATTTCCACAGCCCTAGTTTGAGTCCGTGAATCTACAACGAATTGAAGACTAATGCCCAAACCTGGAAAAGCCAGAGTTCTATCTCTAAGCCCGATCTCACCTCAAATCTAATAGTACTTGCGCATCGGACTGGACCCTAGCCAGACCTCACGTGATCTACCTATTAGAATTCTTCAAACCCTACGGTATTTAAGATAATTTTGAGATTAAACTTGATTTAATTTTATTTAATTTCAGCAAATTGCAAAAAAATCATATTCACGCAGTTTAGGGTTACCGTCCCGCATCAATAGAGTTAAGTTGTTAATCAACAAATTCAATGTAGTAGAGTCCAGTTGTACTCGGGTCAGTTCTATTATGATGGTTCAAGTTCTTGTAGAATTTTTTATAAATAATGAAATGAAGTCATAGTTTCTTTTATTCATAGTATTGTATCTTCTGCATTTTTACTCCGTTCATATTTATGTCTCTAATCCCAATGTTGTGAAGTCCTTCTGCTATTCTGCGAATAATCCTAAGATTCCGGTAGGTGGGTTTTGGAAGTGTTACAGTTGATCGGTTTACCTCTATGAGTCATGTTTTTGGTCTTTTGATGATCCTTGGCAAATTTTGAAAGACATCATACAGTTTTTTGCCTTATTGTGAGGTATTCTTCAATGGTTGCTCAGTTTGTTTATAGCGCTATCTTCCTATAGTTGTGTCAAAAATGCACAAAGTACATCTTTCCAATGACTAACATGGTCTTAATAATGGTTGATGATTGAGTTGATTTTTTGGTGGCTGTCTCATCTCATTCTGCTGAGATTTGAGGCATTTCTGAGTTTGTTGAGTTTCACCTTGTGACATTCGTATGGAGGCCACTTGTTTGTTGAGATCACTTCTTATAGAGATGACCACTCTAAGCCATATCCTAATCCGGCTTTTGCCTTTTTTTGCAAATTTATGTTTGCATGTGTTTGATAATGTGTGACACATACCTTATGACTGCTTGTCGTCTCTCTTAATGTTGATGATGAGTGGCCTCTTTTTTTGTGGTATGCAGTCTTTTTTAGGACTTGTGGCCTTTATCGCTACTGTGATATCTAACCATTTTATTGACCTTATGGTCTTGTTTTGCCCTATCAATGTCAAGGTAGATGGTTCAGAGTCCTTTAATTGGCAAGTTGAACATCATTGTCATTGATGTTCGACTTGAAGGGGGATGTTGCATAGATGATGTACTGTGAGTATGTGAGAATGTGTGTTAGCGCTGAACACAATTTTAGTGTTGAATGTCATGTAGCAAGGAGTAAGCAAGTGAGTGTATGAGTTGTTGTGACAAAATAGTACCATATCGTGTAGGTTATGATTATTCACTTTAGTGCTCTTGTATATAAGAGCTTTATCTTCTAACTTGAAAATCATCCAATACATAATAATATAGTCTCTTGTATTATTGTGTTCTCTTCTCTTTCTCTCTTCTTCTTTCTTCTTCTCTCTGTAATAAACTTAAGGGTTATTTTTATTCTTTAGTTATTCTAGTGAGTTAGGTCTGCTGGTATTTACGTTCAAGCCCAGAAAAATTAGGTAGAGTAAATAAGTTTGGGGTTTGACAGTTAGGGTTAGATTGGAGAAGGTAAGAGGAGAGAGAGAGAGAGAGAGATGACCTAGTTAGGGTTGGAATCCCTACTGAAATTTTTTAATACTGAAACATGAAAATACCCTTGGATCATACACCCAATAGTAGTCTAATACACCACTATAACACATACATTCCAATAACTTCACTTGAACAATGAACAGACTTATACAGTACCAATAAAGTTGAAAACATAATGTATAATACATTCACTAAATAAAGCATGAGTGATACAGGTTATAATGCTAGAGTAAGCTGTCATATACTTTCTAAAAGGAAATTGCATAAACACGTGACACAACTAACGAACTGAATAATCACTATACACGGCATATTCCTTTCCTTGAGAGTTGAGAGCACTAATGCTTCAATGGGTCTTCCTTAAATGAATTTTCTATATGCCTCAACTTGAAGCACATTGAATCAGCCTCAAAGCGATCGATTATATACAGTTGTTAGTGGTAAATTAATATATTATGTAAATGATGTGTAAATATTTGGCCAGTCATTTCTCTCTTTTTATGCCTAAGTAATTTGTATTTCCCTTTCCAGTGCATGGGCCACTGATTGGTTTATGTTGTTTGTGTGAAATTTTTACGCATACGAGATCGTAATATCCTTTCAAGGTACTCTTGGTCTAATCACAAAGGGATAATGGCTCCTGACTGAAATTTAAACACCAAATGATCTTAAATCATTTAATTGTCCCATTTTATCCCACACCATTGAAGTGTAATTTATCATCATGCTATGTCACACACATCTATGATCAATCTAAATTGCCCAAGTGGCAATCTATCATTGGAATATGTCTCAGCCCAGTGAAACATGCCAGTAAGTAGATGTGAACAATCTGATTTATGAACTTTAATATCATCCATTAAAACTAAAAACAACTATTATATTCAACATATCAGATGGTTTAATTCTCCCTAAAACACCTTTTTTGGGCTTGTTGTGCTGCAATATATGATCTATCACTTTGGTGTTTAAATTCCGGTCAGGAGAGTCATTGATGGTGTAAGATCATTTAAACACCATTTTGGTGTTTAAATGCCGGTCAGGAGTCACTCCGAATCACAAAATATGAAAAATTATATAATCCATGCACATAACTAGAAGCCATACGGGTTCTATAGTATCATAGTCACACCATGTGCAGCCTTGCTTCTACACCCTTAGATTTTTGAATAATCTAGAACGATACTGATTTACAGGTTCGAATTTTTACCCTAATGGATACTCCAATCTTAGATGCCATCTGTGAAAGATTAAGACAAACATTGTACCTAGAAGGAAGCGAAATTCTATATCGAGGAGGTCCGGTTGAGAAGATGGTTTTTATTGTGCGTGGGAAAATGGAGAGCATTGGAGGGGATGGACATAAAGTCCCCTTGTCAGAAGGAGATGTTTGCGGTGAGGAGCTTCTAACATGGTGTCTTGAGAATAGTTCAGTGAATAATGGTACGTTTAATTCTTCACTTTTTCATCTACCTTCTCTTTTTTTTGTAGTGTATCCTAATTGTTACACCTATGGGTAAGAACCAGGGATACTTATCTAGTATGATATTTGGTTCGCTCTTTCTGGTAAGCAGTTTACTGCATGGTTTGTGAAATTTAATCTAAATTGGTAACCTATTTTTTAGTAGGTTAGCAATTCATCTGGGTTGGTGCAAACTAGGAATTCTAGTAGGGATCAACAGCGCTCCGATAATTGTCAATGAACTGACAAATTGTAATATGTTTTGTGGTACCTCTATTTGCGCCTACCAGATTACTGGTGAGCACCTACACTAAAACCAGTTGACTGTGTTAAATCTGACGATTGTGAGCGTTTTTCATGCCAATCTTCGACAGAATGGATCTTGAGACCATGGGCATGCCATCACAGTCAAGTTTCAGATTCCATGTGGCACCGATCCCAAAACGTAGCCCTAAAATCATTTTTGAGCATGATGTGTGCCATGTGATTTTAGGGCCACTTTTTTGGGATCCATGGAATCAAAAACCTGGCTGTCTGATGGCACCTATGGTCTCAAGATCCATTGTGTGGAAGATTGGCATGAAAAACGATCATGATCGACTGATTCCATGCAGTCAATGGGTAGTGTAGTCGCTGGTAGGCGCGAACAAGGTATCAGTCCATCTTGGACCGATATGTATCGGCCGATACCGTATCGGCCAATATTTTATTATATTTTATTTTGAAAAGAAGCAAAAAGATAAAAATATATGTATTGTTCAGTATCGGCTGATACTGACCCATATCTGTTGTCGACGAAACCGATACGTGTCGGTATTGGTCGAGTTTTGATACCATGGTCCCCTATGTTTTTCCCTCCAAGTTCTAGAACCTGATTAGGCCTGTAGCTCAACTTGAAGGTTGACAATATAGCAACCTTGAGGTCGCAGGTTCAATCCCAGTTTACCTATAATAAAAATGTCTGATAATTTGAATCATTAATTTTAGCAATGAACTGAAAATATTAATACTGTTTTTTATCCTCTAGTTAAATAGAACTGAAGAGCAATTTGAAATGATAAGCAACTAAGAAAGCCAGTTATTGGTAGTAGTCCATAGGCAGTTCGTGAATGTTTCTCATAATTCTGTCCTTTTGAGTTTGAGATCAGATCAGTGTTGAAATGGTTTCTTTTGCAGATGGAAAGAAAATCAAGTTCACCGGACAGAGGTTGATTTCTACCAGGAATGTGAAATGCATAACAAATGTGGAAGGCTTTGCACTCCGAGCTGTTGATCTAGAAGCAGTCACTTCCCTTTTCACACGGTTCCTGAGGAATCCACGTGTTCAAGGAGCCATAAGGTTTTTATCTTCAAAATTGTGCTATTTGAAAACTGTTTCATCTTCCTTTAGCTATTCCTGCTTGAGTATTAATAATAATAATAATAATAATAATAATAATAATAGGGAGCCATTACTTGCACACGGGTTTTAAGCCCTTGCCCTGCTTCAGAAAAAATTAAGCATTTTAATTATTTTTTTAAATGACCATGCTACCCTCATGGTTGCACCTTCATGTATAAAATGTTAAAATAAGCCGAAATCACTAAAATATGCCTGAAGACAAGAGGGAGACGAAGAGCATCGTGGTATAGAGAAATCGCAAGCTACATTGGTCTTCTCATGGTTCCAAAGAAGATGGACGAGAAAACACATCTTCATGGAGATGTAAACAAGAAAATGCTCACTGTATGGTTTTTTAGTGTCCATTTTATGGATCTTCTCTGCGCTACGGTTAAAAGGACAAGATCTTTCTCACGGATCTTCTCTGCCATTTATAAGAAATAAAACTCTCACATATCTTTTCTACAATTTTAGGATTTTGAACCCACCGTTTTATTAGCTTCATAGTCTTAGATCTTTATCAATATTTTTCCCAGAGATTTTCATTTTGGGAGCTGTTTAGGCACGTGCTTTATAGAAAGAGGTTAGGGTTAGACATGTTATTTCTATTGTATGGGTGTGTAGTAAGTAACTTTGGATGTGTGTAGTTAAGTGAATTTTAGGTTGTACATTTCACTTAACTCGGGAACCATGTAATACGTGAACATGCTAAGATGATATAAATAGTATTTTGCATGCTCAACCCTGATTTTCCTTCTCTCTCTTCCTCTTCCTCCTACCTAACCCTAATACTAATTTACATGGTATCAAAGACAACTTGACCAGCACATTGACGTCAGCACTGACTTGCTGACATCAGTAGCTATTGACGACCGCCAGAATCCTCCCAAATTCGGCGGTTTGGATCGGAATTAGCTACCCATCATATCTCTCTCTTGGAGTTTTCAGTTTTGAGACCCGTAGACCAGAGCTTATGGTCATCTTCTTCCTCAAGCTAAGGGGGCTGCGTTAAGTTGCAAAAACCCTAAAGCTCTTCAGAGCCACTTAAAACATCTTCAATCTATCATGTAAAGCATTGGAATCTCCAAGATTTACATTCCAATGCTTCCGAAGACCTTGTCGTGAACCAGATCGACGTATATGTAGTCGATAACCTCCCAAACTTGCCGGAATCCTCTCGAAATTGCCGGATAGCTCCCAGAATTGTTGAAAATGATGAGTATCTTGCTACCCTTTTAAATTTATGAGATTTAAAATCAAATTCAATACGCCTTGTTTCAATTTATTTTATTGATTGGTTATCCAAGATGATGTGTTTGGTTGAGACTATGCACCCTATTTGTTGTTCTGTGTTGGTTTGGCTGTGCGTTATGGCTTAATGGTGGTGATTCAGGACCGTATAATGGCAGTTAGACGATTGATTATGATTAATCAGTAGGCATTCTCCCTGCTTGGAAGCTTTGGGCCTTCTATTTTTTGAATTGTTTTTTATCTCGATATCTCTTAATCATGGACGAGAATAAATATGGGAACGTTGGTGGGGGAGATATTTCTCATAACTTATAAATTACTACGAAGAAATTGAATGAGGCCAATTATCTTTCGTGATCACGATCTGCTGCTATGCACTTAGGGATGAAGATAAATTGGGTTACAATTACGGGACTATCCCAAAACCCAAAGAAGATGACCCTAAGTATGTTGATTGGGAAAGTGGCAATCTAACTGTCATGACATGGCTGCTACACTCAATGCAACTAGACATTAGTGATTCCTTTATGTATGTCAGTGATGGTAAACAATTATGGAAGGCTATGAGGGATGCGTTCTCGTAAAAACAAAGCCTCGCAAAAATGTTTCAAGTTGGTGACAAAATTAATACAATAAAGCAAAGTGATAAGACTATTGGAGAGTATTAAACTCAAATGAGGAGTTTGTGGGATGAACTAGCCCAGTATCAAGAAGAACTGTGCAGCTCGTGTGCCAGCAAGGCTAGTAAAAATACTGAAAGGAGGAGAGTGTTTGACTTCCTAAAAGGGGGTTAGACCTGAATATGACAATGTTAAATCAAACATTCTAGGCAGAGAGTGCCCTCCACTTGGTACCGTGTATGTCCTCCTTCAGCATGAGGAGAGCAGGCAACAGTTTATGCAGATTTCTGGTGGTAATGTGACAGGGAACGCCAAGTTTAGAAAACAGTAGCGAGAGGAAAAACTCAAATTCTGGAGAGGTGGAGGAAGAAACGATAAATTCGATCGATCGAATTCCTTTTTCGATCGATCGAACGAGATCGACAGAAATACATGTTCTGGAGTATATACTTCGATCGATCTAATTATATACTCGATCAATCGAATTCCATTTCGATTGATCAAGTTTCACTTTCCCTCGATCGAATTTCTGCGGCGATATTTTGACATATGTTTTCGATCGATCGAGTTTCACTTTCGATCAATCAAAATAAATTTCGATCGATCGAAATTGCGCAGAAGAGTTTTAGTTGTTTTAAACTTCTAATTTCGAACTTTAGTTTTAGGGGTTTAATTGTCTTTTATTTAATATTCATTTTAGGTTCTTTTATTGTAAGACCTCCTATATAAGGTCATTAGGCAAAACAATGTAGTGAGTTGATTGATTATTTGAATGCTTTTATGCTTGAGTAATCTTTGCCTGAGATGGGTTTGGCGTGAGGCCAAGGGAGTGATTCCCAAAGTCATTGGTATCTTCGCTATTCTATTTGCTATTTCTCGATCTGTGTTTGCTTCCCTAAACCTTAGCCTAATTGTTGCCTTTCAATCCCAAAACCTAAACCTTTTGAATCCATAAATCCAACAAAGCCAATACCCTTTTCCAAAGCCATAAGCCGATCGGAAAACCATAAGCCTATTGCAAACCGCAAATCCCTTTCACAACCCAATTTGGAATCCGTGAATCTACATCGGACTAAAGACGAGCGCCTAAGCCTGGAAAAGCTAGAGTCCTATCTCTAGGCTGATCCCGCCTCAACTCTAAACGTACTTGCACATCAGACTGGACCCTATCTGGATCTCGTGTGATCTCCCCATCAAAATTCTGCAAACCCTAAATGTATCAAAGATAATTTTGCGATTCAACTTGAGTTAATTTCATTAATTTCGGCAAAATTCGCATTAAAATCATATTCCGCATTTTAGGGTCGTTGTCCCGCGTCAGTTTTGAGATTACTCTTGAATTAATTTTATTTAATTTTGGCAAATCGCATTAAAAATCATATTCATGCATTTTAGGGTTCCCGTCCCGCATCAGTTTTGGTATCAGAGCCCTAAGTTTTCTAGGTTAGGGCATATTGTGTCACTTTAATTTTAATTGCATCTTCCTTCAGTTTTATATGTGCACGTCATGTGTTTGACAAAATTCTCCATCCATTGTGGTTCATGTTTGCATGGCATTTAGCACCCGTGTTAGTAAGCCGTGTTCACCATGAGGCGTTCGCATCCAAATTCTTGGCAAAGTCCCACGAGTAGTGATGAGATTAGAGTTAGGGGATACCCTCATCATCGTGAACCTAAGTACGATCCTTTCGAGAAGTTCCTAAAATCTATTCGGGATGAGGTTCCAAATTTTGAGGGTACGGCAAACCCTAAAACTTTCATAGAGTGGTTGTCTAGTATAGAAGAGTATTTTGATTAGTATGGTGTACCATATGAGTACAAAATTAGACTAGTGACAACAAAGTTTAAGGGTAATGCCGATGTTTTTTGGATTCATATAGAACTCCGTGTTGAGTTTCGTCGGATTAAACCCATCTCCACATGGAAGGATATGAAGGTGATACTTATTGAAAAGTATGTTCCTTTGACACACCGTCACCTCTAAGGAGTTTGAGAACCAAGACAAATAAGTGTCCTAATTGTCTTAAGTATCAAGGGTTCAGACACTTTGCTTACCAATGCTCCATAAAACTTCCCACTCCGAATTTAGTGACTAAAAGCGAAAGTTCTAAGGAGCCAAAAAGTATGAAAGTAGAAGAGGAAGTGTATGACCCTAGGACCGTGATGAGTGAAGAGGAGATCGAAGAAGATGACGAAAGTCTCATTTGTGTTAAAGAGACTTCTATCTCCCTTGTGGCTAGTGATGTTGGGTCGCATGCACACGAGAGTATCGAATCAATTACATGTGAGTTGCATGCACATCATAGTCCCGAGTTGCATACCCCTTCACATTCCAAGTCTTATTGTGAGTCAACTTTTGAGTCTCATTCTGCATTGCATGTCAAAATTAAACAGAAGATTAATTCAAGCTACAATCAATACGAATGATCTTCTAATACTCTAAAGCGTTTCAAAGAATATAAGGTGGGTGATCCTCCTCTGAGCTCAACCCCACCTCCATGTAATCCTTCCCAAAAGCCCCCTGGTCACAATCTCAACCCAACTTTACAGCTAATACCCCTTCCCTCCCCAAGCTAGCAGAGAAAAGAGGTAATTAAGGACAGATTAGATGATCTTGTGTCATTCACTTGCAGCAGAGAGTTTCTGGTTTATGAGATGAAGAGGGTTAATACGTCGACTACCGAGAATGCATGGGCTAGTCATGAAAGAGTTTGCCGCTTGAGTAGATGATCTTGTGGCATTCACCTGCAGCAGAGAGTTTCTGGTTTATGAGATGAAGAGGGTTAATACGTCGACTACCGAGAATGCATGGGCTAGTCATGAAAGAGTTTGCCGCTTGAGTTCTCGTAATCCCTGCCGATATCGCGATCACACTTCATCTGGGATGAATTCCTTCATGTCTGGGAGAGTTGATGAGCAACTTCAAAAATATTTTATAGAGTGGGTTTGCGAGCCGGGTTATTAGGTTCATCAAGGAGAGGTTTACTATGTGCGTCCCACTACAATCAACCGAGATGAGGATCATACACCACCAGGAGCCAAGATTGTTTGGGCTAGTTACTAGGAGTTCCATCGTGCAAGTTCTGATACACTTAATCAGTACCACGTGCGTGTTTCATCGGTGATGAAACATTTTGAGTGGAGGAGAATGACGGGGAACGCCAAGTTTGGAAAACAGCAGCAAGAGGAAAAACTCAAATTCTGGAGAGCTGGAGGAAGAAACGATAAATTTGATCGATTGAACGAGATCAACAGAAATACATGTTCTGGAGTATATAATTCGATCGATCGAAGATCGAATTATGTACTCCATCGATCAAATTTCTCCGGCGATATTTTGATATATGTTTTTCGATCGATCGAATTTCACTTTCGATCGATCGAAATCGCGCAGAAGAGTTTTAGTTGTTTTAAACTTCTAATTTCGAACTTTAGTTTTAGGGGTTTAATTGTCTTTTGTTTAATATTCGTTTTAGGGTTTTCTTTTATTGCAAGACCTCCTATATAAGGTCATTAAGCCAAATAACGTAGTTAGTTGATTGATTATTTGAATGCTTTTATGCTTGAGTAATCTTTGCCTGAGATGGGTTTGGCGTGAGGCCAAGGGAGTGATTCCCAAAGCCATTGGTATCTTCTCTATTCTATTTGCTATTTCTCGATCTGTGTTTGCTTCCCTAAACCTTAGCCTAATTGTTGCCTTTCAATCCCGAAACCTAAACCTTTTGAATCCATAAATCCAACAAATCCAATACCCTTTTCCAAAACCATAAGCCGATCCGAAAACCATAAGCCTATTGCAAACCGCAAATCTCTTTCACAACCACCCAATTTGGAATCCGTGAATCTACATCGGACTGAAGACGAGCGCCTAAGCCTGGAAAAGCTAGTCCTATCTCTAGGCCGATCCCGCCTCAACTCTAAACATATTTGCGCATCAGACTGGACCCAATCTGGATCTCGTGTGATCTTCCCATCAAAATTCTGCAAACCCTAAAGGTATCAAAGATAATTTTGCGATTAAACTTGAGTTAATTTCATTAATTTCGGCAAAATCTGCATTAAAATCATATTCTGCATTTTAGGGTCTTTGTCCCACGTCAGTTTGGTGATTACTCTTGAATTAATTTTATTTAATTTCGGCAAATTACATTAAAAATCATATTCACGCATTTTAGGGTTCCCCTCCCGCGTCATGATGTATCTGAGAGATCTTCCCTACCATCCTTCACTTCTTTCGGTCGTGGTGGAGGCAAATCTGGTGGTAGAGGTGGTAGTCGTGGAGGGCGTGAGGGCCTCTCACGTGAAGAAAGAGAAAAATTATTGTGTTCTCATTGTGGCAAGAAGGGCTATACCAAAAAAAGATATTAGGAATTACATGGGAAATCGAAATTCCTTCCAAGTCGTGCATTTCAGTCCTCCACTAAGGAAATTTTTAATCTAGTTGGTGGTCAGAGTATCCCTACTATTTAAGCTCCCCCTCCACCTGATTTCTAGAGATTACAGAGGGAGCTTCAGGATCTCCAGAGCCGCCTTCAGCGGATGACGGTAACACAGGGACGGGCATCTTCCTCCCACATAGCTGAGTCAGGTACCTATGGGTCTGCACATGTGACCTCATCCTCTCAGTCCCCATGGATCATCGATTCTAGGGTTGCGGATCACATGTCTGGTATGACAGGTTTATTTTCATCTGTGTCTAGTCTTTATGATTCTATTCATATTCGCATTGTTGATGGAACCCTTGTTCCTGTAAAGGGCAAAGGGAGTGTTCAATTAGGCACATTGTCTCTTGACTCTACTCTTTTGATTCCTAACATGCCTATGAATCTAATATCTGTCAGTAAAATTATCAATTCCTTGCATTATAGTGTGACATTCTTTTCGTCATATTGTGTTTTCTAGGACCTGAAATCGGGGAAGATCCTTGATCATGGTACTGAAGAGAAGAGACTCTACCTCTTTCAAGATTTACGTGGTGTATCTCCTCCTGCATTTGTGGTAGTTTCTGTTGATGAAGCTAGATTGCGGCACTCCCGCTATGACCATCCTCATATTAGTCGTTTGAAACCTTTATTTCCAGAAAATTTTCATGGATTTGATAGTAGTTTGTTTAATTGTGAGACTTGTCAGTTCTCTAAACATATTCGTAATTCTTATCCCTTGAGTGGTAGTAAATGTGTTATTCCTTTTGAAATTATTCACTCTGATGTGTGGGGGCCTTCCCCTGTTACTACTTTGAATGGTTATCATTATTTGGTTACTTTTATTGATGATTGTACTAGACTCACTATGCTCTTTCTTATGCGCACCAAAGATGAAGTTGCCTCTATTTTTCCTATATTTCACATACTAGTTAGCACATAATTTCATGGGCATGTTAAGGTTCTTCGATCAGATAATGGTGGGGAATATTCCTCTCACGTTCTCCAGTCTTATCTTCACTCTCATGAAATTGTGTGGCAAATTACTTATCCTTATACCCTCCAACAGAATGGGGTTGCTGAGAGGAAAAATAGGCATCTTCTTAAGGTTGCTCGATCTCTGTTGTTTGATATGAAGGTTCCTAAACATCTCTGAGGTGAAGCTGTCCTCACCGCTGCCTACCTCATTAATCAAATGCCTACACCTCTTCTGAAAGGACATTCTCTCTTCCAACTTGTGTTTCCTCATCAACTTCTGTTCTTGGTGCCACCACGTATCTATGGTTCCTTGTGTTTCACACATATCCCCAATATTCAGCGAAGTAAACTTGATCCCAAAGCTACCAAGTGTATTTTTATTGGGTATCCCTCTTCTCGAAAACGATACAAGTGCTTTGACCCTCTCACTTGTCGTGTGATAGTCACCATGGATGTCACATTCTTTGAGGGCAATCTTTTTTCCTGCCCTTCGAGTCCTCTTCAGGGGCAGAAACAATTTAAAAATGAAGAGCACTTTGAGATGTTTAGAGCTTTACCTATGGGGGATGGTGAAGATTGTGAAGTGGGTGATGAAGCTGTTGAGCCACAGAAAAGCGAACAACCCACCTTTGATAAATATGGAAAAGGAAATATGTATGTGCGAAGGAACAAGAAAAGCGTCGTTGAAGCCACTGTGCATGAGAATGTAGATGAGTCACCTCAGAATACCGACCAGGATCCCTTACCCAAAGAGGGTCCTCTTGTTTTTTATCTTCATCTACCCATTGTTCACAGAAAACTTCCTAGATCGTGTACTAGTCATCCCATCAGTAAGTATGTGTCATATCACAATCTCTCATCATCTCATTATGGTTTTATTTGTTCTCTTGATTCTATCACCCTTCCTTTTACTGTTTCGAATGCCTTATTGCAGCCAAAATGGAAGGATGTTATGATTCAGGAGATGAATGCTCTGGAACAAATCAAACTTGGGAAATTGTTAAACTCCTAGAAGGAAAGAGAGTTGTTGGTTGCAAATGGGTGTATACAGTTAAGTATAAACATGTTGGTGTTGTTGAAAGATATAAAGCAAGGCATGTAGCAAAGGGATACACTCAAATACAAGGAGTTGATTATCAGGACACCTTTATACCTGTAGCCAAGTCCAACACAATCAGGGTATTGTTATCTCTGGCTGCCCACAAAGACTGGCGACTCTCTCAACTTGACGTGAAGAAGGCATTCCTTCATGGTGATCTCAAGGAAGAAGTCTATATGGATCTTTCTCCTAGATTTATAAAAGGAGGGGAGAAGGGAAAATTGTGTAGATTAAAGAAATCTATTTATAGATTAAAACAATCCCGAAGGGCCTGATTTCAAAAATTTAGTGATGCTATTATGAGATTCGGGTACCGAAGAAGTCACTATGATCATACTCAATTTGTAAAAAGGGGAATCAAGATGACTATCATACTAGTCTATGTTTATGATATCATCATTATTGGTGATGATAGTCATAAGATTCTTAAACTGAAGGAGTATTTGAGCAGAATATTTGAAATTAAAGACTTGGGAAGCTTGAATATTTCCTTGGCATTGAAGTGGCGAGATCTAAGAAGGGCATCTCATTATCCAAGCGGAAGTATACCATAGACCTCCTTCATGATAAGGGTTTTTGGGGTGTAGGTCTGTTGTGACACCTATTGAACAAAATCACCGATTAAATTGTGAAGAAGGTGATCTTCTCAAGGATCCACGTACCTATCAGAGATTAGTTCGTAAACTGATTTATCTAACCATGACCCGTCCGGACATTTCTTATGTAATAAGCGTGGTGAGTCAATATATGCACTCACCAAGGACAGTAAATTTGGAGGTTGTTCACAAGATCCTGAGGTATTTGAAAGGAAGTCCTGGCAAAGGACTTTTCTATAAAAATTGTGGGCAGTTGGATGTAGAGATATTTACTGATGCCGATTGGGCCGAGTCTCTGGATGATAGGAGATCAACTACCAGATATTGCACCTTCTTGGAGGGTAATTTGGTCACATGAAAATCTAAGAAGCAACATGTAGTATCAAACTCCAATGCCAAGGGGAGTACTGCGTCATGTCCCAAGGTGCAAGGCTTAAATTCATTTTGTCAGACTTGGGAGTTGTTGTATCATCTCCAATTATCTTGTATGGTGACAATGAAGTTGCCCATCATACTACAGAGAATCCAGTCTTTCATGAAAGAATAAAACACATTGAGGTGGACTATCACTATATTCGCGAGAAGGTCGAGTCCAAAGAAATCAGTATTCCTCAAGTAGAATTGAGGATCAACTTGCCGACATCTTGACTAAAGGTGTTGGTGGCAAGAAACTTTATGACATCTCCTTCAAGTTGGGTATGATCGACATCTATACTCCAACTTGAGGGGAACTGTTGGAGATGTTATTTCTATTGTATGGGTGTGTAGTAACTTTGGGTGTGTGTGAATTTTAGGTTGTACAATTCACTTAACTCGGGAACATATAATACGTGAACATGCTAAGATGATATAAATAGTATTTTGCATTGGGATTTAAGTCACATTGACTCAACCCTGATTTTCTTTCTCTCTCTCTCTCTGCCTCTTCCTCCTCCTACCTAACCCTAATACTAATTTACAGTTAGTGTTGCTATGTGATTGATATTTGCTGCAATTTTGGAACCTTTTTAGATCATGTGAAAAATTTGCAAAAAAAATTTTTTAATTGGAACAGTTAGATTTTATTTCAAGATTAAGATCTAATATTTATCCATATTTTAATTAATGATTGGGTAGTCACCAGATTGAAAATAATCATCGTGAAAATGGACACGTCTTTTATTCTCCTCTTGGATGGATGATGATAGTGTGTAGTTCTTAGTTATTTGATAGTCAATTGGTCAATTGGTTGTTTATCGTCTCTACCATTGTTGTTTCTTATCGATGGTCAACTGATTTAGTAGAAATGTATTTTGTTATATGAAAGGTAAATTATGAGAAAACAATAGGATTTCATTAGTCATTAGATATTGCTTTTCAGCATTTGAAGTAAGCACTTCATCTAGACAGACAGAAACAAGAAGGCCCTAAGATGCTATTAGGTATCTAATAAATCTATACAGTAGTTCATCAGGCATCAAGAAGAGACATCTGGTTGGAAGCAGGGCATTTTCATAAGAAAGATACTTGAAATAGATGAAGAGATGAGAGGGTTAAGCATGGCTTCGATGATGTTGGTTCGTAACGCATTTTCGGAGCTGTTTTTTTTCTATGGGAATTTTCGGAGCTGTTGCTTGGACTGAGATAGGAACAAAACTCCCACGCCCAAAGAGAATCGGTGTAGAGAGAGACATAAAAATTAAGGTGCAATTTTATTTTGTAATTTTAGGTGCAATGATAAGAAGCATGCGCAAGGACAAATTTTGGTTAATTCGGTGCAACCACTTAAAAACGGTGTGCAAATAACGGCTCCCATAATAATAATAATAATAGTAACAATTATAATACGCATAAATGTTTAAAATATGTGGTTTTCTTTTAGCAATCATCTGGTTTAACCGGAACCATGAAAATAAGAAATAAAAATTTATCGGTACAAGTACCCTGGTACCATGAACCAGGTAACTTACATAGACCCACACTAATTTACAGCCACGTGGCACCCAATCACATGATCTGATTCCATGGATCAAAGCGGCTCGCTGATCAGAGTAGCTAAACCAGATGATTGCCGAAAGAATAGGCAGTTTTTCAAAAAATATGCGTTTAAAATCCTCTTTTGAAAAAAAAAAACGCATTTTAAACTAGTTTTTTTCACAAAAAATATTTTTTTCCCATTTTTATTTTAAATAATTATTAATATTTTAAATTTTTGAAAATTTCCCCTTTTTTCCCAAAATTGCAGATATTTACTATTTTTTCGATATATTTCCGAAGCAGTTTTATTTCCATACCTAGACTTGGTTACTATGCTCCAATCTATGGAGATCACAAGTCTAAAAAGGTTGATTTTATATGTGATTAGAGCATCCAGTTGCAACATCATCGGTCAACAAAGTCAGGTTCGAATCACTCGACCGAGTGACATCTATGATATTTGTTGGTGTCATTTACTTCTCATCCACAAATATAACAGGGAAATTATATTGAACTTAAGTATAGACCGTTCTTTTTTTACTTGTGAAATGACACAAACATCTCATCTTCACATTTTAACAGGTATGAATCACCATATTGGAGACTACTCGCAGCAACTCGCATTCAAGTCGCATGGAGATACCGACAGAAATGTTTAAATCGGACGGAGTCTACTCGTCATGGATCTAATCATATGGAGAGGTACTAAAGTGTCTTACTAGATATGTTGTAATATATAGACCCAATTGTCTCTGGTAGTTGCTATTCCCATCGTATGCAGATGGGTCAAGTGATGCATCAATATTTAAAGGCTATGAAAGTTCCAATTCTGTTGTATGTGAAGGTCTCACTTTGGACTCTTAAAAGATGGGAAATGATATTATGAGATGCAACGTTAAACAGAGAGGACGTCCCCATCAATCATCACTGGCAGTGAGTTCTGCCGGTGATGATTGGCCACCGAAAAGACCAATGTTACCCGATTCACTGATTCACTCGATTCGAATCGAAGAGGCCACTGTCAAGCGAACACAGTTCGTTCATTGCGAGGTAGGATGAGTTTTCGATATAAAAATTTAGATATATATACATTAAGATTACTCTTTAAATAGGAGTTGTACAACAGCTCATTAGGATTATGCCGCAGTCAATTTTAGATTCTTACACAGGACAGACGCTAAAATCCTATTATGCGATTCGGGATTAACTTTTAGAATGAATTGAATAGCGAAAATATTCAAAATCAAGCAACACATAAAATTAATTCAATAAAATTAATAAAACAATTATATTAATTCATTTTAGTATCGTATGCATAAAAAATTTTCGATCTAGAAAAACGGCTCCGATGAGGGAACTTGAGATTCGTTCTAATTTAGGGCATCATTTGACAATCGCAATATCGTCTCTTGAATCCTCGAGGATTTTAAATGAAATAGGATTTCAAATAATTTTGATAAAAGGGAAAAAACTTAGGATTTTTAGTTTTTATCAATGGAATTAAAGAAGGATAATACCTGACAATAACTAGAGAAAAAATAAAATAAAATGATAGATTTCAAAGTTTCACACCAAGGATTTTCCGAAGCTTCACACCACGATTGTACGTCCGTTTCGCATCAAGTCGCAGGAGAAACGATTGCTCACTTCTCAAGGTTTGAAAGATTCACTCCTTCGGTTGAAAACTCTTTACAAGCTCTCTAGGGTTTGCACAGAAGCAACTCTCTTTTCATTCAATAATAAAAAAATTAACTAAAAAGTCTTTACGAGCCTTTATATATAGGTCACCAATAGTTAAAATTCGAAATAAAAAGTCCTAATACTAATAAAACACTAAAATAGGTCATTTTCGCAATATTTAGAAAACTCCGTCACGATGCCCACGGACGTTCGTGACCTACGGACAGTGAGGGGGCAAAATTAGGACGTTCGTCACTGTTCATCACGGACAGTAAAATTTTATTTATTTTTTATTTATTTTTTGTCGTTCCCTGTCATTTTCCTCCACTCAAAATGTTTCATCACTGATGAAACACGTACGTGGTACTGATTCAGTGTATTAAAATTTGTACGGTGGAATTCCTTGCAAGTCATCCACTGACGTTTTCTGCCTCCTTTTCTCTTTATTTTTTCATCTGCCTTCCTTTGTGTGATGTCCCCATCAATACTCCTCGAATTGAAAATTTCATCTCCAATGAGTTAGGGAATCTACGGATGTCACACTTCGGAAGCTCAATTCTTGGTTTGTCTTTTCACGTTGTGAGATACTTCTGATTCTTACCTTCATTAGCATGGAAGCTTGGAAATTCTATGACCTTCTCATTCGACCCTTTCTCATATTGCACAGGTAAGGTAAGGGATAGAAACTGGGTAAATTAGTGCGATTGGGTCGAGTGCTCAATAAGAAATGGATCAAAAGGTAGGGTTGTGAGATCTAGAATAGGCGTAAGATCCGTTACGACAACTGTCGGAAAGTTGCTCTTGTCTAGAGGAAAATTTAGACCTTCATCCTTACCCCTTTTCAAGATTAGAAAAGATTTCACATGCTCAGAACCATCAGGAAGTAACACAAAATTGTTAGCATCAAAGACATCAAATATATTCAATGTGTTAGTATGATCATTCGTATTTTCAATGTCCAATAAATTCAGATTGTTAATCCCATGCAAATCAGAATGATGACATGCTCTTACTAACTCTAATGACTCACTTGAAATGGACACATTATCAATACCGTCCTCAGTAATAGGAATTGTCCTAATGCAACCTATGGCTCTGACCGGAACCTCACCTGCCTCATCACTTGGAGTGCTACATGGTTCGTATACTTCTTCTGGTATCTCGTTGTCCTCTTTTTCAGTATGCTCCTGAATGATCAAAGTCTGACTCTTACTAGGACATTAGGATGCAAAGTGATCAAAACCTTGATACTTATAACATTACTGCGGGGCACGCTGTGAACTTTCGACCATTGGCCCCTTTCCTTTGTCAACTTAGGAAATTATGGATTTTGAGGATTGACTAAAGGCATTATTTTCCTTTTCGATAGGGTTAGATTGATGCTCAAATTTGGAAGACTTAGATTGGCCATAACTGGGAGTGTCGAGATACCGTTCTAATTCTCCGACCCTAGCAAAACATTCCTCGAGATTCGTAAAGGGATAAGGAATGAGTTCCTTCTGTAACTCTAGTCGAAGACCCATTCGGAATCGAGAGAGGGTAACTTTTGTTGGTTCATCGACATCGGCCTGGGTCATCAGGTCTTCAAACCGATCAATGTACTCTGTGACTGAGGAATCTCCTTGATATAATAGCTGCCACTGATCAATAATGCGTTCATCATATGATACGGGAACGTACTTTTCGTGCAATTGGACTTTCATTTCAGCCCACGTGGAAATGGGACGAAGACCATGGATTTGCCTACGACACTCTACTCCCAACCAATAAAGTTTAGCTTGACCCATAAGCTTCACTTTGGCAAATTTGATCTTACGCTCTTCGGACATGGAATACCACTCGAAGTAGTTTTTCATGCTGGCGACCCACTCAAGAAAGACCCTGGGTTGTCTTTTCCCATCAAAAGTAGGGGCTTCCATTTTGACAGATTTCATAACCTTATCGTTCAGATTGACTTGGACCTCACGTCGGGGAGGAACATCTCTCCTACGGTCACGATTGTTGACTCTGTTGTGATTCTCAGTGATAAGTTCATTGATCTCTTCAAAACGGGTTTTTAAAGCCTCATACCTAGCTTGTTGATCAACGATGTGCTCATCCATCAAGGTTTGACTAGTGGTCACCTTAGATGCAAGATCTCTAATAAGGGCTTCTAAGCTACTGGTATCCATTATGGAATTATGTAAAATTAGATGGTGTAAGATAGATCTGAAATGGAAAGAAATAAACCCTAAAATCTATATGATGCGGAGAACCCTAAACTAAGACTATGCTTTGATACCAAAACTGACCAGGGACAAATGCTAAAATCCTATTATGCGATGTGGGATTAATTTTTAAAATGAATTGAATAGCGGAAATATTCAAAATCAAGCAACACATAAAATTAATTCAATAAAATTAATAAAACAATTAGATTAATCTATTTAAGTGTTGCATGCATAAAAATTTTCTGATCTAGAAAAACGGCTCTAATGAGGGAACTCGAGATTCGTTCTAGTTTAGAGCATCATTCGATAATCACAATATCGTTTCTTGACTCCTTGGGGATTTTAAATGAAATAGAGCTCTAAATAATTTTGATAAAAGGGAAAAAACTTAGGATTTTAGGTTTTTATCAACGGAATTAAAGAAGGATAATACCTGACAATAACTAGAGAAAAAATAAAATAAAATGATAGATTTCAAGGCTTCACACCAAGGATTTTTTGAAGCTTCACACCACGGCTATACGTCGGCTTCGTACCAAGTCGCACGAAAAACGATTGCTCACTCCTCAAGGTTTGAAGGATTCACTCCCTCGGTTGAAAACTCTTCACAAACTCTCTAGGGTTTGCACAAAAGCAACTCTCTTTTCATTCAACAATCAAAAAACTAATTAAAAAGTCTTTACAAGCCTCTATATATAAATTACCAATAGTTAAAATTCGAAATAAATAGTCCTAATACTATAAAGCACTAAAATAGGTAATTTCCGCAATATTTAGAAAATCGCGTCACGAAGCCCACGGACGCCCGTAGTACCTCACGGACGTACGTAACCTAGGGACAGTGAGGAAGCAAAATCACGAACGTCCGTCACTATTCATCACGAACAATAAAAATTTTTATTTTTTTTTAATCGTTCCCCGTCAAATTCCACATGGCATATATCTTGAAAAAGTAACCCTAAAATCACTTACACACATTATGCTCTAACGCGATTTTAAGGCTACGTTTTTAGGATCTGTGTCATGTGGAATCGAAACTGACGGTCTGATAAGTGTGCCATGATCTCAAGATCCCTTGTGTGGAATATTGGAGCGAAACGCAATCTTCATCATCTGATCCGAAGCAATCAATGATTTTGGGGTAGGTGTGGAAGATTCCGTGAGTGCTATTACAGGTACCCTATAAAATAAGGTGTTCTTTTGACTGCTAAGCGCTAACAATCTAACATAGTGTAGTGGCTGTCTGGCTGATACCAAACAACGCCTCCCCTACCTTTCTGGTCACAACATTATTTGCCCCCAAATTCTCGAGTTCTTTTGAAGGATGCCATCATTTGCAACCGAATATTCAATCTCTGCAGCTAAGGTTTCATATGTGAAACAGCTGATTGCCAGCCTTGATTAGAAGAAGGAGATCGTTTTTCGCCCAATCTTCCACATAAATGATCTTTAGATCATTGCTCATCTATTAGAGGCTCAAATGTTGATTCCACACATCTCTGGTCACTTTTAGGGATGTGTGCCATATGGAATCTATATCTGGCTGTCTCATAGGTGAGCTATGATCTAAAGATTAGTTGGGCGAAAACTGATCTCTATTATCTGATTCATGGCAGTCAATGATTTTCACGTATAAAAACCCAGTTGCGGAGGCAGAATGTTCAGCTGCAAATACCATTACCTTTATCCGAATTATCTCTAGCTGACACAACCGAGCAATTGCCGAATCCTGAACTTGATTTTGGTTACTACGCCCACATGTACAATACAGATGAGCTCAAAAAGAAACATGGTACTTGTGACAAGCACCCGGTATAATTCCAGATTTGGTACGTTTAAATTCACCCACCCAATCTTTGAGTTCACCCACATTGAAAACCCACGCACTGCTTTGAATCAGTGTGGAGATTGGTTTTCGCACTGCTTTGAATCAGAGTGTGGAGATTTATTTTCCTCTCAATCTCTCACATGATGGATCTTAAGATCATAAGCATATAAACATACAGTCAGTTTTATTATTTCACATGCTACACATCTTAGAAAAGTGATTTTTACATCACTCTCAACCTGATTTTAAGGTACTTTTTTTGTACTTGTAAAAGTGCACTTGCGTGACACATGTTAACATAAATGTGGAGAGACCATTGCAATAAACATCTTTAGATCTTGACTTTCAAATCCGATGACTAAAATAAAGTTTCCACTTGGCCTAAGTCCTCAAATTACCAAGTCTTTCTTTTAAAGGATAGCTCTAATTATATGATATGAACCACATGATAGAGATCGATTTTCTTTTCAATCTTTCAAATAATGGAGCTTGAGATCAATGGTGTCATCAGACGATTAATTTATGATTCTTGTGGCATACATCCCAAAAAAAGGACCAAAAACCATGGGGCACACATCATACTCAAACATGAATTTCAATCACTTTTTAGGATGTGTTATTTGTTTCACGTGCAATAAAAATTGACTGTCAGTACATTCATGATCTCGAGATCTACGATTGGTACGAAAAACTATGATCTATTATGGTCAACTATTAAATCAGATGATAGCCTTTGACTATATTTAATTACACGATGAAGATTATGTTTCGTTCTAATCTTTTGTAGCTAATATCTTTAAATCATAGCTTCCAAATCAAACAGATTTGTTATATTATGAATCTTAAATCGTCTGTAGATAAATTAATTACAAAGTATAGCTATAAATAATCAGTCAAGGCTCAACACCTAATGAACGATTTTAGATTCGTGAATTTAGTGAGAGAAAAAAGTGTTACAGCACAAAGGCCACCCCATTAATAAAGCTAAGCCCACCATTTACTAGGGAAAGGGGGTCTTCCTTCCTTTAGAAGAAAAAGGGTAAGAAATGTTGTTAAACGTATATATTCTTTTGGCTCTTCAACAAAAATGGTCTAAGATATGCACAGATTTCATGCCTCAAAATCTGCAATTGGGGCTTCTCCTTCAATTTTTCCAACAGGTTTTCCGGCAGAGAGATTGAAATTTGATCATGCAGGAGTTGAGAAAGAGAATCTATGCACCCTTCGAATTCATGAATTCCCATTTTTTGGCATTTCTCTAAGTATGTGTTGTGAAAAAATAACTTGAGTGACACACACACACACACACACACACACACACACACACACACACACACATATATATATATATATATATATATATATATATATATATATATATATATATAAGTGGACCTTGGTTTAGGGGCAATTGGCTCCTAATACCATGTGAAAACAAAACCCACTACCCTGTTATATAAACTAGGAACAGAAATTCGAAAATGATGAAGTGGGCAAGAGAATTGGACTCGAGGCACGTAATCGTTGTCTTTAAAACGCTATTCGCTCCCTACTCGAGTAAATCTTCGAGTTTGCAAAAGGGTTCCAGCGAGACGTTTCCAGAATACAACGAGCCCAATCTCTTGGATGTAATCCGTTACTTTGCAACAGTAAAGGATCGCCCCAGAAAACTCAATCCGTTGGAGTACCACCAAAAGAAGAAAGCAAAAGGAATTCTCAAGTTATATGCAAGGAATCCAATGGATTTCAGAGTATTCAAATCTGTGTCCTAAGGCCTCCTTATATAGAAGTTTCAATATGATTGTTGGGCCAACAGTCGTATTTTGGATGGCTCAGATCTTTCAAAAATCTCAGCCGCTTCATCCAACGGCTATATGAAAGGTTGCAACTTTTCGAATTCAAATTCGAACGGTTGCAAAACTTTATAAGCGGTTATGAAACGGTTGGGTCCAACGGTCAACATTTGACCAATCAGTTTGCCCCAATAGAACCAAATTGACCCACTGATTAGTGGCCCATTAGGCCCGACCCGACCCATGAATAATCTGACCGTTGAATCTGCCTGGTCAAAAAATCAAACTTCTCCTTGCGACAATGCGCGCGACGCAGTGCAAAGTGTAAAAGCGCCATAACGCCAATGCGCCGATAAACGCTAATCACACACTTATTGTCAAATAATAATATAAGGTGAAAGGTTCTATATATAGCCTAAGCACTTTTTAATTTTACCAATGTGGGACTATTAATTTGCATATAAAACTTGAGAATATCTATTGCCTAAAATCCAACCCAAAACTAAGAAATCAAATAAAGTTTTATTTTCTTTAAATTATTAAAATATTTATTATATTAATAATAAATATAACATACCCCATTCATCCATAACCGAAAAACCCATAACCGACAAAACCACTACCTCGGTTACCCATAACCCACTACCCACTACCCCATTCATCCATAACCGACAAACCCACTAACCCTCAGAGTATGGGAAAAAAAAAAGAGAAAATGGCCATTTATATATGTTGAATCTATAGTTGTTCTTGCGCAGAGAGATGATGGAGCCCCTTTGGACACAACTGATGGTGCTTGTAAAACTAGAAAAACCATGGGCTCGATCTCTGAGGCGGAAGATGTTTTATCAGCGGCGGTTGCTGTGCAACCCCGCCAATCACAATGAAACTCATTAGCTGGAACTGTCGGGAGCTTGGGAACCCTTGTACAGTTCGCGCTCTCCGCCAGTTAGTGGTGACGGAAGATCCCACCATTCTATTTCTCATGGAAATAAAGCTAAAACATGACGGAATGGAACGACTTCGTTGGTCCCTTGGTTTTGTAGGGATACATACAATCGACTGCGTGGGAAGATTGGGGGGTTTATCTCGAATGTGGAAGGGTGACATCCAGATTGATGTACAGAGTAGCTCAAAGGGCCATATCGACTGCATTACTTTGGAGGTTGATTCCATGTGAAAATGGAGGTTTACTAGTATTTATGGGGAATTGATAACTGCAAACCGACATAAAATGTGGGGTATGCTCACAAATCTTTCAAACAACTTTACTCTATCGTGACTATGCGTTGGTGATTTTAACGAAATTGCAGATCAGTGTGAGAAATCTTGGGTGAGAGATCGAGACGCCAATCAGATTGATGAGTTTAGGAGATGCTTGGACTACTACGGATTGAGGGACCTAGGTTTCTCTGGGAGAATATTCACTTGGTGTAACGATAGGGAAGAAGATGGCTTTGTGGAAAAAAAGTTGGACCGGGCAATTGCAAATTATGAAGGGATGATGCTTTTTCTGAATTGCAAGGTGCCACATTTGGCAAGCCTATGTCTGATCATATACCCATATCCGTGCAGTACTACAAGATCAGATGGTGACGGGGAGTATAGGGGGTAAGACAGTTCAAGTTCGAAGCAATGTGGACCCACACGAAGAGATGCTCAAATTTTATTGCTGATAACTGGAATGTTACTCACCGTTCCATGCCAATCGATGACATCCAATCTAAAATTTCTTACTTGTCGGGAGCATTGAGTCATTGGGACAAAATTGTGTTCGGAAATGTTACCCATGCCCTCCGACAAAAGTCAAACGAGCTATCTCATATGCAGATGCGGAAGCATAAGAGCACTCAGGATCGACAGATTGAGAAGGGTCTCAAAGCTGATATTAGCAATCTCCTTGAAAAATTGGAATTCATGTGGAAGCAAAGATCAAAAGACCTTCGGCTCCGGGAGGGGGTAAAAATACGAAGTTATTCCATATTAAAGCTTCTCAATGGAGGAAGAGAAATAAAATTCAAGGTATCTGCACCACGGACGGGATTTGGACAACGCCAGGGACGAAGATTGAGGAAGAGATTCATGACTATTATAAAGCCCTTTTCACCTCTGCTAGTCTGAGCCGAATCGATGAGACACTCCATCATGTTGATCGAAAAGTTTCGGTTGATCAGAATCGATGGCTCTCCACTCCTTTTTCTCCTCAAGAGGTAAAAAATGCCATTTTTCAAATGCACTCATTGAAAGCTCTCGGTCTGGACGGTATGCCTCCCCTCTTCTTTCAAAAATATTGAAGTATTATTGGTTCAAATGTCACTCTTTCTGCCCTTGCTTATTTAAATGGTGATGTTGACATTAGTGGCCTTAACAAGACTAATATTGTGCTCATTCCAAAGAAAAAGAATCTCGTTCAAGTTGCGGACTTTCGCCCAATTAGCCTATGCAATGTGCTCTAGAAAATCATAGCTAAGGTTCTGGTGAATCAGTTAAAGATTATATTACCAAACATCATTTCTGAGAATCAAAGCACATTTTTTTTTGCTGACTTATCTCTGATAATGTGCTTATTTCTTTTGAAGTTGGTCATTACATGAAAAATCTTAGAAGAAAGAACAAAGGTTGTGGTGCAATTAAACTTGATATGAGCAAGGCGTATGATCGAATAGAATCGGTGTTCCTTGAAAAGGCTATGCTTAAAATGGGTTTTCAAGATTGTTAGGTGAAACTTATTATGGGATGTGTCTTGTCAATCTCTTACGCCTTTTGTATAAATAGTGCGGTCTCGGGGGCTTGAAACAAGGTTACCCATTATCACCTTATTTATTCATCATTTGTGTTGAAATTTTTTCTTCTTTGCTTCATTATTCCTCTATGTCAGGGAAGATTTCAGGTATAAAGGTGTGTCATTAGGCTCCTTCAATTTCACATCTTTTTTTCGCCGATGATAGTATTGTTTATATAAGGGCGGAGGAAAAGGAATGTGAGAAAATTGTTCGGATTCTCAAGCCATACAAAGAGGCCTCTAGTTAGAAAATCAACCTTTATAAGTCGGCGATTACTTTCAGCACAAATGTGCAAACTAAAAAAAAGGGCTCGACTGCTTCAAATTCTTGGTATCCGTCAAGTGTCAATTCTGAAAAAATATTGGGCCTCCCGACGACTATTGGCAGATCAAAGAGAAGCTCGTTTGGTATCATTAAGGATAGGGTGTGGCGTAAGCTCTAGGGTTGGAAAGAAAAGCTCCTATCTAAGGTGAGAAAAGAAACTCTCATCAAGGTTGTGGCACAGGCAATCCCAACGTACACAATGAATTGCTCCCGTCTTCCGGGAAATTTAATCCATGATATTTCTATGCTCATTGCTCAATTCTGTGGGAAATAACCATCAAACTAATGGTGTCCAGTGGATAAGTTGGGAAAAATTATGTTATCCTAAAGATTGGGGAGGGTTGGGTTTCAAAGAGTTGCATGTTTTCAATAGTGCAATGCTAGCCAAGCAATGTTGATGAATGATCTCTTCTCCAAACTCGCTAGTGGCTTTGATACTCAAGGCAAAATACTTCCATAATTCATATATCTTCAAGGCAAAACTAAGTGCAAATCCGTCGTATACATGGAGTATCTTCTCTACCATCCCGATTATCGAGAAAGGTTCAATATGGCGTATTGGGGATGACACATCTGTAAAGATTTGGGACGATAGATGGATACCCAAAGAATCAACTTTCAAACCTATCACAACATAGTCTACCCAATCGTTTGAGTATGTTTCAGACACCTTAACACATGGTCCGTTGCGCTAGAACGAGGAGGTAATCTGTCATTCTTTTCTCCCAGATGATGTGAATGCTATCCTAGAAATTCCCCTTCCCCTTCTCTTGTGGCTGATAAATTGGCTTGGGCTTACAATACTAAAGACCGACTCACAGTTAAATCGACATATCAGGTGACACTACACCACCATAATGCCCCGACTATGAAAGCGATAGGGAGCAATCAGGGGGCTGATCCGCATTGGAGGAAGATTTGGAACTGTGGTGCTCTTAATAAAGTAAAAAAATTTGTGTGGCGCGCTTATAGGGGTATCTTACCTGTTAAATATAATCTGAAGCAAAAGGGTTGTGAGGTGGATCCTATGTGCGATCTTTGTGGCAAACTCCCAGAGACTATTGGTCACGCAATATGGATTTGCGAATGGGATGCTAAACAATGGTTTAGTTCGTCGTTGGGCATTCGGGTGCATCAGTGTGGCTTCCCCGCTTTCTCTGAGTTTCTTAAATGGGCCACAATGGAGACAATCGGGTTGGATTTTAATACGGTGTTCACTGTTGCTTGGGCTATATGGAACTTTAGAAATAAGATATATCATGGGGAAATGATAGTGTCTATTCCAAATCATATTCGGAATGTGGAAAACTGGTTGGGCGACTATTTAACGGAAACAATAGTGCTCATGTTTCATTTCCATCTTGTGAGGTTGCTGCTCCTCTTAGTAAATGGGAACCCCTGTCGACTGATGTTATTAAAGTAAATGTGGATGGAGCGTGGCAGAAGAGCTCTAGAAGGGGCAGTCTTGGTGTTCTTATCAGAAATCATGAAGGCAAGATTTTGGCTTCAATGTGCAAAGGAATCCATATGGCTTTGGCGGAACATACTGAAATGCTAGCTTTTATGCAAGGTATCAATCTAACTATGGAAATCGGTGGTCGGCGAATTATCATTGAAGGGGATGCAAAAGCTTTTGTTGACGCCATAAATGACAATTCTGATGATTCATTTGTGCTTGACAATCTGATTCTCAAAGTTAAAAAATAATTGAAAAAGTTTGAATTTTTTTTCTTGTTGTTACATACCTAGATCTTGTAATATGGCAGCTGATGCCCTCTCAAAACAGGGCCACATGTGGATAGAGTCATATCCTACATCTATTTCTTTCGTTGTAATTGTTGATTATTCTTAAATGAAATGATTTAAATAGTAGTAATGATGTAAGCCACGTGAAATAAAAAACTAATCGTTTAGTATGTAAGCCACTTGAAATAAAAAAACTAACCCTTTGGTGGTAAGCATGAATTCAAGATCCATGGTGTGAAAGATAAGAAGGAAAAGCAATTTCCATTGCCAGATTCAAAGCAGTCAATGTGCTTCAGCATGGGTGAATTTAAAGATTCTCTTGAGATATAGAATATGCTGAGCCAACCACCTATTAGTCATTGGGATAACGGCACTAACTGACATTTAAAATACGGAATTGTATTTAAATGATCTCACACCATTAAGTTTATACATTTTATCTCACATCGTTGAAGTGTGATTTAACACTAGGCCAGGTGGCGTGCATCTTGACCATTGTAAATGTCCAAGTGGCAATCCATCACACTCAAATGTGAATTTAAGGCATTTTTGGTAGACCTCTGACACATGGAACAAAAAATTGAGGGTCTAATACGTGCGTCATGATCTTAAGATCTTTTTTTTTTTTGTTGAAGATTGGGGGGAAATACGATCCGAATCATCTTAAATGAAGCAACCAATGGTTTTCAAGGGGTCTAGGTGAGCGTTTTCAGAGAATGTGTGGGAGGAGCAAACATACCCAAGTCTTTATTTTAATCATGTGCTACGATACAAATCTTGTGTGCAAGCTATAGCTCCTCTTTGGTTAGGGTACCTCTAAACGCGCACATGCATTCTTTGAAAGCACCCACATCTCAAACCCCTTGAAAATCATTGATTCCTTCGAATTAGATAATGGAGATCATTTTTCACCCCGATCTTGAGATCATGGCAGCGTGGCACACCTATCAGACGGTCAGTTTGTGATTCCACATGCCTCAGATCCCAAAAAATGTCCCTTGAATCATATGGCACACATCACGCTCAAAGGTAATTTTAGGGTAATTTTTTTGGGATCTATGGCATGTGGAGTTACAAACTAACTTTGTGATAGGTGCGATATGATATCAAGATCTATTGTATGGGAGATCGGGATGAAAAACGATCTCCACCATCTGATTCGAAGGAATCAATGGTTTTCAAGGGGTCTAAGAAGTGGGTACTTTCAGTGAATGCATTGGCTGGGGCGCGTTTAGATGTACCTTTTGATTTTTGTAAGTTTTTGGTTAGAACTTGCATACATGCCTAAACCTAATGCCAAGCCTCGCCATTTGTATGCACACCAATTTATGTTACAGCCACACCAATTTATGTTACAGCCACCTCACTTAAATGAGCAAAAAATCACTGCTTTAAATCAGATGACAGAGGTCAGTTTTCGTCCCAATATTTAACTGAAATGATCTTGATATTGTGGGTCTCTGATGTTAGATGTTTATTTATAGGACACATCCCAAAAAATGAGCATGATCATAACATACCATCAAAAGTGTTCGCATTCACTTTTTAGGATGTGTGCATGTGGATTAAACATCTCAACATCTGATAATAGGTCTATGGTATGAAGATAATTTTTATGACAGATTGGGACGAAAAACGATCACCATAGTCTGATTTAAAACAGTCAACGAAATTTTCCCGTGTCTCAATGAGTTGGCTGTAACATAGAGTGATGTGCTAGTAACACCAGAAGCATTTGTGACACGGATCGTGTACGTAACGCTCAGGTGTGAACATATAAAGGTCTTTGTCAAAAACACAAAAACGAAAAAGACCTTCGTTTAAGTCAAGTCGCCTGCACACTTTTTCTAACCAGTGAAAGCTGAAAGTAGGTTCCTTCTTATGTATGCTAATAAAAAGCGCGGCTTCTTGGACCGATAAACAAAACCAAACCCCTCTCTCCATCTCCCGACCATGCATTTTCCTCTAACCACATTAATTCCAAGACGTCAATCGCCACTGCAATCGATTCCACGGAGCTCGAAGAGGTTCGTGGTTACTGTTTGATTCGATGTTCTTTTTCGAACCTTTGAATTTTTCCCTGCAAGAACTATGTATGTTGAACTGAATTGTGCATTTGATGTGTTCATGTGAGCTGTGAGAGTGTCGAATTAGGTTTTGATTTGAGATGATTTATGTTTTTTTTATGAGGTTTGGAGAGATTGATGCTTGGTAGTTTAGCTTGGTTAGTGCAGAAGATTGGGATATGTTTTCTTTTTGCAGATGTTGTTATTTGGAGTTTGTTATAATTCAGCTAGAATTTAGAGAGGAATAGCCTAAATTAGCTAATTAGTTTGAATTTCTTGGGGGTGGGGTCGACTGTAGAGTGAAACAGGATAAGTGAGAGTGACTCTGGTCACCTACAAGAACTTGGTTGAATTGAATTGTGCATTTGATGTGTTCATTTGAGCTGTGAAAGTGTGGAATTATGTTTTGATTTGAGATGCTTCATCTATTTTTTAATGAGATTTGGATGGATTGTTGCTTGGTAGTTTAGCTTAGTTAGTGCAGAATGTTAGGAATATAAAGTATATATTTTGGGTGTGAGTGGATATAATGGGGGGTGCATGCAGATTTTATGCACTTAATATATATACCTAGGCTAGTGTGGTCATGAATCAAACTAAGCCTTTCTTATTTTCTTCTCTCTTTCTCTCCTCTCTTCTTCTTTCTTCTCCTTCTCTAACCGTAACCTAAACCTACGAAACCCTAATCCTCTTCTTGGTATCAAAGCTTGCCGAATCCTTGTGGGCCTCATCTTTGTGTTGACGTCGTGCTGACACCATGGCGTCAAGCTGATGTCAGCTGGTCGACCCTTTGACCCGAAACCCCCAATATTTACATCGTTTGAATACCTGTTTCACATGTTTCTCGCTGCACGATTTTCAACTTTGCTTTGCGGGACCATCTTCTAGCATGGAGTGCATCAAATTTGAATCCATGATTATTTGAAACCTGTTTGGGATGCTTCCAATCGGTATTTTGTGTTTTTTTGATACACTTCTCTAATTGTGCATTGCTTCATTCTTGTTTCTCTCGTGATTCTGCTGGAATGCTCGAATCTTTGTATGCTTAATGCTGTCTTGCATACTTCTATCGGTTATTATTATATTTTTTGGGTATCAGATGGTATCACATAGCACCAGAATAATCTTTTGTTGATTGCTTATTCACTTCGGCTGAAACTTTTTGCATCTATATCAGTTTTTTATATTTATGATGTGTATCAAAATCAGTTTTTGGACTCATTTTGCACCCAAAACAGTCTTGTGAGTTCATATTTGGAGTGATTTCTTTATCTGACCTTTCTTTGCATTATGCCCTTTCATTGCAATGACTGAGGGGCATAAAAATATGAGTGGTGAGAATCTTCCCACAACCATCACCTCTATAAAACTGAATTCTGGAAATTATTTGGAATGGGAAAGGGCTATTACTCTCTACGTTCAGGACCGTATGAAGGTGGGTTTATTGACAGGGACTACCCCTAGACCTAGCACTAATGCTAGTGATGTTGAGAAATAGGATACGGACAATGCCATTATCCTTGGTTGGCTTTTGAACTCAATGGATTTCTCAATATATAGAACTTTTATGTTTTATAATTTTGCTACCAAGCTCTGGAGTAAGCTGGCAGATACTTTTTCACCCTCTGATCATGATACACATATCTACAAACTCAAACAATTAATTTCAGAATGTAAGCATGGAGATTCTACTATGGGGGAGTATTACAGTTCACTTCAGAGTATGTGGGAAGAGCTTAATCACTATGAGCCTTTTTATGAGTTTGGTGAAGAAGTTGCTGTCAAGTTAGCAAAACGTTATGAATATGACCAGATTTACAAATTTCTAGGGGGTCTTCGTTCTGAATATGAGCATACACGCACACAGATTCTCACTATCAGGCCTCTTCCTCCATTAATCACTTTCTACGGGATTCTCTTTACTGAGGAGCAACGTCTTCATATTATGTCTACCGGTATTCCGATTACTTCTACTCCACAAGAGCCTGCAAAATTTTCATTTGATACTCGCTCCCCTGCTGGCAGGGGTAGGGGGAGTGATAGAGGAGGTAGGCATGGACGAGGTGGTCGCTCATCTCTCACATGTTCTCATTGTGGTCTTACGGAGCATGATCGTGATCACTGCTATCGCCTTCATGGCTATCCAGATGGCTATCAGTTGAGGTCTTTTACATCTGCTCAGACTGCTACTACTAACACTCCAGAGCCTTCTGTTGGCGATTTGAGCTCCCTTCGATCCTAGGTGGCAAAGTTATTTTGATCATATGAGTTTCATGCCTCGCACCCTTCTTCTTTAGATTGCCCAGGGACCTCTGCTCCTACTTTTGAGCCATCAGGTACATCCGATTCATCCGCTTTTGCTGCGACCACTACTACTGCTACAGATCCTAGTTGGGTCATTGACTTAGGGGCTACTGATCACATGACGAGTGAGTTTCATGAGTACTTTCTATATTCTCCCTCTTCTTCCCCGACCCAGGTTCGCATAGTTGATGGTTCATTTACTCCTTTTCTGGGAGTTGGAACCATTCTCATATCCTCCTCTTTGTCTCTTTCTCATGTTTTGCATGTTTTCCAATTCTCTACTAATCTTCTTTCTGTTAGTAGTATTGCGTTATTTTCTACCCTACTTACTATGTGTTTCAGGAGCTTACTACGAAGATGATTGTTGGTAGAGGCATTGAGAGGGATGGACTGTACTACCTGTAGGCTGATTTTATTACACCTACTCTGCTGTTGCTGATGGACCTGCTGTTTCCTCTTCTGTTTTTCCTTTTTCTATCAACATTAGCCTAGATACTTTGTCTTTGTGGCATGCCAAACTTGGACATGTCGGGCTTCAATCCTTATGCACTTTAATTCCCAGTTTTAAATCTATTTGCAATTCAATTAAGTTTCAGTGTGAAGTTTGTGAGCCTTCAAAGCATGTTAGACACTCTTATTCTTCACATATGCATAAATCTGATTCTCCATTTCATATTGTGCACTCTAATGTGTGGGGTCCTTCTCCAATTACTTCTATTGATGGCTTTCAGTATTATGTTACTTTTATTGATAACTGCACTAGGTGTATGTGGCTATACTTGTTAAAAAATAAGAGTGGAGTCTTTTCCAAGTTTCAGAATTTCATGCTTTAATTCAAACTCAATATGGTGCTACTGTGAAAATTCTAAGGTCTGATAATGGAGGGGGGTATATGTCTCAATCATTTGCTGATTACTTGAAAATGCATGACATTATTCATTAATTTTCTTGTCCTTATACTCTGCAACAAAATTGTGTTGCTGAGCGTAAGAACATGCATCTTCTGGGATTGACTCGTTTTTTACTTCGTGGTATATATGTGTCAAAATCTTATTGGTATTTGACACTACTTACTGCATGCTTCCTTATGAACCACACCCCATCTATGGTGTTGACAGTCATACTCCATATCATACTCTTAGACCCAAAGATCATTTATTCTCTGTTGAGCCTCGAGTATTTGGGTATACTTGTTTTATTCAGGACATTCGTCCTGCTCGTCAAAAATTAGATGATAAATGTATCAGATGTCTCTTCGTTGGGTATTCTTCTATTTCCAAAGGGTACAAATGTTATGATCCTCTTGGCGTTTTTATACTTTTATAGATGTCACGTTTTTTTAGGATGTCCCTTATTTTATCGAGGATTGTCGTGCTCCTACTCCTGCTCCTCTCCCTTTGCCGGCACTTCAAAATCTTCCCGTTCCCCAACAACAGAAGAGGGTGCTTACTTATGTCCGACGCGGGTGGCGTGGTCCATCTGTAACAGTGCCTCCTCCAGCTTCCTCTGCATTGGTGACTCCAGATCTTGTAAGTATCCTTGATCCAACTCCTGTATCTTCTTCTTCTAGTAATGATCTGAATCTTCCTATAGTTCTCAGGAAAGGGGTTCGCTCTCGTGTGACCACTTATCGTCTTGCCAATTTTGTTTGTTATGAAAACTTCTTTCATGGATACTAGACATTTCTCTCTGCTATTGATTCTGAGATAATCCCTTTGATTGTTCGTGCTGCCCTTGATCATCCCTTTTGGTGCACTGCCATGGTCGAAGAGATGGATGCTTTACAGGCCAATCATACATTTCACATGGTTCCTCTTCCACCAGATAAGAAGACTGTTGGCTGCAAATGGGTATTCGATGTGAAGCACAATCCGGATGGTACAATTTCTTGGTATAAGGTTCGACTTTTTGCAAAAGGGTTTACCCAAACCCATGGGATCGATTATCAGACTACTTTTGCTCCTGTAGCCAAGTTGACTTCTGTTCGAGTTCTCTTAGCTCTTGCTGCCATGCAGGGATGGCTTCTTTATCAGCTCGATGTTAAAAATGTGTTTCTTCATGGAGCTCTCCTTGAGGAGGTTTATATGGACCGTCGTCCTGGTTTCCTGCTTCAAGGGGAGACTGCGAATGTTTCTTGACTTCGAAAATCAATTTATGGATTGAAACAGTCACCCAGGGCATAGCTCCACCACTTTAGCAGTGCTATTATTGATTTGGGTGTATGTAGCTTTTATTCACTTAATATATATATCTAGGCTAGTGTGGTCATCGATCAAACTAAGTCTTTCTTATTTTCTTCTCTCTTTCTCTCCTCTGTTCTTGATGCGGGACAAATGCTAAAACCCTAATTATGCAAGTTGGGATTAACCACATATTAAATTGAATAATGAAAATATTTGAAATCGCCCAAACACATAAAGAAGTTTAAAGAATTTAATTAAACAATTAGAGTAACTCAACTTAGCGTTCGCATGCATTAAAATTTTCCGATCTAGAAAGACGGATCCGATGAAGGATTCGAGTTTCGCTCTAGTTTAGGGTACCAAGCGATAATCACAGTATCGTCTCTTGATTCATCTCGGGTGGATAAATAAGGCTTGAAGGATTAAAACAAATAAAAGGGTAGATCAAAAGATTGAAACTAATAATATTTTGGGGGTTTTGGAATTTATCAAAGCAAAGGAAAAATATTACCATATGATAAATAGAGAAAATATGTAATAAGAGAATAGAGGTCCAAGGCTTCACACCAAGGATTTCCAAGGCTTCTCACCAAGGCTGCATGTCGGCTTCACACCAAGTCGCACGAGAAATGCATAAACACTCCTCAAGTTTCGTAAGATTCGCTCATTCAATCGAAAAGTCTTCACAAGTTCTCTAAGGTTTGCACAAAAGCAACTCTCAAATTTTCATTAATAAAAAAATTATAATGAAGTTGTTTGCAAGCCTTTAAATAGGCAAACCAAAACCCTAAGAATGCTACTTAATATAAAACTCTTAATCAATCATTAAAACTTTCTAATCTAACGGTCACAATTAATTTCACTATTAATCCTTTTTTTTTAAATTATGCGATCACTTTTGAAGGGTCAAACGATATCCGATTGACGTGAAATTGGTCTTGTTTGAAAGCTTATTGAAGTAACTTTCCAACAAGATAAGAATCACACAATTTTGACACATATTGGTAGACTAATGACTACTTTTTCGATGGTTGTGCAGAAAGTGGCAAAATTGACCCCTAATTGATTCAAATAAGGAAATTAATCCTAAAACAAACCACTTATTAAAAGAATCCTAATCAACTAAAACGTTTTCACATTCAAAGTTCGATGCTCTTGATCGTGATGTCCCCAACAATTCCCCATGAGTGGGAAAAACTCATCTATGATGAGTTGTAGAACCCATGTGTGGTACCTTTCGGATACTCAACTCTCGGCTTGCCTTCTATGTTGTGAGATACGCTTGATTTTTATCCACCTTGGTATCGAAGTTTGGATCATCTAGAAGCTCATCATCCACCCTTGTCTCATATTGCACAGGTAAGGTACGGGTTATGTATTGGTTAAAGGGACCTAGCTCGATTGTTTGGGTAATAAGGAATGGATCAAAGGGCGTGGTGGCTGGACTTATAATAAGTGTAAGATCCGCTACTGCAACTATCGGGTGATTGCCCTTGCCTAGAGGAAGATCTAGGCCTCTATCATTCCCCTTTTTCAAGATTGGAAAAGGTTTCACTTGCTTAGGACTATCGTGAATCAATACAAAATTGCCATTGTTAAATTAAGTAAACATATTCAATGGGTCAGTGCTATTATGCGTATTTCGATTGTTCAATAAAATCTAGTTGTTAATCCCATGCAAGTTCGAATGATGATATGTTCCTACCGATTCTAATAACTCATGCGGTACGGACTCACTACCAACACTTTCTTCGATAATAGGAACCCTTCTAACAAAACCTACGGTTCTCACGGGAACCTCATCCTCCTCATCACTTGGCATTCCTGTAGGTTCATAAACTTCTACCTCTAACTCTGCGTTCTCCTTCTCATTATCCTGTTGGATAATCAAGGTTTGTGATTTACTGGGACACTAAGACGCGAAGTGACCAAAACCTTAACACTTGTAACAATGTTGTGGTGCGCGTTGAGAATTATCGACCAGTGGTCATTTACCCTTGTCAATCTGAGAACTCACGGGTTTTGGGGATTGATCACATGTATTATTCGTCTTTTCAATAGGACTAGATCGAAAATCGGGATTAGAAGGCTTAGATCGATCGCTAACTGGAGCATCAAGATACCTCTCTAACACTTGCACTCTAACATAACACTCTTCTAGATCCTCAACAAGGTGAGAGATGAGTTCTTTTCGCAACTTTGGACGTAAACCAGTGCAAAACCTAAACAATGTGACTTGTGGGCTCTCATAAGCATTAGCCCGATATAAATATTCCTCAAACTTATTGATGTACTCATCAACGGACATGTTTCCCTATTTTAAACCATGCCATTGATCCATGAGTCGTTGGTTGTAGGACAGGGGAACATATTTATCATGAAATTTCTCCTTCATGTCCACCCATGTGGCGATGGGTTCACGATCGAGGGCTTCTCGACGTCGTTCCACACTAGTCCAATAAAGTTTGGCTTGTCCCGTGAGCTTCATTTTGGCAAACCGCACCTTGGGCTAATCCGACATTTTATACCATTCAAAATAATGGTCCATGGCGATTGCCCAATCTATGTAGATTTTGGGGATCCATCTTTCCTTCGAAAGTAGGCGAATCAACCTTAACTGATTTTGTGATTCTCTCATCCGGGTCAGGACGATACTCACGCCTAGGAGTATCGCTCCTTCTCTCATCAAGATTAACCCTACGATATTCACCATGAGTCGATCTAGACAACTCTTGGAGTTGTGCTGATAAATCAACCTGTTAGGTTTGTTGATTTTGCAATTGGGTTTGAATGACAACCATCTGGGTATTAAAGCTTTCTATGAAAGTGTCTAATTGCTCCGGATTCATTGCAACACATAAACAGGAAAACACTAACTAATCCAAAGGAAACCTAAAGACAAAATTAAATCCTAAAACCCCGACAACTCTAAACTAAAACTGTGCTCTGATGCCAAGCTGATGCGAGACAAACGCTAAAACCCTAATTATACAAGTTTGGGATTAATCACAAATTAAATTGAATAATAAAAATATTTGAAATTGCCCAGACACATAAAGAAGTTTAAAGAATTTAATTAAACAATTAGAGTAACTCAATTTAACGTTCACATGTAATAAAATTTTCCGATCTAGAAAAACGAATCCGATGAAGGATTCGAGTTTCGCTCTAGTTTAGGATGCTAAGCGATAATCACGGTATCGTCTCTTGATTCCTCTCGGGTGAATAAATAAGGCTTGAAGGATTAAAAGAAATAAAAGGGTAAATCAAAAGATTGAAACTAATAATATTTTGGGGGTTTTGGAATTTATCAAAGCAAAGGAAAAATATTACCATATGATAAATAGAGAAAAGATGAAATAAGAGAATAGAGGTCCAAGGCTTCACACCAAAGATTTCCAAGGCTTCACGTCGGCTTCACACCAAGTCGCACGAGAAATGCATAAACACTCAAGTTTCGAAAGATTCGCTCATTTGATCGAAAACTTTTCACAAGTTCTCTAGGGTTTGCATAAAAGCAACTCTCAAATTTTCATTAATAAAAAAACTATAATAAAGTTGTTTACAAGCCTTTAAATAGGCAAACCAAAACCCTAAGAATACTACTTAAAATAAAATTCTTAATCAATCATTAAAATTTTTTAATCTAACGGTCACAATTAATTTCACTATTAATCCCATTTTTTTTATTGCGCGACCATTTTTGAAGGCTCAAACAATGC
This sequence comes from Chloranthus sessilifolius, assembly GCA_021018995.1. Lineage (NCBI taxonomy): Eukaryota > Viridiplantae > Streptophyta > Magnoliopsida > Chloranthales > Chloranthaceae > Chloranthus > Chloranthus sessilifolius. Next base: position 195,543,812 of record CM037584.1, read on the forward strand.
CCGATTGACGTGAAATTGGTTTTGTTTGAAAGCTTAGCAAAGTAGCTTTCCAACAAGACAAGAATCACACAAGTCTGACACATATTGGTAGACTTATGACCATTTTTCTGATGGTTGCGTAGAAAGTGACAAAATTAACAGTCACATATCACATATATGTGCCTGACCCCTAATTGATTCAAATAAAGAAACTAATCCTAAAACAAACTACTTATTAAAAGAATCCTAATCAACTAAAACATTTTCACATTCAAAGTCGGATGCTCTTGATCGTGATGTCCCCATCAATTCTTCTTTCTCCTTCTCTAACCGTAACTTGAACCTGCGAAACCCTAATCCTCTTCTCCAGAAGATTGGGATATGTTTTCTTTTTCCAGATTTTGTTATTTGGAGTTTGTTATAATTCAGCTAGAATTTAGAGAGAATAACCTAAATTAGCTAATTAGTTTGAATTTCTTGGGGGTGGGGTCGACTGTAGAGTGAAACAGGGTAAGTGAGAGTGACTCTAGTCACCTACAAGAATTTGGTTGAATTGAATTGTGCATTTGATGTGTTCATTTGAGCTGTGAGAGTGTGGAATTATGTTTTGATTTGAGATGCTTTATATATTTTTTTATGAGATTTTGATAGATTGATGCTTGGTAGTTTAGCTTGGTTAGTGGAGAAGATTGGAATATGTTTTGTTGTTTTTTCAGCTGTTGAAAGCTAGGTTAAGTTATGGTTAGCTGAATTTTGGTTAGTTTGTTCTAAATTATTTGGAGTTTGTTACAATTCAGCTAGAATTTAGAGAAGAATAGCCTAAATTAGCTAATACTTTGAATTTCTTGGGGATGGGGTTGACTGTGGATTAAATTTGGTAAGCGAGAGTGACTCTGGTCACTTACAACAATGGATAATAATCTTACCAGTGTACTTTTAAGCCAAGTGCTGCCACCATGCCACATATTTTTTTACATATCCACTTTATCCAAGTTGTTACATGTCATGTGAATTTTGGTTACTTCGTTGTATATGGTTTGAAGTTTTTTACATTTCCGCTAGGATTTAGAGAGGATTGACTAAACTAGTAACGTGGGATGGTGCGAAACTGGATGGTAACGAAGGGGTGTTTTGGAGAGCTACCCTCGTTGGGGGTCATTTGGGCTATCTGGCTGGAGAGGAATGACAAAAAAATTCCGAAAGTTAGAAGTCCGTCAGCTATGATTATGAGGAATGCTCGAGACTAGGTCGTTAGCTGGGTAATCCTGAAGAAGGATGGGAGTGGCTGTTAGGTTGGAGATGTGAGACACTTGGGATATCTTGAGTGAGTCTAGGCTGAGATTGTTGTCTCGCTTGTTTTGGGCTGGCACTTTGAGGTTTGGGGTTGGTTAGAGGCCGTCTTTGTATGTTTTTACTGTTTTTGCTTGTTCTATTACTGTTTTGTTTGCCTTAGTCTCTCTTAAAGGTCTGTCTTCTCTGTATCTTCTTTTTTATTTAATATATTGCTTGCATTACTGATTAAAAAAACCCCTTAACACATACTGTTTAGCTATCTACTTCATCCAAGTTCTAAGATGTCATGTGGACTTTACTTGGCCTAGAAGATATATCCATCAGTGGATCTCTACCATCCAATCCAAGCACATTAATATTGAGATGTTCTCTGTCACTAAATTTTCCAAATTAATCGATTTTTTAGAAATAATTCTCTGAATAGGTGGTCTGCTGAACTTTTTGCCGATTAAGCGGCCAATTCGTCAATTTCCCAATTTTCATTTTCAAGACTTCCGATCTTTTATTGAGTTTTTATGATTTCCAATTTTTTCATACTAATTATTCTTGTATTATTTTTATGATTATAAATTTGTGATGCATGTGGATTATATAATGGATGTGATTGTATAATGGACGCTGTTATTAAAAGTCTCGCCTCGTTTGCGCAAGTGAAGGTGGGTATGGATTGGAGAAAGGCCATGCCTAGGCAAGCCCTCAATTACACACACACATATATAAGAAAAGATTGCCGAGGCTTTAGCAAGAGGCTAAGAGCCAACTGCAACAGCCATAGCCTAACACACACACACACACAGTGTGTGTATGCCTGTGCATATATGAAAATTTGTTGCTAGGTAGGTAAAAGCCTGCGACCCCCATCACTTGAGCTCACCTAATGCTCTTAACAAGATAGATAATGAACCTTTTTATCAGTTAAAAACATCATTTTAAACTTTAAATAGGTTTAAATTTGGTTTTTGTATTTATAAAAATAATTTTAATGATCCATAATTTTTTTCTCTGAATTTTTTATGAGTCTTTTCCAAATTTATTCAAACTTACTTGCTTTGACCCCTGCCAAGTTATTGAAGAATCCAAACATGGTTCCTATCCCTAATTTAAATACGAACAATGGTCTCAAGGATCAAAATACCGGTGTTCCGGTACATATCGTCCTGACCTCCAGGATGATATGCACCGGGTATCGGTCGATACATTCAATGTATCGGCGATACATTGATTTTTTTTTTTTTCTAAAAAATCCCAAAAAATCAAGAAAAATAAATTTAATGATTTTATATTTATTTCAACTTTTTAAAAAATTTATTTAAGCCTTAATTTGATGCATATTTCATAATTTTATCAACGCATAACATAAATTTCATTGTACATGACTCATAATCAAAATTAAAAAGTATATTGTACATGAAAAACTTACTTTAAAGCTACATTGAATTTCGTGGTGGTTTTTGGCCCTCGTGATCATCATCATTGGTGCGCGAGCTTTCCCTATAATGTTGGCCATATTGATACCCATGATCATATGTACCCCCTTGAAACTGAGGCATTAGCAACGAATATGGCTCAGTGCAATAGGTAAAAGTTGGTCCTCCAAAAATTTGACCAATGAAGTCATATGGCCCAGGGTAGGTTGGTTGAGGCCGATAGTATGGGTTATTGGTTGCTAAATCTTCAGTATTTTGCAAACTAAATTCCTCAAAGCTAGAAGTCATATAATCCACATCATCTTGTAGACCTTGTGGTGGTGGTGGTGGTCGTGTTTAGTAAGATTTTGACGCTCCTCTTCCTTCAACCCCTTCACCTCTAAATGTAGGAGTGTCATACATTGTTACTGGCTCATCATCCCATGCTGCAATACCTCCATAAGAATAATGATCAATATCATCCGCTCCACCACTAGTGCCAGCGTGAGTTTCATCGCTTCCATCATCACCCCCACTATCACCCCCATCATCGTCATTATGATTACCGGGCTGCGTTTCGTCATTAGATCCAACCACTGAATGACGATTCAAACTTCTTTTTTGCCTCGGGGGTTGGGAAGCCTACTCTTCCGCTACTTTTTTAGCATTATCCAGCCATGCACTGCCCTCAGTATCCAACACTAACTCTTCTCTCTCTTCGATCCACTGATTCCAAGGGTCATCCTCCGTGAATATATAATCCAACTGGATGAGATCAAAATATTCACTATCTGTAAGGTAGAATATGATAGATGAATTAGTAATGCCTCATCAATTAGATCAAATAAAAATTGTATGAACTAAGACTTCATATAATTGCTTACCACGAATGGTCATCTCCATATTTCTGACTCTTAATCGCATATTGTAATGGCAGTAGACTAATTTTTCCAATCGTTCCATAGTTAGCCAATTCCTTGTCTTCGTATGAATGAGAGAGAAGGTGCTCCAATTCCGCTCACAGTTGGATGAGGAACATGTTTGCCATAAAATCCTCATTGCAACTCACCTCAGTATTGGGCTATCACCTCCATAATACATCCACCAATCAACGGGTTTATCATACTTGATTTGGGATTGCGTCAACGGGGTCCCAAATGACCCATGTCTCTTACGAAACATGTCAATCTACAAAGATGAAATACAATAACCCACATATCAATATAATGTTCATATGACATTTGACTTATTAGTCATAAGGTATGATTACTCACATCTCTGATGGCTTAACCTTGGTCGGCCAACTCACGGAACATTCGTTTGATTACATTAAGCAAACCGTTGTACACTTCATCGGCCTCACTTAACTCAAAGCGTTGCTTATATTGGAAGGCCGGATTTAAGTAGTGTGCTATACATCAAATATGAACAATTTCATCAATATATGAAAACAATGAATAATATGAAAAATAATAAATAAATAAAAATCACTACATAAGCAGTTTAGCATGTTATACCTGCGACATGCAAGTACTGATGAAATTGTGCATCCCACCTCTTGTCGATGATCACCCAATATCGTTTATATTTTGTAGGGCATTTAGTTTTAATAGCCAATTTTGCTTTATCCATCAACTTGTAAACATATCCCATCGCTTGTTTCTCATCATCATCTACCAACCTCATCACTTGAACCAACGGGGTAGTAATGGCAATCAGGTGGTCAACATCTGTCCAAAACTGGGGGTTGTAGATCAGGTCAACAACTTCATTGCAAGCAGGTCTCTTTGCTGTGGGAGTTCTAACTCATGTTTTCTCCATTCTTCGAAGTTGACCATGCTTTTCAGCTCACGCCTATATCTGGCTAAGCTTTGTAGGGCTAGAAATTGTGTAGCAAATCGTGTAATTGCAAGCCGGAGCAGCTCGTTCTTGGTGAAGTCTCTCATCAAATTCATCAACTTATCACTGTTGTATAGATAGGAAGTAATCGTTCTTTCCTTCTGAATAATTGCTTGTGCCTTGCTTCTCTTTCCCAAATCCTCAAGAATGAGGTCCACGCAATGAGTGACACACGGAGTCCAGTACAAGTGACGTCTCTTCAACATTAATTGTCTTCCTGCGACTTTGTAATTGGCAACATTGTCTGTTACCACATGCACAACCCGCTGCTCTCCAACATCTTCAACTACCTTATCCATTAGATGAAAGAGGTAATCAACTGTCTTCGCGTGTTTAGAAGCATAAACTGATTTTAGAAATACTGTCCCGACATCGCAGTAGACTAAAAAATTGATCAAACTCTTCCTTATGCGACCGGTCCATCCATCGCGCATAATTGTGCAACCTCTCTCATCCCATACTTCCTCAAAACTGTTCACATAAGCTTCTATCTCCTTGTACTCATCATTTAGAAAGGGCCCATATACCTCATATGCAGAAGGCTTTTTGACTCCTGGATCAGCTTTTGTACTTGTATCAATCATACTTTTGAAGTACGGCGACTCCACAACTTGACTCGGAATGTGATTGTATATCACGAACTTTGCAATCGATTTTTCAAGCCTCTTCTCCCATTTTTTCAGTGAAATTGTACTTAATTTACTTTGCTTGGAGCTTTCTGTCCGATACATGAATAGATCCATGAGACACAGAGCGACACATGATTAGGCAGTGCGGTCTCCCTCACGATCTTGACCTCATGGCAAGCAGTCTCATGAATATCCTCATCATCATCAACATGTGGCCTATGACTAGATCCACCACCAGTAGCAGGCATGGATGGGCCCCTCAAGCTAGATCAAAATCGATATTCGGCTTCTTCTTGATCTCGTCGCTGTCGTACTTCTCCAGCATTGTCCCTCATGACTCTAGCTGTCACAACATCTTCATCCTCATCATCCCCAGGTCCAGGTGCAAGAAACTCTGGATCTCCCCTCCTTATTCTCTCATACATTTCTCTATCTCGATTACGAAACCACATTTTTTCTTTTCCTTAGCCACACTAATCTTTCACCTCTTTGGGTACACTGGGACACCCTTTTGTCTCTCCCTTAACGTGAGTCAAATGCTCCTTCAACCGTGTGATACCTCCTCCCAGTAATTCTTTCACACAAAGCTTGCATTGTATTCGGAGTCTATCACCATTTATTGTTGTGTCGTATTGCCAGGTTGGATCTGATGATCGTACCATATTTATTTATTTCACCTGCATGAATGAGCAAACGATTGGATTAAATTAAAATATTTAGATTACACTTGAAAATAAAATTTATTTGATATTATTCTAATTTTAAAAAATTTTATATGACATTTGAAAATTTGTTTCATATTATTATTATTTTTAAAATATTAGATTATATTTTACCAAATTTTTTTGGTATTATTCTAATATTTGAAAATTTATTTGATATTATTCTAATTTTTAAAATATTAGATTATAGTTTACCAAATTTATTTGATATTATTCTAATATTTAAAAAATTATTTGATGTTATTCTTATTTTTAAAATATTAGATTATATTTCACCAAATTTATTTGATATTATTCTAATTTTTGAAATTTTATTTGATATTATTCTTATTTTTAAAATATTAGATTATATTTTACCATATTTATTTCATATTATTCTGCACAAAGCGACAATTACGATATCGTCTCTCGACTTCTTTAAGGTTTGGAAAAAACGAAAGCTCAAGGGATTAATTTAGTCCAAAATTTTGGTTTCGGTCCCCACCGAAACTGAAACAAAATTCGAAATTTTGATCCTTGCCTATCTGTGAATGTTTCTATGCTTTTGAGCTTGCTCTGCTTCCTTCTATGCAATTAAGGGAGGGATTTCTTATTCTTGAAGGCTTGGAAAACGATGAATTTCTCCTCAAGTATTAACAAAGTTGATGGATCTTCTGGAGGTTCAAATGTGCTAGGCAACAATCACACGAGGTGAAAAAAAAAGAAAAAAGAGAGTAGTGCTAGGCCATGCCTTGTGCTCAGGACGGGAAACTGGGTATGCGGACGGTGTCGCAACGTCAATTTCCGATGCCGTTCTATATGTCATCGCTTCGGCTGCGACACCATCCGAGCGTAAGGTAAGACTGTTACTTCTGCGGTTGATCGTGTTCCACTGTCGAGGGGGGAGAGGCATACCTTCCTCAATGAGTCTTAGCCGGATGAGTAGAGGTGGCTCATGCTGTCACCGTGGAGAAACAGAGTGGTGGACCTTGCCCTGCATTTACTCTCCTCTCACCGTGGCGGAAGCTCGTCTGCTAAGGGCTAAGTTTTGGATGACCAAACCGTCAGTGCCTCTAGATTGACCACCGTGCATCGCCGAGCTCAAGCCAATCTCGCTTATTTCGGTGGTCGCTTTGCGGCAAACATAGATACACTTTCCTTGCTAGCTGTGCATAGATGGGTTAATTACACTTGGGAGTTCTCTGATCGACCTAAGGTATCGTCTCTTTCTTCCTCTTCATTCCTCCTCGTTCGGCCCGAGGACCTCGCCGCAGTTGTCTCAATATGCGATATACATTTGATGGCAGTCCCAGTTAGTAAAAGTGGGTACCTACCGAGGAGAGGTTCTATCAGTGAAGGAGAATGAGGGGTATGGGTTCGGATTTTGGCCTTCCGCCCGTCCCCTATGGTCTTCCTTGGGATCTAAACCTGTCAGGTCGCTTTATCCGTCGAGGTCCGCGGACCTCTCGATACGCCTCATGTTCGCATCCTCGGGCTGCGCGGAGTCACGACGCGATCCCTCGCCTCATTGATGCCGACATACCAGAGCTATCACCGCTGTAGAACTCGGATCACGGAGAGGACGCCTTCGAGCATCATTCGCCGGTTGCTCCGTGGGGGAGGCCTCTGCTGACTCAGATTCGCCAAGATCGGTAGTTCAGCGCTTCGGACCCAATCGGACATAGATGGACTCGGGCGAATAGGGTACGGGCGCCACGTAATGGGGCTCACCGATCTGCCTCTATCGGCTCTTCTGCTTTTTCGCCCACGCCAGAGAGGCTGCTTTACTTTCTGGTCGCCATTCTCCACCCATGACGCAAGCTTGAGCTTCGCCCATGCTTCTCCGGAGATCACTGAACCGGCGGGTGAATCGACGGCCAAGATTACCTTGCTCGTTGTGCCCGACAGCGTGGATCTGCTTGTTTAGAGGGTAGGTGAGCACAGGGGATTGTCGGAAGGGACGAAAGAGGGAAGGGATTGTACCTAGGATCTGATGCTTCTCGAGGTGGTCTGCCTTTTTCGGAGATCTGCTGTGTCTGAAAATAGGAAGCAGCTGAGGGTTTATATCAGAAGAAGACGACGCTGGATGGGGCCTCGGGGAGCGAGCACGCTTCTATCGTCGACACGTGGACAGGTCCTGGAAGGTTCCAGACGGTCCTCGGGGTCCTCTTTGACTTTTGCTTGCGGAACAGGTTGGAGGAGGGGGGCTTTATCTACGTAGGGGGGGACGCCACGTGGCAGGTCGAGTTGGCAATCTTCGCAGGTTTTTAGGGGGGCTGCAAGACCCGACTCTGGAGCCCTCGTCTGTTGGGCCTTTATGGATAGCAGGGACCTGGTGACTGCCGGTGGATCTGGAGGACCTTTTGCGCCGGGGTATTCGAGCGACCCAACACAATGGTCCGACGGGACTGGGGTGTTAGGCGGTTCTCCCCAGAGTTGGATCGATGCGGAGGCCCAGAGCGTTGCCCATGGTATGGATGGGGTGACCCGCCTCTCCATTTCTGATTTTAGGATGGGGACGAAGGGGAGGAGCTACCTGAGGAAGACAAGGGCCCTCTCCTGGAACAACCTCATTACTGTGGGTGCCACACGCGTTTCGAGGTGCCGAATTTACGATTCTGCTCATGATTTATGTAATGGAGATCCATGGAATGTGCTGGCCCGACACAACAGAGGTTGGGAAGAGCAATTTAACCTATTTATGCCAGAGGAGATGCAGTAAGCTTGCATCCCTCCATGTGCCTTTGGAGGTCGAATTGATGGTGGAAATAGACCGTTGCTGAAGTGGGCGCAACTGGGATGTCATTTAAGGCTCTCGTGACTAATCATGGAGGTATTCGCCTTTATTACGCCAGCAGTACCAACCACTTAGAAAACGACGAGACGGGTCATGGAACTCCATGGGCGCACGCGATGGGACATGTCCTGATGGGAGGAGGGGGGAGATAATGGTCTCCTTGGCTCTGTGGGCGGAACTTGTTGTGAATGAAGGTCTTCTCTGGAATGTAAGAGGATTATGTGATCGGCAGAAGCGGGCGGAGGCTAAGCAGGTGATTGCGGGGTTTAATCCTGTTATTGTCACACTACAAGAAACTAAGTGGGTACCCGTGATGCTAAGGGTTGCTTTAGATTTGGGGAACAAATGGACTAGGTTGGTGTCGACTGCTGGTGGTTCCGTGAGGAATTTCGGGGCTTGGTCGACTTTGCCTGCTTGGACAAGGTTGACGAGGAATTGGGTTGGTACTCTACTGTGGTGCTACGGACAAAGAGAAGGGGAAATTATGGAGTTTTGTCGGTATTTATGGCCCAACTGATCTAGAGAGGGAGGAGTTCTGTTATAACTACATGCTCCCGCCGTTGATTTCCCCGCCTTCCAGGGACTACAATGCTATACGATGGGATGCTAAAAAGCAGGGTGGTCCCGCTAATAAGGGGGTTATGAGGGATTTTAACACCTTCATTGGGGACTGGGGCTTGTCCGATATTCCTCCGTCATTAGCTCATGTGGTCGAGTCTGCAGCTTTTGCATTCCCTTAGTGCTGACAGATTCTCGTGTTTCTACTTGATTACTGGATATATTTCATGGGGCTCACCGAAGCTTTCAGACAAAGCTATTTTGACCACCATTGGGCTTACTTCATAATCCCGAGGTAAAGACCCGCCCTTCCTTTCGCTCGAAAACATGTGGTTAATGGATGAGAGGTTCCGGCAGAAGATTTGGGGATGGTGGTTTATATATGCCCAACGGGATACTCGTGTTCATCTCTAAGCTTCTATGCGTTAAAGGATAAAGATCAAGGCTCGGAACAGAGATTTCAGTATGGGAAGGTGCAAGTTAGGAAAGAAAACATACTTTCTAAGCTGAGAGTGCTGGATAATTTGGAGGAAACTAGAAACTTGTCGGGGGAGGAGAGGGAGAGCAGATTGCAGTCTAAGGTGGAGTTCAAAGAGGTTTGTAGGGCCGAGGAAGTGCTTTGGATGCAGAAGGCGAAGGCCCGATGGTTCAAAGAGGGGGATGCCAACACGAAGTACTTTCATGCGGTTGCTAATGCTCGTAATAAGCAAAAGTATCTGGGGAGCATCACGGTGGATGGGATGACGTACTCGGGACACGATCAGGTGCGAGACAGTATAGTTGGCTTCTACGAGCTATTGTACTCTGATGACGGCCCCCCGAGGCCAGGCTTGGATGAGCTTGTTTTTCCCGCTCTCTCGGTCGAGATCAGCACGGGATTGGAGAGTGTTTTTACGGAGGATGAAGTTTGGACAGCGATCAGATTCGGGGGCAGAAACAAAGCACCAGGGCCGGACGAGTTTACTATGGAATTTTACCACACTTTCTGGGAGGTTATTAAGACGGATCTGATGGACATTTTTCGCGAGTTCCACTCGACTGGCTTTGTGGGGAGAGCTTTAAACTCTAACTTTATTACCCTTATCCCAAAGAAGCAGGGGTTGAGGATATTTCCGACTTTCGACCTATCAGCCTGACTAATTGCCTGTATAAAATTATTTCTAGGGTGCTGGCCAACAGGATGAAATGGGTGATGGGCCTTATCATTTCGGAGCATCAGGGGGCCTTCATTCGTGGTAGGCAGCTGACGAATTTAGTGGCAGTCGCTAACGAGACTATTCACTCGGCGTTTTTTTACCGAAGGCCAGCTGTGGTTTGGAAGGTGGATATGGAGAAAGCTTATGATCGGGTGAGCTGGGAGAATTTGGATTACATGTTGCAGAGGGTGGGTTTCGGGGCTACTTGGAGGAAGTGGATGCGTGGTTGCTATTCATCTCCGTGGTTTTCATTTTTGGTCAACGGTACGTCTGTTGGGTATTTCAAGAGCTCTAGGGGTCTCAGGTAGGGGGACCCTCTCTCCCCTTCTCTATTCAACCTGGTTGGGGAGGCTTTATCTGGGTTGATTAGTCTTGCAAAGGACTTGGGCAGGCTTGCTGGAATTCTGGTTGGAGAGTAGGGCAAAGCCATCATGCACTTGCAGTATGCGGATGATACTATTTTATTTGGGTTGGCTGATTTGACTGAGCTTCGCACAATGGGCTGATGTGGTATCGGTGTTCGAGGCAGTGTCGGGACAGCAGATCAATCTCTCTAAATCTACTGTCTCTGGCGTTGGGGTGGATGAGGAGTCCCTGGCGCTTCTCGCGGAGTCGGTGGGATGTGGTATTGAGAGGCTGCCCATTAGATACCTTGGACTGCCGCTTGGGATTAGGAAACCTTCGAGCCGCGACTGGCAGCCGGTTGTGCAGAGGTTTGAGCAGCGGCTGTCCTCTTGGAAAGGAAGACTTCTGAGTACTGGGGGGAGACTGATATTGGTTAAAGCGGTGTTATCTTCGACACCGATATTCTTCATGTCTATGTTTAGATGCCCCACCAAGATTCTCGGTCGTCTGGAGAGTATCCAAAGGTCTTTTCTCTGGGAGGGGGCAGGCTTAAATAGGAGATATCACCTAGTGAACTGGGACACTTGTCAGTTGTCGTTTGCTTGCGGCGGATTGGGAATCCGGAACCTTAAAAGAACAAATCTGGCGCTTCTAGGTAAATGGATTTGGAGAGCAGGGAGGGAGGTGGAAAGGGGAAGTCTGTGGTGGCTGGTCCTTAGCGAGAAGTATGGGCTTTCCTGGGGTGGTTGGGGGATTGAGCTTTCTATCCACAGGAGCACCTCGTGATGGTGGAGAGAGATTTCGCGTGTCTGGGAGTTTATGGCGAAAGGAGTTCAATATAGCTGGGGCTGTGGCTCGCGGATTCGATTTTAGAACGATAATTGGCTGGAGGTGGGGCTGCTTAAAGATATATATCCGGATATTTATGCCTTATTGATGAACCCTGACGGCAGGCTTGACGAGTTCGTGTCGACCATTGGTGGGAGGTGTGTTTGGGGTGTTGTCATCAGAAGGCATCTTAGGGACTGCGAGGTGGGGCTCTATCTCGATCTTTTGAGTACGCTGTATGGGGCAAAGCAAAACAGATCACGGGCTAACCAGAGGATTTGGGTCATAAATCGTGAGGGCAAGTTCAACGCCAAATCACTATATCGATGGCTGTCGCGGCGTCCGCTTATCAGGTTTGAGGGTAGCTGGTTGTGGAAAGAGCCTATCCCGCTTAAAATCTGCTTCTTTGTTTGGGCGTTGTGCAAGAACAGAATTCTTACTAGGGACTAGCTGTCTCGGCGAGGAATGAATGTCCCGAGTTCGTGTGTTATGTGCTCTGAAGGGGAGGAATTTGCGTCTCACCTTTTCATACATTGTCGTATGGCCCATGAGGTGTGGGGAGCCGTCCTTAAAGATTTTGGTATGTCTTGGTCTATGCCGCAGTTGCCGTATTCACTGTTGCTCAGTTGGGATGATGTGAAGCTGATGGGGGAAGGTAGGCTCGCTTGGAGGGCGGCAATGTTTGCCGTTTTTTGGTGTCTATGGCATGAGAGAAACCTCAGAATTATTGAAGAGAAATCTAAACCAGTTGGCATGGTCATAAGGTCGGTTGTGGACCTGGTTAGGTTATGGGCTGGGCGGGGGACGATTGGGGACAGCTGTTGCAATTTCTTGTGGGACCCGGGTTAAGGGGTCTTCGTTCCCATTTTGGCGGTTACTGTTTCTCCTTTTTTCCCTCGCATAGCTTCTTTTTCCCTTTTCCTTTTCTTTGATTATGTATTTCGATTGTATTGGGTTTCAGCACCTTGCTGGGTATTAATACGATTCTCATTACTGATAAAAAAAAAAAAAATTTCATATTATTCTAAAAATATTGAAAATTTTAAAAATTTTATATTACATTTGAAAATAGTATTTAGTTGATATTATTCTAATTTTGAAAATATTATTCTAATTTTTAAAATTACATTAGAAAATCATATTATTCTAATTTTTAAAATATTTGAAAATCTTATTTGTTTGAAAATCATATTTATTTGAAATACATGTGTCACATGCATCATGGGATATCAGTGTGACAGTGTAATTAATGTGTCATATATTCACATACCCCATGACGCATGCGACACATGTGACATGTGTAATTGATGTGTCATGTGGTATGTGTTATATGTGTGATACATGTGAGTATGTGATGCAAGAAGATCCGAGTCAGACGATGCTGAGTTGTCAGATAGCACGTTACTGGCATTGAGATACCTTGAGTTGGCAGATCAGCGCAAAATTGGCAAGAAATCGTGATCTTTTCCTAATTGGGGCAATTTTGGGCGCGTGCCGGTATTTTGGCCATAAATTTGGCTATAGGTGTCGGAATCACGTAAATGACCCCAATTCGGAAAGCTCTTTGTGACGCGCACATCTTGGTTACCTTCGATAGAGTTTTTCTCGAGCCCAAAATCCACTGATTTCCCTTTCAAATCCACCCTTTTAGTTATTTCTTTCCTTTTTTGGTAATATTTCCTTTAGTATTTAGGAGGTGATTCTGAACTAGATTTGGGCCAGAATTTTTATAGAATACTTCTTTTATTACGTATTGTTATTTTGACATGTATATTGGAATTTGCTATTTTTGGCAAAATTCCAATAATGAAGATTTTTAGTGATAGTCCGGCTTGTGGGTTGATTTTAGTCAGTTTTGGATTATATAAGTTTGAATTAAAATTCAGAGGCGTTTTTTCTGTATTTTTTTGGGCGATTCTCTTGTGTTTCCTTGTAAATTATTGGCTGAAACTAGCCTACAGAATAATCCCTATTCTGTCCGGCTTCAGTTGGTATCAGAGCTTCAACAATTTCCTGGGTTGAGATTTCATCAGTTTCAATGGCTTGTGGTTGTGGTCGTGGACATCGAGGGCAGGTTCCGAATGAGGAAGTCCCACACCGTGATAGTAACGTTTAGGACGTGATGATTGAGGATTTACAGAGGCAAGTTGTAGAGTTAACCCGACGTTTATCGGAGCAGATTTCGGTGATCGTGAGATGGAAGATCACGATTCCGATACCAGTTTCGAAAACCCGTATCACAATTGTGCTCGATTCCATGGTCGGGATGATCATTATGGAAACCTCGGTTTCAAAGTAGATTTGCTCGTGTTCTTTGGTACGTTACAGGCCGAAGGATTCGTCGATTGGTTGAATGAAGTGGAGCGTATTTTTGAGTATAAGGAAGTCCTAGATGGTGTCAAAGTGAAACTGGTCGCCATCAAACTCAAAGGCAAAGCATCTGCGCGGTGGGAACAGTTGAGGCGATTACGAGACAGATGGGGTAAGGCCAAGATCACTGATTGGGAGAAGATGACGAAGAAGATGAAGGGCCACTTCCTTATGGGTACACTCAAACCTTGTTTCAGCGACTTCATTCGTTGAGGCAAGGCACGAGATCGGTTGAAGATTACACAGAGGAGTTCTATCAATTGCTAGCCCGAAATGATTTATCTGAGACGGAAGAGCAGATGATGGCATGGTATTTGGGGGGATTACGACAACCCTTGCAGGATGTCCTCAGTCTTCACTCGTTATGGACCGTCTCTGAAGCATACCAGCGTGCACTTGTTATGGAAAAACAACAGAATAGGAGGCCAATGATCAGAAGCGATCAAAGCAGTTGGCCAGTTCGCTCCTGCCCAACAACCACCATAGGGTAATTCTAACTCTAATATTAGATGTTTCAGATGTGGTGAACAGGGACATAAAGCGACTGGGTGCAAAAAGCCTGCTAGTCAGAAGGGCAAAAATCTCCTGATTGAGGAAGACGTGGTAGACGAAACTGAGCAGATTGGAGAGCCTGCGTTTGACAAGGACGAAGATGGAGGTGTGTTGTATGGCGATGGCCATGAGACTCTAATCGTTCGCAAGAGTCTACTGACTCCCAAGGGCGATTCAGCGGACGATTGGTTGAGAACCAATATTTTTCATACGACCTTCACAATGGCAGATAAAGTCTGCAAGATGATCATTGACAGTGGCAATTGTGAGAACGCGGTGTCAAAAGAGGCTGTCCAGAAATTGCAGTTGAAGACAGACCGTCATCCCAAGCCGTACAAATTGTCGTGGCTGAATAAAGGCACTGAGGTAACGGTAGATAGGCGATGCCTAGTGTCTTTTTCGATTGGCGGAAAATATTTTGATAATACTTGGTGTGATGTTGTGTCCATGGATGTTTGTCATGTATTGTTAGGTAGACCTTGGCAGTATGACCGTAGTGTTATTCATGATGGGCGAAAAAATGCATATTCCCTTTACATCAAAGGGAAGAGGATTGTGTTGGCACCTCGTCGGAAAGGAATCACCTCGTTGGTAGCCAATAATACTAACCTGCTTTCTGTGTCCAGGTTTTTGGTTGAGGTTGGGCGTGAAGGCGTGGTCTATGCTTTGCTACCTTGTGGGAATAGTGCAACAGACACGAATCCAGATTTACCAACAGAGGTGCAGCAGCTGCTAGCAGAGTTTTCTGACTTGATGCCAGAAGATCTTCCACCTGGGCTACCGCCTATGAGGGATATTCAGCATCAGATTGACCTTGTGTCGGAGTCGAGTTTGCCTAATTGACCGACGCATCGCCTTAGCCCCAAAGAAGTTGAAGAGTTGCAGCGACAGGTGGTAGAGTTGTTGGAGAGGGGCTACATCCGTGAGAGTATGAGCCCATGCGCAGTTCCTGCTCTGCTGGTGCCAAAGAAAGATGGCTCTTGGCATATGTGTGTTGATAGCAGAGCAATCAACAGGATGACAGTGAAATACCGGTTCCCAATTCCCCGTCTAGATGATATGTTAGACCAGCTGTTCGGTTCTAAGGTCTTCTCAAAAATTGACCTTGAAAGCGGATACCACCAAATCAGAATAAGACCTGGAGATGAGTGGAAGACAGCATTTAAGACACAACATGGGTTGTATGAGTGGATGGTCATGCCTTTTGGACTGTCCAATGCGCCCAGCACATTTATGAGATTTATGCATCCGGTTTTACGACCTTTTATGGGAAAATTCGTTGTCGTTTATTTTGACGACATCCTCATTTATAGCCCGACATGGGCATAGCATTTTGATCATCTCTGTGCTGTCTTTGATATGTTGAGGATGGAGCACCTGTTCGTTAATCAGAAGAAGTGTTCTTTCTTCATTACTTCTGTAACTTTCCTTGGTTTTGTTGTGTTTACTGATGGTGTTCATGCAGATCAGTTGAAGATAGATGCGATCTTGGAGTGGCCCACACCAAAAACCTTGCATGATATCAGAAGTTTCCATGGATTGGCGTCCTTTTACTGTCGGTTCATCCGAAACTTCAGCACTCTGATTGCACCTATCACAGAGTGCCTCAAGGGATGTGATTTCCAGTGGTCCGAGGAGGCGGAGGCCAGCTTTCAATTGGTCAAGCGAAAGATGACAGAGGCACCAGTTTTGGCACTTCTAGATTTTGAAAAGGTGTTTTAGGTTAATTGTGATGCATCTGGGGTTGGCATTGGTGGTGTACTGAGTTGGGAGGGGCGCCCAATAACTTTTTTCAGTAAGAAGCTATCGGGATCCATGAGGAATTATTCCACCTATGATCTGGAGTTTTATGCCATAGTTCAAACCCTCGCACATTGGCGTCACTACTTGGTACATTGGGAGTTTATTCTTATCACTGATCATGAGGCCTTGAAGTACATCAATGGTCAACACAAGCTGAGTAGGCGACATTGGGAGTTTATTCTTATCACTGATCATGAGGCCTTGAAGTACATCAATGGTCAACACAAGCTGAGTAGGCGACATGCTAAGTGGGTGGCATACTTGCAGGAGTTCACGTTTGCGCTGAGGCACCAAGCAAGGAGTCTAAACCGTGTCCCGGATGCACTGAGCCGTCGTTCATCACTCCTCACCACCATGAGCACTAGCGTTGCAAGATTTGAGGTTTTCTCTTAGATGTATGCGGTAGATCCTTCCTTTGGAAGGATATTTCAGGAGGTAACTGATGGTCAACGACATGATTTTATTTTGCATAATGGATATCTGTTTCGTGGATTACAGTTATGCATTCCAGATTGTTCACTAAGGCAGCGGATTATTAGTGAACTTCACAACGAGGGTCACTTTGGGCGAGATAAGACGCTGGCTTTGATCTCTTCCAACTATTATTGGCCCAAATTGCCCAGTGACGTGGCTCATTATGTGGCGCGTTGTTATGTTTGTCAGTGTTCCAAAGGAGTCCTCACTAATGCTGGCCTATATACACCTCTACTAGTACCTGAAGGCCCTAGGTTTGATGTCAGTATGGACTTTGTGTTGGGTTTACCTCGTGCCCAACAAGCCGTGGATTCTATTTTGGTTGTAGTTGACAGGTTTTCCAAGATGGCCCATTTTGACGCCTGTAGGAAGACAATGGATGCCGCCCGGATCGCCCACCTTTATTTCAAGGAGATTGTGCGTTTACATGGTGTTCCCCGATCCATTACTTCAGATCGTGACACCAAGTTCATGAGTGATTTCTGGAAGAGTTTATGGGAGAAACTGGGGACGACGTTGAATTTTAGTAGTGCCTACCACCCCCAAACAGATGGTCAGACCGAGGTGGTGAACCGGAGTTTGGGGAACCTTTTAAGGAGTTTGGCATGAACTAAGCCGAAGCAGTGGGATTTGGCGTTACCTTAAGCAAAATTTGCCTATAACAGATCGAAGAACATAAACACAGGAATGAGTCTATTTGAGACTGTCTATGGTCAAAATCCATCCAGGGTGCTTGACTTAGCCCCTATTCCATGTGTGGGTCGTTTGAGTCCCAGGGCAGATGAGATGGCGGAACATCTTCGGGGTATCCATGAGCAGATGAAGCTAGCCATTCACCAGAGTAATATCAAGTATAAGGTTCAGGCTGACAGTCACTGTCGTCAGGTACTTTTTGAAGTTGGTGATTTCGTTTGGGCCGTATTAACTCGCGATCGTTTTCCTGGTGGAGAGTATAATAAGCTTAAGGAGCGGAAGATTGGACCCTGTGAGATCCTATAGAAGATTAGTGATAATGCCTACAGACTGCGCCTCCCCAGTCACTTGGGGACTTTTGATGTCTTCAATGTGAAGCACTCGACTCCTTGTTTTGTGGATCCCGAGGAAGCTATTGTGAACTCGAGGGCGAGTTCTTTCCAACCCGGGGCGACTGATGCAGGAGGATCCGAGTCAGACGATACTGAGCTATCAGATAGCACGTTACTGGCGCTGAGATACCTTGAGTTGGCAGATCAACGCAAAATTGGTAGGAAATCGTGATCTTTTCCTAATTGGGCAGTTTTGGGCGCGTGCCGGTATTTTGGCCATAACTTTGGCTATGGGTGTCGGAATCGCGCAAATGACCTCAATTCGGAAAGCTCTTTGCGACGCTCACATCTTGTCTACCTTTGATAGAGTTTTTCTCGAGCCCAAAATTCACTGATTTCCCTTCCAAATCCACCCTTTTAGTTATTTCTTTCCTGTTTTGGTAATATTTCCTTTAGTATTTAGGAGGTGATTTTGAACCAGATTTGGGCAAGAATTTTTATAGAATACTTCTTTTATTACGTATTGTTATTTTGGCATGTTTATTGGAATTTGCTATTTTTGGCAAAATTCCAATAATGAAGTTTTTTAGCTATATAGCCCGGCTTGTGGGTTGATTTTAGTCAGTTTTGGATTATATAGTTTTGAATTAAAATTCAGAGGCGTTTTCTCTGTATTTTTTTGGTTGATTCTCTTGTGTTTCCCTGTAAATTATCGGCTGAAACTAGCTTGCAGAATAATCCCTATTCTGTCCGGCTTCAGTATATGACACATCAATTACATGTGTCGCGACACCTGTCACATACCACATGCCACATGTGACACATCAATTACATGTATCATAGGGCATGTGCCACACATAAATCCCATAATTATTATCAAATTAGTGTGTCACATGCATCATGGGGTATGTGTGACATGTGTAATTGATGTGTCACATGTGTCACATACCCCATGCCACATGCGACACATGTGACATGTGTAATCGATGTCTCATGGGGTATGTGTCATGACACATATGACACATCAATTACATGTGTTGCGACACATGTGACACATGTGTAATTGATGTGTCACATGCATCATGGGGTATGTGTGACATGTGTAATTGATGTGTCACATGTGCCACATACCCCATGCCACATGCGACACATGTGTAATTGATGTCTCATGGGGTATGTGTCACATGTATGAAGATTCTGATACATAAATTACATGTGTTGCGACACATGTGACACATGTGTAATTGATGTGTCACATGTGTGACACATCAATTACATAATTAAATATAGAAAAGGCTTAAAAAATGCATTAATAATTAAATAATTAAATATTTTTAACTACTTTATTTTAATTATTTTCTTAATATTTCTTATTTTAATTTTATAAATAATTTAAGGTTAGATCTTCAAATTTTAGAGGTAGATATTTAAGGGTAGATCTACCATATTTAATGGTAGATCTTGAAATTTTCACCCTTGTAATGTAAGAAAATGACTTAAAATGGTAAAACACGTACCTTCTCCACATTCTTCGGCGATTTGGTGGCGATCCCGAGCTTTCCAGTGGCTAAGAAGTAAAGAGGAAGAAGAAGAAGGGCTTGAGAAGGAGAAGGGCCGAGAAAAAAAATGGGTGGAAGAAAGGGGTTTTCGGCTAAAAAAAGCCCCAAAACCGTCCCTTTAAGTGGTTGTGCCCCATGACTCTTAAAACTCGAAATTATCAAACGATAATTTGAAATTGTCGTCCGATACAGACGATACGGTCAAATTATCGTCCGTATCGGACGATAATTTGATTTTTTTTTTTTGCTTAAATTTCTTCAAATTATCGGATGATAATTTGAAATTATCGTCCGATAATTTGAAGTAATCATCCGATACAGGCGATAAATTGCCCGTATCGGACGATAATTTGTGTATTTTTAAGAGGGTACGATACCAAGGCATTGTATCGTACCACCGAGGTCCAAAACCGATATGTGTCGGTATCGGATGATATTTTTACCCATGAATGGTCTATGTTAAAGTGCATGGATCTGATGGGCACCCTTTTAGTGTAACATACGTTGACAAAACATTCTGCTTCTTTAACCACTTGGATTGGTAAAAAATGCATGCCACATGACATAAAAAGGAAGTGTTACTTCTATCGATGTATGTGACACGCCATTAACCCATTTGGTAAATATGGTCTACTACCACTATGCATGGAATGGAGCGAAATTTCAAAGGTGTCAAGAATGTTATCATCCAAAAGGAATTAAGCACTTCTTTAGTTAGCTTTGTGAGAGAATTTTACCACAATTTTTAACGAGATTTTTGCCATGGAGAGGTTTTTATATGTTAATTGAGGTAAATTGGTAGTTTTGATAATGAAAATGAGTCAATTACAATGTCCAGTCACTTTTTGTTGTATTCAAACTAACAAATGTGTGGCTAGGGCTGTCAATGGATGGGGTCAAAAATTTGGTTGCCCAATAAGAAAATTGCAAACCCGACCCGATGGTGCACTCGACCCTGTTGGTGTGTCTATCGGATTTATCATTAAGTTGGGGGGTGGGGGAGGGAGGAGTGTGTGTGTGTCATTTGTTTATATGTAAGTGGGTGTGTTAGTGATAATGGGCGTATCATCAATAGTTTGTAAGTGCTATAAATACTAATAATAGAAGAGGATTTGGGTTGCGACAACTCAATCCTAATTCTCCATTCTGCTTCTCCACCATCAAATCTTAACCCTAGCTACATTTTAACTTGGTATCAGAGCAAGACGATCAAGGGTTCTTCATCGTTGTAGCTGTTGGTGCTGACGTCGCCTCACAACAGTGTGACGATAGCGCTGATGTTAGCAATCAAACTTGGACATGCTCAAAAGGGGTCGGAACTTCCAGATACCTGGTCGGTTTTTTGTCCTGAAGACTGTTGTCTTCTGTCATCGACCCATCTGGTCAGTGGAAGTAGGATTTCCAAGGACAGGGACGTCGAGTACGTGAACATTGGTTTTGGACCACATCACTTCTACCGGCGTTGGAAGAAACGTAGAGGAAGTTCGAGTACCACGGCTCCAAGGGAGAAAAGGAGACACAAAACCGTCATTGTGAACAGTGAACAGTTAACAGTGTCATGGATGTCCGTGATGAATAGTGCCAGACGTCCGTGAACGGTGACGGACGTTCGTGATTTTGAACCCCCACTGTCCATAGGTCACAGACGTCTGTGGGCGTCATGACGGGGCTTTCTAATTTTGCGAAATTTTTCCTTTTCAGTTTTTTATTATTATTAGGACTCTTTATTTCGAATTAATTATTGGTGGCCTATATATGGAGGCTTGTAAAGACAATTTAATTAGTTATTGATTATTGAATGAACTTTTGCTTTGTGGAGAGAGATTCTTCTTCTCCGTGATGGGTTTGCTGTGAGGCCAAGGGAGTGATTCCCATATACATTCTTTGATCTTTTATTATCTACTTTGATCTTTTCATATATTAGCTATCGATCTCTGTTTGCCTCTCTATACCCGAATCTATTAGTTTCTTTTCGATCTCAAAATCCTAAACCTCTTTCTGAACCCTAAATCAAATAGAGCCAAAGCCCATTTCTAAACCATAAACCTATACCAAACCATAAGCCTATTACAAAACCATAAATCCATTCCAAAACCCTAGTTTCATCTGAGCCATCAAACCTACCCAATTCTACAACCCTAGTTCGAACCCGTGAATCTACATCGGATCGAAGACGAACGCCCAAGCCTGGAAAAGCTAGAGTTCTATCTCTAGGCCGATCCCGCCTTAAATCTAATGAGACTTGCGCATCGGACTGGACTTTACTCGGATGTAGTGTGATTTGCCTATCGAATTTCTAAAACCCTAAGTTATCGAATTAATTTTGAGTTTAAGCTTGATTTAATAATATTTAATTTCGACAAATCCGCATTAAATCATCATTCACGTATTTTAGGGTTACCGTCCCGCATCAGTAGGCCATCTTCTCTGGTGAGATCTCCAGCTTAGATGCATTGCAGATCTATCTACAGGGCCTGATACAGTTGTATCCCTGTGAATCTTCATGTGAAGCATCGAAACCTCCTGTAATTGTTTTTTGTTGGGTCAAATGACTCAAATCACTGTTTTTGTTCAAACTTTGGTTGTTTTTTGTGAACGTTGAGGGACCATTTCCCACTGGAAACCTCTGAATTCCACCAGAATCCTGCCGGAATGGTCTGTGATGGTTCCTATTGATTTTGCTGCTCCAATATCATCTTGAAACCTTTTTTTTATGGTGTTTGAACATTGGTTGGAGCTTCGAGGCCTCTTTTAATATTTTTGGGGCTGTTTTTTTACGAACTCAGTGATTGGAATCTGGTTTCTATATGAATGGTGTCTTTTTTCTTCTCTTTTTATGGCTGCAAATGATGAGTTGTGACGGGGAACACCGAGTTTGAAAAAACAGCAGAGAGAGGGGAGAAAAGGACACAAGAAACATTCTGTGTTCAGACAGCCCATGTGTAGTGACAGCCCCACGGTATTTGTGACATCCATGAGGCAATCAACGGCGATTTCAGCCGGCAGAATTTTAATTTGACGGGAAAACTTTCTTTTTTCATTTTATTTCTATTAGGACTCTTTTCTATTTCGAATTAATTATTGATGGCCTATATATAGAGGCTTGTAAACACCTTTTAATTAGTTGATTGATTATTTGAATGCTTTTATGCTTGAGTATTCGTTGCCTGAGATGGGTTTGGTGTGAGGCCAAGGGAGTGATTCCCAAAAGCTATTGTTATTTTCTCTATCATATTTGCTATCTCTCGATCTGTGCTTGCTTCTCTAAAACCTTAGCCTAATTGTTTCCTTGCTTTCCCAAAATCTAAACCCTTTCGAAACCCTAAATCAAACATAGCCAACACCCTTTTCCAAACCATAAACTGATCCGAAAACCATAAACTTGTTACAAAACCAAAACCTATTACAAACTCATAATCTAATTCTGCAACCCTGGTTCAAGCCGTGAATCTACATCGGATCGAAAACGTGCCCCTAAACCCGGAAAAGCTAGAGTCTTATCTCTAGGCCCGATCCCGCCTCAAATCTAACAGGACTTGCGCTTCGGATTGGACACCCTATTCGGATCTCGCGTGATTTACTTACCGAAATCCTACGAATCCGGAGGTATCGTGATAGTTTTGAGATTACTCTTGAATTAATTTTATTTAATTTCGGCAAATCGCATTAAAAATCATATTCACGCATTTTAGGGTTCCCGTCCCTTGTCAAGTTGTTTGTTGGAAAAGCATCGGGGTGCAATGTCTGTGATGGTAAATTGAATAGATCAGTTGTTGGCTGGTAAAAAGGGTATAGACCCTTGTTTGTGTTGGCAAAAAAGGTGGTAGTGTTGGGAAGTTGTGGTGCTGGTTTGTTAAGTGTTTGGTTATCGCCTTCTCGGCTGTGTCGCATACAAAGTGTTCGCTGAATTATCTCTATGGACATGTATTGCTGATAGTGTTGGGATTGCTGTGTAGACAGCTCTACCATTGAGGTATCTCAATTATGGAAGGAAACCAAGTGGTGATTGGTGGTAGATGTAATATTAGTGTTGATGAGAAGGATGTTGTTGGGCCCACACGTGCCTATGTCTCTTCTTGTACCTCATGGATCATAGACTCCGGTGTTACTGATCATATGACAGGTGTATCACCTCC
Organism: Chloranthus sessilifolius; assembly: GCA_021018995.1. NCBI lineage: Eukaryota > Viridiplantae > Streptophyta > Magnoliopsida > Chloranthales > Chloranthaceae > Chloranthus > Chloranthus sessilifolius. Next base: position 195,567,362 of record CM037584.1, read on the forward strand.
ATTCCATACTCTCATAGTTTATTTGATATTATCATTGTCACTAGGGATGACAGTAAGGAGATAGTGTAACTCAGTACTACCTAAGTCAGGTGTGTGATACGAAGGACTTAGTTCCTTTGCACTTTCTGGGTATTGAAATTGTAAGATCTCAGAGGAGTATTGTCTTGTCTTAGAGGAAGTAGATGCTTGATGTGTTAAGCCTGTGGTTGGGTTAGCTCTTATAAGAGCAGACAGAGAGCAGTTTTACACTCCCTGCCAGAGCAAATGGGGCGAGGAGCTATGTTACCAAACATGAAAGCAGTTCTCTGCCGGAGCCAAAGAGCAAAAGAGCTGCCTTTGCCCTGAAAGAGCTAACCCAAACACAGCCTACAACAAACTGAAATTCTGGGATGTAAGCTGATTGACACACATATGGCCCACAACCATAGGATAGTACTAAGGAAGGAGAGCCACTAAAAAATGTGAGACAATACTAAAGGTTGGTTGGTAAGCTCATATACTTGGTCATGACTGACCTGATATTGCATCTGTTGTTAGTGTTGTGAGTTGGCACATGCACGTTCCATGGATTCCTCATTTAAATGTTGTTTACTAGATCTTCGGGTACTTGAATTATAGCCCTGGTAGAGGTCTCTTGTGTGAAGACCATGGCCATTTAGGCATTCACCGATGCAGATTATGCTGGGGTCTATGAGTGACATACACTCTACTACAGGATATCTCTCATTTTTTGGCGGAAATCTGATTACTTGGAAAAGCAAGAAGCAGATTGAGGTCTCAAACTCCAGTGCCGAGGCTGAATATAGGGCTATTTCTCAAGGACCCGAGAATGAATGTGGTTGTGATTTATGCTTTCGGACCTAGGGATCCAAGTTCACCTTCCTATGATGTTGTATTGGGACAATGAGGCGGCTCTCCACATTGTAGAGAATCCTATCTTTCACGAAAGAGCCAAACATATTGAAGTGGATTGTTACTTTATTAGAGAGAAGGTTGAAGCTCAAGGTTCTGCATGCCTCAAGTTGCTTCCAATGACCAGCTTGCAGATGCTCTCACAAAGGCGGTTGGAAGAATTAGATTAAAGGCTATTACTTCCAAGTTGGGAATAATTGAATCTATGCACCAACTTGAGGGGGAGTGTTAGAATATGTTGTCAAGATAGTTGGTGTGTTATAAGTTATATTGGGCGTGTTGTAGATAAGTAGGCTTACTTATTATTTTCCCTCTTTTTCATTGTATCGTTATCCATGGGATATTGTATGAAGCATATAAACTAATAGAAGGGTTTGAGGATATAATACTCAACCCTAATTTCTTTTATCTCTTCTTCTTCTCCTTCTCCTTCTCCTTCCTAACCCTAACCCCAATTAGTAAACTCAACTGCTAGAAGCATTAGGAAGTAGGAGAAGAGGAAGACTAGTAAAGACCTGGAGGGAAGCCGTGAGAAGGGATATGACGGATTGCAAAGTTATAAAGAGCTTAGTGTGATCAGAAACGATTGGAGAAATAGGACTCGTAAAGCCAACCCCAAATAGATGGGATAAGGCTGTGATGATGATGACTTATATGTACAGTTACAGAACTGTTATTAAAGGAAAGTTTTTATTCTTTTTTCCTTCTAGTTCTCTATTTGTTGTTTTCTTTGCTCATTTTTTTCGCAGATTTTGTCAGGCAAGCTGCGGTTTGCATTATATTGTGTTTCAAAGTTTAAAGTATTATTATATCCTTGTAAAATTTCTATTATTGTGCCTTTGATATCATTGGTACAGGCAGGAGTCAGAATAATAGAACATATTATTGAGCGAATTGCGATCATATCTGACTAACAGTTGAAGGTTTCAATCATTTCTTTCCGTTATTAGATTTTTTTTTTCGATAGGTTTTTCCTTATTAAATAGCTTTGAAAACTATTTTTCTCTTCTTTTTATATATTTGGAAAATGTTAAAATGGATGAATATCTTATTAAGTTTACTTTCTAATGTAATTTTGAACCCTCTGGTTGTTTCAAAGCAGTTTCGTATTTTTCTGTATTTCTTTTTAAAGTTAGCAGTAGTTACAGCGTCCTCAACCTCTTTTGGTGGAGGTGAGTAGGGAGTTTGTGGATGAGCAATGCGATCTTAAACGCCTTAGGTGATGTTTGTAACATTCCTAATGCTATGCATCAACTTCTGTTTATATTTTTATTTATTGTTATTATTATTAGTATTATTTGTTGGGTTATCTACGGAGAAGTTGTAGTCAGCTTTTACCGGATGCTTTTAGATTATATATGGCTTGAATATGGGGGACTTGTTTTTTCCCTACTATCGCTACATTTATGATTTTATTTTTTGCAGGTCTAATACTTAAAAATGTCTTCGTATGACAAAGATGAGGTTCCCATGCTATCAAGTGCTCGTACTCAACTATTTGACGAATGTTTGGTTGATTTACGAAGGTTTACTGCTAGGAGTGCATCAATGTCCCTGCCAATGAATCCCATGGATCCCTATGAGAGTGAAAATTACCTTGTAGCTCATACCGGTCCTTTGCGAAGTGAAAGAAGAACTCCGTTTATACCTATGAGTGGTCCTTTATATGGCAACCGAAAAGCTGAGAATTCTTTTCAACCAAACCTTGGAACACAGGGCATTGGAAAACCTGCAATCATGGGAGAAGAATTACCTTTTGTTGAAAAATATGGTCAAAGAGACTGGCAAGATGAAAGATATGGCAAGAACGAAAATTTATTGAAGTCTGGGCTGTTGGGGAAATGCAATGATCCTTACTGCACCACATGCCCTTCGTATTATAAATTCAAATTAACACAACAAAATAATTCAAAAGCTCCATCTCTATATGAAACTAAGGTGCTTTTCCTCCCTTGCAGATATGCATCGTCCTTTAAACAATGATCCTGACCATGGGTAAAAATCTACCGTATTGTCCGATACGTACCGGTATCGGACCCTCCGGTACTATACATTGAATGTATTGTACCGTACAAATACATATATATTTCTATTTATCAGGGTACAGACCAATGTATCGTCCGAAACCGATACGTACCAGTTTTGGTGCTGGATGATACGTACCGGATTTGGACCCATGCTCCTGACACTTGAAAAGTAATGTGACAATAAACAGTTCAATAGACAACTTGTTTCCATATTTGTATTCTTGTAGATAGATGCCTAGCATAATGTTCTTGTTGCCTTTCTAATGAAAACACAGCTTCGTTTCAAACCTGATAACATTAATGCTGCCCCCTCCTGGTGTATAAAGGCTTTACATTAAACATCCTATTCCTAGTTGAAAGGAAGCTTCTATTTGAGTAAGGGTACTTGCATACTAATAAGGATCCGCAGCCCTCAATAGGGGTGCAAATTCCGTTTTTTTTTTGATCGGTAAAGGAAGATTATATTAAAACTCAGCAAGACGCTGAAAGACATACACCGTCAAAAAGAGGAAATAGCAAAAAAAACAAAAAAGGACCACAAATACACAGGAGACCATCCCCTTCACACCCCCGTCCCCTCGTGCATACAACAGGTCTAGCCCGGATCCCATAGCGTAGGCGACTCTCCGATGGACTCCCCCCTTGAGGAGCCCCACTTGGAAATACCATCCCTAATACATTTGATAATCAACCCCGCCGGACGCGTAGTATTTTGGAAAATGCAATGATTCCTTTCCAACCAGAGGTGCCAGCAAACAGCAAAAAACGCCATTCTCCAAAAGCTCCATGCCTGGTCCTCCAAACTAAAGAACACCCAGCTGCTCAACTGTTGCTGGATTGTCTGCGAAGTGACCCAACTGAGCCGAAGAATCCAAGAGTCGCCCCCCATACCTGAAAAGCCATCTGGCAATGAAGGAACAGGTGGTTAGCCGACTCAGCTTCATGTCAGCACATAACGCATAAGTTATCCAGGTCCATACCCCGCATAGTGAGCAAATCAGCCATCGGGAGCTTATCCTTGACCAATAGCCAAGCAAAAAAACGAACCTTAGGAGGGATCCCCATCTTCCACAAAAATGCTCCCTTAAATCTGATGAGCGGCCGGAGCGTAAGCATACGATAGAAGGTTTTAACGTTGAACCTTCCATCCTTGCTACCCCTCCACGTCTGTAGATCCTGCCTTTGGACGTTAGGATGAGTATCATAAATCAGGGGCAACAGGCTGGTGAAGGAGACGGTCTCGTCGCCCGAAAGAGATCAGCGAGTAGAGACATCCCAAACCGTATTCCCACCAACTTGTGAGACAAAATCGTTGATCATGCCCCCTTGAAAAGTAGAGATGGAATAAATATCCTCAAAGCTATCTTTGAGACACCCCCCATCAATCCAGCAGTCCTCCCAAAACCTGATACGAGAGCCACACCCCCACTTGTAACTGATCCATCTAGAGTACCTGGGCCATATAGCACTGACAGCCTTCCACCATGCAGATACCCCTCTGTGACTAGTAGTACTAATACCCCAATTCCCCCTGGATACTCCATATTTTTCGGCCAGCACCAACCACCACAAACTTCCTCTTTCCCTATCCAGCCCCGCCCGCCAGAACCATTTGCCCAGCAAAGCGACATTAGTGTCTGCCAGATTCCAGATACCCAGCCCTCCACAGGCTAATGGGAGCTGGCAAGTTTTCCAATTCACCAAGTGGTTCCGCTTTCCAAGGCCCAAGCCTTCCCAAAGAAAATTGCGTTGGATTTGTTCAAGGCGACCAATAATACTAGCCGGACAATGGAACATTGACATGAAGAAAATGGAGATACTAGACAACACAGCCTTTATCAACAATAGACTACCCTCACTACTCAGCAACTTGCCTTTCCAAGCTGACAACTTTCCTTCCAACTGCTGAACCACCGGGTCCCAAGCCCTAGCTGAAAGCTTTTTGATTCCCAAAGGCAGCCCCAGATACTTAAAGGGGAGACTTTCAATATCGCAGCTGGCCAAATCCAAGAGTTCCTCCAACTGATCGTGTCGCATACCAATTCCTGCAATTGCCGATTTATTGAGGTTCACCCGCTGCCCAGAGACAGCCTCATAGACGGCAAGAATATCAGCCAAATTAGTGAATTCATCGACATCGGCGAGGCCAAACAAGATCGTATCGTTAGCATATTGAAGATGAGAAATTACCCGACCTTGGGACCCGACCGTAACCCCCGATATCCGATGAATCAGCTGAGCCCGCACTAGAAGACCAGCTAAAGCCTCACCCACCATGTTAAACAGTAATGGGGACAGTGGATCACCCTGCTGGAGGCCCCTGGAACTTTTGAAATAACCAGTAGGCGAACCCTTTATTACGATCGAGAACCACACCGATGAGATACAGGTTCGCATCCATTTTCTCCATTTCGCACCAAATCCGAATCTGCCAAGCATATAGTCCAAGCAGTCCCAGTTTACTCGATCGTAGGCTTTCTCCATGTCCACCTTCCAAATAGCCGTAAGTTGTCCCGAAAGATGCGCAAAATGGATTACCTCATGGGCGACCGCAACAAGGTCAACCAGCTGCCGTTCATGGACAAAGGCCCCTTGGTTCTTAGAGATGATTTTTCCCATTATCGGCGTGAGCCTATTAGCAAGCACTTTGGAGATAATCTTGTATAGACAATTCAACAGGCTGATGGGCTTGAAATCAGAGAGGTTCTCCGCACCATTGATCTTCGGAATAAGCTTGATAAAGGTAGAGTTCAGGCACCGACCGATGAGCCCCTTGTCGAAGAACTCGGCAAAGATATCCATCATCTCATTCCTTAGCATCGGCCAAAAAGTTCGATAGAACACACTTCATCCTCAGAAAACTACCTCTCCATCTCATTAGCTTCCTGCGCTGAAATGGAATTGAAGGAGAGTCCATCCTAACCCGGCCTGATCACCACATCCTCCGAATACAGATCAGCATAGAATTTTACGATCTCAGGTTTGGCCATCTCCATCTTAGAATAAACAGCCCCCTTGATGACTATGCTGCTGATGTAGTTGACCTTGCTCCTAGCATTCGCCATAGCGTGAAAGTAAGTAGTATTCTGGTCACCCTCCTTGAGCCATCGGACCTTTGATTTCTGTCTCCAAAAGACCTCAGCTTGGCATTTGACCTCAAGCTCCTGCTTCTTAAGCCATCGTTCCTCTCTTTCCTCCCCTGTCAATGTCCTCAATTCTTCCAAATTATCAATTTCTTGTAGCCGGGACAGAAGCACTGATTTAGCATCCTGCACCTTCCCAAATTCCTCCTTTTTCCAGGCTTTCACCAGGTCCTTAAGGTGTTTTAATTTGGTAGAAAACCGCCTTAAGGCAGACCCATTCGGATTCATCTCAGCCCACCACTCCACCACCCGTCTCTTGAACTCGTCCTCTAGCAGCCACATATTTTCGAACCGAAAGGGGGACGGACCACTCCCCCTATCATTACACGACAGCAGGATAGGTTGATGATCCGACACCACCCTCGCGTGGGCTTCCACTCTAGCAGCCGGGAATAACGCGATCCATTCCGTAGTGCAAAGGTACTGGTCGAGACGACTAAATGATGGATCTTCTTGCAGGTTAGACCAGGTATAGCTTGCTCCTATGAGCGGCAAATCCATCAGCTCCCAATCCAAGATGAACTCATTGAAGTCCCTCATAACAGTCCTATCCGGCGGCCCTCCCAACTTCTCATGGTCCCATCTGATTGCATTAAAATCCCCCCCCATAGCAGTGGGGGTACACCCATCTCGCTGCTATTGCCGCCATCTCAAACCAGAAGTCGGACCGAAGACTAGTAGTGGACGGCCCGTAAATACCTGAGAAGGCCCAAACCTTACCAGTCAACCTCGTAGGAAGCACAACCGAGGCGGAGAAATATCCCAGTTCATCCTCCAATCTCTCAAGGAACATAGAGTCCTAGGCGACCAAAATTCCCCCCGAAGCTCCCACCGAATCAACCCCAATCCAGTCCCATCGCTTTCCCCGCAGCACAGATGCGACCTTCTGAGAATTGCAACTCCCCCACTTAGTTTCCTGCAGCGTAACAAGCGCCGGCTTGAAGTGAGCGATGACTTGTTTGACCCGATCGCGTTTGGCGGGAGCAGAAATTCCGCGCACATTCCAGGATAGTATCTTCATAAACGACTTAGGAAAGATACGTAGGGGCCCTAGCTGGTACCTCCCCCCTTCCCGTCCGACATCCCCCATTGTAATCGCACGAGCTCCCTAGGAGTATTCTGTTGGCTCTTCTTATAAGCTGTCCTACTACTAACAATGGATCGGAAAACCTCCCTGAGGGACTCCTCGGATCCTTCGAAGGACATCCCTAACGATTCTCCCACCTCGATTATCCGATCCTCTTCCCTATTGTTGTAATCTCGGTTGTCCCCCTCCTCCCTCATTGAACTTAGACCTGAAGCAGCGCCCTTCAACTCATATGGAATAGATAGCAGTTGTCGCTCATAGACCTGAGGCTCCATCGGGTATTCTCGCTAGTAACTCTCTGTGGGCCAAGAGGGCCAGAGCGGGACTTGGGCTCAAATAGCCCACCGAGAGGGACCCACGCATATCCAGCCGAAGTTCTAAGTCCCCCTCTCAGAGTCCTCGACAACCCGAACTCGGGCCATCAAATAAGCCTAATGACGTCTCGGCCAGCTGTATCCCAGGAGAAAGAAGAGGGACACGCGTCCCCCGAGAAGTGATCGAGGCAGTATCCACCCCCGTAGGTACACAGGGCCCATCACCTGCTGACGTCTGCAATTGGTGAATTGCCACCTCAGCACTACATGTCGAGACCCTAGCCAAAGCCATCGACAACTCAGCAGACGTCGAGATTTGCCTAACGTCCATCCCGCCAATTGTAAAGTGAGCCCTAGCATTGTCAACACAAAGCAGCGTCTCAGCACCTGGGTTTCCTGCAACCGCAAGGCGGTTTACACCCGACAGCCTCGTTCCACGTATAGCCCTCTCCTCAAATCCCAACCTTTGTCTCTCTTGCCTTTATTTCCCTTTCTATAAAAAACCAGCAAACGCTTCCTAGTTTCCATCGAAGCCTTCCTTATTTGGAGCGACACCCTCTCTGCCTCCATCGGATCTCACCGCCACTGTTGATCTTCTCTCTGCTCGGTCGGCAACTAGATCTGTCTGTCAGTTTGCACCTTGTCCCCAGCTACCGACTGACCCACCCAACCGCCGTACGATGCATTCGCAGCCATAGAAAGCTTGAACGGCGATAGATCAGATCCCAGGACCCCCTCCGAGATTGCCCTGGTCGCCGGAATCCCCAGCAGACCCTCCCCTTCGCCGGGAATGACACTTTGCTCGTCTAGGGACTGCATCCGACAAAAGAGATCAATAATCTCCCCTTCTTCCATTGCTCCCCTATCCCCAAGAACGAAGGCCTCTCGATCCAGATGAGCCACCCCCTGGAACTCGAGGGGTCGAAATTCGTTGACGGCGAGGGGGTCGACCTCCCGACTGGCCTCAGACCGAGTGCTGGAAACGCGGCCGAGCCACTCTCCGAGCTACCCGAAAAGGAGTGTCTTACCCTACCCCCGAATGGCTCGACGGCCGGCTCTACCATTTCAGCAGCGGAGAGTCGGCGTACGTCAAGACCGGCACTCCCGGACCCCAAGGATTCAACGTCCGACATGAAAGGAATATGCCCCCGCTCCAGCAACGCCACTTCAATGAAGACCCGGAATACCTGTCCTCCGATGTAGACATCACAACTCCTAGGGATGCTCTCCACCGCGTCGACCAGAACCAGGATCCGAGCAGCTGCCGTGTCCCAGAGGTCATCAGATACCGCAACGGTCGCCGATCCCTTTGAACACCTCCAATGACCAAGCATGGAGCGGAAGCAAGGAGATCTTTAGCCAGATTCCTCCCCTCTCCCAGTGACTTTGCACATTCCCCACAGAGGGGTTCCAAAATTCACATTCAATCGGAACCTCGCCAACAAGATGCACCTTCTCACAGCAAAACTCGGCAGCTGCCCTCTCCGTGGGAAATCGAAGTAAGAACTTGGAGTCGGATATGACCGAAACAGCAGGTCTTGTCGAGAAATCCCAGGTAGAATTTATCCATTTGTGAATATGAAACAAACTCAGAGAATCCTTAATCGTATACATTACCACCCAATAGCTATGTAAATTCTTCAAAAGCGAATTGTAGTTAGCATCCGCGAACTGCAACGGGTTAAGCCGAGTTCGAGAATCAAGGGAGTCACCATCTCCATAGTTATGAGCACTCCCTTCTGCCATCTCAGGCCTCACCCCCGGCAGCTTTGCTACCTCAGCATAGGATCTGTCCGACCTGAGGGTTCCAACATCTGGGAAGGCTGCGTTAACTCCCTTGAATCTACTCCCCGCTATCTTCCATCCCTTCTGTAAGTCTCCTTCCTGTTCCTCTGTTAGAATCAGCTGGCGATGATCTCCCAGCCGATACCCCTTGCCCTCCTCCTTCTTAACGACAATACCCTCGGACCTTGGTGCTTCGCACCCTAACCAATGACACACCGACTGGCGCTGGAAGTTAACATTACGGCACTTGATACAAATCCAATCCCCCTGATGTAACACCAAGGCTTTCAGGTGCAAATTCCGTTAACCAAACCGAACTGAAACCGACATTTCGGGTTCAGTGTCGGTTCAACTAAAACTGAACCTGAACCAAAAAGTTTCAGTTTCGGTTAACCGAACTTCCTGCCCTCATGAACCAAAACCGAACAGAACCTATCTGATTTCATTTTCAGTTGGTTCGGTTGTGTTTTCAGATTTTTCCATTTGTTTTTTGTTAAAGAGAAATTTTAGGTTTTTTTTTTAATTTTTCTGTTTTCCGATCGGTTTTCTCATCCGAATCAGCCATTTTTCGGGTTTCAGCCACCAAAGCCAAAACCGAATCGAGCCGGACCGGTTCTGTCAGGTTTTAGTCGGTTTCGGTCAGGTTCAGGAGCATCGGTTTTTGGTTTTAATTTACAGTCGTACACCCTAGCCCTCAATATTATAAGATCAGGTTAGTGGCTGGGAATCCACTTGAAGATTAAATGTAGTATATAAAAACACAACTAAGCTTATCCTGATTTTATAGTATTGAAATGCAGGTTTCTGCCCACAAATCCGTCAAAAGCACAATGATGAACCAACGAAAATAATCATCATCTCTGTTCAAAAATATTAAAGAACACAGCCCTCTAACACAATAATGTTGTGTTTTCGATATATATAATGGCTTGCATAAAAGTAAGGCTGAACAAAACTTTATATCTGGACTGTATCTCAGAAATCACACCTTGATCTGACAATTATCAGCAGCATAATAATCGGATAACTGGAACAATATGCAAGAAGACAGCAGAAAGTGGTAAACATGAGTTTTACCACAGAGCTGCAACGCATACCAGTCTATCAGAAATTATATTCAAATCCTGTGACAGATAAACACTTAGCAGCATAGATAAACAGATGTCCAGAAACTACGAGATCAGCAGTCAACACCAGCTGATCAGGCTACAGAACAACAGCCTAAAAAGACGTCCAATCTGATAGCATTGGAGGATTAGAACCCTCGATTTAGCCACCCACATATGACTCAATAGTCAGGACAGAAACCAGAGAATAAAAACTCTTGACTTCTCTATTTTTTTCTGAAAAGAAAAAACAAATTACAAATCTTAATTCCAAATCCATGATATTTCTAATCTCTCTGAGTTTTTGTGCCTTTGCATGTATAAAAGAGAAGACTAAAAGTTCTAATTGTTTTCTATTTAGGAATCCTATTCTATTAAGACACTAAGTAAAACCTAGCAAAGTAAGTTCTATTTACGAACCTCCTATTTTATAGGGCTACCAGATAAAAAGGAAACAACGAAGAAAAAACAAAAAAATTCAATATCTTGAAAGAATTCTCGCAATCTTGCATTCATGTGATCACTTAAGTGATCATGTGACTGCAATTATTGAGAATGACTTCTCGATCGTTCAGTGGCTCACTTGACCACTTTAATGTGGTCACGTAGGTCCCATTCTCTCTCTCTCTCTCTCTACCCAACGTAGGACCCAGGTTCAACCAGTTTTTTCCCCATAAATTGGGCCCATGATGTAGGATTTAGGCTGATTCCAGCCATGTTCGGCCCTATAACGGTAGCTAGAACCTTGCCATTTTGCACTGCATTATCATCCTCGTGTTGGAGAGAACTTGACTCTTGGCAAGTTGTCCTTCACGTACCTCATTTCTTTTTCTTTTTTATCGATAACAAAAGCATATATTAAGAAAGTGAAAAAAGAGAACGTACCTGGGCGGGTAGTGAGAAACTACCCAAAAGACCCCCCAAAACTAGCAGTCATTCCCTGTAGCTGTGAAGCCAGAACTCCTTCACGTCATCTTGGATGGGACTTTATGCTGCGTGTTCCAATTCTTCTATTTTGCTTTGTCTTCTTCAATTTTCTTCCTCCTGTACAATGCCTTCTCTTTAATCATCTCTCTTCGTTTTCTTCTTCTTGTAAACATTGCCTTTTCCAACCTTATGAAAAGTTTCAGCTCCTTTAGAGGCATCTCACTTTCTCTTTGTTGCACTTATGGAGGTTCTTGGTCTTCCACTTCAACTTCATCTTCCATTCCAAAGCTTGGCAATACCAGATGTTGTCTTCCTTAGAGCTTTCCCCTGAAAAGGGCACGAAGGGGGAGGATAAAACGGAGTTGATAAAAAGAAGGTGATGCCCATGGTGACAGAAGTTTTGCCAGAGGCACGGTCATAACATATATAGCCTTTTTGACTAGAAGGATACCCAACCACATACACCTTGTGGCTTTAGGAGACAACTTATCTTTATGGATAACAGTTACATGAGCAAAACAAAGATCACCAAACACCCGTGGAGGTATAAAGAAAGGGTGATTTTGAGGACACAATGATTTCTTTGGTGACCAGCCATTATGGATATGAGTAGACATTCAATTGATTAAGAAGCTCAACGTAAGGACATCTTCGTAGCCGTTTTGGAACATTCATATCAAGTAATAATGCACAGGCGCTACTTCAAGTGATGATTTTTCCTATTTCAGCTACCCTAATCGATTTGTTGTATAAGAATAAGTGGTCTACCACTCAATGCCTTGCGTGTGAAGATAAGGACTGTAGATAATGGGAAGCATACTCCCCCGTAGTTATCAGATTGCAATCTCTTCATAGTAGCCTGGTATTGAGTTTGGACCAACCTATTAAAGAAGGTAAAAATCGTAGCAACTTTATCTTTATATTCCGTAAAAGAGATGTAGTAAATCTAGTACAACCACCAATGAAAGATCTAAAATAAAGATATCCATGTAAAGCAACCATAGGGGAAGGTCCCTAAACATCTTATTGAACAATCTGAAAAGGAACATAACTCATATGACCACTTAGGGAATGTGAAGCCCTACGATGATTCGACAGTTGACATACATCACATTTGAAAGGAAAATGATGGGGACATCAAATTCAAGCAGCCGCCAGTGACGTATCGGAGGCGAAAGAAGAGCATTAAAGTGATCAGAAAGAAAAACAACTAAAATTCGAAGGACTGAAGAAGCCCTCAGTCGATCGATCGACCTCCAGTCTTCGATCGATTGATGGTGGACGGTGGGACATTTTCTGAGCACATTTAATGTTTCTGAAGTGATCGATCGATCCAGAATTTTCGATCGATCGATCGACTGATTGATTGAGTTTTGACGAGATTTTGTTTATTTTAGTCAAAATTTCCATTTTAGTGTTTTATTTGCTTTAAAACTCTTCTAATTTCATATTAGGGTTTGGTTAGCCTATTTAAAGGCTTGTAAAGAACTTTATAAGTAATTAAAATGGAAATTGGTGAATGAAAATTGCTTTTGCAAACTTTTATAGTTTTAAACTTCCATGAGGGTGTGATTCTCTCAAAACGGAGAGCGATTCTTTGTCACGCGTGCGGTTTGGTGCAAGACCAACTCTTCTTCCATCTCCATCTTCTTATGATCTATGAGTTGCGTAAGTAGCATAACCCTAGCCTACTTATTTCTATGCTAAATCCAGATTTAACCTAGTTATTCCATAAAATCAAAAATCAACCTATCCGTTCTTCATTAAATTTTTGTTAGCCTTTTATTTTCGCTCGGTATCGAAAGAACCCGCTTGCGAGTTCGTTCGACGCTCTAAAACTGTTGGAGATCTAGTTGTTCGCTAAGAGCCCTAGTCTTCTAGATCCGATAAGGAACGTACGCGAAAAGTAACACTGTTTTGGGCCAAAATTAAATTATCCAATCGAATTTCTAAAATATTTCTATGGTAATTTGTTAAGGAAGTTAGTTATTTTGAATTGCTTAAATTAATTTAAATTTTAATCTCAGCCCTAGCATTGCATGTGTTAGTTTCCGCATTAGAAAATTATTAAAAGAATTAAATTTGTTTGGAAACAAGGTGCATAAATTCTTCATGGTCCATACCCTCTGGCAGTATCACGAAATTCGAAATCACTAGATCGTATAATAGTCTAAACAATGTCACCAACCAGTTGCTTGTGCTTCATCTCCACTATAACTACTGACATTTCTAACTTCATTATGATTGCTTCAATAAAGAAAGTCACGCTTTTAGGCTTTAGTTCATTGGGAAAAAATGTGTTAGGTTTGGTGAGTGTGTACAATTGTTGTTTTTGTAGTTTTACTTGAGAGTGGCTATTATAGTAGCAAATTTATCCGAATATCGCCGAAATGGGGGTCTATCAAAACTTTCAGAGAAATTTCTCCTATTGTGGCAAATTGCCAATTTTTTTTGAAAATTCAGCCAACTTTATGGAATGTTACGATCATAGTAGTCAAGGCGATGCCATGGTGAATGATAATAGAATTTGCCATATGAAAAGGAATGGTGGCATTGGTGACATGGCGATGCCATGGTGAATGGCAATAGAATTTGCCATATTAAAAGGAATGGTGGCATTGGTGAAATGGAGATGTCATGGCGGAATGGCGTCATGGCGTCGCCGTGGGCGCTATTTGTGAAATTGATATAATAGCTTATATTATAATAAGTAATATAAAAATAAGTTATAATTCTTATAAATTAACTTGTAAGTTGTAATACTTATAACTTATAATTTATGAGTTATGGTTATAACTTATATTTTACAAGTTATCACTTATATATATATATATATATATATATATATATATATATATATATATATATATATATATATATATATATATATAAAAGAGTTATTTAGGGTTTGGAGACCAAATCTCCTCTTTCTCGTCTTCTCACTCTCTTACGCAGCTCCTCTTTCGCGTCTCTTTCTCTAGTCTTTTTGTCTCACGCAGTCCCCAACAAAAAAAATATAGGTACGCTATTATTATTTCTCAGCTCCTTTCTCACTCGCAACCCTTTCTCGCTCGCAATCTCAGCCCTTGCTCCCTCGCAAGCCCTTTCTTCACAGCCCCTTTCTTTCTCTCTTGTCTCTTCTCAGCGTCGTACCTCTCATTACCTTTCTCTTTCTCTGTTCTTGATTGTTTCATATCTTTTAATCTTTCTATATTGGTTGATATTTCATATTTATATTTTATTTACACTTGCTCATGTTGCAATTTTATTGATGTTTCATATTTTATAATTAATTTTTTTCTTTGTATTTATTGCTATTTTTATGCTTGATTGATTTGTTGAAGTTTTTTTTGCCCTCTATAACAAATAGTAAAAGGTATAAAAAGAAATATATTAATGATTAATATATAAAAACAAAAAGTATTTTTAAAAAAATAAAAAATTAAATGGCCTCGCAATGGCATGGCGAGCCTCTTCGCCATGACCTCACTACATTGCCTTAACTTCTTCGGTTACAATTATGAAGTTGGATTTACGTTTTAATTATACTTTATGCGTCTCTTTGTATTTTTTTTCTTATGACTGTCAATTGAAATGCCTGTGGATTGTGGATTATATAAAGCCCCTATTTTATTGCTTAAAAAATATCATTTTAACTTTAAATAGGTTAATATAAGTCTTAAAATCTTTTAATAATTTATCTTATTTTTTGTATGATTTTTATAATGCCCAAAAATTTCTCAAAATTTCCCAACTCTTTTCCAAATTTTATGAGGATCCCCTGCTGAAATAATTCTGAAACCCAAATTTCTGACTATGGCTGCTACTTCCACACCAACAGTTGATTATCACACATCAATTAATGAATGGTCATCATAGACAAATTAGTGAAAAAAAAACATCTCACACAAATGAAATTACTAATGAGAGACTGACTATTACTATGCCCATTTCAATGAATACAACTTTTGTTTAAATGCCGTGTCATGAGTAAATGAGGGGTGGAAGCAACAACACTGTATCTTTCTTTTTTTTCTTTTTTTTTTTGTAGGGGGGCGGGGGGGATGGGATGTCAGTTTCTCGTGAGAAAATAAAAGTTCTATATTGTAGTTGTTAATTTTATTTTAGTAATAAGTTTCTGTCCAATGCAAGGGTCAAAATTTCGGCTGAAATTATCGGTTTCGGTCCCCACCGAAACGATAATATGGGACCGAAATTTCGGTCATTTTTTGTATGGGAATGAAATTATCGGCCGAAATTTCAGTTTCGGTCCCCTCCGAAACCGAAATGTAACCCAAAATTTTGATCCTTGGTCCAATGCCTCCTATTTTGTGTGTTTCTCATAGTTGTTTTTGTTCTTTATCTTGTCGACTAACTTTTGGGATTTTCTCTGTCTTTTTGCTGCTTCAAGTTCTACATGGAATGTGTTCTATAGAGTTTGTAAGCATATGAGAAAGCGAAATGTCGCTGGTGCACAATTAGCGAAGTATCTCGAATTGCATCTGACAAGACAGTTCTCGTCCATGATTTTCCTTCAAAATCTCGTCTCTTAGAATTTTTTTCCTACATTTCCTCTATGACCCCCATCCCCCAAAAGAAATTGAAAACTTTGACCCCTTGATCACTCATTCCCACTAAGGAACATCCACGTTGACCCAGAGCAATGCAATTACTGGCGCTCAAGAGAGAAAACAACACATTTCATTATTCGTTTCATATGATTACAAATTGTTTGTTTCTCTCAAGGGTGTGTTTGATAAGGTGGAAGTGGCAATTCTAGGCTGGAATTGAATTGCCAGTTCCACATTTCTATTTGATTGAAATTTAAGAGGATGGAAGTGATTGAAGTGGGGCCAACAAGTGGAATTCACTTACACCCACCAATTCTGTCATAGCTAAAATCAATTCCACATATGAGATGGCTAAAATGCCAATTCCACATGGCAAAATAGTCATTATGATAGTTGGAATGAAGTATTTTAAAGTTCAGTATTTTCTTTTATTTGCATTTGCCAAAAATACCCTTTTACAATTCCAAAAGAATTTATTTCCAAGAACTTAATCAAACAGTGGAAATGCAATTCCAGGGAAGGAACTTCCCACACAACATAATCAAACAAGAGAAATGCCATTTCCAAGGGAATTAATTTCCAAGGAAGTGAGCATGGAAATGCCAATTCAATTCCAAGAGCTGAATTCCAAGTGATTTGAAAATGATTTAGGCTTTATTAAGTGTGCCAGTAGACATGTTGTGTTACCTAGATGCCCTATGGAGTTATTGTGCAACCTATTCACCAATTTAATGGGTATTGTGACCTAAGTACCTATAGAGTTGCTGTGCCACCTATTCACCAATCTAATGCGTTTTCACTATGCAGATCATGAATATATGTTTAAAGTTCTTTATAAACTTTGGCCATGTATTTAGTTCATTTGCATTGATGATACTGTTCATTTGCATTTGATGCATTTGGGTTTTCTTCTCTTTTATGCATGTTATTTCTTTTGCTTTTTTACAGTTTCATAATGCACTTTACGGGGATGCGAAAGGTTGGGCAAGGAGATCCTTTTCCTTTCTAAATTCATGTTTCTCGTTTGTCATGAATCCTCATACCAAGGTTGTTCAACAATGGAACAAATTTTTTGTCATTGCTTGTTTGGTGGCGATATTTGTGGACCCGTTGTTTTTCTACGTGTTGTCAGTGCAAAAGGTATAACCTTTTGTTTTTTTTGTGTGTGTTGAATGTATACCGTTTCGGTTACAAATATTTTCACTGTTAGTAGGTCTGATTATGATTTCTTATGTGTTTTTAATTTGTTATTTTTCTCACAATTTTCATTGTTATTATTGTTTTTCTTTTTCATGTGAGTAATATCTGTAGAAGAAACATATCATGGAACTATGAGAATGACCAAAATTATCTCTAGAAAAGTCCAGGGTTGCCTTGATACTATTAAATGCATTTTTTCTTTGACTAAATATCATTTATAATATTGTTTTATGAAATCAAACACATTATAATAGCTTTTATTAAAAAAAAGTTTTCTCTGTCGTTTTGCTCTTTCTTAGGGGATCACGACCATCAAATAACCACTCAATTCTGCTGGAAGTCAATGGGCCAACCTTTGGACATTGATCACTGTTACATCTCTTTAGCCTACTTGGTTCTGGTGTGTGAATAGTTTTCATGTCAAATTTGACTTGAGGTTGTGAATAAAGCTGTGTGCAGAAAGGAGGGAGAAAGAGGGAGGAGAGAAGGAAGGAGAAGAGAGATTTGGAAGATGCTTTTAGTGTGAATGTTATAGAAGCACATCTGTTGAAAATAACTCCACAATTAGAAGTTTAAGTATAAGCCCCTATAAACACACCAAAGCTAAAACTACTAATTACACACCAGATTATTGAATCAAATTGAAAATGACGTCTGGTTATTTTTCGTAGACAACGAATTGACTGATGTTAATGGCGAGAAAAACTGGAATGCTGTTTGTAAATGTGGGCTTAAAATGTATGGAAAAAGGAATGAGATTCAACATTGCTGCTGGATTCCTCTTAAACAGGGCATAATGGTCAATACTGATGCAGCTGCTATTGTATTGCGAGTGGAGATGAAGTGGGAGCTTTTTGGGTTGTGAATTGGGGCTGTTGATAACTGATGATGATATTCTTCTAGTTGATTTTATTGCTATTAACAGTACTTTAATCATGGATGAGGTAGATGGATATAGACACTGATGCAGGAAAATTCCTCACTAACCCTAAAATAGCATAAATCCCGCACGATAGGGGTTTGGGTTCTCAATCTTCAATTAAAACACAAGAAAATAAAAAAAGAATAAGGTAGAAAATCTTCGGTAATGATTGAATGACCGGCCTCGCACCAATCACACGCGCAGGTTTGTCGGCCTCGCACCAGCTATAACTTTGAGGAATCACTCTTCAAAGGCAAAAACTCATATCAAGTTTTCTAAATGAAAGAATTACTCTTTCACAAGATGCACAAAGCAACTTAATTATTTTTTTTCATCATTCACTTCTAAAATTTGTTCGTACATGCCATTAAATATGCTAAGACAATAACTAACTAAGTTCAAATTCAAAATAAGAAACAAACAGACTAACTAAAACTGCCAATAACCGCCAACTTGCGGATGTTCGTCGTCTATGACTTGCACGAAACAGAACTATTCACGATCCAAACATGCGGATCTAATTTCCGCATCATGCCCTTTTACTTTGAAAAAATTCAACCTCAAACTTTGGCCGGAATTGATCTTCTTCGTGGAGGTCAAGAATAATATTTGGGGAACCTTGATCGGATGATCTCCCTTTCTCCTTGCACCATATTTTGTCCACCTCCATCTTTTACCGCACAAGAGTTAGTGGCGTGGGATGGTAACCCTAAAATACGTGATTATGATTTTTATGCGATTTTGTCAAAATTAAATCAAGCTTAATCTCAAAATTAACTTGATACCATAAGGATCAGAGAATTCAGATAAGCAGATCACGCGAGATCCGGCTAAGGTCCAGTCCGATGCACAAGTACGGTTAGATTTGAGGCGAGATCGGGCCTAGAGATAGAACTCTAGCTTTTTCCAAGCATGGGCGTTCGCCTTCGATCCGATGTAGATTCACGGGTCCAAACTAGGGTTGCAGAATTGGTTTAGGGCTCGTAATCAGTTTATGGCTTTGTAATAGGCTTTTGGTTTGGTTTAGGTTTATGGTTTAGAAAAGGATTTTGTGATCAAGATATCAGTAGATTGGGATTTAGAAAAGCAAGCAGAGATCAATAAATAGCAAATATAACGAAATATCAAGAAAGTAGATGACAAAATATAAGCAAGAAGATATATGGGAATCACTCCTTTGGCCTCACACCAAACTCATCTCGGGAAGAAGAATATTCAAGTAATAATGCATTCAAAATATTCAAAACTAATTAAATTGTCTTTACAAGCCTCCTTATATAGGCCACCAATAATTAATTCGAAATAAAAGAGTCCTAATAACAATAGAAGACTAAAAAGAAAATTTTCGTAAAAATTAAATTCCCGTCGCGACGCTCACAGACGTCCATAGTGCCCCACAGACGTCTGTGACCTACGGACAGTGGGGGATCAAAATCATGAACATCCGACACTGTTTATCACGGATGTCCGTGACACTGTTCACAATCACTGTTCATCAATTTTATTTTTTTTTCTTGAAGCTGAAAATTCTGTTGCGGCCCAACTCCAATGCTCTCGATCTTGATGTCCCCCTTCATTCTCCCCGACTCAAAATATTTCATCACTGATGAAACATACTTGTTGTATTGATCAAGTGTATCGGGGCCCGATTAGTGGAAGTCTTTGCAACTAGCCAAAACAATCTCAGCTCCTGGTGACGTATGATCCTCATCTTGGTTGATTGTAGCGGGATGCACACGGTAAACCTCTCCTTGATGAACTTGATAACTTGGCTTGCCAACCCACTCTACCAAATATTTTTGAAGTTGCTCATCAACTCTCCGGGACCCGAAGGAATTCATCCCCAATGAAGTGTGATCGCCATATTGGTCGGGATTATGAGAACTCAAGCTGCAAACTCTTTTATGACTGGCCCATGTGCTCTCGGTAGTCGAAGTATCAGCAGATAATTTGTAGTGATCGTTGTTAGAATTAATCTTTTGTTTAATTTCGGCATGCAATGCAGAATGAGACTTGAAAGTTGACTCACAGTAAGACTCGAACTGTATAGCGGTATGCAACTCGAGATTATGATGTGAAACTTTCTCATCATAATCACAATAAATCTTTGCACTAGTCCAACCACAATGGATGAGGAATTTTGTCAAACAGTAGACGTGCATACTTTTGAACACAAAGGGATAAAATGCAATGAAAATTAAAATGACACATAATATGCCCTAACCTAGAAAACTTGTCTTTGATACCAAAATTGACGTGGGATGGTGTCCCTAAAATGCGTGATTATGATTTTTATGCGATTTTGTCGAAATTAAATAAAATTAAATCAAGCTTAACCTCAAAATTAACTCGATACCTTAGGGTTCAGAGAATTCAGATAAGCGGATCACATGAGATCTGGCTAGGGTCCAGTCCAATGCGTAAGTACTGTTAGATTTGAGGCGGAATCGGGCCTAGAGATAGAACTCTAGCTTTTTCCAGGTTTGGGCATTCGCCTTCGATCCGATGTAGATTCACGGGTCCAAACTAGGGTTGCAAAATTGGTTTAGGACTCGTAATCAATTTATGGCTTTGTAATAGGCTTATAGTTTGGTTTAGGTTTATGGTTTAGAAAAGGGTTTTGTGATCATGAAATCAATAGATTGGAATTTAGAAAAGCAAGCAGAGATCAATAAATAGCAAATATAATGAAAGATCAAGAAAATAGATAAGGAAGAAGATATATGGGAATCACTCCCTTGGCCTTACACTAAACCCATCTCGAGAAGAAGAATATTCAAATAATAATCCATTCAAAATATTCAAAACTAATTAAATTGTCTTTACAAGCCTCCTTATATAGGCCATCAATAATTAATTCGAAATAAAAGAGTCCTAATAACAATAAAAGACTAAAAAGGCAATTTCCACAAAAAATAAAATTCTCATCGCGACTCTCACGGACGTCCGTAGTGCCCACGGACGTCCGTTACCTACGGACAATGGGGGGTCAAAATCACGGACGTCTGATACTATTCATCACGGATGTCCGTGACACTGTTCACGGATGTCCGTCACTGTTCACAATCACTGTTCATCAAATTTAATTTTTATTTTTTTCTTCCTTGAAGTTGAAAATTCTGTTGCGGCCCAACTCCAATGCTCTCGATCTTGATGTCTCCCGTCAATTAGAACTTGCGAATCTACTTGCCGAGAGTTTAAACTTGCGAATCTACTTTCTGAGAGTTTGAACTTGCGAATCTACTTGCCGAGAGTTTGAACTTGCGAATCTACTTGTCGAGAGTTTGAACTTGCCAATCTACTTGCTTAGAGTTTGAACTTGCAAATCTACTTGCCAAGAGTTTGAACTTGCGAATCTACTTGCCGAGAGTTTGAACTTGCGAATCTACTTGTCGAGAGTTTGATCTTGCCAATCTACTTGCCTAGAGTTTGAACTTGCAAATCTACTTGCCAAGAGTTTGAACTTGCGAATCTACTTGCTGAGAGTTTGAACCTGGCTTTGATACCAAAATTGATGCAGGAAGCTACTCGCTAACCTTAAAATAGCATAAATCCCGCACGATAGGAGTTAGGGTTCTCAATCTTCAATTAAAACAAAAGAAAAGAAAATAAAAATAAGGTAGAAGATCTTCGATAATGATTGAAGGACCGACCGATTGAAGGACCGATCGTATGAAGCGGATGGGGGTTAAGCAAGCGATTGCGGCCATGGATCAAAATATCGTTTGATACCGATACGTATCGGACGATACGTATCGGTATCAGACTTGGACGACGATACGGTACATTCAATGTACCATATCGCCATTTTGTATGTAGATGCTTGGACAATACATTCAATGTATCGTCCGGTATTTTACTATTCCGATATGTATCGTCCGATACGTATTGGTTTTGAGCTCGGACGATACGTATCTGATACCCGAAATTTTGACCCATGATTGCGGCGCATAAACCGGTCATTGTTACCCTTCAAGAAACAAAGTGGGGAAGTTGTGATAGTAGGAAGGTCGTTTCGGTCAAGGGGGGGGGGAGTTGGGATTGGATCGGAGTCGATTTTATCGGTGCTTCCGGAGGGATTCTGGTGGCATGGTCGTCGGTTTTGTTTGATAAGATCGATGAGGAATTGGGGAGTTTTTCCGCCTCGGTGGTACTTCGGGATAAAGTGGCGGGGAAGTACTGGGTGTTTGTGGGCACTTATGATCCGACGACTGACCAGGAGAGGGGGGACTTTTGGTTCGAATTGAATGCTTTGGCTGCTCGAGGGGATTTTCCTATCTGCCTGACTGGTGACTTTAATGCTATTAGGTGGGACTTTGAGAAGCAAGGAGGTCCTGCTAATCTTGGGGTCATGAGGGATTTCAACTCCATTGCGGATTGGGAGTTATTGGATATTCCTCTATTGGGGGCCCGTTTCACGTGGTCCAGTATGCTGGATTTGCCTTCGCTCAGCAGGCTAGACAGATTTCTATGCTCTACCGAGTGGCTCGACATTTACCCTGAGGCCCGTTTGGAGGCTTTCGCCCGCGCCATCTTGGACCATCGGCCGATCATACTCATGTGCGAGTCCCATGCTAAGGAACCGTCACCTTTTCGTTTTGAAAACATGTGGCTATTGGATCAGGTTTTTCGGGAGAAGGTTCGGGGTTGGTGGTCAAAGCCGGTGTCGGACGGTACAGCTGCTTTTCGTTTTCTCTCTAAGCTTCGTTGGTTAAAGGATAGAATTAAGGTCTGGAACAGGGATGTATATGGTAGGGTGCACGTTAGAAAGGAGAACTTACTCTCTAAACTGAAATTGTTGGACAATTTGGAGGAGATCAGGAACCTTTCAGCTGAGGAGAGGGAGGTTAGACTGCACACTCAGGTGGAGTTCAGAGAGACATGCAGGGCCGAGGAAGTATTGTGGATGCAGAAAGTGAAGGTTCGGTGGTTTAAAGAGGGGGATGCCAACACGAAGTACTTCCACACGGTTGCAAATGCCCGCAATAAGGCAAAGTATTTGGGGAGTATCATCATCGAGGGGGTCTCGTACTCGGGCCACGATCAAGTGCGGGATAATATTGTAGACTTTTACGAACGGCTGTATACAGATGAGGGGCTGCCGAGGCCGGGGTTGGATGATTTGCACTTCACTTCTCTTTCGGAGGATGTTAGTAGGGGGCTGGAGTGTACTTTTACAGAAGAGGAAGTATGGGCAGCGATCAGATTTGGGGGTAGTAATAAAGCGCCGGGGCCGGACGGTTTTACTATGGAATTCTACCGCGCGTTCTAGGAGACCATTAAGGCGGATCTGTTGGAGGTTTTTCACGAGTTTCACTCGACTGGCTTTATTGGGAGAGCTCTAAACTCTACGTTTATTACTCTTATTCCCAAGATACAGGGGGCTGAGAATATTACCGATTACCGTCATTATGTCGAGGGTGCTGGCCAATAGGCTCAAGTGGATCATGGCCTCCATTATTTCCGGGAATCAGGAGGCTTTTGTTCCGGGTAGGCATCTGACGGATCTTGTGGCGGTGGCCAATGAGACGATTCACTCGGCTCATACTCATCGTACGCCGGCTGTGGTATAGAAGGTAGATAGGGAGAAAGCTTATGACCAGGTCAGCCGAGGGAATCTGGATTATATGTTGAGAAGGTTGGGCTTCGGTACCATTTGGAGGAAGTGGATGCGTGGGTACTATTCTTCCCCGTGCTTTTCGGTGTTGATTAATGGCACGTCGGCGGGGTACTTCAAGAGCTCTAGGAGCCTCAGGCAGGGAGATCCCCTTTCCTATTCAATATTGTTGAGGAGGCTTTATCCGGGCTGATCGGACGCGCTAGGGAGTTGGACATGCTCACTGGCATCCGGGTCGGTGACCAGGGCAGATTCATCACACACATGTAGTATGCGGACGATACTATTCTATTTGGGAAGGCTGATGCGACGGAGTTTCGCGTTATGGCTGATGTGCTTTCAGTTTATGAAGCAGTGTCGGGGCAGCGGGTTAATATCCACAAGTCTACTATGTCTGGCTGGTTCGGTTGGGTGTGTCACCGAGGGGTTGCCTATTAGATACCTCGGTTTGCCGCTAGGGATCTGAAAGCCATCGAGCCGCGATTGGCTCCCGGTTGTGCAAAGATTTGAGCAGCGTTTGTCAGCTTGGAAGGGAAGGTTCTTGAGCAGTGGGGGAAGGCTGATCTTGGTGATGTCCTGCGATAATTCTCGATAGATTGGAACGTATTCAAAGGTCGTTTCTTTGGGAGGGGGAAGGTACGAATAGGCGATATCATCTCGTCAATTGGGACACGTGTCAGCTACCTATCGCTTGCGGCTAAGGGACAGCGAGGAGCCTTAAGAGGACTACCTTGGCACTACTGGGGAAGTAGATTTGGAGAGCGGGAAGGGAGGAGGAGAGGGGAAGCCTTTGGTGGCTTGTTCTGTGCGAAAAATATAGACTATCCAGGGGGAGCTGGGGGGTATGTCTGTTCACTCACAGGAGTACCTCGCCATGGTGGAGAGAGATTTCCCGTGTTTGGGGATCTATGGCTAAGGGGGTGCACTACAGCTGGGGATGTGGCTCCCACAACCGGTTCTGGGAGGATGCTTGGCTCGAGGTGGGCACGCTGAGGGATGTTTACCCGGATATATATGCCCTCTCTTCGAACCCGGGTGGTAGGATTGACGAATTTGCTTCTTTCGTCAGTGGGAGGTGTGTTTAGGATGTTGTTTTCAGAAGGCGGCTAAGGGACAACGAGGTGGGGAGTTACGTGGACTTGCTGAGCAGCTTGTACAAGGCGCAACATAATACCTTTCGTGTTGATTAGAGGGTTTGGGCCCTCAATCGGGAGAAGTTCAGCGCCAAAGCGCTATATCATTGGCTGTCGCGCCACCCGCTAATCAGGTTTGAAGGTAAATGGCTGTGGAGTGAACCAATTCCTTTGAAGATTTGAGTCTTTGTTTGGGCGGTGTGCAAAGATCGAATTCTGAGGGGTAAAGACGTCCCGACTTCGTGTGTTATGTGCTCCGAGGGGGTGGAGTCCGCTGCCCATCTGTTTCTTCATTGTAGTATGGCTGATGCGGTGTGGGGCGTCATACTTAGAGCTTTTGGGATGTCCTGGACTATGCCTCATACGCCTTACTTGTTCATGCTGAGTTGGGCTGAGATGAAGGGGAAGGGTGAGGACAGGGGGGTATGGAGGACGACGATGTTCGCCGCTCTATGGAGCTTATGGCGGGAGAGAAACAACAGAATCTTCGAAGGGAAACCCAAACCTGTCGGAATGATCATCAGGTCGGTCTTGGAGCTGGTGAGGTTTTGGGTGGCGCGCGGAGGGGATAGGGATAGTAGTTGTAATTTCCTGTGGGACCCGGGTTAGGGGGTATGCCACGGGACCCTGTGGTTTCCGTTTTTTTTTTTTCTGTTATGCTTTTCTTGATTGTGTGTCGTGATTGTATTGGGCTTCAGCGCCTTGCTGATTTTTTTATATAATCTCATTTACTGATAAAAAATAAATTGAAGGACCGACCTCGCACCAATTGCACGCGCAGGTTTGTCGGCCTTGCACCAACGATAACTTTGAGGAATCATTCCTCAAAGGCGAAAACTCATCTCAAGTTTTCTAAATAAAAGAATCACTCTTTCATAAGATGTACAAAACAACTTAAATATTTTTATTCATCATTCACTTCTAAAATTTATTCTTACATGCCATTAAATAGGCTAAGACAATAATAGCTAACTAAATTCAAATTCAAAATAAGAAACTAACTAACTAACTAAAACCACCAACAACTAACTGTAACTGTCAATAACCACCAACTTGCGGATATTCGTCGTCTACAATATACACGAAACAGAATTATCCACGATCTAAACATGCGGATCTAGATTCCACATCAATCCCCTTTACTTGGAAAAAGTTTCACCTCGAACTTTCGCCGAAATTGATCTTCTTCATAGAGGTCAAGAATAATATTTGGGGAACCATGATTGGATGATCTCCCTTTCTCCTAGCACCATATTTTGTTCACCTTCTCCATCTTTTACCGCACGAGAGTTTGAACTTGCGAATCTACTTGCCGAGAGTTTGAACCTAGTTTTAATACCAAAATTGATGCAGGAAAATCACTCGCTAACCCTAAAATAGCATAAATCCCGCACGATAGGGGTTAGGGTTCTCAATCTTCAATTAAAACACAAGAAAATAAAAGAAGAATAAGGTAGAAAATCTTCGGTAATGATTGAACGACCGACCTCGCACCAATCGCACGCGTAGGTTTGTCGGCCTCACACCAACGATAACTTTGAGGAATCACTCCTCAACGGCGAAAACTCATCTCAAGTTTTCTAAATGAAAGAATCACTCTTTCACAAGATGCACAAAGTAACTTAATTTTTTATATTCATCATTTACTTTTAAAATTTGGTCTTACATGCCATTAAATAGGCTAAGACCATAATAACTAACTAAATTCAAATTCAAAATAAGAAACTAACTTCTTTTTTTAATCAGTAATAAAAAATTATATTGATAACCAACAAAATGCTAAAAGGACCAATACAAGGACAACACGACCAAAAAAGGAACACGACTAGAAAAAAATTAAGAAAACAAAGGACAGGAAACAACCACTAAAGCTGGGACAAGCCAGCAGGTTGACTGATCTGCCAAACCAGATCCCTATTTAACCCGGGTCCCTAGGAGAGTTGTCGCTCCTAACATCATCGCTGCGTCTTGCTACCCAAAACCACATCAGATCTCTGACAAACTTGACAATCATCCCCACCGGCCGACGTTTATTCTCGAAAATTTGCATATTTCTCTTGAGCTAGATACTCCAATTGACCGCAAAGTAAGCCGCCTTCTAGTAGTCACCTAGCTGCCCCTCAAAAATGACGGAAGCCCACACCATGAACTGAAGGTAGATCGTTGAAGGGGTAACCCAATTCATGCTAAAGGATTTTAGGACTAAGCTCCAAATCTTGTGCGCAACCCAGTAGTGAAGAAAGAGATACGCATCAAACTCTTCCCCGTGGAGACACATCACGCAACGGTTGGGGATATCCTTCCCTCGTCGAATGAGTTGATTGATCGTTAGACTTTTTTCTTTGAATAGCGTCCAGGCGAAGAATTTAACTTTAGGCGGGATGGCTGCCTTCCACACCCCTGCTCCTTGAAATCTGATCAGTGGGCGGCACGAAAGCATCCGGTAGTATGATTTGACGCTGAAGTGCCATCTTTCCTAGGGGTCCAAATCTGCTTGTCCTGACTGTGAGGACAAGCGGATCTGGACCTCGTAGAGAGTGTGCAGCAGCTTAGAGAAAGAGGTCATCTTGTCACCTCTCAGGAGCCTTCGAGTGGTGACTTCCCACAATCTTCCTCCAAGGGCCTCTGAGACAAATTCATCGATCAGCCCCAAAGGGTTAGACGAGATGGTGTAGATGTCGGGGAAAGACGATTTTAGAGGCCTGAACTCCGCCCATGCGTCCTCCCAGAACCGAATCCGGGTACCACAGCAACAACTGAATCGCATCCCTCTAGTGTAAAGAGACCATGTGCCGCAGATGTTTTTCCACCAAGCCGAAGTGCCTTTGTGAACCGTAGTGCTGATGCCCCAATTACCATTCAATTGCTCATACTTTTCAACCAACACAACACGCCAAAGGTTGTCGCTTTCACCAACCATACCCGCTTGCCAGAACCATTTCCCTAGGAGCGCAATGTTGGTCCACCTCAAATTGCGAATGCCAAGCTACCACAACTTACGGGAAGTTGGCATATGTCCTAGTTAACAAGATGGTATTGTTTATCTAGACCTGACCCCTTCCAAAGAAAGTTTCGTTGGATTTGCTTGGGCTGATTGATCACTCCTATCTGGCATTTGAAGTTCGGCATATAGAAGATGGGCAGATTAGATAGGACTAATTTAACCAGGACAAGACGACCTCCAGTGTTGAGGAGTTTTCCCTTCCAAGAAGACAGCCGTTCTTCGAATATTTGAATTATTGGATCCTGTGCTCTAGCAGTAGGTTGTCTGAGCCTTAGTGGCAGCCCCAGGTATGTGATTGGAAGTTTCTCGATCGCGCAGTTCACAGTAGTCGCTAAATCTATCATCAATGAATCGTTGATTCCAATACCTGTGATTGCCGACTTGTGTGGTAAATTATTAAGTTGTCTCGAAACAGCCTCGTACACAAAAAGGACCTCTGCCAGTGCTCTAAACTCTGCAACATCGGCCTTCCTAAAAAGGATGGTGTCATCAACATACTGGAGGTGCGAGATGGAACGACCCTGAGCTCCCACCTGAATTCCAGATATGCGATGCAGTTGTCTAGCCCGTGCAATGAGACCAGTCAGTGCTTTGCCCACCATATTGAATAAGAAGGGGGAGAGCGGGTCACCGTGACGGATCTCTTTGGAGCTCTTGAAGTACCCTGCTGGCGTCCCATTAATCAACACAGAAAATCAGGCCAAGAAATAATAGCCCCACATCCACCCCTTCCAGGTAGGCCCGAACCCCATCCTGCTGAGCATATAGTCTAAGCAGTCCCAACTTACATGGTCATACGCCTTCTCCATATCCACCCTCCAAAGGTTGCGAGTTGACGCCCATGGCGGGCCGAGTGAATCACCTCTTTGGCCACCGCAACCAGATCCACTAATTGTCTTCCATGAATGAACGCTCCCTGATTGACCGAAATGATCTTGCCCATTAACAGTTTGAGTTTGTTGACCAGCACTTTGGAGATGATCTTGTATAGGTAGTTAATAAGGCAAATCGGGTAGAAATCCGAAAGGTCCTTTGCCCTGTCTCTTTTGGGAATGAGGGTGATAAAGGTGGAGTTGAGGCTTCACCCAGCCGGTGATGTGGAACTCGTGAAGCACCTCCATCAGGTCCGCCTTTAGGATTGGACAAAAAGAACGGAAGAATTCCATGGTGAACCCGTCGGGGCCTGGCGATTTGTTCTTGCCACCGAACTTGATGGCTCGCCAAACCTCCTCTTCACTAAAGTGCTGCTCCACACTCACACATTCTTCTGTCGAGATGGATTGAAACACCAGCCCGTTCAGCTTTGGCCGAGCCAGACCTTCATTGGCGTGCAGCTTAGAGTAGAAGGTGATGGCATGGTCCCGGATCTGCTCATAACTGGAGTAGGTGACTCCCTCAACAGCAATGCTACCAAAGTAATTGATTTTATTCTGTGCATTGGCAACCGCATGGAAGAACTTGGTGTTGTGATCCCCGCTTTAAGCCACTTCACCTTAGCCTTTTGCTTCCAGCACACCTCTTCGGCCATGCACATGTTGAATTCCTACTTTTTTTGGGACCTCTCTTCTCTTTCGTTGTCTGACAGGTCCCTAAGTTCCTCCAAATTGTCAAGCTCTTTCAGCCGCAAGAGCAAAGACTCTTTCGTGATGTGGACCAGCCCGTACACCTCTCTGTTCCAAGCCTTGATACGATTCTTGATCCATTGAAACTTGGAAATGAATATGAAAGTTGACGTCCCTGAACGCGCAAGTTCGCTCCACCAAGAAGGAACCGCCGCCTGAAATTTGTCATCAAGCAACCACATGTTTTCGAATTGGAACGGGGGCGACCCCTTCCCCTGAGAATCGTACCTAAGCAATAAAGGTCGGTGATCTGAGACGGTTTTGGCTAAACATTCTAGCCTGGCTGCCGAAAAGATGTCCAGCCACTCCAGAGTGCAGAGGAACCTATCCAGCCGACTTAAGGAGGAAGTTTCTTGAAGGTTGGACCAAGTGTATCTCGATCCTGTTAGAGGAACATCCATCAGCTCCCAATCATAGATGAAGGCATTGAAATCTCACTTCACTGCCACGTCTGGTGGCTCACCCTGCTTTTCGTACTCTCATCTTATTGCGTTGAAATTACCACCAAGCATAGCGGATGATCCCATCTGGCTGCGACGGCAACTAGCTTAAACCAAAATTCACCCCGGTCTCTGTCATCTGATGAACCATAATTACCTGAAAACAACCACACTTTGCTTATATCTTTATTCCGATGAACAACCGAAGCCGAGTAAAGCCCCACTTTACTGAACAGAAGAGAATTCCAAGCCCCCAGAATACTGCCTGAAGCACCAGCGGAATCAACACCAATCCAATCCCAGCAATTTCCTCCGAGCACAGCCACGACTTTGACCCTGTCACAGCTGCCCCAGTTAGTTTCTTGAAGCGCAATAACTGTTAGGTTTATTGAAGCGGTCACCCGATTAACACCAACACGCTTCAACCCGTCACCGATACCCCTACATTCCAGGATAACATCTTCATTATCAGACAATGCACAGCCCGCCCACTACAGGAAATTGGGTGTTAGGCACCCCCATCTCCCCTCCCATCAAACATCTCCCACTGTAATCGAGCGAGTTCTCGAGAAACGACGTGACCCTTCTTGTTGTTGTTGTCATGCCGGCTAACAAGAATGGAGCGGAACCCCTCCAAAAGCACATTATCGAACCCCTTGAATGACATTCCGAGGTCGCGGCCAACACGAATAAGGCGATTGATTTCGTCTGCATTTCCATTTTCGTCACAGAAGCCACATCCCGAAGCCACAGAGGAGCTTCCTACACTGTCACAACTAGGAGATTTGAAAGAGCATTGGACCCTATCTCCCGTCTCATTATGACGGAATGATCTTAATGGTAGCATCTCCATTGAAGAGGCAGAGGACCCTGAGTAAGGGTTCATGGCCATTGTTGTCAAAGGCGACCGCATATGCGATTATGCGATTGCATATGCGGTCCTACATATGAGATTTTGACAGTATGCGATCGCATACTGTTCCAACGGTCAGAAATATGACCGTTGGAGCTTATTTGTTTTTTATTTTATTTTTTAAGCCTCCTCAAAGCTTATAAATAGGGGGTTCCTCTTCCTAATCCATACCACATCCATCCAAGGTATGATTTGTGTCTCTTTGGTCTTTTTTTTAGTGTTTAGTGCTATCTTCCTCTCTTTCTCTCTTTTTCTCCCTCTCTTTCTCAAAGCTTTGTTGATAATTCCTTTTGCTCTATGTTGTAGTTAACTAAGCAAGGAGCTTCAACCATCATTCCTCAAGTAAAGAGGGAAGAAATCACTTCAAGAATCAAAGATTCAAGGATTCAAGAGTTAGAAATTATTTTATAATTCCTAGTAAATTTTGTTTGATTGTTTTTCCTCCTTACTACACCTCTTTTCTTTCATTTTTTTCTTTTTTTTAATGTGGTCTCCACTCTCCACCCACTTATTTAAATTACGTTGTCATTATGTCTACGTCCTCAAACGACGCTCCTAGGCCGACAAATTCAACCGATCCGGATTGGAAATATGGACGTTACAAGAGTGTAACTGAAAAAAATAAAGTCCAATGTTCCCTATGCCCCTCTGTAAGCATCGAGCAACATCTTGCTTGGCAACCCGGATCGAATGCGAAGGCATGTCCAAATGTCGCGCCAAAGATTTGAAAAGAGATCATGGAATGGATGGATAAAACTTCGAGGACGAAACATAACGACGAAGTGATTTTACAATAATACTATGATGTTGATGAAGATGAGGAAGAAGAACATGATAGATCTACTCCCTCCACAACTCGTAGTGGTGCAAGACCACTATCCTCTAAAAAAGCACGTGGTGGAAAGGGGGAGGGAATATATAAATTCTCTTGTAGACCACATCCCGAGGATGTGGTAGACACTAGGGGTAAGGGACCGGCCCAAACCACTATAGAAAATAGGCTTAAAGCTAAGGACCGACCCGATACCATTCAATATGTGGCTAAGTGGATGTACCAAGCCGATATTGCATTCAATACTGTAAAGTTAAAGAGCTTCAAAGTAATGGTTGAAGCTCTTGGACAATTTGGACCCGGCCTAAAACTTCCCCCGTATCATGAGATAAGACATACATGTCTTAAAAAGGAGGTAGTCTTCACAGAAGCCTTTCTCGAGGAGTATCGAGAGGATTGGAAGACATATGGGTGCTCACTAATGACCGACAGTTGGACCGATAGGGCCGGTAGGTCAATCATCAACTCTTTGGCAAATTGTCCTACCGGAACTATGTTCATTAAATCCGTAGATGCTTCGGCTCATTCTCACATGGCTGAATATCTATTTTCCCTCATAGATGAAGTGATAGAAAAGGATATTGGTGCACAATATGTTGTCCAAGTTGTCACGAACAACACGACAAACTTGGTGGCCGCTGGTAGACTAATAATGGAATGGTGACCACACATATATTGGACCCCATGTGCGGCCCATTGCTTAGACTTAATCTTAGAAGACATAGGAAAAGTGCACATTAAAATTGTAGCTAAGGCTAGAAAGGTAGTAGTGTATATGTATAAGTATACACTTCTACTCCACCACATGCGTAATGCAATTGGGGGTAATTTGCAACCCCCCGCCATCACCTGTTTTGCTACGACTTTCTTGACATTACAAAGTATGTATGTTAAAAGAGATGAGCTTAGAAGCTTCGTAACTTCCACCCATTGGAGGAATGGAACTTGGTCAAAGAAGACCGAAGGAAAGTGGGTGGCACAAACTATCTTAACCAACTCTTTTTGGAATAATGTTGCCCAATTACTTAGAGACTCGCAACCAATCGTAGAAGTACTACGATTGGTTGATGGTGATGAGAAGCCGACTATGGGCTATATCTATAGTTTTTGACGCGGGACGGGAGCCCTAAAATGCGTGAATATGATTTTTAATGCGATTTGCCGAAATTAAATAAAATTAATTCAAGAGTAATCTCAAAATTATCACGATACCTTCGGGTTCGTAGAATTTCGATAAGTAAATCACGCGAGTTCCGAATAGGGTGTCCAATCCGAAGCGCAAGTCCCGTTCGATTTGAGGCGGGATCGGGCCTAGAGATAGGACTCTAGCTTTTCCAGGTGTAGGCGCTCGTCTTCGGTCCGTCGTAGATTCACGGATTCCAACTTGGGTTGTAGAAGGGAATTAGGGTTTGTAGAAGGCTTTTGGCTTTTAGGTCGGTTTATGGTTTTGGAACGGGTATTGGCTTGTGTGGTTTAGGGTTCAAAGTCTAGGGTTTCGGGATCGAAGAAAACAATTAGACTAAGGTTTAGAGAAGCAAGCACAGATCGAGAGATAGCAACTATGATAGAGAAAATAACAATGGCTTTTGAGAATCACTCCCTTGGCCTCACACCAAACCCATCTCAGGCAAAGATTACTCAAGCATAAAAGCATTCAAATAATCAATCAACTAACTAAAAAAGTGTTTACAAGCCTCTATATATAGGCCACCAATAATTAAACTCGAAATAAGAAAGAGTCCTAATAGAAATAAAATTAAAATAGAAGTTTTCGCATAAAAAACTAAAATCCAAATGCCGAAATAAATAAATCGTGGCCACATACGATACCATGACAGTGTATGCAGTTATCCTGACACACTTCTATGGCGGATGTCGTTGTTGTTGGCGTCTTCTTGACATTCTTTAATGTCCCTCTTTCTCCTTTCTCCCCTGGGCTTCCTTTACACTTCTTTCGACGCCGGTAAAACTGATGTGTTCCGAATCCAATGTCCATGTATGTGGCGTCCCCGTCAGTTTTATGAAGAAATCTATAGAAAAAATTAAATCTAATAATATGTACAAATCTCGTCTCTATCAACCCATTATTGACATTATTGAGAAGAGATAGGGTGTCCAAATGACTAGCCTGTTGTATTCCGTCGCATTCCTCCTAAATCCCGCGGTCTATTTCTCTTATCCGAACCGAGAAGTGGCGGAAGCAACACATATTAGTGGTTTCCTTGATGTTTTAAAAAGATGGTTCTAGACAAAGGCGAGCAAGATCGGATTAGCAACTCTTTCAACCGATACAAGAATGATCAAGGGATGTTCGGAAGAGCAATTATAGTTCGACAAAGAGAATCCAAACTATCTAGTAAGCAATTTTATGATTTATTTTTTCTTGCATTTCGCTATTGCATATTTGTAATTAAATAATCCGTCTCTTTATATATATATATATATATATATATATATATATATATATATATATATAATCTAATTAATACTATTGTTTGTAGTCAATTGGTGGTTGTCTTATGGAGTGGATTCAGTGACAAAATGTGGATTATTGAAGAAGATGGTCGTTAATGTTCATACCCTTACATGTGTCGTTTAGACATGTGAACGAAATTGGAGCACGTTTGAGATGGTAACTAGTTTATTTTTATTTCATTTTTAGTCTTATAATTTAAATTTAATTATTGTTTAAATTTTAATAGATATTAATATTTATTTAATGTTTCTCTTAAATAGATATACAAGAAGAAGCGCAACAAGCTTGAGAAAAAAAAACTCAATGATTTAGTCTTTGTGCAATACAACCAAAAGCTACGGGATCGCTTCCTAAAACACCGAAAAATTCGAGACACTATGATCCCATCTCTCTCGAAGACTTGCCATCCAATTCTCCATGGATGGCGGATGCCTCCGATGAGTGAGTCTTTGCAGATGAGGATCTTACGTGGAAGGAAGTGAAAGAGGTCGCTTTTGGAGATGAGCTTCCTACCGGGTGGAGGAGAAGATCGATAGCAGGGGAAGGTAGCTCATGCTCACGGTTGCATCAAGAAGAAGAAGAAGAAGAAGAAGAAGACGAGATACATGAAGCACCCATAGACGATATAAATACCGTCTTAGTGAGATCGAATGATGAAGAAACCGAGGAAGAATAATATGTTGAAGAAGGAGACGATTCAGATGATGACGACAATGCAAGTGACGACGATGGTGGAGGTGGAGGTGGAGATGTACCATTGTGGGTTTGAAAGAACTGTGTAAAATATTTGGCCGGTACACAATCTGTCCAGGCCCAATTTTCTTTCTCCAAAACCCCGTAGACCCGTGGCATCAGGCCCAACAGGGAAGGACCCGTCCAAAGCCGAACCATATTCGAAGTAGGCCCCGAACCCGATTGAAGGAGGTTAAACCATGAACCAGATCCGCTAAGGACCCAGGTGGTTTCCCCAGCTAGCTGTACCCCATTTGAATAATATAGGCCATTTGTCGCTCACCTGGGATTTCCTTGTAGCTCAGGTATCTGGAGCACGTGACTGTCACGAGGAGCGTCAGAGCATAGGGACAGCACTTCCCCAGATGTCGTTTCGAGCGTACAAGATGGAATTTGGTCCACTCCCAGCAAAACCATGGTCTGGTTTTCAGAAGTTCCATTCGTCCATGATGTGTCGGTTCCCCAACGCAGCACGAAATGCGAGGCATTCTATTTCTATGTCTCTTGCGCTGGAAGACCATAAACCACTTTTTGATACCATTGTTCTTCCTCAAAGGGTAAATCGAAGCCTCTGTCACCATCGAATCCCAAGTACAATTCTTGACGTTGTCCTTCTCTGCCGGCATCCATGTCGGCTCACCTACCTCTTTAGTCTGCCCCTGAAAGTTGTCGACCTTGGTGTACGACACGGCCTCGACCGTTGAGTACATCTACTGATCTGAGATCTGTAGAAGATCGAGATTTTGGAGGTTTCTGGCTCACCACCATCCCTCAAGAAAGGGGTTTCATCTCATTGATCGTCTAACCCTTCGACGATTTCCCCTTTCTCGATCTCAGTCCCTAGAATATGAGCACTTTGATCGATACCCGAGGTACCATAACCCCTCGCAGGCGCGGGCGACCACCTATGGTGCGACGAACACCCCTCCGAGCGTCGCGACGATGGCTGACTGGTCCTTTCCACCCCGTCCCCGATTTTGCGTAATCGCTGAATATGTCTACGCCGACGTTCCGGGGCCTCGCGGTTTCATCTCTCGACTGTTGCGTGACGAGCACCCTCTCCAGCAACTCCATTTCTATGAAGACCTTGTGTTTTTGGCCGCTAACGCGGACCTCTCAGCTTCTGGGGATGCAATCCCAACAATCGACGGCAACAAGAATCCGAGCGTAACTAGTATCCCAGAGATCGTCGGAGCTTCGGTCGACCAGGATGAACCTGCCGCACTGATCTCCGATCCCCTTGAGGACCTCGGGGGTCCAGGCGTGGATCGAAAGGCCAAACAATCAGATCTAAACTCTTCCATCCCACCAATGTAAATGAAAATCCCCGACGGTTTCGTCCCAAACACCGCACTCCACCGATACTTCGTCGATCTGGAAGGATTTTTTGTGACAGAGAGCCAGGGCCTCCTCCGACGGAAATCGAAGTAGAAATTTAGTTTTTGGGATAGCCGAGAGCGCAAGTCTTTTTGTGTAATCCCAAGAACATTGCATCCATTTATGTAAATGCAATAGAGCTAAAGAGTCCTTGATTGTGAGTAATCTTGTAGGTTCCTGGCAAGAGAGAAAAAATGAGGGGAGTTAAATTCGAGCTGATCTTTTCTAGTTCCCGATTCTGAAGGTTGAGACAGGTTAGAAACTATTGGCACAACAGTCAATAAGTCTGACTCCCCTCAGTTCCTCTCGTCTTTCCCCACAACATCAGCAAAAGAGACCCTGTGGCGACAGCATGCCGAATTCGTAATCAAACCGGAAGGCCAATTGAACCTTCTGCCTGCGATAGACCATCCATGGCGAAGGTCTCACATTTGACTTCAATTAAAGATCACCTGATGATTGCTACTCCACCTGGGAGTATGATCATCCGTTGTTTTGACCGTCACCCCATCAGCTCTGGTTGATACGCAGCCAAGGTGGTGGCATACTAATATACGTCGGAAATTAACATTGCGACATTTCGAGCAATTCAATCGCCCACTCTAAGCACCAGTGCCGAGGGAGAGACATGCATCCTTGCACTCTTTTTTTTATTATCCCTCATACAGTTTTGTATATACTTATGGCTCCTTTGATGTTTGTTTTGTGGATTAAAATGGGTATATAATAAGAAACTAACTAACTAAAACTGCCAATAACCGCCAACTTGCTGATGTTCATCGTTTACGATATGCTCGAAACAGAACTATCCACGATCCAAACATGTGGATCTAAATTCCGCATCATTCCCTTTTACTTTGAAAAAGTTCTACCTTGAACTTTGGCCGAAATTGATCTTCGTAGAGGTCAAGCATAATATTTAGGGAACCTTGATCGGATGATCTCCCTTTCTCCTTGCACCATATTTTGTTCACCTTCGCCATCTTTTACCACACAAGAGTTAGAACTTGCAAGTCTACTTGCCGAGAGTTTGAACTTGTCAATCTACTTGCAGAGAGTTTGAACTTGCAAATCTACTTGTTCATCACGGATGTCCGTGACACTATTCACGGTCGTCTGTCACTGTTCACAATCACTGTTCATCAAATTAAATTATTTTTTTTTCTTCCTTGAAGCTGAAAATTTTGTTGCAGCCCAACTCCAATGCTCTCGATCTTGCCGTCCCCCGTCAGTTAGAACTTGCGAATCTACTTGCCGAGAGTTAGAACTTGCGAATCTACTTGCCGAGAGTTTAAACTTGCGAATCTACTTGCTGAGAGTTTGAACTTGCGAATCTACTTGCCGAGAGTTTGAAGTTGCTAATCTACTTGCCGAGAGTTTGAACTTGTCAATCTACTTGCCGAGAGTTTGAACTTGGGAATATACTTGTCGAGAGTTTGAACTTGCGAATCTACTTGCTAAGAGTTCGAACTTGCCAATCTACTTGTGGAGAGTTTGAACTTGCAAATCTACTTGCCAAGAGTTTGGACTTGCGAATCTACTTGCCGAGAGTTTGAACTTGGCTTTGATTCCAAAATTGAGGTTGGAAAATCACTTGTTAACCGTAAAATAGCATAAATCCCGCACGATAGGGGTTAGGGTTCTCAATCTTCAATTAAAACAAAAGAAAATAAAAGAAGAATAAGGTAGAAGATCTTCGGTAATGATTGAACGACTGGCCCCGCACCAATCGCACACGCAGGTTTGTTGGCCTCGCACCAACAATAACTTTGAGGAATCACTCCTTAAATGCAAAAACTCATCTTTCTTTCACTCTTTCACAAGATGCACAAAGCAACTTAATTTTTTTATTTATCATTCACTTCTAAAATTTATTCTTACATACCATTAAATAAGCTAAGACAATAATAACTAATTAAATTCAAATTCAAAATAAGAAACTAACTAACTACTAAAATCCACCAATAACTAACTGTAACCACCAATGGCCGCCAACTTGTGGATGTTCGTCGTCTACAATATGCACGAAACAAAACTATCTACGATCGAAACATGAGGATCTAAATTCCGCATCAGTCCCTTTTACTTTGAAAAAGTTCGACCTCGAACTTTGGTTGAGAATAATATTTGGGGGAGGTCAAGAATAATATTTGGGGAGCCTTGATCGAATAATCTCCCTTTCTCCTTGCACCATATTTTTCCACCTTCTCCATCTTTTACCACACGTGAGTTAGAACTTGCGAATCTACTTGCCGAGTGTTTGAACTTGCCAATCTACTTGCTGAGAGTTTGAACTGGCGAATCTACTTGTCGAGAGTTTAAACTTGCCAATCTACTTGTCGAGAGTTTGAACTTGCCAATCTACTTGCCTAGAGTTTGAACTTGCGAATCTACTTTCCGACAGTTTGAACCTGGCTTTGATACCAAAATTGATGCAGGAAAATCGCTCACTAACTGACGCAGGATGGAAACCCTAAAATGCGTGAATAATGATTTAATGGAATTTTGCCAAAGTTAAATAAAGTAATTCAATCTTAATCATAAAATTATCTCAATACCTTAGGGTTCTGAGAATTCTGATAGGCAGATCACACGAGATCCGGCTAGGGTCCTGTCCGATGCGCGAGTCTCATAAGCTTTAAGGCAAGATTGGGCTTAGAGATAGAACTCTAGTTTTTCAGGCTTGGGCGTTCGTCGTTAATTTGATGTAGAGTTGCTAGTTCTTACTAGGGTTGCTAGGGTTGTGGGATTTGGTAGATTTTAATGCTCAGGCGAAAACTAAGGTTTTGGTTGAATTAGGGTTTCAGAACAGATGAACAAAATAGATCAGGATTATAAGGCAGAATAGAGATAAGCATATAGAAAGATAATAAAAGATAAAGAAGATAAATGGGAATCACTCCCTTGGCCTCACACCAAACCCATCACAGGGAAGAAGAATCTCTCTCCGTTCAAGCAAAAACTCATTCAATATATACAAAAACTAATTAAATTGTGTTTACAAGCCTCTTTAAATAGGCAACCAACTAATAACTCGAATTAAAAGAGTCCTAAAATAATAAAAGACTAAAAAAGGAAAAATTTCGCAGAAAATAAAAAACTCCGTCACTGAGTGGAAATCTCCACGGATGTCCTTCTTGGAGGTCACGGACGTCCGTCGCTTACGGAGTCCAGAGTCACAGACGCCCGTAATGGTCATAATGTTCGTTGCGCATTAAACAGCGAGACCACTTATTTCCGGACACCTGTCCAGAACGTACGGACGTCCGTCACCTGATGACGGCTTGTGCCTCCTTTTCTCCCTTGAAGCTGTAGTACTCGGGCTTCCTCTTCATTTCTTCCGACGTCGGTAGATGCGATGCGGTCCAAAACCGATGTCCATGTATTCGACGTCTCATCACTAACCCTAAAATAAAATAAATCTCACATGATAGGGGTTAGGGTTCTCAATCTTCCAATTAAAACACAAGAAAATAAAAAAAGAATAAGGTAGAAGATCTTCGATAATGATTGAACAACCGACCTCGCACCAATTGCAAGCGCAGGTTTGTCGGGCTCGCACCAACGATAACTTTGAGGAATCACTCCTCAAAGGTGAAAACCCATCTCAAGTTTTCTAAATGAAAGAATCACTCTTTCACAAGATGCACAAAGCAACTTAATTTTTTTTATTCATCATTCACTTATAAAATTTGTTCTTACATGCCATCAAATAGGCTAAGACAATAATAACTAACTAAATTCAAATTCAAAATAAGAAACTAACTAATTGTAACCGCCAACTTGCAGATGTTCGTCATCTACGATATGCACGAAATAGAACTATCCACAATCCAAACAAGCGGATCTAAATTCCGCATCAAACACGCTATCATTTCTTCTAATTTAATGGCTGCATGCTCTTGATTAATGGAAAGTCCTTATTGATAAGAGTGGTTATTAAGGGGGATTATTGTTAATTGTAAAAAGTTTGAACTCAGTTCGAACACTACTGAGGGAAGCGGCCGATTACCTTGCAACAATGGCTATCAAAGCATCTGAGGTAGTCCGTTGCAATTCTGTTTTAGTTGCCTCTATTGAATTCATTGTATTACTAGAACGAGGGAAGCTTTGTACTTATAATATAATGTAATGTCTCTTTATAGATTTAATGGAAGGTTGAGAACCCTCGAAACCTCCGACATCTTTATTAAACAAAAATACTAACTAAACTATTGCCCTACACAAATACAATTAAGAAATACATCGATACTCTAATTCACCCCCTCAAGCTGGAACATGTGTCAATCATGAAAACTCGATCAATCTATGATTAAGGCAGTGGTCCCACAACTTTGGTGAAATCCGCCAACTAATGTGAGGTGTGAACGTTAAGAGTATAGACAGTGCCAACCAACCTTAGGAGTATAGATAGTGCCATCCAAAATGTTCACACACACACACAATATGTTTGGTACGCTCATGCATTGAGTTCTCGAAGATGTGAATAGCTACCTGATTATCACAATGGGAGACATATGCAATGTAGGAGGTGTTGGAGATAATGAGGAGTATGTTTATATGTTTAGTTTTTGTTGTGAGTCAAGTTATATTATGGGTTTAATATCACTTTTGAGTTAAA
Organism: Chloranthus sessilifolius; assembly: GCA_021018995.1. Taxonomy (NCBI): domain Eukaryota; kingdom Viridiplantae; phylum Streptophyta; class Magnoliopsida; order Chloranthales; family Chloranthaceae; genus Chloranthus; species Chloranthus sessilifolius. The sequence continues at coordinate 195,608,123 of CM037584.1, forward strand.
ATATAAGTTTGAGTCTTGTTAACCCTCTATAAATAGGGCCTATCTCATGTAATTCTATACATCTCAGTAGTCATAATGTAGCCTTTATGCGTCATTTCTCTCTTCTTTCTCTGCTCTCTCCTCCCCATCTCTCTACCAAACCCTAATTAGGGTGTGCTTCTCTTAGTTATTTTCTTTTTTATAGTAGTAGATTATTAGTTTCTACACGGTTCGGAGCAGGTCGAGTCTTAGCCTGCTATAAATAGGGGCTTATTTCATGTACTTCTATAATCTCAATAGTGATAATATAGCCTTTGTGTGATTCTTCTCTCTCTCTCTCTCTCCTCTCTCTTCTCCATCTCTTACTCTAATAACCCTAATTAGGATATGCTTATCTTAGTTATTTCTTTTCTTATAACTTGAAGTCTATTTTGTCCACTTTCTATATCCGCAATTGAGAGGAACTACGCAGAGAAAACAGTGCCTCTTTACGAGGTTCAAAAGTCGAGAATGTATAGCGTTCTTTGGGATCAAACATCATCTCGCTTGCTCTTGGATTAGATGTGAATAACAATCCATATTATACTTCACGAATCAAACAATTAAAATTCTCTAGTGAGCATTTTAGTGAATTCCTACTTCACTTTGACTCGCTCGATCAGGTGGGACCAAATTGGAAATTTTGCAACATCGAGGGAAACCATGGGCATAATCAAAGAGACTTTCCAGTTTCTATTCCAATGACGAAGAGCAAGCTGTATCTATAGCCATACTTGGCCTCCTTAGATTTAAAGAATAAGAATTGCGCCCAACAGCTGGATTCAATAATGTTCCAGTACCAAGGTAGGCTTCAATTATATCTTTGAGTTGTTGTAACAAGGATGTGAAGCTCAATGAAGGTGTTTGGGCATTGCAACTCACATGTGCCTAGGGCCATAGCCCTGTACTCGGACTCAACGCTCAACTTTGTTACCACACCCTACTTCTTGCTCTTCCAAGTAACCAGAGTACCTGCAAGTAAGGTACATTAGCCAGATGTAGAGTGGCAATTAGTGGGAGACCCCATGTAGTCAGCAACAGAGTAGGTCACGATGTCCATCTACACATAGCAACTCACATGTGCCTGGGGCCATAGCCCTATACTCGGACTCAACGCTCAACTTTGTTACCACATCCTACTTCTTGCTCTTCCAAGTAACCAGATTACCTCCAAGTAAGGTACAATGGCCAGATTTAGAGTGGCAATTAGTGGGACACCCAACATAGTCAATAATAGAGTAGGTCACGATGTCTAGGTGACCATGACAAGAAAACATAAGACCTAAACTGAGCAAGATTTTACGTAGTGTGAATATGATTGACATCAAAATGATGGGGAGCTCTAGGAGAGTGTAGAAATGGACTGACGTTATGTTTGCACTCTTTTTGTGGTTCAAATTTATCAATTTAGTAGTGATAGATCAAATCTGAAACCATTTCTGTTGACTGAGGGATTTACTGCTTGACAAGCAATATTTCACTGAAAATGGCTATTTTTCCCTCAAGATGCTTATTTTCTCTTGATTTTTGGTTGATTTTTTGTTGATTTTTGCTCCAAGCAATCTTTCACTACAAATGATGAAACTAACCCTGAATGCCATGCCCTTTTTTTATTTATCAAGTATTTTTCCTTGATTTTTTATGAACTATTAAGGGGGTTGGGCTAACCCAACCCTATTTCCACTTGAGCCTATGCTTGGGCGACCAAATGCATAGTTCACCATCCAAACCGCATTGTGCAACCTGTACTAAGTAGTTTGGAAGCTCCAGACCACATAGTGCAATGTACTATGTGGTTTGGGGCCTCCAAACTGCATAGTGCTAGGCCTCCCCTCATTTTAGGTCTGATTCCACTCTCTTTCTCTCACTTCACAACCTTTCTCTTGGGCCCTTCTTTCCCATCCGATTTGGGCCCATTTTTGGTCTCGTTCTCTAGAATTCTCTGTACCAACCCACTACTCTGGAACCACCCCAAAACCAATAAATCCCTTTACTTGGCATTTCGAGGATCTAGACTTGATTTTTGGAGCCCCTATGAAGGAACCCGAATTTGCTCTCTGGAGCCTTCTAAAAAAGTCTAGGCTTGCCTAGCGCTTGGTCCCTAGTGGTTCAAGGACGAAACCCCCACTCAATAGGGTGGACGACCTGGTCATGACTGAGCCACCTTCCTATAGGGAGAACCAGACTCGGACCCTAATAATTCTAAAATCTAGGTTTGCCAAGGATGGAACCCCAACCCAATAGGGTGGATCTGCCTTGAGCCCTTATTTGGTTTCCCTAGTCATGAATGCATACATGAAAAGATCCCATGGTGCATGTTATTTGCGGACGACAAAGTATTAATTTCCCAAACAAGGAAATAAATAATAAGGTGGAATTATGGGAAAAAAGCTTTGGAGTCGAGGGGTTTAAAAATTAGGAGAACAGATAGAATACATGCAGTGCAAATTTAGTGAACATGATAGCTTGAGTGAGGATCTAGTTAAAATAGAAATCATTTAGTGCCACATTGCCATAGATTTCATTATTTATTCTCTACTTTACTATTAGATGATGGAATCAAAGAGGACGTTTCAAATAGGATTAATGTAGGTTTGATGAAGTGGAGGCAAGCAAGAGTGAGTATTGTGCGACCCAAGAGTTCCACTTGGATTGAAGAGACGTTTTATAAGATGGCCGTTATACCTGTCATATTAGATGGTGCAAATGTTGGGCTACGAAAAAGCGACAAGAAGATAACGTACATGCGACTGAGATGCGTATGATGAGATTGATTTGTGGAGTGACAAAAACGGATAAAATTCGGAATGAGTACAGAAGAGGAAATTTGAGAGGCACATATAAAGGAAAAGTTATGGAATGTCACTTAAGGTGGTTTGGACATGTTCATCGGAGGCATGAAGCAGACCTTGTAGGAAGGGTTGAGACTTGAGACTCTACAAGAACAAGGAAGTAGGAGAAGAGGAAGACTATTGAAGACCTGGAGGGAAGCTATGAGAAGGGTATTATGGATTGTGAAGTTACAGAAAGCTTAGCGTGGTTAGAAACGAGTGGAGAAATAGGACTCACAACGCAAACCCCAAATAGGTGGGATGAGGATGTGATGATGATTTATAGAGAGTAGAAAAGGGTTCACTCCCCCAAGTAGGGGATGCCAGCTAACATGGCATCCTAGGGCATAATAGTTTCAGACAAATGAGCTTCATGACGATAGTATGGTGGGTGTTGAAGGCCAAATTATATGGCTTAAGGATCTTCTAAGCCCTCCCCAATTTTGAAACATGAGTGGCAACAAAGGTTCTCCATCCAATTTTCGTCCTTTGCACTTAGGGGCCTAAAAAGGCAAAGAAATTGATTTTCTGGGGCTCCTTTTTTTTTTGTAAATTAATTATCCGCGGGACACGTACCATAGGCATTCCTTAATGTACGTCATGAGATAGGACCTCAAAATTTCGAAATTGAGGTTTTTAAGAACCTACACTTACCTGGGACAACAAGTGTCATATATAATGGGAACCCTGAGGCAGTTTCTTGTTTTAAAAGAGAAATTGAGGACTTTGAGGCCAATGGGTTTTTCAAAATCATTTGTAGATCCTTAAGTTACAAAGAAAACAAGATTCTTCTTCCTTTAAATCAATTCATTTTATGCTCTAGGGCCTCAGAAAGTCCAATAATTAGGGTTTCTGTGGACACATACTTCCCTCTAACAGTGAGGTCAGGGATTTTAGAGGTCTTGAAACCTATCCCTCAGAGTCTTCAACATCTATGGCTCTATTAGTAATGCTTGGTCTTTATAACTTGTTTTTGGCTAAGTTTTCTATTTCCAAGTTATAAACATCCCTAGTGATAATGGGTTGCCTACTAGTCATTACCAAAAAAAAGATAATGGTGTGCCTAAAAAGGTGTTTTTATTTTATGCAGTTCTTTAGTCATTATGGTAACTTTAAAATACACTTTGGGTCCCCAAATTTATACCTACCTGCTTTTCATCCTTTGTTCTATAGTAGTATCCTGGACAGCATCCATTGTTGAGGTCCTTCCGTGATAACAAGTCTGTGATCCAGGCTTAATATCCTGCATGAATTCTTTGTGCACAACCTTCTCTAATGCCACAGAAAACTGTGGGAATGGGGATGGTAATTTCTTATTTAATTTGAGGTAATGATACAGAGCTTAAATTACTGCAAGTTAAATTAATCGAAGGTAACATTGTTTTTCCAGCATGTGAATTAGAATAGAAAGGAAATGACAATAAAATTGTTAAACTAGCCTACTTCTAAGTATCAATTTTTTTCTCAAATAATGTAGAGAATTAGTGAGTAATGCAAACATCGAATTTTAATGGGTCAATTTCTCTAGTAGTTCCAGGTTCAGATGTGCCTGTGCTATGAAGTTTCTTTAGTAGAAAAAAGAGCTGATGGAAGTATACAAATTATTTTGGATGTGTATATATGCTATATCAATATTGCCTATGATTCTTTCTTCGAATGCATGTGATGAAAATGGCAGTTCAAATAATTATTTTCTAAATCCATATATAAATTGCATAGCATGCTTCCTGTATTGGCCATTGCTTGAATTTTAGTTTTAATTTTTGTTTCTCTTCACTATTTCTCATATTGACAACAGGATGATAAGTGTATTACTTTTAACTGGCCCTTGGCAAAAGCAATTGTTGTTGTGAGAAGTGTGACTGATTTCATTTATCTACTAAATATTCTTCTTCAGGTGAGCCATGGTCATTTACTTCTGTTGTTTCAGTATATGATTATTTAATAAAGATTTTCTTCTATCAGTTGCTTCATGGCTTTCTGATTTATTTATTTTTTATTGGTTTCATGGCATTCTAATTCTATCAATATTTCTTAATCATGTTAATAGGATAACAGATATAACAGGTAACGGCGTTGTAACCTTCTAATATGTGCATAAGATACATATGTGAATTCCCTTATTGAGCGAGGGGTACTTGTAACATTAATTTATAGTTCTCTTTGCCTTATTATAGATCAGGGGACAAAAAGAGTTCATACGTTATTTCTAGATTCTCATTTTTCTGTTCCTTGTGTTCTCTGTTGTAGCCGTACTTCTAGGGTTTCATGGTCATGTATGACTTGCATGTGTGTCTCGAGATGAGTTTTGCTCCAGTCAGTGGAGAATGATATACCATTTCTCCATAGTGATGACCCAAGCATAATCCCAACCTTCAAAGAAGCCTCATCAAGTTGTCTTAGTAGATACAACAGTCAACTAGTCAGAATCAGAAAGCTTGGTATTGATGAAACAGAAGCAAAGGAAAATAGGCTAGGCTTTCATTTAAGGCCGAGGGGCATAATGGGCTTGGCCAGTGCTGATAGAAGGTAAAGTGGGCCCATTCAAATAGGGTTGACATCAGTCAACCGAAGGCCCCTTGAGCAAGGTACAAGAGGAAGGAGAGGTGACTTCATAGAGAAGAAAGAGGAGTGGTACCCACTTCTAAATTTGGGCAGAGTCTGGGAGAAAGACTTATAGAGGAAGGTGAATTTTGAGTTTGTTTTCATTTTCAATTTATCAGTTTAGTATGTTGCATGTTAGTTAAAAAGTTGCTATTAGGGCAATTAGTTACTAGTTAGAGGTATTTTTAGTAGAGGCGCTAGCGAAGCTTTTAGGAAGGCTTTTATTATTATTTTTAATTATGCTAGAATGATCAATGGCAGTGGGTTGGTAGGGAAAGTCATCCGAGGTAGTTGTCAGTTGTCACTGGAGGTTTTATTGGTTAAAGTTAGTAGTCCATGGGTTGGACAAACATGAGAAATAGTGCTTATGCAATAAAATAACAGTTTTTTACCTGACAGGGTCCGAAACTATCAGGTATTTACCTGACAAGGTCCAAACTATCGGTAATGACCGACCCTCAAAGTTTTTAGTTTTGAGATGTTAAGAGACATGTGCGCTTATAAAAAAATTTGACATGCTTATTAAGTGGAAAACTGACTTAGACGAAAATACCCTTAGGTCCATATGAGATCGATCAAGTAGTCTCATATGAGACCAATCAATCCACTACAAGGCCAATCAGTCGGTCTTATCTGGGACTGATATGAGATCGATCAAGACCGATCATTCCCTATGTGAGATCGATTGATTGGTCTTATAATGGACTGATCGGTCTCATATGAGACTGATCAATCGATCTGTTATAAGACTAATTGGTCAGTCTCATATGGTCTCCTAAAGGTATTTTCCTCTTAACTCATTTTTAACCCTATTAGGTAAAATCTGAATTTAAGCACCTATCAATTTTTTTTAACCCTATTAAGTAAATACGAAAACTTTGTTTTAGGGTCTGGACCCTGCTAGGTCATTAATGATAGTTCGGACCCTATCAGGTAAAAAGCGAAAGTTTTGAACCCTCTTGGGTAATTCGCCCATAAAGTAATTCCCCTTTATTATTCTTTTATTCTCTCTCATTTTCTTTTATTCTTATTAACTAATTTCTAAATCAACTAAACATGTTTGAGATCCCTCCTCAAGCCCACTATCTAGTTTTATAGTAGAGCCATATACCGAAATTTATCACATTGTGGCACAACATAATGTCCATATTTTACTTCTTTGTTATGCTAGTTTTCAAACCCCTTTCCTTGTCTTGCTATCTTGCACAACATCATCAACTAAAGGCATAAACCTTGGATCCTCAAATAAGGACTCAAAACAAACCCTTGATGTTACAATAATCAGCAAGTCGGGGTTCGGCAATTATCCGGGAAGGGTTAAAATTAGGGAAGTTCGGGGAAAATAGAAGTAAAAAAAAAAAGATTAAAAATTATAGAAAATCATGATTTTCTGAAAAAAAAAACGTGAATTCTTAGCGAATTATTCATCTTTATTCGTGAATTTTTATAAACACGATTTTTATGAAAAAAATCTTGAACAATACGCAGAACATCAATTTGCGAATTATTCCGAATTTTAAAAAATTCAAAGAAGTGGGTGACTATGGATGTCTCATTACCCTTTAACAGAAACTCAATTGTTTGTCGCAATGCAGTTCCTACATTATTTACTGTTGATGTGTCACAAGTAACTAGCTATTATTGTACATATCTAACTATGTTAATGTTATACATTGGGTCCTTTTGTAAAGATGATATAGATATCAATGAATGCGTGTGAGATTATCTACAACACTAATTCTTTCTACCACATACTTTTCGTCTTCTTCACTTTCTAAACCGAACCCTAATCATCTTCTTCAAACGCTCACTTACTAATCTAGACCCACTTAAAGGACATCAACTCCATTTTGGTATCGGCAGTTGAATATTGGCCAGTTTAAAAACTCTCAGACTCGTTAGCAAGCGAATGACGGGTGGTGGTCCGGTGGTTGTGGTGCAGATTGGGGACTGGCTATGTCAGGGGTGTGGCAACCTTAATTTCCGAAGGAGGATTCGGTGCCACGCAAAGGGGTGTGACGCTCACTGGAGCACTGGTGTTATGATCAAGAACTGTCTGAATGTGAATACCAATCCGGAGAGAGGGTGCGGGGAGGCAAACAGACTACTATCTCATTGCACCAGCGAAAGGACTTACGTAACGGATGGACTATTGCGGGGAAGCAGTTCAAGAGAGCTAACTACCTCTATGGGTGGAGGGAAGGCCGAAAAGAAGGACAGCCGGGGAATATCCTAGTCGGGGAAGGGAAGGGGGCCAGTGAGTTCGCATCAAAGGGGAAGGAGAAACTGTTAGGGGAACAGCGTTCCTCGTGGGCTACACCAGCGCTAGTGACTGAGCCGTGTCTAGCACTGGAGTTATTCCCCTTGGTAGTTAATGGCAGCATTTATAACAATATTAAATACAGTAACCACAACAGAAGGGTGCTGATATATTTTGATCGACCAACAGTTACTTCCAACTAAAACTGCATTTATATTAAAGAGGCATTACAGCGGTTGCTTGGCAACCATCACAGTACAAATATCACTTGTTCAAAAATCTCTTCGGCGTGCTTTCTATTGGTGTTCTCCGAGGGAGGCGCATCGACGGTGGATCTTTTACTCAAAATGGGAACGGCAAGATGGGGAGACACGGACGCCCGATTTGTTTGTTGGGACGAAGATCTGTACAGAACATCTCTTCAAAATGGGGATAGCAATCTCTGGATACGAATCCATGGACTACCGCCTCATACCTGGACTAATGAGGTCCTCAGTGGCATCGGACGAAGGTGCGGGACTTTCATCAGGACCGATTCGACCACTGCCATGGGGGAGGATATCAGGTGCACAAGGATTGCGGTGCGCTCCGTTGATGCTGCCCGGATACCAAGGAGGGGCGATGTCCTCGTCAACGGGTGCCGCTACCGGTGCTGGCTGGAACTGGAGTGGGGTAAAAGGATACTCACGACCAATAACGGCGAAGTACAAGCCGGTGAAGTAAGGTCCGGTGAGGTACAAAATACGGCGATCAGACGGGACGAAATTTTTTGTGAGAACAGCCAGATTAACGGGAAAGGGGAACGACGGAAGCCAGCGGAGCTCCCAAAACTCAATCGTGCACGGATCGGCCTCCATTCCGATCAAGGTCTGATTCCGGTAAAGGAAGGCTACGCCGGGGAGGCTATAGGTGTATTCGAAGACACGTGGCACCAACAGATGGAGCAAAGGGATCGGAGTGTCTTGGACCGTTGGAAGGTGTTTTCCGATGAACATTTGGCCAACAGAGGACATTGCAGGCTTTATAGAACTCAGGTGGAAGATCGAACGGTCCACAACGCTAGGGAATAGCTGGCGGGAGCACCAACAGAAGGTATCGGCCCTACTACGCAAAGGAATGGTCGGACTGGACTTCTCGACGATGCGTATATCCTCGAGGAGGATGCATTTAAGGTTGCTGACGGATGGAAGACAGATGGAGGGCTGGGCGAAGATCGGCAGGGGGATAGCTTCTCTGGTACCACTCAGGACAAGGGGAAGGAAGACGTATTTATGAGGAAAGGAAAGTATGTATTTAAAGATGGCGGTGTGGTAGGTGAGAGTGAGACACATGGGCTACATGTGGAACCCACTCACTTGCGAAACTTTGACTCGGATATCATTTCGGAGACTGGCTCACATCACACTGACAGGAGGTGGACACGAGTTATGGTCAACTCTACAAGCATGCCACGTGGCCAGTCTTTAAGGGTGACGGGTTCCCAAGCCAACGATGCGTCATGTTCTCGGGTCTGTGAAACGGTAGGATCCAATGAGGTCAAGGTCCCTAGTAAGCTGACTCGGTCTTCTATTGCCAATTGGGCCTATAGCCCAATGGCTCATGGCCATTTATAGACACGCCCCATCCCAGCTAGTAAGTGTTGTGGGCCTTTCTCTAAAGAACAGGTGGGTTCGCAGCCTGGGCACATTGGGCCTGGTCTGCATTCTTGTTTTTCTAATAGCTCTCTGGTCATGTGTGCAGCTGTAATGGAATCCCGAGCGGGCCAGACTATAACCGATACCCCACTTCGTAACAGGTACTTCCGGCACAGGAAAAGTATGGGTTTGATCACCGTCAGTCATCGGAATCGGATTTGATTAATCAATTTTCTTCGGAAAGTGAGACTAATGTGGCTTCCAAGGTGCACATAGATGGGTCCAATGGGGAGAGATTGGCTGCTCTCGGGGAAAGTCTAGGGGTGTCTTTCTCCGGTCCGCGGCACACCCTAGTTAAAATCTATAGGGATATTGTTGAGAGCGGCAGGATGCGGGGTAAGGCGGAACGAAACAGTTGAAGTAAGAGTAGGGCCAGATCGAAATGGGGTTTGTTTTACACTAGACAAAAGAGGGGATTGCGAAGAACGAAAGGAAAAAATGCAAGGGCTCTCCAACAGGTGTCTCCTTATGGGATGCCGCAGGAGAGGTGCTAGAAGGGCTGTTTCTGCCGGCTGTTTCTTCTCATCGGTATATTTATGTTATTTCTCAGCTGGAATGTCAGAGGTTTGGGGGATAGGGACAAAAGGTCCCTTGTCAAGTCGTTCATAAGAGGCCAAAATCTTCAGGTGATTGGGCTGCAGGAGACTAAGTGGGAATCGGTGACTGATGCGCTGGTCCAATCGGTTGTTGGGGTGTCGTCGTGGGATTGGTTGGCGATCGAGGCCGTCGGCAGTAGGGGAGGGGTGCTTCTCGCGTGGGATACTAAGGCGTTCAAGCTGGTGGAGTCGGAGATGGGCAGCTATACTATTGCGACTCTGCTGCAGGATATTAGGAATGGGAACCTGTGGGTGGCCATAACTGTTTATGGCCCCACTGTCAAATAGTCTCAGGCGCGAGTTTTTCCTTGAACTAAGTGCGATTACCAATAGATGGGAGGAACCAGTGTGTGTGGGTGGGGATTTCAACGCCCTAACTTGCGACGGGGAGAAAAACACGGGGCAGATCGACCTCACGGCAAAGGACCTTTTTATGGAATACATTTCGCAAGGAGCCCTATGCGACTTGGGAATGACTGGGGGTCGATTTACTTGGTTCCCATCCTCTATAGATTGGACAGATTTCTATGCGGGACGGAGTTTCTGGATCGTATGAATAATGCTGAGGTTCAAATTCAGCACACTTCTATATCGGACCACCAGCCCATTGTTCTATGTTGCCTCGACAGTTCAGCAAATGGGCACTCTCCAGGGCCTTTTCGGTTTGTTAATGAGTGGTTGTTTGACGACGATTTCATCAATAGGCTCGATGGATGGTGGAACCAGGGTGGTATCGTGGGCTTGCCATCTTACATCTACACCACCAAGCTGAAGCAGCTGAAAATATTCAGAAGTGGAAAAGAGACAGGGCTGGGGAGGGGGGCAGGCGAACGAATGGCATACTGGAGGAAATTGTGATGCTTGACCTTCTGAAAGAAGGGGGACCGCTAACAGAGGAGGACAGAGAGCTCAAGATGGGGCTAAAACAAGCGTATAGCTCCATAGTGTTGGAAGAGGAAAGGACATGGCAGCATAAAGCGAAGGCGCATTGGCTGCCTGAGGGCGATGGCAATACGAAGTTCTTTCACGTTGTTGCAAATGGGAGGCAAAAACATAATCAAATTTCGGCTATGGAGATTAACGGGATCAGGTATACGGATATTATGGTCGTGCAGGATATGATTGTGGAATTTTATAAGGGGCTGTATGAGACACAGGGGATGGACAGACCGTCTCCAGATGGGGTCTCTTTTAACTCCATCGACGCGGACAAGGCAGCTATCCTTGAAAGGGCATTCTCGGTCGAGGAAGTAAAGGATGCTTTGGACAATCTCGGGAGTAATAAGTTACCCGGCCCGGATGACTTCACCATAGAGTTCTTTAGATACGCTTGGCGTATTATTGTTGGGGATTTCATGGCTTTCTTGGAGGAGTTTCATCTCTACAGGAAGTTGGCTAAAAGCATCAACTCTACGTTTGTTGCGCTGATTCCTAAGTGTACGGGGGCTAGTGACATTGTAAATTTCAAACCAATCAGCATCACGGGCATGGGTTAAAATATCGTCTGATACCGATACGTATCGGTTTTGGAGGTCAACGGTACAATACATAGGGTATGTATTGTACCCTGTATGAAATAGTTAAATTATCGTCCAATACGGGCAAAATATTGCCCGTATCGTCCGTATCGGACGATAATATCAAATTATCAGACGATAATTTCAAATTATCGTCCGATAATTTGGAGAAAAATTAAAAAAACTTAAAGGACTGAAATTATCGTCTGATACGAACGATAATTTGAAATTATTGTTCTTATCGAACGATAATTTGAAATTATCGTCCGATAATTTCAAGATTCCGTGGGCCCCACCCTTTGACTCGACTATAGGCTCGGGTTTTTGCTTTTTTTCCCCCCTTTTCCTTCCTTCTTCCTCTCTTCCTTCTTCTTCCTCTCTTATTTTTTAGTTATTTGCACCCTAAATCGCCGCCGAATCGTACAAAAAATCACGGGATCAACGCGGAAGGTACGTGTTTATCATTTTACCATCATTTTATTTCATTTTAAATACAAAAATAAGGTAGATCTACCTTATATAAGGGTAGATCTACCTTATTTAAGGGTAGATCTACCTTATATAAGTGTAGATCTACCTTTAAATTTCATCATTTACCCATAATTTTAATTATTATAATTATTTAAATTATTTAAATTTATGGGTAGATCTACCATTAAATATGGTAGATCTACCTTATATAGGAGTAGATGTAGCCATAAATTTGGTAGATCTATCATATTTAATGGTAGATCTACCCATAAATATGGGTTAAAAATAATTAAAATATTTAAATTATTTTAATTAAGAAGAGGGGAAAATTAATTTAAATTATTTAAATTAATTATTTAAATATCTTAATTATTTAAATTAAGAAGAGGGGAAAAATAATTAAATTAATTAAAATATTTAAATTAATTAAAATTATGGGCCAAAAATAATATAAATAATTAAAATTATTGGTCACATGTAATCAATATGGGTCACATATAATTAATAAAATAATGGGGTCAATATGGGTCACATATAATTTAAACTTAAAATTAATATGGGTCACATATTAAATTATATGTGACTCATATTAATTTTAATAATAAATTTAATTATATGTGACCCATATTAATTATATGTGACCGTCACATATAATTAAAATAATTAATATTATGGGATATGTCTCATAAAATATTAGAATAATATGGAATAAATTTCAAATAAATTTTTAAAAATTAGAATAATATCAAATAAATATTCATAAATTATAATAATATCAAATAAATATTCATAAATTAAAATAATATCAAATAAATATTCATAAATTATAATAATATCAAATAAACATTCATAAATTATAATAATATCAAATAAATATTCATAAATTAAAATAATATCAAATAAACATTCATAAATTATAATAATATCAAATAAATATTCAAAAATTATAATAATATCAAATAAATTTGGTAAAATATAATCTAATCTTTTAAAAATTAGAATAATATAAAATAAAATTTCAAATGTAATCTAAATTTTATAAAAATTAGAAAAATATCATATAAATTTAATAAAAGATAATCTAATATTTTTAAAATAGCAATAATTAAAAAATAAATTTTATTTTCAAGTGTAAATTAGATGTTTACTTTAATGCAATCGTTTGCTCATTCATGCAGGTGAAATAAATAAATATGGTACGATCGACAGATCCAGCGTGGCAATACGGTACAGCAATAGATGGTAATAGACTCCAGATACAATGTAAACTTTGTGGAAAAAAACTGCTGGGAGGAGGTATCACACGGTTTAAGGAGCATCTGGCTCACGTAAAGGGAGAGACAAGAGGGTGTCCCAGTGTACCCAGAGAAGTGAAAGAAAATATCAGAGCTAGTTTACAAGCGGCAAAGGGAAAGAAAAAAGCTGAAGCCGATCGTGATAGGGAAATGTATGAGAGAATCAGGAGTCCAGATCCAGAGTTTACATCAGTTGCACCTGAGGATGATGAGGATAAGGATGAGCAGATAGCGAGAGCTATGAGAGAAAGTGCCAGAAGAAGCTGTGAGATCGGAAGAAGCCGATTATCGGTTTGATCGAGTTGAGGGCCCATCCATGCACACTCGGTGGTGGATCTAGTCATAGGCCACATGTTGTTGAGGATGATGAGGATGTTGAGCGATCACGTTGTGAGGTCAAGATCCGGGAGGGATTATAGGTCGCCATTAGAGGCCGTACTTCATGGATTCATTCATGTATCGCCTTGAAAGCTCCAAACAAACCAAATTGAGTGCAATCTCACTTACAAAATGGGGAAGAAGCTTGGAAAATCCATTGCAAGTTTTTATATACAACCACATTAGCAAGTAGCAGTCGTGCGTACTTCAAAAGCATGATTGATACAAGTGCAGAAGATGGTCCAAGAGTAAGAAAGCCTTCTCCATGCGGGATATCTGGGCCCTTACTAAAAGATCAGTACGATGAGATAAGCGCTATGTACAAAGCTTTGAGGATGTATGGGATGAGAGGTTACACAATTATGCGATGGATGGTGGTCCCACAAAAAGAGTTTGATCAACTTTTGGTTTCTCGATGTCGGGACGGTATTTTTGAAATCGATTGATGCTTCAGACACGTAAAAGCGACTACCTCTTTCAACTAATGGATATGGTAGTTCAAGAGGTTGGAGAGCAGCGGGTTGTGCAGGTGGTAACAGACAATGCGGCAAATTACAAAGCCGCTGGATTAAAACTAATGACGAAGAGACGTCACCCATACTGGACCTTGTGTGCTGCTCATTGCGTGGACCTCATTCTTGAGGATTTAGGAAAGAGAAGCAAGGCACAGGCAACTATTCAGAAGGGAAGAATGATTACTTCCTACCTGTACAACAGTGACAAGCTAGTCAATTTAATGAGAGCCTTCACGAACAATGAGTTACTCCGACCTACGATTACACGTTTTGCAACACAGTTCTTAGCCCTACAGAGTTTGGCTAGATATAGGCGTGAGCTGAAAAGCATGGTGTCGTCGGAAGAATGGAATCAACATAAAATAGGACTCCCACGAGCAAAGAGACTAGCTTGCCTTTGAAGTTCTTGACACGATCTCTGACCTTGCGATTTTAGGCGGATCTCGACCACACGATGTGAAATCACTACCCCGTTGGTGCAAGTGTTGAGATTGGTTGATGGTGATGAGAAACCAACGATGGGGTACGTTTACGAGTCAATGGATAAGGAAAAATTGGCTATAAAAACCAAATGCCCTACAAAATATAAACGATACTGGGCGATTATCGACAAGAGGTGGGATGCACAATTTCACCAATACTTGCATGCAGCAGGTATAACATGTTGCACAATTATGTAGTGATTTTATTTATTTATTCATTATTTTCATATACTGATGAAATTGCTCATATTTGATGTGTAGCACACTACTTGAATCCGACCTTCGATTATCTTATGACGCTTATGAGTGACACTGATGAAGTGTATACCGGTTTGCTCAATGTAATCCAAAGAATGCTCCCTGAGTTGGCGGACCAAGGTCAAGCCATAAGAGATGTGAGTAATCATAGCATCATACCTTATAACTAATAAGTCAAATGTTATGTGATATTATCATCTATTTATTGATATGTGCCTTATTGTGTTTCATCTTTATAGATTGACATGTTTCGCAAGAGACATGGGTCATTTGGGACCTCGTTGGCTCAATCCCAAATTAAACACGACAAACCCACTGATTGGTGGATGCATTATGGAGGTGATGGTCCAATAGTGAGGCGGGTAGCAATGAGGGTATTGTCGCAAACGTGTTCCTCATCCAACTGCGAGCGGAATTAGAGCACTTTCTCTCTCATTCATACTAAAACAAGGAATAGACTAACTATGGACCGATTGGAAAAGTTAGTCTACTGCCACTACAACATGCGATTAAGGGTCAGGAATATACAGAGGACCAACCGTGGTAAGCAATTACATGAAGTCTTAGATCCTCAATTATATGAAGTCTTACTTACATATTATACTAATTCATCTATCATATTCTACCTTGCAGACAGTGAATATTTTGATCCCATCCAGTTGGATTATATATTCGAGGAGGATGACCCTTTGAATCAATGGATCGAAGAGAGAGAAGAGTCAGTCTTGGATACTGAGAGCACTGAATGGTTGGACAATCTTTGAAAGAGAAGTGAGCGAAGCTTCCCGCACCGAGGCGGAAAAGAAGATTGAATTGTCATTCAGTGGTTGAATCTGGTGACGAAACGCAGCCCGGTAGTGATGATGGGAGTGGTGAGGATGATGGTGGAGGGCATAATGGTGGAGGGGACATTGGCACTAGTGGTGGAGGGGAGATGCTGGTACCTCTGATCCTTATAGAGATATGGCGGCATGGGACGATGACTCGACACCGTTAACACAGTTTGACACCTACATTTAGAATGGAAGGGGTTGAAGGAAGAGGAACGTCGGAATCACATCAAACACCACCACCACCACAAGGTCCACAAGATGATACGGATATGGGTTATATGACTTCTAGCTTCGGGGGATTCAGTTTGCAAAATACCGAAGATTCAGCAACTAGTAACCCATACTACCAGCCACAACAAACCTACCCGGTGCCATATGACTTCGTTGGTCAGATTTTTGGAGGATCGGCCTTTACGTACTACACTGAGCCATATTATTATTTCTGTGATCATGGGTATCAATATGACCAACATTATAGGCAAAGGCCGGAAAGCTCGCGCACCGATGACGATGATGATCATGAGGGTCAAGAACCACCACGAAATTCAATGTGGCTCTAAAGTAAGTTTTCCATATACAATTAAATTTATTTTTATCAACATAGCTATTAATTTTGACAATATATAATTTATTTTTGTCAATATATATTGTAATTTAGTTTATGCGTGGCTGCGTCGATCAAATTATGAAATATTGTTAATAAAATAGGCATGTGATCAGCTGGTCAAAAATAATGTTAGAAGATCTATTACATTAAGTCAAAAATGTGATCTTAAGTCAAAAATAAGTCACAAAATAGGCATGTGACTTATATATTCATCTAAATAATGCATCAAATAAGTCAAAAATAAAAGCAAAAATAGTTGAAATAAATACAAAATAAATAAATATAATTTTTCAGATTTTTTTGCTATTTTTTCAGATTTTTTGGGGATTTTTTTTTTTTTTGAATGTATCAAACCGATACATTCAATGTATCGGACGATACCCGATACGTATCGTCCTGGAGGTCAGGACGATACGTATCGGATTTCTGGTATTTTGACCCATGATCACGAGATGTACGTACAAGACTGTCGCGAAAGTGTTGGCCACCCGTCTAAAGGGAGTGATAAGCTCGCTGATTTCGAATGTTCAAGGAGCATTTATCCCCGGTAGACAGCTCTTAGATATTGCGATTACGGCTGTGGAAACGATCGACTCAGTTAAAAAAGGAAAGAGAAGGGTTGGGTCTTCAAGATCGATATGGAAAAGGCTTACGATCGGGTGCAGTGGGAGTTTCTCGATTACATGTTGGCCAGAATGGGATTCGGGGAGGTGTGGAAGAAGTGGATGAAGGGGTGTTACGCGTCGGTTAAGTTCTGCGTCCTGATTAACGGGGTGCCGCATGGGTATTTCAGGAGTAAAAGAGGGCTTAGACAGGGATGCCCGCTATCTCCTATGATGTTTATCTGCATCGACGAGGCTTTGCATAGACTTCTGGTATGGGCGGAAGAGTTGAACCTCATCTCGGGGTTCAAGGTTGCGGATAACGGATTGTCCATTTCCCACTTACAATATGCAGACGATACGGTGGTCTTCTGCAATGGCAGTCGGGGAGAGTTGGAGGTCAAAGCAGTTACCGATATTATGGTTATTTTTGAAGGGGTGTCTGGCCAGAAGATAAATCTACACAAGTCCAGCCTGGTTGGGATTAATATCGACAATGACGAAATTGAGAGATTAGCATCGGCAGTGGGCTGTAAGAGAGATGCTTTCCCCATTACCTATCTAGGGATACCGTTGGGTATCAGAAAGTGTCGAGCGAGAAGTTGGGAGGGTCTTGTGCAGAGATTTCAGAAAAGGTTGGCTACTTGGAAGAGTAAAATGCTCAGTAATGGGGGTCGGCTTACGCTTATTAAATCTACGCTTGCTTCCATGCCGGTTTTCATGATGTCCATATTCAGGGCCCCGGCAAGCATGACAAAGAAGCTAGAGAAAATTATGCGGGACTTCCTGTGGAAGATAATGGAGACCGAAGGAAGTTCCATCTTGTCAAGTGGGGGGAGTGCTGCAATCTTAAGGAAAAGGGGGCCTAGGTATTAGGAGACTTCGGCTTTTGAACTCAGCCCTCCTCGAGAAGTGGCTTTGGAGGTTTGGTGGAGATAGAGAACGGGATAAGCTGTGGTGGCAGCTGATTAATAATAAATATGGGGCATCAAAGGAGCCTTGGCATCTTACTTTCAGGACCAATGACAAGTCGGCCTAGTGGAAAGAGGTGAAACTATTGGAGAGATATATCCTAGATGGTACTGGGTTTCCTGGGGTGATGGTAATCGGATCCGGTTCTAGAAGGATATTTGGGTGGGGGATCAGCAGCTGCAATATAGGTTTCCTACAGTTGTTATGTTATCTAACTCCAAGGAGGCGGTGATCAGTAATTACTCAAAGTTAGAGTAGGGAGCGTGGGTGTGGAACATCCCAATTCGTCGTGGCCTCAGGCAGTGGGAAGAGGAGTTCCGGAACCTAATGTGTCTCATTAGGGGGCTGACCTCCAATGTAAGTGGCAGGGACCGTAGGCTTTGGAAGCACTCAGCCAAAGGGAATTTCTCCATTAAGTCCCTGTATAATCAGTTTCTAAAGGCCGAGAGGACCACTATCGGTTGAAGGTGGTGGGCCGGGTTCTGGAAAATCAAGATTCCGCCGAAAATTAGATTCTTTGTATGGACTGTCATGCGAGGAAAAATCCTAACTCCGGATCAGCTAGCAAGAAGGAATATTCTGATTAGAAACAAGTGTCTCATGTATAAGAGAAAGGGAATCAGCGGCTCATATCCTCCTTCATTGCCCATTTGCGCGCAACATTTGATCTAAGATTTTCGGATTCTTTAAAGTACCGTGGGTTAATCCGGAAGGGCCTGCCCAAATGATGGAATTGTGGTTGGCTGCCGAGGTGGACGAGGCATCGCAGGACATGTGGACTGTGACCGCGTTTGCGGTGTTTTGGGCAATTTGGCTTGAAAGAAATAGTAGTCTTTAGAAGAAGGGCTAAGCCAGTGGGGATGGTCATTCGCGATATTCGGGACCTCGTAGTTGCCTGGAACGCGATGAAGAAGAAGGATTTCCCCGAAGGGGTTTAGCAGTTCCTGCAACTGTGGGACTGTTGTGCGGTTTGATTGGTGCCGGAGTTGGTGCCTATGGAGAGGGTTAGTGGGGTTTCGGTTCGTTGCGGCCTTGCTCGGGCTCCCGGGTTAGTTTTTTGGGGGGTCTTTCTTTGGGTAGTATCTTACTACCAAACCAGGTATGTTTCTCTTCTTTTTCATTAATATATTAGCTTTGTTACCGTTTCAAAAAAAAAAACTCCATTTTGTTATCAGAGCAGGACAACTCAGATTCTTTACAACACATCATCATTGCCGATGTCAGCTTTCAGTTTCTTTGTGACACTGATGCCTGTGAAGTTAAAGACCTGGGAGGTTGGCAAAGGGTTGATCAGTTTTCTTAGCTCTACTAAACACAATTAGTATCGTGTGATTTGGACCTCTGCAGACTGAGTATGAATATTTTCTTGTGAGATCTAGGGTATCATATATTCTATTTAAGGGTTCTTTAGTCTGTTTACTGTAACATCGATCCACTTACATGTTGGCAGTGATTCATTGATGGCGTTTGGTGAGCTACAGAGATTGCTTATCTATGTTGTGATTTTTTGGTGTTTGCAACATGTTATATGACAGTGATCCTTTCTCTTTCTTCTCTACTTTTATCTTTGTACTTCAAACACATTACACTCAAAACAACAGGTCAAACTTACTTATTATGTTCCATATCCATCCCTTCTGAACTCTGTTTCTCTGTATCTATTTCTGAGATCTTCCAATGCTACCCCTTGCCCATTTTCCATGTGCAAGTTTTGTGTCCTTGAAAAAAAAAACCTGTATTTTCATTTCTATTTTCTTAACAAATCATGCTATATTTTTTTAAGGTAAATGCCATTTTCGTTGTTTCAGCTCAATAGACATTATGCAACTGTAGCAGAGTATATCATTCTACTTCTTTAAGGTTTTACATTGGAGCTGTTGTAAAGGGAATTACATTGCCAACATTTGCAATTTTTATGGTGCAGTTCAAGTTGGCTTATGTTGCTCCTGAATCCAGAGTGGTTGGTGCTGGAGATTTGGTTGATCACCCAAAGAAAATTGCTCTTCATTACCTTAAAAGCTACTTTTTACTTGATCTCTTTATTGTATTTCCGCTTCCTCAGGTGATCTTTTCTTTCCTGCTCATTGTTGTGTATTTGACGCAACTCATTATTCTTTAGAGTTGCAATATAGTGCTTGAATAATCATTTATTTGCAAAATCATAAGATATTATTATTATCATTTTTATTATTATATATTTCTGATGTCCTCCGCTATTATAATATAATTGAGGGTGAGTGTTGGTGTACCTTGTATGATTTGTTGGTGTGTGTCTAGTAGGTTCTGCACGGGATGAATAAAAATGCTAATAGGAATATAATTTTGGAAGAAAAATCATGCAATAAACGAATAAAAATGTCAACAAAAACATAAAATAATAAATACCCATCACCATTGCCCCAAAATTATATACTATGCACGCATCACCATTGCCCCAAAATTTTGATACATGTGTGCATATTATGCACACATGACCACTGCTCCCATAGTTGGAGCATGCACGCATATTATGCATGTATGACCTTTGATCAAAAAAAAAGGGGAGAAGGACAAAAACAGAAAAAGAGGGCATGTGTACAGGAAGGTCATCTGTTTTAAGCCGTGTTAGTTGAGGCTTGTCTGTTTAGTCTGACTTGGCCTCTGTTTTTTTGCCTCACTTTCGAAACTATATGTTAATTTTGCTTGCTCTCGTTAGAAAAATTTAAACCACTTGTGATTCTAGGTATTTGTTCCTATCATCTAATCTTTTTTTCATCACAGATAAGATTATGAAGAAGCATGAAAATCACAAGAGAAAAGGGGAGAAGAATCATACGTCAATTCCACACATATTCCATTACCAAAGCAGAAAAACAATACTTTCTTTTCCAAAAAAAGAAAAAAGTTACAAATGTTTCTTTACATATTCCAACAAATGTGCAAATGAAGAAATATGAAACAAAGAAAAGAACATCTGATCAAGAGGCCAAGGCTTTCATGCATCCTCCCTCCTCCGCCGTCGGCTCCTCTGATAAGTGAAGACATTGACGTCACCAATACGAGACCGGAGTTGGGCCAACCGATTACGCAAAGAGCATGACTCCCTCTCTCGAGCAACCTGAAGATGCTTAAAGGGGTCAGACAAGGACATATGGCCTGAAAATACAGAAAGTAATCAAATCCATACTTACAATCTCTGCGCCACAAAGATCTGAAACAACACTGGTAGTTCATATAGATCGTCACAGATGCGATATCCTACAGAGAAATAGGTCTGAGCAAGCAGATAGGAAAGAGGCAATGCAATAATAATGCAAAGAGTCACCTCAGGGATCAATTCAGGAGGGATATCTCTAAGTGCAATAGCTAATATATGAGCATGCTCCTCCATGTCCTAACACAACAGATTGATCAGCCCATCATCCAATCCACCAAAGTCAAGTGCCTCAGCAGACCCAACCCCCGAAGCTTCACCAGAGCCCAAAGCCTCCCACGTTTCAAACTGAAAAGAAAGAACTTTTTTTCTTAGGACAATGATAATGGTTGCATGAGGAATGAAGAAAAGTCACAGATACCTTATGGCAAGGACCCCCAAAGGGTACAAAGTTTATGCCCGACACAAAGCGAAGAAGGATGCAACGGTAGGGAAGCGCATCGTACCACATACAATAATCCAGGTCTGGTAGGGTAAGACCTTGGATCAAGATTCCCTTGCTGTCCAGCCACTCAGTAAGATCCTCCAACAAACCCTCCAGTGCCATCACATCACCAGGAGGGTCCAAAGGCACAAAAAAAAAGTCATGCATCTGGTGAATCACCCTCTCCCCCAAGTAATACGCACAGGTCGATAAGCCATGGAAGAAGATAATGTGGCAATCAACGAACCCATTTGATTGGCGAACGGCTTCCAGATTCGGGAAGGGGGATCCCTCATACGGATTGAAGGTGATATGGTCAAAGAAATTTTTTCAAAGATAATGATGTAGGCCATAACCACAAAAGAGGAAAGAACAAAAAGAATGGCACAAAAAACCATTAACCTTCTCAGGCAGTATCAGGTCAAGCTGTGATCTCATACCTACTCCAGGTGACTCATGCCTGGGTCTCTACGACTATCGGCGCCAGCAACTCATCAAAGGAAAAGATGGCTCTATTAGAAGCAGGAGTGGGCAGTCTGGTGCAAAGTGCAAATACCACCAAATATGGAAAAGAGGAACAAAGCAGGAGTTATAAATAATGGAGTGCGTGTGTGAAACTGAAAGCACAAGAGCAAGAACAAGTCACCTCTACAATAGGCCAGAAGCCACAAATGGAGGAGAGACTCCCAACAGAGTTTCGGGCCAGGCTATTCATCAAGATGGCATACCCAGCACCACCCCAGTCAAGCGTACGCACATCCCTCCAATGCTCCATCATCTGCAGAAAGGATAGCTGGACGCGCCCCCCACTTGCGTTAGCAAAAATTATCTTGCCCAGCATATAAAGAAGGAATATCCTGTCCAGAATCAAGGCACGGGCAGGAGAGACATCTATGTTATCACCCACTTGGCCCTCTAGAGTCAACTCCTCTGAACTGAAAAACTCCACCATCCAGGACATCTGAACCTCGGGCCCCGGCATACGATTGGAGGGAGGGTGGGCCCTAATTAACCAAACCACTAGCTCGTCCTCTAAAAAATGGGGAAAAGTCAAGGGCTTCCCTCCAACCCTGATCCCCGTAAGCATGGTCCAATCAAGGGGTGTGATGGTCATCTCTGCTTTAGACATGTGGAAAGACATGGTCTCCGGACGAAACCTCTCCAAAAGGGCCATCACGTATGAATTATCTCCCCTCATGACCAAAGAAGATAGGAAATCACCAAAGCTGGCCTGAGTAGCGAGAGTCTTCACTGTACGAGGAAGTTGAACATATAGCCGTTGCATTTCAAACCACCCCCCCCCCACCCCCCACCCCCCCAGCGAAAGTTGAGCTATGGCAAGTGCTACCTCACCAAAACAAGGGAATCATAATTTGAAAATAGAGGGCGCGCGAACAATGAAGTTAACAAGTCATGTGGAATGAACGTACTTCGCTAGTGGGAAACAAGCCTTCAATCAAGCAACTGTTGTCGTCTTCAGCTTTACAACAACATCCTAAAGAGGTGAAGGACAAAGAGCTTGGGTAAAAACATATGTTAGTTGCTGGGAAGGTGAGACCTTCGGAGTTTCTATGAGGCCTACTTGAATCTTTCACCAAAACCCTTTGATCTTCATACTTAATGAGGATGTCATGTCGGCATATGCTCTATGCCGGAATCTTAATATCGACTGTTAAAAGATAAGAACAGTTGATATTCAACAATGCAAAGTGAGGCGCTGGTTTTAAGAGCTGAGGATTTGTTTTGTGCTATATGCTGGAATCTCAATTTCCGACGTAGATTGGTGTGCCACCGTTCTAGATGTGGTTCTTCCAGAGAGGAGGGGAGGATGGTCAAATCTGTCGATGACCCTATCCTATTCCCAGGACGGTAAGAATCATCAACTGATCCTCATCAGGAGTGAGACCTTAGAGACGGGTGGTCTATTGCTGGTAATTGGGTTCAGAGAGCTTTAGACCCGATTTCGGGAGGAGCTCGCCGTCGTCATGATATATCTTTTGCGGAGGTAGTGGGGAAGGACAAGTGTACCCGGAGGGAAGAGGTATCGGTGAACACGTCTTCTTTCCCCTCCGGCTCCTCTAACAACGCTGACGAGGAAGCTTGAGGGCACTGCTTGGAGTTTAGTTCTTCTCAGTTTGTCTCTATGCATTCAATTTATAGCATTTCTAGGTGGTTCTATATACTGTCAAAGATACATTATCTCTATTTCAGTTACATAAGTAGATACAGAGTTCGTGGGATTACAATGAAAGACCAGCACTATCTATAATCACAAAAACTAAGTTTCTCCTGAGGTTCCCGTCGGAAGTTGGAAGCCTGGCGTTACGTCCCAAAAAATCCTTCTAGGTCGACGGTGCCCCGGTAGGGTGTGGTGTTTGGGAACCATCAGTGGGAGACCAGCAACTACATTGGTGGGAGGGAGGGGTCTAGATCAGGCTGATTGGGCTTCCTATTCACGCCTGGACCCCCGACATCCTTAAGGAGATCGGAGAACGATGTGGCAGATTCATTCTCGTGGACCGGAGCTCTGTCAACCTCTGGGATACCCGCGACGTTCGGATCCTCGTTGCCGTCGATTCTTGGGAGCTCATTCCCAGGTCGTGCGAAGTTAGCCTCTAGGGCCAGAAACACCGGGTCTTCATAGAAATGGCGCTCATGTAAAGGGTGCTCATTCCGCAACAACCGAGGGATGAAACCTCTGGGCCCCGAAACGCCGGGATAGACATACTTTGTCGTGCCGCAGAAGAAGTCCCATCGGAGATCGAACCAGGCGGGGACAGGGTAGATAGGCCCGGCTGGAATGTATCGTGTGGCTCGGAGAGGTGTTTGTCTGCGAATTCGGTGTCCCATGGTATACACCGGTGGTCGTCCACGCCGGTGGGGGGGATTGTTCCCTCGAGGGTGAATCAGACGATGCATGATTCAACAGAGGAACTGGAGGAAGGAGAATCGTTGAAAGGATTTACGATCTCAGTGTCGTAGATTCTGGATTGAGGGCTAGCGAGGGGTGGGTTGATCCTGATTGGTCGATGGTGCCAGAGCTGTCGACTCACCTTAGCTCCCCGACGAGTCACTATGTGTCGCGTTGAGTTAGATCTCTCACCATTGATGATTTCAACGGTCGGGATAATGTCAGATACTTCTGATGACAACGTACACTTGCGGTTTGAGGAGGTAGGTGAGTTGATGTAGTTGTCGGAAAGGAAGGACAAGGTCAGTGGTCGTACCTGGGATCCGTTGGAGATCGAAGCTTCAAGCTGCCTTTTGAGGAAGAAACTCTCTGCAAACAAAAAAGGGTTTAGGGTTTTTCAGTGTAGGAGGAAACTATATTTGGGGTCTCGGGACGTGAGGACTGCTGGGGTATCTCTCACCAACAATATGCAACTTCTAGAACCCCGTATGTGGTTGTCGGGAGCTGATCAGCGACTGTTTTGAAGTGAGGTCGATTGGCCTATATACTCTGAAGGGTCACATGACCGGCAGCTGGTCAATTTGTTGGCGCTTGCACGGGTTGACACGTGGAAGACAAGTGACGCTCTCTTTTGAAGGGAGAGACATGACGGGAGTCTCTTCTTGGGTCGTTTATGCATCGGACCCTTGGGAGGACTCTTGGCAAGTGGGCCCAGGGGCGAGATCGGTTCAGGTCTCACTCGGACTTAATTTGTTAGGTCTTTCTACACATGGTAGGGGGAGTACGGAGGAATGGGAGTCGTCTTCGAGAGATGGTGGGGCAACTCGGTGTGTTAAGGAAGCAGGACAACTCGATGCCTTATCAAATGGGATGGTCTCGGTGTAGGAGGCTGGTCTTCTCGGTGACCAAGTGCTGCTGGTTGGCTTGCCGGAACAGATGTCTGAGATTATCCTTGACCTTGGACTCGCTGTTCCAGGCTCGTTGTCGGAGCTCCAGATGGGGAGGTTGTCTGAACAAACCGGAGATGAGGTTGGACCTCTGAGGGGCGGCTGATCGTCCGAACCGTCGGATGAGGGTAGTTTCAGAGTTGGATTTGATAAGGTGGGAAATTCTGCAGATGTTGATCGTTTCATTAGGGTTGGACGAGATCTCGGAATGTCCTTCAAAGGATCTGGGTAGCCCTTCGGGAGGTGTTTCGTTCCATCTTGGTTAGCTGTCAAGATAGTAAGAAGAAACGCTGAGGTGGGTCTCGGGAACTTGCTCAGCTACAGTGGGGGATGTCGGATGGGAGGGGATCCGGGCGTGACTAAACCATCCTATCGTTTTGGGCGGGACACGGAGTTTGTTGATTATGAAGATGTTATCCTGGAATGTGAGGGGTATTTGTGATGTGTGTAAACGTGTCGAGGTCAAGTGAGTTGTCGCGGCTTTAAAACCAATCGTCATTACCTTACAGGAAACAAAATGGGGCAGTTGTGATAGGAAGAAAGTTGCGTCGGTGCTTAGTGGTAATCGATGGGATTGGATCGGCGTCGATTCCGTTGGCGCATGAGGTGGTATCCTGGTGGCCTGGAGCTCACTGATATTTGATAAAGTGGAGGAGGAAGTGGGGATGTTCTCGGCCTCTGTGGTACTTCCCAATAAAGATTCAGGGAAGGTTTGAATGTTTTCTGGTATTTACGGGTCGTCTGATGACAGAGACCAGTGTGACTTCTAGTTTGAGTTGGCTGCCCTCGCAGCTAGGTGGGATCTCCCGTTTTGCCTGGGGGGGGATTTTAATGCCATTAGATGGACATTTGAAAAACAGGGATGGCCGCCAGACGTAGGAGTGATGAGAGACTTTAATTCGTTCATTTCAGATTGGATGTTGTTGAATGGGTGCGAGGTTCACATGGTCGAATCTTCAAGAAAATCCGTCATTAAGTAGGCTGGACAGGTTCCTTTGCAATGTGGAGTGGTTAGATATTTTCCCGGCTGCAAGATTAGAAGCTTTAGCTCAGGCTATCTCCGACCATCGGCCGCTGCTGCTCATGTGTGATTCGCGAGGGAAAGGTCCGTCTCCGTTCAGATTTGAAAACATGTGGCTGTTGAATGAGAAGTTTCAGCAGCTGGTCCCGTCTAGGTGGAGTGAACCGCCTCCTGTGGGGACGGCTGCATATAGATTCATTTCTAAAATGCATTGCCTCAAGGACAGAATTAAAGTGTGGAATCGAGAAGTGTATGGGCTGGTTCACGTTAAGAAAGAGAGGCTTCTTCTGCGGTTGAAGGAGTTGGACAATTTAGAGGAAGTCCAGCCCCTGGCGGTGGAAGAACGAGAAGAAAGGTTCCATCAAAATTAGAGTTCAACAGTACCTGCAAGGCCCAAGAAATGAGCTGGATTCAAAAGTCCAAGGTTAGATGGCTCAAAGAGGGGGATGCCAATACCAAGTACTTCCATGCGGTTACCAATGCACAGAACAAATCAAATTATTTGGGAAACATTGTCGTAGATGGGGTGAGCTATTTGGACGACAAGCATGTCCGGGAGAAGATCGCCGATTACTATAAAAGGATGTACACAAATGCTGGTTTCCGGAGGCCTCAGTTGGATGGGTTACCTTTTCAATCGATTTCGGCGGAGGAGCGGTTGGGTTTGGAACAGCAGTTTAACGAAGTGGAGGTTTGGCGGGTAATCAGGTTTAGGGGCAAGAATAAATCACCGGGACCTGATGGTTACACCATGGAATTCTACAGATTTTTTTAGCTGACCATCAAGGCGAATATGATGGAGGTAATGGCTGAGTTCCACGCTTCTGGTTTCATTGGGCGAAGTCTAAATTCTATGTTCATCACCCTCATTCCCAAGAAAGATGGCACTGATGATATATCTGATATTCGTCCGATTAGTCTTACCAACTGCCTTTAAAAGATTATCTCCAAGGTGTTAGCTAATAGACTAAAGCTGGTGATGAGCAAGTTAATCTCGGACAATCAAGGTGCGTTCGTACGCGGCAGACAATTGGTGGACCTGGTTGTCGTAGCCCAAGAGACGATCCATGCAGCTCATTATCATCGCCGTCCTGCAGCGCTTTGGAAGGTGGATATGGAAAAAGCTTATGATTGGGTGAGTTGGGAGGACCTTGATTACATGCTTGGTAGGATGGGATTCGGTTGGACTTGGAGAAGATGGATGCGGGGATGTTATTCCTCGGTCTGGTTCTCGGTTTTGATCAATGGTACTCCGGCTGGTTACTTTAAGAGTTCCAAGGGTATCCGTCAGGGGATCCTCTTTCCCCTTTCCTATTCAATATGGTGGCCGAAGCTTTATCTGGGCTTATTGTGCGTGCGAGGCATATGAATCTCATATTCAGAATTCAGGTGGGAAATCAGGATAGATGCATCTCTCATTTACGATATGCAGATGACACTAATTTTTTGGAAGGCTGAGGTTGGAGAGTTCAATGCGCTGGTAGATGTGCTTTCGATGTATGATGCGATGGCGGGTCAGGGCATCAATTTCTCTAAGTTCACTATCACTAGTATTGGGGTTGATGAGCCATTGTTGGCTGAGTTAGCGCAGCCGGTGAGTTGTGCGATCGAGAGGCTCCCAATCAAGTACCTGGGACTGCTTCTCTATCTCAGATACCCCAATGCTCGTGATTGGCTACCGATGGTGCAAAGGTTTGAACAACGGATGTCATCGTGGAAAGGTAAGCTGTTGAGTAGTGGTGGTCGTCTCGTTCTTATTAAAGCAGTCTTATCATTGCCCATTTTCTATATGTCTATGTTCAAATGCCTGAGTAAAGTTATCAACCGGTTGGAGCAAATTCAACGGTGTTTTCTGTGGGAGGGGGCGGGTATGGATAAACGGTACCACCTAGTCAACCGGGATACTTGTCTCATGCCGGTCGAGTGTGGTGGGGGATGGGTATTAGGAGTTTGAGAGGGACCAACCTTGCGCTCCTAGGAAAATGGTTCTGGCAAGCGGGAATGGTGGAAGAGAGCGATAGCCTTTGGCGTAAGGTGCTGATTGAGAAGTACGGGCAAGCTATAGGTAATTGGGGTATTTGTTCAACGGTTCACAGGGGCTCTTCGGCTTGGTGGAGAAACATTCGCAGCACGTGGTCGTTATTCGCTAGAGGGCTGGGGTTCAGTTGGGGATGTTGTACTCGTATCCGCTTCTAGGAGGACACCTAGTTGGATGGTGGTCCTTTTAAGGTCACCTTTCCGGACATCTACGCCTTATCCTTGAAACCTCTAGGGATCATCGAGGAATTTGTATCTGAGACCCAGGGGGTAGATTGTGGGAGATTACTGCCAGAAGGCTTCTAAGGAATGATGATGTGGTATCGTTCTCGAATCTGATGCAAAAGTTGTATGAGGTGCAGCGGAACTCGTATGGTCAAGATTGGAGGATATGGACCCCTAGCAGAGACGGAAATTTCAGCATCAAGTCCTTTTATAGGATGCTTTCGCGTCATCCGCTAATTAGATTCTAGGGCGCTGGTATATGGAAGGAGTCCATTCCACTGAAAATTAAGTTTTTTGCGTGGACGTTATTCAAAGATAGACTCCTTACGGTGGATCAGCTTATCCGGAGGGGGAAGGATATCCCAAATCGGTGTGTCATGTGTAACAATAGGGAGGAAACCACTACACATCTTTTTCTACACTGTCAGGTGGCTCACCACATCTGGTGCATGGTCATAAGGTCTTTTGGTTGCTTATGGGTTGCCAGCCACACCTGTCGGTCAATTCTTGGTTTGGTCGTCCGTTAAAATGGAAGGAGAATTAGGTGTTTACTGGAAGGCAGCCCTATTCGCCGTGTTTTGGAGTTTATGGTGCGAGAGAAATCTGCGGATTTTCAAAAATAAAAGCCACCCATTAGGGATGATCATGAAGTCGGTCAGAGATCTAGTGTGGCTTTGGGTGGAGAGAGGAGGAAAGGGGCTTACACACGAGTCCTACATGTGGGACCCGGGCTAACTTCCCCGGGCTCGGGAGCTGTTTTGGGTCCTCTTGTCCTTTTTATTGCCTTTTCTTTTTTCCCTCTTTTTGGTCGAGTTTGTATTGGTCCTTCAGTGTCTTGCTACTTTTCACTATAAGTTCTATTACTAATAAAAAAAAACATACCTCGCTAGCAATCCCAAAGTTGGAAATGTGTGTGTATTGTTTGTGAAGAAGGCCACTCCGAGCATCATCGCCCTTCATCTCCCAACCAATAACGCATCTTCGCCCTCCGGAGTACACTTATCCATTGTTCGATCCACCCGAACAAGGTGTTCCCCTTTGCTTCCAAGAACCTCGGAGCGGCCGACCATGAAACCCCCCCGTGTCACCATCACCCTGCCTACCGCACGGCATCCTAGAAAAGAAACAAGAGGTGCCCACCATGGATCAAAATCTTGACCGAGAATTCAAATTGTAGGTCGAGATGACTCGGTTTCGGCCCCGACTAAAACGAGAAATTGGAAATTTTCATATGGGAGCTGAAATTTTGAATTTATCAAACAAAAAACCAAATTATCGGCCGATAGTGACACTATTGCATTTTTGAAAAAAAAATTACCCTTTTAAAAGCCAGTTTTTTTTTCGGCTTCTCTCTCCTTCCGGATTTAGCAATTTTCTCGCTGAATTTTGACGGAATCGCGCCCAAATTTACCGTAAGTTATCGAATCTTGTGTTTCACCGTATTCACTCGGTTCTCACCGAATCTTGTCGGAGTTCACCGAATCTAGACGGTTTCTCGCTGGATTTTTACCGAATCACGCCCAAATTTACCAGAAGTTACCGAATCTTGTCAGGTTTCGCCATATCCACTCGATTCTCGCCGAATCTAGCTGATTTCTCGCTGGATTCTCGTTGGATTTCGCCGAATTTTGACGGAATCGCGCCCAAATTTATTGTAAGTTACCGAATCTTGTGGGGTTTTGTCGTATCCACTCGGTTCTCGCCGAATCTTGTAGGAGTTCACTGGATCTACCTAGTTTCTCGCCCGATTTTGACAGAACCTCGCCCACATTTACCGTAAGTTACTGAATCTTGTCGGGTTTCGTTGTATCCACGCGGTTCTCTCCGAAATTTGTCGGAGCTCGCCAGATTTTGACCAAAATTTCGCCCAAATTTACCGTAAGTGATCGAATCTTATCAGGTTTCGCCGTGTCCACTTGATTATCGCCAAATCTTGTCGGAGTTCACTGGATCTAGCAGGTTTCTCGCCGGATTTTGACGGAATCTCACCCAAATTTACCGTAAGTTACCGATTCATTATTTTATTTTTCTTATTTCTTTAAAATCCGAATTACTCATTAATCTTTTGTAATATTGGAGTAATTATTAGTTATATATTATTTATTATATATATAAATATGGCTTATTTAAATTATTAGTTAAATATGGCTTAATATATATATATATATATATATAGATATTTTATTGGATATGTTTGTTATGGGATGTGTTTTTTATGTGATATTTATATTTGAAATAATCATTATTCTTTATGGGATATATTTAGCTTAGCTTGTATAAGATAGATTTTCAATGGGATATATTTAACTTATGGGATTTGTTATTTATGTGATATATATATATATGATTAATCTTAATTTTTAATGATATTTAAAATGATTTTTTAATGGAAATAATTTTTTTCTTATATAGATTCAAGAATTTGAGATATAGAGATGGTTCGCGATGTAGATCGTGCATGGGAGTATGGCACTCCTTTGGGGCTTAAGAGGCTAAATTCAAAATGTCACTTTTGCCGCAAAGATTTAAGGAACACTTAGCTGGCAAGCAGGGTGACGTGCAGTTATGCACTAGCGTGCCCAAGGAAATTAGGGAGAAAGTAAAACAAATGAAAACCGCAAAAGGTAAGAGAGTAGAGACCGAGAGGACTCAAGAATTTATGGAAACCATATCCTAACCTCACTGTGGTTCAATTCCATTGGACTTGGATGATGATGATGACGGTGATGAAGAGAGTCGGCTTAGGAGGGTAATGAGGCAGAGTTTGAATGAAAGGAGAAGACAAGAAGAAGAGAATGCATTTCAGAGATTTCGGTCTGGTATGCATGGACAATCTATGACAACAGCTCGGGGATGGTCAGGTCATACCCAAACCCATAGAGACAGGTTTACGCAGGGCATCCACTTTACAAGAGGGTGGTTCTAGTTCTGGTAGTGGTAGACGTCCAGTGGGACCTATGGATCCCTTTTTATACAGATTAGAGAGCTCTAAACAGTCCAAGCTAAGCACAACTTTGTTGAGACCTGGGGTAAAAAACTAGGTAAAGCAATAACAAAATTTATTGTGTATAATCATATTCTAACTCAAGTGGTTGAATCACCGTACTTTAAGACTATGTTTGACACTAGTGCCGAGGCAGAGCCTGGTGTAAAAATCTCAACCGCTTATGAGATAGCTGGCCCGTATTTGGACAAAGAAGTGGCCGAGGTAAGGGAGTAAGTAAAGAGCTTCGAGAAAGTGTGGGATGAGAAAGGTTGCACAATTATGTATGTGTGATGGCTGGATGGGACCCTAATCAACTTCTTAGTGTACAGTGACCAGGGACCAATTTTCATGAAGTATGTTGATGCCTCAAATGTGGCAAAGGATGCCAACTATCTGTTTCAATTGATAAATGAGGTTCTATCGGTTGAGTCACAACGAGTTGTACAAATCATCACCGATAACGCAACAAACTATGAGGCAACTGGTTACAAATTGATGATGAAATGCATACACATCTACTAGAGCTCGTGCACAACCCATTGTATTGACTTGATTCTCACCGACTTAGGGAAGATGGAAAGTGTGCATGCAATTTTACAGAACTCTAAGATGATAACCAATTTCATTTATCAAAGTGCAAACCTAGTTAACTTTATGAGAACATTCACAGACCAAATGGACATTTTGAGGCCTGCAATCACTAGGTTTGTCTCCCACTTCGTTGCTCTTCAAAGCTTATATAAGTACAGGGCAGACTTGAAGAGTGGTTGCAGTTCAACAACGGGTAAGTTACGAAACCAGCCTTCTAAAGGCAAAATGACCATTGGCCAACAAAATGGTTTATATTGTTTTCAACTCCACATTTTAGGACAATGTCGAGTACGTTGTGAATGTCGTTGAGCCGCTAATGCACTTATTGAGATTGGTAGATGGGGACGACAAACCGACTATGGGGCACGTCTGAGGCCATGGACAAAGCAAAGTTGACCATTAGAAATAAGTACCCAAAAAGTTACAAGAAATTCTGGAAGGTGATCGATAAAAGGTGGAACAAGCAATTCCACCAAAATCTACATGCAACAGGTAATTCATTATTTTAATTAATTGAGAATCATACTTTGGTTAGATTTGTCTTTATTGTTCTAATTAATTGAGACGTTTCAGTAGGGCATTCCCGATCTACCAATACAGTCGAAATCTTAGTATAGATGATGAGGGCTATACCGACTTGCTAAGTGTTATTCAAAAGATGGAGTCAGGCTTCACCATTCAAGGGAAGGCAATAAGAGAGGTAACAAATAATAAATTTTCTCATAAAATTATTAAGATTACTATTACTTCTATCTGTGAACATTGGCCTTCCCTGTTTGGCAATGCTGTGCAGATTGAATTCTTTCAGAATAAAATTGGCTCTTTTGGAACTCCCTTAGCATTATCCGAGATCTATAACGAGAAGATGGGTAAATTGGATTTTATTTTACTTATGAGAGTTTATAGTCTATTAAATTTGATATATCTACATTATTCAATGCACCCGAATGGTGGATTAACTTCAGTGATGTGAAGAAGGCTCATAATTTAACGAGGATAGCAATTCGAGTGCTAAGTCAAACTACATCCTCCTCTAATTGCAAGCAAAATGGGAGTACATTCTCTCTTATCCATACAAAGACGAGGAATAAACTAACCATTGAGAGATTAGAACATTTAGTCTATGTCCACTATAATATGAGGTTGAGGGTCAGAAACATTAAAAGAACAAGTTGTGGTAAAAATATCTAATAAAACCAAATTTACTTTCGAAGTGATCTATGAATTTCAATCATAATGTTTAATAAGACATTAATTAATTTTGTGTTTGTCTTATGTAGAGGAGGAATATTTTAATCCAATCGAGTTGGATTACATTTTCTCGGAAGATGATCCTTTGAGAGAGTGGATTGAAGAGAAAGAAGCTCCAGTTTTGGATAGTGACGGCATGAAATGGTTAGATCAAGCTGAAAGAGCTGTCAAAGACCACCCTCACAATCTCGTAGAAAGCAAAGGCTTCGTCGCCTAGGATCACCTCCTAAAGATGACGATGAGGGAGGTGGTAGTGATGTTGGAGATGAGGGAGGTGGTGGTGATGACGATAGGGGAGGTGGTGGTGGTGATGATGGTATTGGGGGTGATGACAATGGCAGTGGAGAGGGCACATAGTGGAGGGGTGATACTTACAGTGGTGATGGAGGTACAATCTATGGGCAGTCTTCAGGCAGAGTTGCGCAGTGGACTGATGATGACATGACTATGTATGACACTCTCACATTTAGATGCGGAGGGTTAGAAGGAAGAGGACCATCTAAGTCCTACTAAACTCCACATGATTAAGACATCACTAACTCTACAATTAGTAGCATTAGTGGGTTTGGGTTTCAACCTACTGACCAATCTTACATCAACCTACAGTATCCTCAACCGAGCAACCTAGGAAATGAGAGTTTCGTTTCACAGATAGTAGGTGAATCGTATGCATACTACTATCCCCAACATGATCAGCGACAACAAGCATCTCAGCATGAGGCATATGGCTATGAATACGGGCAATATTATAGGTCACTACAACACAATGATGCTCAAGATGCTGATGAAGAAGAAGAACCAGCCAAAAACTCTACGTGGCTTTGAGTAGTTGGCTTCTCGAGTTTAGATAATGAAGCCCTTTTTTGCCTACTTTATGTTCCAAATTTTATGATAATAGACATATGTAACTTTAAACAGCCGAAAATTAGTCTCACTAGCGCAAATATGTTTTCTAATAATGTGAAACAGTTCAAAAAAACCAAAAAAAATATAATTCGGCAAAGTTCGGAGCATATTTAAAAAAAATTCGAAATTTACCAAAAATTTGACCGAAATTTGACCAATTTACAGTTTGGGTGGTGAAGGAAACCGAGATTTTGATCCATGGTGCCCACTTGTTAGAGGAAGTCAACAAATAAACAAAAAAAAAATCACTTGAAAATGGGAAGATCCGATGGTCGTGTTCAATCTTATGAGGCATTGATTGCCCCACTTTAACTGGCAATCAACTACCAACATTTGAAATATAATGCATAATGAAGCTATATATATATTTTTTCTTTTTTTTTTTATAAAGCAGCATGGTGTTTCTCTTTTGACTTTTTGGTTTGAAAGATAAAGCAAGTGAGGATTTTTTTTATGAGAGACGGGGTATGGCTTTCTTCTCGAATTGTGATGTGAAAGATGAATGAACGAATGATGATTTTTTTCATTTCCTTTTTCTCTTTCTTTTGAAATGTAAGCGAAAGGTGACTTCTTTTTATGTGTGAATAATATTTGGAAGATTGCCTCTTTTTTTTTTGAAATGTGGATGATAATTATTGAAGAAATGGGTCGATCACCCTCCTGCTCACGGAGTCGCTAGTTCAAGGCAGAGCTCAAACATCATATAACGTTGATAGTATCATCACACGGTCATGCCCAGTAATATCGCTAAGATTCTGGGGACTGCTAATCTTGAAGAACGAATGGTTATCCAATGGTTGGGCCTTCTCCACTCCCCATGTTTCCTCTAAATGGTGTTTGAGACTTGCGTTGAATATAGTAGATTCGAAAGCAATTGAACCTTGGGCTCGTTTGGTCATCTCCGTCTTTGGCATACGTTCACTAGTGATCGAATGCCAAAAAGGGGCATCTGTAGACACCAAAATCTGGCCTAATACATGATCGACCCATTCTTCGATAAGAACGCACTTTCAAGCTTCCAAAAGCATCTCTCATAACCCAAAGAACCCCTTAGAACCCTCATAACCCACCTTGAACTATATTGGGCCAACAAATCAAGCTTTTTTCCTTTTTTTTAAATTAACCCATATGTGCATAGTATGCACGCATGACTAAATTCTGATTTTTTCTAGAAAATAGCTCTCGGCTCGGGCCCTTAACTTCTTGATTTCATTTTGGGGTTTTAAGGCATGCGTGCATGAGTTAAAAGCCTGCAAATCCGAAAGTTCATGATTCCCATTGTTGTGCTTTGACTTGTGGACTATCCCAGACTTTAAGAATGGTTCTAAACTACCTTTGTGCCCCCAAATGCCATTAGAACCACCCTTTTACCCTTTAAGTGATTCCCCCATCATCCACCATTAAAACCTATCTTCATCTTTTCCAAGCCCCTAAAATCCCCGAATCCTTAAATAAACCCATTATCTAAAGCCTAACCTTTCATTAGAACTGAAACCCAATTAGGAGCCCCTTAATCACTCCCTTCTCTATAATAGAGACCCCCACCCCCTCATTTAAGACACTATTTTTAGCAAGGTGAAACCCTAGCCATTCCACCTCATATCTCCAAGCTTTCCATCTCCCAACCTTAGTTCAAATCCTAGGATTCCATCTCCCATACTTGCAATCGGAAGCTTGTCGGAATAGTCATACGCGAAGATCCAATGGAGGTGCTACAAGAGCCCGAGATTTCATCTTCGACTCTCTTCTTCTTCCACCATCCTCTATTTCTCTTTTTCCTTTTAGGCTTTTCCCTCACCCTATGATTTAAGTCGTTGCGCCACCGAAATTCAGATAGCGCGAAGAGCTTAATATGGGTCCACGTGCCTTCAAGCAAGGTGAAGTGTCGCTCACTTCTCTCTTTTTTTTTATATACTTTAGATATAGTAGAGACCACTTACGAGTGGGTCAGTTAGGTGCCTAACACCTTCCTAATCGGTAACCGGAGTCCTTGCCTAGAGCCTTTGGCATAGACCAGTGATCGGAGTCAAATCCAACACTTCAATATTTATTTTATTTGATTTTGGTTTCCCGGAACACCAAAAACTCTGGGTGACGATCCCATAATTTAATCCATCATCACGACAGGTCCTCAAGGCCCATGGTTGCACAGGAAGAAAGGAGGACAAAGTGAAACCCTCTTGCTCACGACATGGATCAAAGCTCAACACCCGATGCAGGTTCTCACCTTTCTGATCTTTGCCTTCCCATTGCTCTTCGTAAAGGTCAAGACATCCCATCAGTAAGTTTGCTTCCTATCATGGTCTATCATCTAGTCATTCTAACTTTATTTCTTCTCTAGATTCCACATCTATTCCATCTTCTGTGTCTGAAGCTTTATTGCAGCCACAATGGAAAGACGCTATGGAACAAGAGATTAGGGCCCTTGAGCAGAACAATACATGGGAGGTGAGTGATTTGCCAGTTGGAAAGAAGGTTGTTGGGTGCAAATGGGTGTATACCATGAAGTACAGCCCAAATGGGGATATAGAAAGGTACAAGGCACGGCTAGTTGCAAAAGAGTATACTCAAACCCTTGGTGTCGATATCCAAGAGACATTTGCTCCAGTTGCTAAGCTTGACTTCATTCGTGTTCTTCTCTCCTTGGCCACTCATAAAGATTGACCGCTCTACCAACTTGATGTCAAGAATGCATTCTTACATAGTGACCTCAAAGAGGAAGTGTACATGACTCAGCTACTCGAGTT
The DNA here is from genome assembly GCA_021018995.1 of Chloranthus sessilifolius. Classification (NCBI taxonomy): domain Eukaryota; kingdom Viridiplantae; phylum Streptophyta; class Magnoliopsida; order Chloranthales; family Chloranthaceae; genus Chloranthus; species Chloranthus sessilifolius. The sequence goes on from CM037584.1 coordinate 195,645,295, forward strand.
TCTCCTTCCAGGGGAGAAAGTATGCAAATTGAAGAAGGTCATATATGGCCTCAAGCAGTCTCCAAGGGTATGGTTTAAGAATGTTGTGATTCAGTTTGGATATCAACGGAGTCATTACGATCACACTCTTTGTGAAAAGAGGAGCACGTCCTGCTGCCCTGATTGTATATGTGAATGACATTATAATCACAGGAGATGACAGTGAAGAGATTCTCAAGCTGAAGTTCTACCTCAGCAAAGTCTTTGATATCCAAGACTTAGGACCTCTGCAATATTTCCTTGGAATTGAGGCGGACTGGTCGGATAAAGGCATAGTCTTGACCCAAAGAAAATATGCTCTTGATGTGCTGAAGCAGGTTGATATGCTAGGGTGCAGGCCTATAGATACCCCTATGGATCCAAATCACAGGACAAACTCTGAAGGTGAACTTTTGAAGGACATCACGAAGTACTAGCAAATGGTGGGAAAACTAATGTATCTCACCATAACTAGACCTGATATTGCCTATGTAGACAGTGTGGTTTGCCAGTATATGCATGCTCCACGTTCTCCTCATCTAGATGTTGTGTATTGGATTTTGTGATATGTGAAGTCCAACTCAGGGAAAGGACTTCTCTATGGTGACCATGAGCATTTGAATGTCAAAGTATACATTGATGCGGATCATGTTGGATCAGTGAGTGATAGAAGGTCTACTACTGGCTATGTTACATTCCTGAGAGGTAACTTAGTCCCTTGGAAGAGCAAGAAGCAACATGTTATTGCTAATTCTAATGCAAAGGCAGAATACAGAGAGATGTCCCAGGTGCAAGGGAAGGGATGTGGCCAAAGTTTATGCTGGATGACTTGGGTGTCAAAGTTGAGCTACCTATGAACCTATGTGGTGATAATGAAGCAGCAAAGCATATAGCCGAAAATCCCGTTTTCATGAGAGAAAAACATAGAGGTTGACTGTCACTTCATGAGAGAAAAGGTTGAGTCCCGAGAATTTCACATACCACGTGTTGCTTTCGAAGATCAATTAGCTAACGTTCTTACCAAAGCTGTTGGAAGAGGGAGATTGAAGGACATATCATCCAAGTTGGGCATGATTGACATCTATGCGCCAACTTGAGGAAGAGTGTGAGGAAGTTTATACAGTATACATTGGGTGCTACTAGATTCCTTGGGTGTGAGTAGTGGACTAGCCACTTAAGTTATTTCCCACATATCATTGTATCCGAGATACGTTAGATTATAATGCCTTGGTATATATACTAATGATAGAAAGGTTGAGGTAACACAGCCTAACCCTAATTCCTCTATTCCTCTTTCTTTCTTCCTCCTTCCTCCACACCAACCCTGACCCTAACTAAACCTAAGTCTATCTCATTTCTGGATATACATGTTTGGATTGGGCTGGTTCAATCTCAAGTCATTACTCAAGTTCAAGTTATTATATATCTCTTGGAGGTAATTTAGTTTCTTGGGAGACTAGAAAGCAACCAGTGCTCTCTCACTCGAATGTTGAAATTGACTATCTAGCTATTGGGCATGACACTCATGAGATCCTATGGATTCTCTCTCTTATGTAGGAGTCGGGGTTCCAACTTAGTGGTTTTATGCCTCTTTGTATGATTTTGTGTTATAGGAGCGAACCACGTAGATTGAAGTTGACACTCTTTATTCAAGAAAAGGTGTAGGATTGTTCATTGGAGCTTGTGATGGTTCCTCTCAACAGTTTGTCGATGTTCCCACTACTGGGCTTGTCCTCTTTATGATATTATTGTGAAGCTGGGGATGTTCAATGTGTATGCTCAAACTTGAGGGAGAGTGTTGGTGTGTGTAGTAATTTGATGTGTATGGTGTGTAAGATGTAATATATATTTTGTATGTAATAATTTTACCACTTGATATAAAAGCTAGTGGGGCTCATTCCCCAACTAAGCTTTTCCTAATTTTTTTAACGCTAATTCACCTCTTCTTTTCTAATTCTAAACATATACCACTAACCTAACCCTAATACAATCAATCGAACCAATTCAGCATTCAATTTGGTCCAATTTGATTGTGGTGGGGAAATTGCATTTAATTGGATTAAAATATAATATTTCTTCAGATAAGGGGGGAGTTGAACCCATGACCTTGCATTGAGTTTCAAGCTTACCTTACCAACTAAGCTGACAACTCTTACATCACAAAAAGTAAACTTTATTCTACTTCTTACTTACTAAAAAAGTACTAAATAAAATAAATATCAAATACTATTCCTAGCCATAGCGAATCGGTTTCGCATGAAAGTAGAGAATTGCGAATTGGGAACTCGAATTTTAATCGAGCGGCGAATTAAGTATTATAGATCTTGAAACCTTAAACCTACTACTTCTTTGCAACAGATGCCTATTTATCATATTTTTATATAAACAACAACGAAATTTCTCGAAGTCTTCATGATTGTGCATAGATTGTTATTTTTTGCTAATGTCAGTTTTTTGTTATTACTGTTGTAATAATTTAATATTCATTTTTTTGTTGTCAAAATGGCGTTCAACATGCATTCTAACTCTACACATTATTTTACATTTCAAATTTGTTCTTTCACATTGACCCGGGATGGTAGCCAAATGAACTGCCAGAGTGTTAATTCTCTGCTAGAAATTGGGAGTTCTCCAAGACAACGGTTTAAGACATGTAGGTCCTTTTTATGCTATGCTTTTTTGTTGTATGCATTTAATTGATGTTAAGCTCATGGTATCAAAACTCGGCCGATACTGATACGTATCAATTTCGTTGAGAACCAATCCTGATACAGGTATCGGGGGTGGTATCGGACCGATATGGGTCAGTATCGGCTGATACTGTCTTGGTATTGGCTGATAGTGCCTTGGTATCGGCTGATACTGCCTCAGCATCAGCCAATGTTGACCGATACAATTAATTCTTTTGTATTTTTTTTTGACCTCTTTCAAAAAATATATTGGCTGATATGGTATCTGTATCAGCGGATACGTATCTGTCCAAGATGGATCGATACCCGATACCGATACCTTTTTTGACACCTTGGTTATGCTTTCCCATCCAGCAGTGTTTTCATGGCATAAAGCATTAATATATAAGATCGATCTTGAGCTGCACGTTATCTTATGGTCAATCCCTTACATACTCTTTCTGTATACCTTTTTTTTGAAGGTCCTGATATTACTTGTCATACCTCAATACTGGGGATTATCTGCAACAAATAATGCAAAAAATCTTTTACGAGTCGCTATTCTTCTTCAATATATACCAAGGCTGTTCCGATTTCTACCGTTGCTTGCTGGTCAGTCTGCTAGCGGCTTCATATTTGAGTCAGCATGGGCAAACTTTGTCATTAACCTTCTCGTGTTTGTTTTGGCTGGGCATGTTGTTGGGTCCTGCTGGTACCTCTTTGGGTTACAGGTTGGTCTAGCTTCTCTAATCATACTGTGTTTGCTTTGCTACAGGAAAATGCAATGTATATAAATTTATAGGGCCCGACTCTCGTGACTGTCATTAAACACCAAAATGGTGTTTAAATGATCTTACACCATCAATGCTTTAAGATGTGGGTTGTCCATACCGTCAATGTGATAGATCATAGGTTGATGTGCAACAAGCCCAAATATAGGGTTTTAGGGAGATTTAAACCATCTGATCTGTGGGCTTTAATATCAACTGTTGTTTTCAGTTTTAATGTATGATATTAAAGTTCATCAATCGGATGGTTCACATCCACTTATAGACATGCTTGTTTGGGCTGAAACATGTTCCAATTAGATTGCCAATTGGAGAATTTAGACTGATAAAAAATGTTCACCACATGTCATAATGATGATCACACTTCAATGGTGTGAGATTAAAAGTTTTAATTTTAATTGTATAAAATCATTTAAACACCATTCTGGTGTTTAAGGCTGTGTTTGGGATTGCACTTTGGAGGCAAAGAGCAGCTCTCTGTTCTGGTGCAGAGCACTTTAGTGTGGGAATGTGTATGGTTGGAAGTACTCTCCACTCTTTTGTAGAGTGAAAGAGCAGAATTAGGTAAAAGAGCAATTTAAACCTGCTCTTTTAAATGGCTGCTCTTTGCCTCCAAAGAGCAATCCCAAACACAGCCTAAATGTCGGTCAGGAAGCCAGTATCCCAAAAGTGTGGTTATCATGTACGTGTAACTATATTAGTATAGTGTACTGTGCTTAATATTTGTTGTCAACATTGATTTCGATGTTCATTCAATCAAGCATGAAGTTCAGGCCAAACCCAATTGCTGATGAATATTTTGGTTGTTGGTTCAATCCCCACTTACCTGTCAAAAGAAAAAGTATGAAGTCCAGGTCAAATCCAGTAGCTGATTAATAGCTAGTGCTTAATGTGGGAATTTGTTTTTTATTATTTATCATAATCCAGGTGTAATACTCTGTGTAAGGATCAATTTCAGTTATTGGTATCCACTTGCAAGTCATTACATGTTGATAACAATTCAGTGTTTTTTTATTGCTTTTGAACATGTTAAGTATGATAGATGTGTGTATCGTTCTGTATTGGACATCCTGCAATTTTATTTTATTTTCATAGCGTGCGAGTTATGTGTATCAAATAATACAGCCATTTACATTGGTACTTCCAATCAGATTTGGCAGTCTGATATGATTCGGACAATATGGCTTGGTATTATCCAAGTTTTTAAAGTATGTATGAATTATTGGAGGATTAGTGGATGATATGGTTTTATGCACGGTGTTATGATGACTCTCACTGCTAGGACTCAATCACCACCATTCATAAAGCTTTGATCAGCCTCGTGACAATCTTCTCTACTAATCTCCTCTCCTCGAGGAAGGGGTTGATTTCCAATTGCATCATTTTCTCCCCTACCAAAGTTTATACAAGTGCAACATCTCTGAATCACGGATTTCATGCCGCATTGGAACCAGGCACAAGGCTTTAATGGCTCTGAGAAGAGGTCAATAAACGAGAAGAAAATTCAGGATTTAATCATACTAACCTTGAATTCAGCAATTAATCAAACAAATAGAGAGAGAAAACACCAACAAAAAGGTTTAAAACTCTAAAACAGCTTCACATGGAGCTCTTTAATTCATAAACTCTAAAAATTGTTACAATAATAATCTCTATGGGTGATGCGGGACAAGGACCCTAAACTACGTGAATGTCATGATTTAATTAATTGCTGAAATTAAACTAAACTAATTAAACAATAAACCATGAAATTAATGCAGATACCTTAGGGTTTCATAGTTTTCCATTGAAAGATCATGCTTGATTCGAGTAGGGTCCGGTCCATTCCCTAGATCCATTAGATTCGTGGTGTAGATCGGTTCTAGAGGTAGAACTCTAACTTTTCCAGATTAGGGCGCCGCTCAAGATTCAATGATGGAATCACGAGTCCTCTAAGGGGTTCTAATTTGGGTTGTCTAATGGCTTGTATAAGATCAAGGGTTCGAATCAAATCGATTCAATGGTTCTGATGGATGTTAGGTTTATGGTTTTGGGGATTTTGGAAAAAGGTAACGGCTGGATTTATGGTTATGGGATCAAAATAAAGCAGAGAAAGAAAAATAAAATGAAGAGATCGATAGAAGATAGATTTTGGTCTTCACACCAAACCCTTCTCGGGAAGCGAAGAAGAATCACTCTTCAACAATGACTCAGCTCAAGCACACAAGCAATAGCTTTCATTCATAATCAATAACTCCCTTACAAAGTTTATTTAGAGACCTTATATAGGAAGCCTCACAAAAGAAAATAAAATCCTAAAACAAATATAAACAAGGACAAGTATGCCCTTAAAAATTCAAATTCGAATTCTGGTTATAGCACAGTCAATCGATCGACACTTGTTATTCGATCGATTGACTCATATATAAATATGTGGCCAGAATTAGTTCCTCACAGGCCCAGTGAATCGATTGAATCCCAAGTGTCATTCGATTGACTGTGCATTGCTCCAGCACGTCGAATCTTTAAGCCTGGTTCTGGTTTCTATTTCCGTTCCGCTTTTTCCAACGCCGGTACACGCGAAACGGTCCGTATCCGATGTCTACAATGTCGGCGTCCCCGTCAATGGGCCACACTAATCCAATATTGTATTATATAACTCTGGTTATCTTCTTTTGATCTTGAAGCACCTTTGCCTTACTTTTCTTTATTACAGAAAACTTTATATACGAAAGTGTAAAATATTTTCATTTGCTCTTTTTTTACAGCTGCATTTAACAACAGGTACACGTATCCATGTCAGATTTTAGTTTGCCATACATTTTAACATGCTAGATTTATGTAGTTTTTGCATCTTTAATTTTATTTATGGCTTACCAATATTAATTTACATCGAGTATTATTTGGCATTTGGTTTTGATATGTATTGCATGAAGATTGAATTAATTTTCATTATACTCTCCTGCTAAATTTGGTTTCAGCGGGTAAATCAATGCCTACGAAATGTCTGTGGTAAGTCCAACCTGCCGAATTGTACAGCATTCATAGATTGCGGAGAGGAAGAACTTAATTACAACGAGCAATGGCGACACAATTCGCAGGCAGAAACTTGTTTTGATACTTCAAATGATTTTTTAACATATGGAATCTATGAACAAGCTGTTCTTCTTTCAACCAACCGCAGTGTCATTAAAAGATATATATATTCTTTGTTTTGGGGTTTTCAGGTAAACCTTTAGCTCTATCATTTACCTTTTCTTTTGGGTATTTTGTGTATCTATTCATTTGTTTTTCCTTGATAAGATTTGTGAAATATTTTTTGCTTGACCCTTGATTCTTTTATTTTCATTGTGTTAATTTTGCCCAGTAATTTTATCTCCTAATTATTGCTGCCTTGTCCAATCTATTTGGAGTCACCTTTGCTCACAATATTTTTCTATGTAGTAGTAGATCTAAGTTTTTTCGAATTACTCTTGCAGTCTTGCTTCTGTCACAGTAATCTTATAATTTATCTTAACTTATTTCTTACCTTGAAAATGATTCAACCTTGTGTCCAAATAATTTTTATCATAAGAATGCTCTTTCTCTTTCTTCTAGAAAATATGAACATCACTTTGCTTTCCTCTAGAAAATATGAACATCAGCAACACATCATGAAAAGGGAAATCATGAAGGAAATCTAGTAAAGACAAGGAAAAACACAGCTTGGAAAGTTCCGATTTGACCCTTTGTAGAACTGGAAGGTGAACCAATCCCACAGAAAACATAATCATAAAAAACCTTGAATATGCTTATTTTTATAACTAGAGGGAAAATGATCGAATCCTTTAATATATCAACCCAAATAGGAAAACTACCATTCAGATATGTTATACAGAGAATTCCGATCTGAATCATATAAGGATACTTGAGTTTTTCATCTCACAAGTGTTGATATCCAAAAAGCCTGTGAACCATCAGATCTCAAAAGAACCGTTCGAAAGTCCATTCGAAGTCCAAAACACAAAGCTCAGAATTAAAGAAGTTCAGGAAGCAGGAATGACTTGGCAGCCACTTCTTCATCTTCTTCACGCATAGCTCAGCTTAAAACTCCATTAAATATTCAATCTAAAGTCAACACTTCGATTGTGCTGACGTCAGCAAGAGGGCAATGAAGTCGGCAGGAAATTCGGTCTTCAAAGAATTAGCTCTGATACCAAAAACATAATTCGAAATAGATTGAGGTCTTAGGTTGAGGTTTAGGGTTAAAGATCGGAGAGAGAGATAGACAGAGTAGCTTAGTTGGGTTAGAGAGGCCCAATAGCTTTTAAATTCATATCAAATAAGAGAGAGAAAACAATTATACCCCCAATACATGTGGCAGACTAATGTATTACTATACACACTCACATACCACAAGATACACATGCACCAACAGAATCAATGGGACTCAACCTAGGAATTCAAATTGGTGAAATCCACTTGTTAAGCCACAAATGACATGGCATTGGATGCTTTTTGGGTTAAGAGAAGTTAATGTGAGATTGACTAGTACGAAAATTCAAGTACAGCTGAATCCTTTTTTGGGTTTATGAAAGAAATGGTAGTGAAATCCCTGCTACGTAGTCAATAATCACTAGGTGATTGCCTAGGGTTCTAGGGGGTTCCATTACATTGAACCTTCTGGGTGTTTTTGGAACCTGGTAGATGTAATTCTATATACAAGTTGGTTAAAATGTTCAATTGTTTAACAAAACTTGTTGCACCAAATACAGAGATATGTTATTATTCATTATTATTATAATTGTCATGTTGCTATTATTATTATTATTATTATTATTATTATTATAATATTGTTATTATTGTAATTAGTATTATTGATATTGATGTTGTTATCGTATATGCCTCTAAATTCTTTTATACTACAAATGTTTTTGTATCATGTGACAATATTCATTTATTGATCAAATAATCATACTAATGTTTTTCTTATCTTTTATTTAGTACTTAAAATTCTTAATACTCTCTGTTTTATTTCCCATATATTTTATATTTTATATTTAGTATTTTATTTTCCATATCTCCTTTTTTTTATTATTCAGATGATGGAGATAGTGTTTTACCCCGATCTTTCACACAATGGATCTTGATATTATGTAGCACCTATAAAACGGTCATTTTTGTATCCAAAAAAAAATGGCCCTAAAATCCTATGGCACACTTCACGTACAAACGTGATTTTAGGGCCATTTTTTGGGAATCTCTGACATGTGGAATCAAAAACTGATCGTTTGATAGGTACGACATGATCTCAAGATCCATTTTGTGGAAGATCGGGGTGAAAAATGATCTCCATTATCTAATCCGAACCAATCAATGGTTTTGAAGGGATTTCCGACGTGTGCGCTTTCAGAGATTGTGTTGGCGCTAATAGAGGGACCCTTATTATTAGGGTACCTCTACTACTACTAGTGTTAGGGAGCCATTACTTGCACACACAGAAGTTGGGCCTTTGCACACGAACTATGCATGAAAAATATCCTTTTGTTATAAAGAAGTATGTATTCAAAAAACAAGTTTGTGTGCAAAAGTCAAACTTCTGGATGCAAGTAGTGGCTCCCCTACTGTTATTATTCATGTTATTATTATTGTTACTATTATTATCATCATCATTATCATCACCATTTTGTCATCTTCATTGCATATGCCTCTAAATTCGTTTATATTAGAAATGCTTTTATAACATATTTATCATTCTTATTGTTAATTTAATAATCACACTAATATCATATTACACTTCTTTGTTTTGTTTCCCATATATTTTATATTGTTAAAGTTTAAAAGCCTTATGAATGTACTAGTTGAAGCATTTATATGTTAACACTGCATCTGTCTAAGACTACCTTTGGTCATGTTCTGACGGATAAATTCATTAAGATATCATCATCAACAACAACAACAAGTCCTTGTCCATCTATTAATTTGAAATGTAAAGCTCAAATACAAAGGATTAATGACCTCAGCTATCTTCTAGTTAAGCCATCAACTTTCAAATTTGCATCTTCATATAAGTAATAACAGCCCAAAAAAATAAACTTTCCACCTTCTATGGAGTATGTATCTTGACGTCTATTTATATGACAACATCTATGGCATCATCCATAATCTATTTGTAGCAGGCATGAGGAACAAAGGTCTGATTTTTTAGTTTTAACTTAGTTCTTAATTGCCTTTTGAACTCTATTTGGCAATTTTTCTGAAGCATGTCAATATTGAAGCTTCTTATCTACCTATTTTCTTCAATCGATTGTGTACCTTTTCTTGTCGTTCCTTTTCATTTCTTTGTTGATAAGTACTTACACATCATCCACCATGAAATAACATGTAAATATGGCATTCACAAGTTTGAGCTTACCTCAATTACCAAATTTAATCACATGAATTATGCATATATAAACTTCTCAGGACTGTTGCAGCATGTGAATGTTGATATTTCCATATTATCAGGATTATATGGCTTTTTGTCAAATTTGGTATCTATTTGGGTATATTTTACATAACCAGACATACTTCTTATTGACATTTTCTTTTCATGTATGATGGTCATGCCATAGCAAATCAGTACTCTAGCGGGAAACCAAACTCCTAGCGATTTTGTATGGGAAGTTTTATTCACGATGGCAATTGTTGGACTTGGATTATTACTTTTTGCTTTACTCATTGGAAATATGCAAAATTTTCTCCTATCTCTTGGACGGAGGTACAGAATTGAAAATTATTTCTATCGTTAGATTTTTTTATTTTGCTAATGCCTTTCCTAAATATTCAGACATCGAAACAATCATGAGTGTGGGCACATTCTAGAACTGTTGCTTTATGAGCAAAATGTTTCTTTTTAGGGGTCCGACTCTCCTGAGCGTCATTTAAACTCAAAAATGGTGTTTAAATGATCTTACACCATCAATGATTTAAGATGTGAGTGATCCGTACGTCTAAGTGATAGATCATGGATTGACATGCAACAGGCCCAAAACTGGTGTTTTAGGGAGACTTAAACCATCCGATATGGGGACTTTAATATCAACCATTGGTTTCAGTTTGAATGGTTGATATTACAGTTCACCAACGGATGGTTCACATCTACTTATAGGCATATTTCTTTGGGCTGAGACAAGTTCCAATAATAGATTGCCACTTGGGCAATTTAGATTGATCACAGATGTTCACTGCATGGCATAATGATAATCACACTTCAATGGTGTGAGATTAAAAGTCTAACTTTAATGGTGTAAGAACATTTAAACACCATTTTGGTGTTTAAATGTCGATCAGGAGCCATTATCCCTTATTTTTATAGATTGCATTTTGCAAAACCAGACATTGCTGCATTGCTTCTTTTTGAAGTATCCATCCTCTAGTGTATTCAGTGGAATTGAAATCCTGTAGCAGCCACAAAAGATGCATAAGTAAACAAATAGTAAAAATACATATGAAAAGGTTGTTTTCCTCTTCCTTTAGTAGTATGTTGTATTGTAAGATTTGATCTCATTATCTGTTATAACAAAAGCTATATGCTTTTTACAGTTTATATTTTACTTTTCAAAGGCTAATCCATATATATATATATATATATATATATATATATATATATATATATATATATATATATATATATATCCAAAACGGACAATACACTCGAAGGTAGCATGAAAATGCTACCTTCGAATGCTAGATCAAGTGCCCCGTGTTTGCAAGTTACACCATATTGAAAATTTTCAGCTTTTGATCCAAGTTGACGTAGCACACGATCCTCTGGTTGGGTGCCACGTGGTACCCAACTCTCTCGAAAGTAGCATTTTTAGTTGGGGCCACCTTCATTGTGGTCCAAACTCCATTCCATGCTCCATGTGACCTCTAGAGATGGTTTTGGGTGGCACTTAGAGCATTGCATAAATCATTTTTTAAAAAAATTAAAACTCCTCTCAATGGAATTTTCCAAATTCCATTGAGGCCACATTTAAAATGGTATAAATCACATGGTGGAGGTCAGATTTCCATTTTTTTAACATTGATCCCTGCAATGTTTGGTCCATGTGGCATCTTTTCCTATACACACGCACACACATATATAGGAAAAAGGGATTATGGATTCAAACACATGGATGGATCCATGCATTTGAATCAAGGATCATCCATGCATTCAAACCCAAGATCACTTGCCACATGACATATGATCTTAAAAAAATTGGGTATGGGGACTTTTTCCCTTCAAAAGGTTCGCCAAAGTTTGCTTACCGCCTGCCTAACCTGGTACATAAAAATTTTGCACTTTTGACCACATTTGGAATGGAGGATATACCCCGTTTTAAATTTTTCTTTGTTTAGAAGGACCTGATCGTCTTTGACTAAGTTGTCGTGGCGCCCAATCCCCTCAATGGGTGCCATGTGGACCTCACCTGGTTTGAACACATGGGTCATCCATGCATTCGAACACAGATATAGCAGCAATCTTTTCTATGTTCGGAAAAAACACCAAAGGGCACTAGTGATTGCTCAACTCACACCGGCAGGAGGCTACACTGAGCCTGGTCGAAATAAAGAGACCATTTCTGTAAGCGAAGTACCAAAGACATTCCACGGGACCTTCTCTTCTCAAGGGCTAAAGCACTCGGGGGGTTTGTTTTCAATTTGAATAGTATGAGTCATTTTTGTTTCATTCTTAATCCCCAACGACTCGTAATGATCTAACATCCATTGATTCAAGATAGAAGCTAAAGGGAGATACGACCTGTAAAACTCATATTATATATATGTGTGTGTGGCCACTGTTAACCTCACCACCATAGTGACAAATTTCGTTTTCGGCAACATTTCGGTAGGGGGTCATTTCGGATAAATTTCGAGAAAAATTTGAATAGTTTCGGGAAAATTTCGGGGAGTACAAAAAATATTAAATATAAATTATATTTAAACTTCATAAAAAATTTATTTATTATTTAAAAAATGACAAAAATTAGAAAAAATTTATTAATTTCAGTGAAATTTCATTAATTTCGCCGAAATTAATGAAATTTCAGCAATTTCAAAGAAATCATCGAAATTTTGCCGAAAGGTTCGCCCGACCCCTGTTTCGGTAAATTTCAAAGAAATTTCGGAGAATTTCAGAGAAATTTGTCACTATGCTCACCACTTTATTGCGAGGTTAGCATTGTCCTTACTCCTTAGACAATAATAGACTTATTAAAGGGTATTTTCCTAAAATTACTTGTTGCAGTTTGGCAAAGTTGAATTAAATAGTAAATGAGGTGTATGTAGTTGCAATAAATGAGGTGTCCTCATTTATTGCAAACGCCTCATTTATTGCCTAACTCGATTTTACTAAAGTGTCCCTTGCAATTTTACAAAATATCCTCTAATAAGGGTTTTATTGTCTAAGGACAATGGTAAAATCATAATGAAGTTGGTGAGGTTAGCATATATATATATATATATATATAAACACATTGCAAGCCTGTCATTTGTCATTTAAAATTACGTCACAAATAATGCTTGAGAAAATAGTTTGAATGACTGCCTTATATAATTCCCAACAAGTGGAAAAGGTCAATACCCAGTAATCTCTAAATATATTGTCATGGTAGTCAACCTCATATTTAAAGTTTTCTCTTAGGGACAGGATGCGGTTTACTCCTTTCAACTGAGCTACTGGGGTGCATCTTGATCTTATAGCTTCTTTACCTGTAATCTTTAGGAGGCAGATGAACAAGATCCCATGTATGGTTGTGATTACAATCTGTTGCATGGTACTGCTGAAGTAGGTGATACTAAGAGACCTCCTTGAATAAGAGCCATTGGGTATGGAGTGGGGGTTGGTGTTTTCGCCTCAATATGGTGTATGAGAAAATCCATATACTGCTTAAGCACATATTAATACTTTCAGGGGAAAATATACATTCAAAAACTACTACTAAAAGCCTCATGCATATTTTTCATGATAGGAAACCTGATATCTAAAGTTCTCTAGGAAGAGGATGCAATTTGTCCCATTCACTTGAGTCACTGAGGTACATCTTGATCTAGTTGGAGTGATGAAGTTGATAGATGATTGATGAGTTTAAGGCTAGGGTTTAGTATGTGACGTGTAGTTTAGGGTTTAGAGAGAGAAGAAATATTAAAGAGAGTAAACTAGCTTTATAACCCTAATTGAGTCATTAGCTTTTATATTAAAACCAATGTTTAATACACACACCCAAGAACATGAAAAACCTGCTCTGATACCAAGTTGGAGTGGTGAAGTTGATAGATGATTGATGTTTAGGGTTAGGGTTTAGTATTTAACGTGTAGTTTAGGGTTTAGAGAGAGAAGAAGAAATATTAGAGAGAAAGTAAACTAGCTTTATAACGCTAATTGAGTCATTAGCTTTTATATTAAAACCAATGTTTAATACACACACCCCGATATTTATGTAGCACCACCAATGTTAGTAAGAACTTATACCAACACTAACAGATCTTATAGCTTCTTTCCCAGTTTATGGGATAATCTTTTGGAGGAGGTGAACAAGATTCCAACTATGGTTGTGATGACGATCAGTTGGATAGTAGATTGGACCACTGAAGTAGGTAAGATTAAGAGTCTTCCTTGAAGAGGAGACAGGATGCCAAGAAGGGCATGATTATTCGGAATAACTATACTTGGAGAAAACAAATTAGTAAAAATTTACAACAGGAAAAACTTACTAATCTTGGTGGTAAAAGACTTGGCCAAATATCAAAGCATCTGAAGTCATTTCCTAGTTAAACAAGAAGATTCCAGAGTTTGAAAAAGAAACAGATTTTGACAGAAAGATTATTTCAGGTAGAGTTCACACTTTGGATAACAACTTTAACATTAGACCATTGGGCCCTTTCTCTTAGAAAACCTTAAGCACAGCCTGAGACTAAGTTTGAGTGGAAGCTTTAGGCCAGACGAGGCACTATTGTGACTTGTGAGTAATATTATCAAGAGATCAACGTTTTCATCATCAGGTACCTGGAGGCCACTGTCACCACATCTTTGTAGCAGCCTCCTAGGTTTCACATGGAAGGCCACTTATATTTTTGCCAAAGAAGGAAATATGTAACAATTTTCATACTTTAACAACTGGCATTCTGGATACATCATATGTCTGATACCGGACACAAGTCTTTATTAAACTCTTTATACAAAGCATGTTACATATTCCCTGAGTCACCGTGTATTGACACCTCATATCCATGTCTAAATTACATATCATGAATTATGTAACATAATATGGATATTCTATATTTTGTTGTAGGCATCATATTATTTCCTATGCCTATGCCATCATATAGACTAATATATGCAAAACTGCTACTTTGTCTTTGTTAATGTTTATTTTTCATTTTCTCATCTTTTTGTCATTTAAGGAAAGTTTCCAAGTCTATTATATATGTTTGTGACAACTTATAAAATTTCTTGGGAGGTAATGGATCCGTTGGAGTTTCATACATATGATTGCTTTCTCTAGTTTTCCTAAGCACTTTAGGTAACAATTTCCCCAGTCTCCTCATGCATATTATGGTTGGTTAATAGTTAAAGATCTTGCCCTTCACGACATAGTTCATCTAAAATTCCCATTGCCCAGCTGCACATTTTTTGTGCATACCAGTTTATCTTGTTCTAGACATGGCTAGTCCAGCCTCTGATACCAAAAGTGTTAATTGTGGTCTGATCTATTGTGGTGGTCACATCTAACAGCCTCAAATATTCTATTTAGATTTAATAATGGGAAACTCTTATTTTATTATCACGATATTTCCATTTCTTGGACCTGTCAATTGTTTGGTCGTGACTTTAGCCGTGTGTTTATCAAGGAAATTAGAGATGCAACTAAGGCGTCGTGATGTTGAACAGTGGATGCGCCATCGACGTTTGCCCGGTGAATTAAGGAGGTATCTCTAGGTGTTTACAGTTAATTTGGATTTCTTATTTTCATGCATCTTTTCTTCTCTTATCCCAAAGTTGTACTTCTGCTTCAGTTAACTGCAAAAGTTTTGTCAAGTTAATTTTCATCATTTTAATGTCAAAGATATAACACATCTAATTCTCATTTGCACTCACTTTTATTATTTTTATTTTCATTTTGTTTCTCTTTGGCACATGTAAGTTTTTTTTTAGATATCCCAAATGAAGTTACATATTTCTCATAGCCAGTTTTCTGTTGGTCCTAAATATTATAGAAAAGAGATCACACAGATAGACCATATACAATTACCCTATGTCATGATACTCCCACTAGATAAAAAGAAGTACAAAAATGACAGAGGACTCCGCCATTGTCGGTCCCAAGCCCGTATTAGAACGAGGTTAGTGTTAGGTTGGCAGCAAATGGTAAAAAACTCTGCCAAATCTCTATGATGAGACCTATTACAAACAAATGTTTTGTGGCATCCTCTGCTAGCGATGTGTTGCAACGGACCCTAGTTGCAGTGACAAGTAGGCAAAGGTTGGCTAGGGCGTCCCCTGTTTTAAGCGACACACTACAACAGATCCTGATTGTGATAGAAATAGGCAAGGGGTGGCTAGGGCATCCCCCTAAGCGAGTGTTGTAATAGAAGTGAAGCGTAGGCAAGGGTTGACAAAGGCGTTCCCAGTAAGCAATGCGCTACGACAAAGAAATATGCAAGGGTTGGATATGGCTCCCACATTGACATCTCCAAAAGCTGTGTATGGTTTCTTAGAGTGTAGGTACATTAACTGGGAAGAGTTTTGAGCTGACAAATGTCTTGAGAAGAAGAAAGATTAACGTAATGTGCTTGCAAGATACAGTGGAAAGGTGAGAAGGCAAAGAACCTTAGAGATGGGTTTGGGTTTAATACTCAAGGAAGAGTAACTCTTACAATGGGGTAGGCGTTATAGTGGATAGAGATTTGAAGGATAAGATTGTGGAGGTCAAGAGAAAGAATTATTGGATTATGATGATTAAAATTGTTTTAGACAAGGAAGTATTAAATATTATTCCAGCCTATTGCACCCCAAGTTGGACTAAGTGAAAACGTTAAATGAGAATTTTGGCAATCGATGGATCAACTAGTACAAGGCATTCCCACTAGTGAACGCCTACTGATTGGAGGTGACTTTAATGGACACGTAGGGAGGATGAGAAACGGTTATGAAAGGATGCATAGAGGATATGATTTTGGTGGAAGGAATAAGATGGGAAGTTATCCTTGATTTAGAAGTAGCTTTTGACTTAGCAATAGCAAAAACCTTTTACAATAAGAAAGATGAGCATCGTATAACTTTCAAGAGTGTACCAAATAGAATGCAAATAGATTATTTCCTAGTAAGATGAAGTGAGTGGGAAAACTGCAAGGATTGCAAGGTCATACCAAGAGAGAGCCTTAAGACGAAAAATAGATTGATAGTTTTAAACATTCTGATCGAGAGCCAAGTGACTAAAAAAATGATATAGGATATAGGGTCCCAAAATAAAATGATGCATATTAAAATGAGAGAAAATAACCTTTAAATGAAAAATGAGTGACCGGGAAGTATGATGGTGTGAAGGCTGACTCAATGTTACTTAGAACGTACAAAACATGTTGAATCAGACATTCACTTTGTCAGAGAAAAGGTTTTGGATCGTACGTTGGAGATCATTGATGTATCCTCCTCCCAGCAGTTTGTCACTAAGGTGGTTGAGCTTGTGCTTCTTTTGGGCATTTCTATCACGTTGGGCATGCATGATATATATATCCTCCAACTTGAGAGGGTGTGTGTGTTGGGGGGGGGGGTGGTGTATGTGTGGGTTGTGTACAATATTGTTGTATAGGGTGTACTTTCGGGTGTGTGAGTAGTATTGTTTCCCTTAAATGTTACTAAGACACAATGTCAAACTAGGTTATTCTCTCATCACTCTCTGCCCCTGACCCTAATACCTAAATCCTTCAAAATCTAAACCCTAAATCTCTAAAGACTATTTTCCTATGAGCAAGGATATTAAGATTAGATGGAATAGTAATAACAAAGAGAAGTATGTACTAGCAGTAGGAAGTCTAGCAGATCTATGAACAAAGAGAAGTATGTACTGGAGTTACCTGGAGGATTAGTAATAACAAGCGTGGGTAAAGGATAATCAAAAAGTCGGTTCAGTGCTACATCCTTAAAAAACAAGACGTTCATAGCGGTAAAGTAACAAACAGATAGGATCATAATATCTATACCCCTTAGAAAATGAGTGGAGTAACGAATAAAGACAAATTTGATTGCCTTAGCGTCCAATTTGTGACGATTAGGATTGAGAGCTTGAATAAAACAAGTACTCCCAACGACACGAGGTTCAAAGGGAAACATAGGGTTATGAGTGAATAGAACCTAGTAGGGGATACCACCATTTAAGATTCATGGAGTTCTGTTGATGAAAAAACAGGCAGTAAGGAGGGCCATTCACTAGTAAGACTTAAGCACATTCATACCTCATAATGGGAAGCGAGTAACTTCATTTAGGTGTCAATGCTTACGCTCCACAACACATTTTGTGGAGATTATATGGACATGGCAATTGATGAGTTATGTCATGTGCACAAAGGTACTTGGCAAAGACATGAGAAGTGTATTCTCCTCCATTATCATGCTCTCTGTAATGCCTAAGTCCATGGCCAATGAAAGGAAAATGATGAAATGGAAGCAGTTAAGGCTAAGCTACCTGAGGGTCAACTCCATTACGGCCATTCATAGCGGATGCCTGAGAGCGAGCATGTAATATCTCAATCTTTGCTCACAACAACCACTAATATTAACAATTGAGGTGGCAGTATCAGAAGCATGCTGTAGTATAGCAATGTAAGCCGTATGAGTTGAAGAGCGAGAAAAAACAGTAGATCGAGGCAAAGTACCATCTAGGTAGCTAGGAAGCTTATAGCAATGGTAACAATCATGCCTGACTATTCCATAGTAAAACAGATGATGGTAGAACGGTCATGGCCTCTGCGGCGACCACAATCAGTGTGTCCACTAGGAGGGCATGCATCAGAAGCGAAAGTTGTACTCTCCTGAGGTGTCGGAAATCTATGATCCATAACTGAGAGAGGCTGCTCCTTGGCAAATAATACCCCATAGACAGTCCTGAGAGAAGGAAGTAAATGAATAGTGAGAATCTGAATTCAAATCTGCAGATACTCAGGACGAAGGCCTCTAAGAAATATATAGGTCTACTAATGCTCGTGTCATCGAGCTAGCTTCGCAGCTACTTCTCCAAACTTTGAAAGGGACTTATATTCACAAAGTTCTCTGCCACGCACTAACATACTGCCACCTAGACATATCCACCTGACTACACTAAAAAATTCATCATACCAGCTAATGAATCCGAGTTTTATTCTCTGCAGGGGCAAATGTCTCCTATAACTTTATAATTTTTTGATCGAATCATAGACCATTAATGTTCTATAGATCAAAGGTTCCATGGAATTAAATAAGCAACCAAGAATGTTTGCATTGTTAGCTTCCCATTCAGTAGCATCTGGGGACCCCGGTTTTGGCTGTGGAATAATGCTTGTAAGGAGACTCGTTTTCTTCTAACCTTGAACATATAGCAAAATGGCACATTTCCATTGAAGATAACCAGTGGAATTTAGTTTGAAGGTTGTAAGGATAGCTGGAAGACTATTCAAGTTCATGGAAATACACCCTTTCGTTATTTCAAACTCCAAAAATCACAAAATCCCCTTTAAAATATGAAGAACTAGATTGCAGTGAACCATTTAATCAAGGGACCCAATCCTAAAAACAGGGGTAAAAAGTATTATTAACGGCATTGAGATGAAACAGATATTATGTCTGGGATTTACTCCAACATCTGTGATGATTAGGTGCAGAAAAATCACTCATAAACACCAAAGATCAAGGACAGATCACATAGACCTGAATCAGAGACCTCAAAGATAGAGAAATTCAAATATCAGATATGGGTGTAGCATGCGTCAGCAATAGGAGGCAACGAGAAACCCAAAAAGTAGGCATCGTTTCACCAAGTAATCAAGCAAAACACACCATTTAAATCTTGTCCAAAACAAGTCTGAACCATCTAATCTTCATCTCTAAAAAAGAAAAAAAATCGATCAATCATTTCATTGTGCACTGCCATATGATCACTATACATCCCTAGCTTGTTTTGAAAACTGTAAAAATGCGATATTTCGTGAGAACCTTCAACTCAATCAAATACCATCCAAATGACATCCAAAAAATCCAAAAATATATATATATAAGAAATTCCTAAAATCATAAGCTCTTAAAATTTGACGTTTTCTTCACGATTGGAGATAAAAAAGTTGACCGTTGCTAACATCGGCAAGGTACAACCACAAGAACCTGGCTCTGATAGCAAAAAGAGGTTAGGGTTTGGTATTGGTGACTAGGTGAGGTGGAGTTAGGGTTACGATTAGAGAAAGAGAGAGAGACCTCTTTAGCCATATATTAGTTATAACAATATACATGACAACTATACACTCACTACAGGGAGAACACCAACATACGACTACTATATGAGCCCGTACAAAGCATATACATATAACGCTAAACCAATATTAATAACAACAATTAGATGTACTAAAAGAAAATTCATCTCTACCATATGAAATAACATCCAAATCCAATAAGAATTTATTTTGGTGATATTGAATGAAGAAAAGTATTATCTATTTGTTGGCAATGTAGCTCTATTTCTTTGTAAATTGTTCAGATGGAATCTTTATCTATTTAATTTTTTTCATATTTGAAGTGTCTTAAAACCTCATTGGATGTGGGAATTGAATCCTCATTTGATGAACTTTGTTGGTATGAAATCTGATATTGCTAAATAGGAGTCTTCTATAATTTCAAAAATTTATCCACATAGCACTTTTTCCACCGTGTCAAACAACTGCAGTTTACCAATTACTACTTAATTGTGAGTTAATGTAGGCTAGTTCGGCAATCAGAAAGGTTTAACTGGGCGGCCACTCAAGGTGTAAATGAAGAAATGCTTCTGGAGAACCTACCAGAGGACCTACAAAGAGAAATTCGACGGCATCTTTTTAAATTTGTCAAGAAAGTAAGATATTTAAAATATGTTACAGCATTATAAAATAATAAGCCGAACTGAAATAGTTTTTGCCCTTATTCAGACACTTTTTTCTGTTGTCATAAATTGAGTCCCATTATGAGCACAATATCTTCTCAATAGATCTACGACATGCATAAATACTCCACTATTCATGCGAATTGTACCTGCACTTCTTGAATTACATAATTAACAAGGTCCTCTTAAGAAAATCAAATTTCACATACGCTTAGTTATGCTAAAATTATATGGCTCTCAAGCAAGTTTTCCATTAAATAGTATGCTTGATCTGAAAATTATGTCAAAATATGTCTTCTTGGAGTCGCATTGCTCAATGGGCTCTTGTCATGTTGGATTCTTGTGATGTGTTTAGTAGACCTAGTTGGACTCTTGTCATGTTGGATTCTTGTGATGTGTTTAGTAGACCTAGTTGGCCTATGTCATTGGCTCATGCATTAGTAAGGGATTATGGGACCACGGCCATGTCATCTGCATGGATCCTAGTGTTGGCTAGGTTAGGTTAGTCAGAGGGATAAGGCACACCACATAACAATAGTGACTGACTGCATATCATCAGCCATGGGAAACATCCAAGAAAACATGAATAAAAGTGTGGGAAATGCAACTGTATACATGTAGGTAGGGCTATCAATGGGTCGGGTCAAAATTTTGGCCGCCCTATAAGAAAACTGCAAATGTCCAACCCGACCCGACCTGACCCGTTGGTGCAACTGACCCGACCCCCCGACCCAATGCCCAACCCGAGAAACTGACCCTATTTTGTACATTTTACATATAAAATGTCGGGTCGAGCAGGCCCAACCCGGAAAATAATTGACCCGACCAAACAAAACCTTTTGGTCTACCCAACCCGACCCGACCCGACCCTACAGGTCAAGTTTATGTACCCGACCCGGTAAAATATCGGGTCGGGTATGGGGCCGAGCTGACCTGTTGACAGTCCTATAATGTAGGAAGACCTCGGGAAACGTGGAATAAGGGATATGATGCACGACAGGAAATGTGTATGATGCTACTTATATTATGATGTTATATGATGACAGTAGATTTGCCATTTACATAGATTTACATGCAGAACATATACATGTTGATTTCTATGATACTAGCAACGAGAAACTTCGGACCTGCTAAATTTTTATCCTAACCGCAATGGGAAACTGAAGATATATTGATGTCTTATGGTATCCATACTTGGTGATTTCATATGAAAACAGCTATTTTATAATAGATTGATCAACCGCTTTCAATCTTAAGACTGCTACAGTTAATGTGAGTATCCTACAATTAACATAAGTTCAAAGTTTTTAAACAATTCAATACATTGATAGCAGGCATAATGAATTCACTGATAATTTTTTTAAAATGCATGATGATAGTTCTTTAAAAACA
Organism: Chloranthus sessilifolius; assembly: GCA_021018995.1. Taxonomy (NCBI): domain Eukaryota; kingdom Viridiplantae; phylum Streptophyta; class Magnoliopsida; order Chloranthales; family Chloranthaceae; genus Chloranthus; species Chloranthus sessilifolius. Next base: position 195,667,246 of record CM037584.1, read on the forward strand.
CCCATAACAATATCTGGAAACATTGGTTTATGACAGCATAAAAATTGTGCACAGATAAAGCATGTGATATTGATTTGTCAAATGATTACATCATATCCATCGTCAACTATGATATTGGCCAGACATATGAAGTCCAAGCTTCTGACTTTTTTATTTTATTTTTAATTTTATTAAAAAAAAACGGAAACAGAAAGGGAACATACCTTGGAGGGTAGTAAGAAACTACCCAAGCAAAGAAAACCCGCAAAACACTTAACCGGGAACCCTAGCAGAATCAGCAGATGCACGACGAAGCTGAACCACCATCGCAAACAGCAGCAGCCCCCAACCCGCAGAAACTAGATGCTACAACAGTCCCAAAGCATTAGGAAGTGCTGGAGCCCCTCGTTAAAATCAGTCATCGTCATGGCATTCCAATTAATGACCAGATCACGAATATCACGAATAATCATCGTAAACGGCTTAGCCCTTCGTCTGAACACTATTATTTCTCTCGATCCAAATAGCCCGAAAGACGGCATAAACAATCAGAGGCCAAAGCTCCTTCCTCTAATCCTCCACCCCAATATACTCACATTTCCATCATTTGGGCTGACCAAAACGGAATGACCCAAGAAACTTGGAAGATGGAAAAAATCATATACCAAATGTCGTGCGCGAAAGAGCAATGAAGCAGAGTATGAGCCAAAGATTCTCTTCTCCTCATACAAAGGAGACATTTGTTTCGGACTGGGATATTTCTTCTTATCAGCTGGTGTCGAGTGAAGATTCTCCCCCAAACAACCATCCAGGAAAAAAAATTTATTTTGGGAGGAATCTTAATTCTTCAAAATCCAAACCACCATCTAGCATTTGTTGTGATCCTCTCCTGCTTCAGACTTTGATTGTAGAAAGATTTTATCGAGAAGTTCCCTTTGGCCGAGTGCCTCCAAATCCTACGATCCCTATTACTATCATTGGGGACCATTCCCCTAATGAGGGGCATAAGATTCCGGAACTCTTCCAGTTCCCACTCTCTAAGGCTGCGGCACATCAAGATATTCCAAGCCCAAGTGCCCTGATTTGATTGCTCAAAATTTCCAATGACCGCCTCCTTCGAATCTAATAGCATGTATATCGTAGGAAACATAACTTGAAGAGGTTGTTCTCGAACCTTGCCCATGGAAGAAAATTTCTACCATTTAATTTTCTTCTGGTAATACCATGTGAAACAATCGGATCGGAAGCTCTAATAACAATAGTATTTGGTTTCATAGAAGAGGCAAATGAAGGAGTAAGTAACAACAGGTCACACGTGAGAGTAGGAAAAGCGCCACAGTAATCCAATGAAAAAATGGTTGATATGAAAGTAACATCAACTCAAGCCAAAATAAACCAGAAACTGAGATGATAGCATACTTTCTGGACAGTGATTAAAAAAACTAAGCAAAACAAAGCAGCTGATACACCAAAAACCCAAAGTATGGCATCAAAAATACCACAATAAGGCTTCAATCTAGCAGCAAACTGCAGTGTAGATGTTCGAGCAGTATTTCCGAATCATTTAAGTCTAGAAAACGATTAAAGACAGCCTAGAATAAGCTTTGTGTTCGATTTGAGTAATAGTACACGATAAATCCAAATTTTAGAAAAATCATCATAATTTTTAATGACAGTCTGATTCAATTAGCCAATTTACAGGTTGAAGGAGTATGGAAAACCAACACGAAGACTTAGACCACACCTGGGTTTATCAGTCCATGGAGCTCTAAACCACAGGAAAACATGAAATGGGGGTTTATGAAGAAAACCAATCGAATCTTCTTATGGGATGCTCAAAATACCTAACTGCCATCCACAAAAGTTGAAGAGGTGACCACACTGATCAGACCATGGGGGTTTATGAAGAAAACCAATCGAATCTTCTTATGGGATGCTCAAAATACCTAACTGCCGTCCACAAAAGTTGAAGAGGTGACCACACTGATCGGAGCATGGTGTCAGCATAAAAGGAGATGATATCGGCAGCTGCAAAAGAAAGATCAGATGGCTTTGATAGCAACTTGACTTTTGGTATAGATTAGGGTAGAGGGAGGAGAAGAAGAAGAAGAGAGAGAGAGAGGGGGGGGGGGCATAGATTTTACCAATGATGACTCGGGATTAGGAACCCCTACTAGCCTTTATATATTTCACACACCCACTATTATACTATAGCAAATATACGTACATATATCCCAGTAGGCTTTTCATTTTAATCATAAATTTGTACTTTTGAGGTTGATTGGAGAAGGAATTGCTTCTATAGATCAAAACACAATTTGGAAGATGAAAAGTTGTAGCCAGAGTTATAATTCTTTATTATTGTATTTTGTGGACTTGATGCGGGAAAATCGCACGCTAACCCTAAAATAGTGTAAATCCCACAAGATAGGGGTTAGGGTTCTTACTTTTTAATTAAAACAAAAAATAAAATTGAAATTAGGGGTAGAAGAAGATCTAAGGAATCACTCCAAGGAAGAAAGTTTGCCTCACACCAAACCACAAGCGGGAGAAGAATCACTCTTCTATCGAAAACTCATCTCAAGTTCTTTAGAATTCGCACAAAGCAAAACACAAAATTTTCATTCATCATCAATAATAATTCTCATAAGAGATTACAATGTGTATTTATAAGGCAAAAAAAATCTAGGAATACTACTTAAAATAAAACTCCTAATGAAACATTAAACCTTTCTAATCCAACGGTCACAATTACTGTCACCATTAATCTCGTTTTTTTATCATGCGACCACTTTTGAAGAGTCAAACGATGTCCGATTGACGTGAAATTAGTCTTGTTTGAAAGCTTATCGAAGTAGCTTTCCAACAAGACAAGAATCACACAATTTTCAATGGTTGCGTAGAGAGTGACGGGATTAACAGTCGTATATCATATATGTGTCTGACCCCTAAATAATTCAAATAAGGAAACTAGTCCCAAAACAAGTCACTTATTAAAAGAATTCTAATAAAAAAGGAAACTAAACCTAGATAAAATATTGCCTAAATTAATGTGCACACGGTCTTTAACGGACTCTTTTTAAAAACTCATTCGTGGGTCCACTTTCTCTTTTGACGTCTCCTCTTTATTCGATCACGATTCAAACAGGAGGATCTAAAGTTAGCATCAATCCCCTCTACTTTGAAAAAGTTCGACCTCGAACTTTGGTTGGCATTGATCTTCATGGCCGCAATCACAGACAATATATAGGGAACCTCAATCGGAAGCGGCTTAAATAAGTAAACAGGATTTCACTCGAGCTCGATCTATTTAATCTTCGATTCTCCAACGGAAATGGACGTCAACATGCAACCAACACGATCTTGGGACCTATGAGTCATGGGTGTGATAATCTTCATTTCGAATAATTGTGCTTCGACGATCTCGGGCTTAAGAGGACTGATTACGGCAACTTGTTCTTCAATGGTCTCGGACTCTTCAACGATGTTAGGATTAGTACAGATATTGACCAGAAGAGGGTTCTCATCAACCAGTACCGACTCTTCCACTGATTTTGGGCTATCACGGGTTCAGGTAAAGGATCGATAACAATTTTAGGTGAGATAAGATCAGCTAGGGTAACGATGGTGACGAGCTTCATTTCTTGAATGGGCTTTGGGTTGTAAGTTGTTACGGGGGCTGCAACCGGCATGGAGTTTACACCATTAATGGATTTCGTAACGGGTGTAGGTTTCACAACGGTTATAAGATGAGAAATTATTATAGCATTACAACGGACGGTTGGTGATGTGATTGGATTAACGGACACGGGATTTAAAAGCTTAAATCTCAAAGCTTCATGTCTCACCGATATGATTTCCTCTTGTAGTTTGAGAAGAAAATCCTCAATAAATTCTTAAATGAGACTCTTGTTTAATGCCTCCGCTATCTGACGTGTATTTGTTAACTCACGTCTAATCTCAAGAGTAAATGCTCGATCATATTAAGATGGCCAATATTGAGATATTAAATTCAAATACCTCAGACTTTGCGATCTAGTTTTTACTGTCTCCCATGCTTGTCTAATCTTACCAATCGTCTGATACAAATCGAGGAGCTTTCGCCGATCCACGAACGACCCCATTCTAGCTATCATGAATCCATTCAACTCGTGTAAGGCGTCGATAAACTGTTCTTTACTCATGATGGACTACACGCGCCGAGTGTTGGACTTGGCTTTGATACCAATTTGATGCGGGAAAATCGCACGCTACCCCCTAAAATAGTGTAAATCCCACAAGATAGGGGTTAGGGTTCTTACTTTTCAATTAAAACAAAAAATAAAAGGGAAAATAAGGGTAGAAGAAGATTTAAGGAATCGCTCCAAGGAAGAAAGTTGGCCTCACACAAAACCGCAAGCGGGAGAAGAATAACTCATCTCAAGTTCTCTAGAATTCGCACAAAGCAAAACTCAAAATTTTCATTCATCATCAATAATAATTCTCATAAGAGATTACAATATGTATTTATAAGGAAAAAAAAAATCTATGAATACTACTTAAAATAAAACTCTTAATCAAACATTAAAACTTTGTAATCTAACGGTTACAATTACTGTCACCATTAATCTCTTTTTTTTATTATGCGACCACTTTTGAAGGGTCAAACAATGTCCGACTGACGTGAAATTAGTCTTGTTTGAAAGTTTATTGAAGTAGTTTTCCAACAAGACAAGAATCACACAATTCCGACACATTGGTAGACTTATGACCATTTTTCTGATGGTTGCGTAGAGAGTGACAGGATTAACTGTCACATATCATATATATGTGTCTGACCCCTAAATAATTCAAATAAGGAAACTAGCCCTAAAACGAGTCACTTATTAAAAGAATCCTAATAAAAAATGAAACTAAATCTAGATAAAATATTGCCTAAATTAATGTACACACGGGTCTTTAACGGGCTTTTTTTTAAAACTCATTCGTGGGTCCACTTTCTCTTTTGACGTCTCCTCTTTATCCGACCACGATTCAAACAGACGGATCTAAAGTTCGCATCACTTGTAAATAATTGGATATAGTATGTTATTCACGAGTATTCATTAATTATAAACTGATCTCTTGTTAATCATATTTATCTTGTAACTTTTTTACATTGGCATGTAACATTTAATTCATTATATTTTAAAAAAAACAAGGTTCAATATACCTAATATGCACTTATTTACTGTTGATTATTAACTAATCCACATTATGGTGACTATTTATGTATAAGAAAGTACCTATTTGTTTTATGTATACTTGAAGATATCATTATTAATATTCATAAATAATTTTCTATATTTGAGGATTTGTGCCTTGTCCCATCTATTTTCGGGTCAGCTAGTTGCATAACAATCATATGGGGAAAAAAAATCGTCAACCCACTTCACTATCAAAATAGGAATGCCATTATTAACTAGAACAGGATGAATAGAAAAAGTACAATGCAGAAAAATAACTGGAATAATGCCTTTATATGATATTTTCACTTGACTAATGAATAGAGGTATACAGACCAAGTTAAAAGATGTATTATATGCATGGCATCAAAACTTCACCGGAAACCAATCCTGATATCACCCCGATACCAGATCAGGGTCGTATTGGTATCTGGTATCGGTATTGGCCGATGCAGGCCCGTATCAGTCGATACATATCGGCCAATACCCCCTTGATTTGATTTAATTTGTTTTTAAGTTGTTTCACCTTTTTTAAATAAAATAAACGAAATCGTATCGGCCGATACATGTCTGTCCTCCATGGCCCGATAGCCAATACCAGTCCCGAGTTAGATACCTTGATTATATGTTCATTGAATGAAGTATTATATGAGCAAGTTGTCATATCCATTCTTAATAGAAGTCTCGTAAACAGGTTAGTTGTCATATACATTCTTAACAGAAGACTCGTAAACACGTCAGAACTAGTGAACTAAATATAATCACACTATACACAGCATATTCTTATGGCTTGAGATTATTGTGCTGCAGGAGTCTTCCTTCAGTTCCTTTTATATATGCCTCACCTTGAAGCACATGGCTTCCGCCTCAAAAGCCATGGATTAATCTACAGTTTGTCTATTATATTATGAGAAATGGGAAGATGCACCCGGACACAGATCACATGCCACATGGCATGATCAACCCAAAACAAGGGTTGACCAGCCATGTGACGTGGTTGAAACAAAAAAAAAAAAAAAAAAAATTTAACTTTTTTGGCCTTCGTTTGATGGATCAAAGACCCAACCAACTTGGTGCATTGATTTTTGGCATCTTTGACCACATTTTTTAACAGTCGATATGCATTGGATCAGGCCCAAATTTTTTGGATGGTACCTGATTGATCTTATCTAAGTTGTTGTGGTACCCAATCCTCATAATGGGTGCCACATGGTGCTCAACTGGTCTGGACACAACCCTAAGGGCTACATCTGGACGCATAGTCTCGGGCCTCTTTTACTATATTATGTATGTTGTGCGTGTAAATATTTGAGCACGTTCATTGCCTCCTTTGGGGCTACACAATTCATGTTTCCCTCAGTAGCTCATGGTCCACTGATTGGTTGATATCGTTTGTGTGGAACATTTACACAATTACACGCATGAGATCAAAATATCCTTTCAATCTACTACTTGGTCTAAACTATGATTCTAGAAACTAAGTATATGCAAGATCCACAAATTTGTAAAACTCATAATCACAAAAATGTGTTGTCTGGATTTTAGACCCGTATATTTTTTAAAATAATATGGAGCCATACTGATTTGCAGGTTCGTATTTTCACCCTAATGGATACACCAATCTTAGATGCCATCTGTGAAAGACTAAGACAAAAATTGTACATAGAAGGAAGTGAAATTCTATATCAGGGAGGTCCAGTTGAGAAGATGGTATTTATTGTGCGTGGGAAAATGGAGAGCATTGGAGGGGATGGACGTAAAGTCCCTCTGTCAGAAGGAGACGTTTGTGGTGAGGAGCTTCTCACGTGGTGTCTTGAGAATTGTTCAGTGAATAAAGGTACATTCCGTTCTTCACTTTTCATCTACCTTCTCTTTTTGTGTGCAACTTAGGGAAAAGAAGCTATAGCCAGTGTACCCTACTTATTACACCAGTGAGTAAGAACTAGGGATACTTAACTGGTTGGAACTTTAGTTCACTCTTTATGGTAAGCAGTTTACTGCGTGCTTGGCTTGTGAAATCTAGAGAAAATAGCCTAAAGGGAGCTACAACTTGCACACATGATTTTTAATGTGGCACATGATTAAAGAGAAACACTTTGTTATTTTTGGGATCTATGCCACGTGGAACACTCTCTTAGCCACTTGATTTATAGACCATGATGTAAAGATCTTTGAGGTAAAAAATTGGCATAAAACACAATCTCTATCATCCGATTCAATATATTCAAAGGCCATCATCTGATTAAGGCCTCAAAGATCTTTATATCATGGTCTTCAAATCAGAGGGCTTAGATGATTTTCCATGTGGCACGAATCCCAAAAAGTCTTTCTTTTTAACCATGTGCCACGGTAAAAATCTTGTGTGCCACTTTTAGCTCCCTAGCCTAATTTGGTAACCTTTTTTTCAAAATTGGTTAGCAATTCATTTTGGTTGGTGACTCGATGCTAATTAGGTCATTCTGTTAAGGGGTGGTGATAATTTGGATCATGAATTTTATCAATTAACTGAAAATTTGTGATACTGTTTTTCCCTTCCATTCTAGAACGTGATTAATCTGCGGTTTAACTTAGGGCTGTTGCTCAACTGGAAGGTTGACAATTTTGCAACCTAGAGGTCGCAGGTTCAATCCCAATTTACCCATTAAAAGGAAAGTCTAATTAACTATTACAACAGTAATAGAACTTGAGAGTAATTTGAATGAGAAGGAACTAAGAAAGCCATTTTTTTCATCATAGTAGTCCATCGGTAGTTTGTGGCTGGTTCTCGTAATTCTATCCCATTTGAGGTTGTGATCAGATCAGTATTGAAACGGTTTCTTTTGCAGATGTAAAGAAAATCAGGTTCCCCGGACAGAGATTGGTTTCTACCAGGAAAGTGAAATGTTTAACAAATGTGGAAGCCTTTGCACTCCGAGCTGCTGATCTGGAAGCAGTCACTGCCCTTTTCACACGATTCCTGCGGAATCCACGTGTTCAAGGAGCCATAAGGTTTACATCTCAAAAATGGTGCTATTTGAAAAAAAAATTACCTTTCCATGAGCTATTCCTACTAGAATTTTACGAAAAGCATTACAATTATAATATTCAAATAAGTTAAGGGTAGCTTTGTTAACATCCATGGAATCTTGGGGGCGCCTACACCAAATACCATTGACTTTGAATCAGATGATGGAGATCGTTTTCACCCCTATCTTCCACACAAGGGATGTTGAGATCATGGCGTACCATCAGACTATCATCTTTTATTCCATTTGGCACAGATCCCCAAAAAATGGCCCTAAAATCACATTTGAGCGTGATGTGTGCCGTGTGATTTTAGGGCCACTTTATGGGATCTGTAGCACATGAAATGAAAAGACTGATTGTCTGATGGTACACGCATGATCTCAAGATCCCTTGTGTGGAAGACTGCGGCGAAAACCAATCTCCATCATTTGCTTCAAAGAAATCAATGGTTTTTGGTGTAGGTGCCATCCAAGATTCCGTGGGTGTTCATAAAGTTAATTAACTATTGTTTTCTACGGGCAACTATCGGGCTTGACTGGAGCCTGAAAATAAGAAATAAAGAATTATACTAGCACTAACAAAATTTACACAAATAGGGTATCTACTGGCAATAGGGGTGCAAATTTAAACCGAAAACTGAGCCTTCCGAACCGCAGCGAATCTTGGTGGTCAATGACCAAAAACCACTCCGGTAGGATGAGAAAACAGACCAAAACCTGAAAATTTTTAAAACCCAAAAATGAAGAAAAACCGACCTGACCAAAATCAGATTGGTTCGGTTTCAGTCTTGGGGGTGAAATGTTGGGCTAACCAAAATGTTAGGGTTTGGTTTTGCAAAACCTGAAATTCCAGTTTCCGTTGGGTTAACTGAATCTGCACTCCTACCTGGCTACAATATAATTTCAGTGACAACAACCTTTCTCCCATTTTTCTCCTAGAACTTGACTGCTATTTGGCTTTTATTGGAAGTTTGACTTGTGGATACTTCCATTTTCTGTGGCTAATTTGGCCAGTGGCAGTATAGCAGGAATAAGTCGACCTCTTCCGTAAGCGAATAGCGTTACTCGATACATTAAGTGAACTTCCAATATGGTGTTCAGAATGTTAATGCCAAGGATTCAAGGATTTAATCACATTACCTACCGAAAGGGATACACACTTAAGAGCAGCTGTAGAAACTCCATTGATGTCCAACCGTAATTGGGGTTTCCGTGTGGGTGTTTTGACATTTATATCTAATCAGGCTATGAATCGTGGTGCTTCATGACTTATAAGATTAACTCTCCCACGAAATTGGGTAGGGTTCATCAGTTAATGTGCCATTTCATCAAGACGGTCATATGACTAGATTATCCCTTGAAGAATCTAGCCATTTTAACCTCAATGGGTTTGGTGTGATGGCTAGGTACCTGCCTCAAGAAGTGAGAAGTGAGAGACCTGAGTTCAAATCTCCCGCCCTTGAGGGCACCTTAGGGATTAGATCCCGTGCTGACCTGATTCATACTAACTTGGAGCGCACATATGCCCTTGGGATTAGTCGGGTGCTCTGAGTGGCTCAAACGCCCAGGTTATCAAAAAATAAAAAAATCTAGCCATTTTCAGAAATGGGCTCATTCGTTTCACCATGAAAAGGAAATAAGAGTTGAGACTCATCTATGAAGAGCAAAAGTCTAAAAATGTGGTTTATATATTATTAGAATGGCTAGTCGCAAGATCATAATCATGGTTCAAGATCTCGTCCAAGTATATGATACATTACATTGAATGCATTGTATTGGTGCATTACATATATATTTGAAATCTATCAGATGATACATACTAGTGTATCGTCCAGAACCTGTACTAGTTTTAGAGTTGGATGATACGTACGGTTATTTTAACCCATGATCATAAGTCATAACCCGACAGAGTGAGGTTCTAAATCTATAATATTTGTTGGTGTCATTCACCCATCATAGTCTAATGTAAGAGGATACTTATTTCAAATTTAAGTATAGTTCATTCTTTTCTACTTGTGTTAAGAACCTTAGAACTGACATACACATCTCATTTTTTAATTCATTATAACAGGTATGAATCACCATATTGGAGACTACTTGCAGCAAATCGCATTCAAGTTGCATGGAGATACCGTCAGAAGCGTTTAAATCGGACAGAGATCCCATATTGTGGATCTAATCATATGGAGAGGTACTAAAAGTTTCTTGCAACAAATATAAGTAATATAACAGACCCAATTGTCCCTGGTTGCTGCCCCATTATATGTAGATGGATTAAAGATGGGTTATCAAATATTGAAAGGGTACGAAAGTTCCAATTCTGTTGTATATGAAGTTCTGATTGTAACTCTAAAAGGATTTGCAATAGTGATTGACCTGTGTAGGTACACGGTACAATGATGAATTTGTATAAGGGTGAGAGCTTCGGCCTGTAGCACAACGAAGGGTTAATAATATTGCGTTTTGAGCTTAGCTTATCCATAAAAAATAAATCGTTTCTATATGGTGCAGTAGCATGGGGCACCAAGGTAACAACTCGGGTATCAGTCGATAGAGGACCAATATGTGTCAGCTGACACCATTACAATACACCTTTCAAAAAAAAAGAAACAAAATTAATTAAAGGAGCTATTGGCCAATTGATACTGATAAGGCCCCAATACTGTATCGGGGCCATTTCGGTATCAGTTGGCCAAGATACTTATACATATGGCCCATACTTGATACCATGTGGGGCACAAAATTCTGTACATGGGTCACAAAATTCCTGGTCGATGGCAACATGTAGAGAGGTCTCGGCCCCAAATAGGTTTATAGCCGTAGGATCAAAGCACGTGTGCCTCAATGTAGACCGTTGCTGAAATGTTTAGCCATCCATTTGAAGGATTTTGTAGATTCTTACCAAGACAGTAAATTTTTGGGCTAGATCAATCTAAATCATGGCCATGTTGACAGATATTACAAAGTTGATGAAAATGTGTTCAACGTGTAAAAAAAATGACCCATGCACGGCCAACTCTAGCAATAAACGAATTCGTGCGTTTGGTGACATGACATAGCTTACCACCCACATTTCTTTGTTTGAAAAGTAGCTGTACCAGAAATTGAGTGCTCAAATGGCAGCGGTTTACATAAAAAGAAATAAAAATTACGAATTGGATGGCTGGAAGCGTAAGATACACATCATTTTTTGTTTGTGGCGTACATGATAAGAAGGTCCAAAATTGTTTTAAGATCAAATTTGACAGATTAATTATTTCTAGAGTCAACAACTCAGAGGAGATTCGACCGTTTAATATTTGGGTAATGATCCTCTCACTTGAGTTGTCATTAGTTGCACGTCTTATTAGGTTGGTCTTTTTATATTATTTGATGTGACATGCAGCCAATAAAAACTGAATGGATATTTTTTACATTTAAATATCTCATTCAAAGTAATCTCCTACTAAAAGTAATTTTGATGGACACACTATAGATCAGGTGAATCATTTAAATGGTACTGTGATTATTATTTTTTCTCACATCCCTCACATTGCATGGTCACAACAGCAAGCGTCTCTCTTAGGTGAATCATGTTCTTCATATATTTCCTCTCGCTAATTAGTATCTTATTTTAATTAGTTTCTTTTATCTAAATTAAGATCTTATGTTAATTATTTTTTCGTATATTTCTTTCTCCCTAATTAGGATATTATGTTAATTATTTCTTCTTATATTTCTTTCTCTTTTTATATACATGAATATTGTTATAAAAGAAAAATAAAATTAATTCTAAATATAATTTTATTATATTTATTTTATTATTATTTTTTAATCTTATTTCGAATCCGTGAGATTAATGTGATAATGAACCCATAAAACCTTATATGAAAGATACCGATTGATTTAAGATATGATGTCACATTTAATAGGAATTAGTAGAGAAAAATCTATGTTAAAATATATTGGGATTATACCATCATGAAATTTCAGGTTCAAACTCACAGCCACGAACCCTAACTCGCAGCCACGAACCCAAATTTACGGTCACGAATCCGGGTTTGCGACCATCGATGTACTGGTATCGGTATTTTGGTCATAACTTTTTATTCTGACATCAGATTGATGTGATTCTTACGGCATTGAAAAAAAGACAGCAAGCTTTACAACTTTGTGTGAAATAGTCATTTCATGAATCTAACGTTTTAGAGGTCAAAATAGAGCAGCAAGTCGAATTTTATTTTAAATAACCCAAGGATGCACGAATTTAGTGTTATTTTTTAAGTTTCATGACCAAAATTTTTGTGTATATTATACCTTACTTAAGGTCTTTCGATCGATGGTCATGATAAATTACAACTTAGTAATTATAAATATCCTTTAATTTAAATTATCTAATTATAGTAATATATATATATATATCAATTTTATCGTTTCAACACGACCACTTCGATAATATGAAATATTAAAAATTCGATGTCTCATGAAAATCGAACTCTGACATTCATGTTATTGAAATCACATTGATAATTACCTTATCCTATAAGTGTATTGGTGTTATGTAAATATATATATACGTATAAACATAATAAGATCTAAATATGAATCTATGATGTGTGTATGATAGTGTTATGTTTTCATCTTTATATTGATATATGACTTATGGACACATTAAGTCATACGTACGCGAATATATGAGATCATGTCTACGCTTGAATATGGTGATTCACCAAGATAGTATCAAAGCGATGAATATATCGTAGTCACATGTCTTATAATCCATGGTGGTATGGGACACCATGACGAGTCGGGTGCGTGTGAATTCAGTGTAATCTTGTATACGGTGACATATGCAGTAACTCTATCACCCTAAGTTTTAATATGATAGGATAAGATATGAATTAGAACATAAAATTTAAACTCTTAGGTCTTAACTGTGGTGAGGTTTCTTTTACAGTCACATGAATATTTTCCTTGGAAACTGTAATTTAGGGAAGTTATCCCACTATGACTCGTCCTAAGATTAAATTATAAGAGTATGTTATAGTATGAGTATGAATATGAGATAAGATAAATTATAAATAAGATAATAAGATACCGCTGTGTAGGTCAGTAAAAAATTAAGAACTTAAGTTTATATATGTCGTTTCTTGCGTAGCCACCGTATGGACAATAACGTCTTACAACCAAGACGGGTCTTTAGGAAATAGTATGAGTATGACCATGAGTGTGAGTGGGAGTATGAGTAGGTTGTGAGTATGTGTGACCATTTATGTCTCCCCATTAGACTGGATGAAAGAGTATGAGTATGATACAAGTGCGTTAAGATATGGTGTTATGATACTATAGTAACTCATATGATAGCTCAAGCTGCGACTCTGACACTGATCGTTTAGAATTTATGAGTATTTTAGTTATACTCATGTAATGTACAGACGTATGTGTGAGAATAATAAAATATGTTATGTTATGAGATATGGTGTGGTATGTTAGGATATGAGTGTATAGATCATAATCATACAATTATGTTATGATATGAACTCTTCGATATACATATGATTTTGTCTTTATCTTTCTGATTTTATTGATATACTATATTTATCACTTACGTAATACACTCATAATGTACCTGAGTCGAATGGGATGAATTATTGGTGTATCCACTGAGTTTACGTGACTGAGTAAACTCATCCCATGAAAATCTAAACAACTGTAAGTGATTACCTTGATAGAGTAGACGTCGGCTATTCAGATCACATTGACGTTGACTTCGATGACCCCGTGGATGCCGAGTATCAAGAGCCTTGGGAGGGCGATGCCGCTGTATACCAGGAGGACCTTGGTGTTGATTCTGATCCTAGTGTCGGTTATTGACAGTTGTAGACTCGATACTGAGTTCTTTTGATATTATTATTATTAATTCTATGTTTTCTTTTATCGGATTTGTCTCCGACTTTTTTATCTCTTTTATTGGTGGTTTACTTAAATTTTATCATATTTATTTTGTATTTATGACTGTTTTATATTCTATCTTTATTTGTAGGCTTTCACGGATTTCGTGGAACCATTACTACGCGAGAACTCTGATTAGGTGTATGTCCGCTTAGCACATCCGAGATATATGCGGGTCGTAACTCAGAATTCTAAGCCCTCGGGATGGAATAGAATTTCGGGTCGTGACATCTATGATCAATCTAAATCAACTGGAATCCATAGTTGGAACATGTCCCAGCCAAAGGATCATGCTTCTAAGTAGATGTAAACCATTCGATCGGTGAACTTTAATATCAACCATCAAAATTGAGAACAACCGCTGGTATTAGAGTGCCCAAATCAAATGATTTGAATCTCTCAAAAAGTGTGATTTTTGGACCCATTGCCCCTTCAATTGTTGATATATTACTTTGGTTGTATGAATTTCCAAGATCATAAGCCAATCAATGGTATGAGATCGTTTAAACACCATCAACGATTTAAGAGTCGGTCCCTTGGAAGAGTCGGTCCCTTTATCATAGTTAGTGTTTAAATGATCATACACCATCAACGATTTAAGATGTGGGTAATCCACACCGTCAAAGTGATAGATCATAAGTAGAAGGGTAATGGGCCCAAAACACATATTTTATGGAATGTTTGAGCCATTTGATCTTGTACTTTAATACTTGTTGTTCTTAGTTTTAAATGCTGATATCAAAGTCATCAATCAGATGGTTTACATCCACTTATATGCATGTATCATTGGGCTGAGACATATTCCAATGATAGATTGCGACTTGGGCAATTTAGTGTGTGCCACATGGCATAATGAAAATCACACTTCAATGGTGTGAGATAAAAAGTCTAATGTCAATGGTATAAGATTTTAAACACCATTTGGTGTTTAAATGTCAATTAGGAGCCATTATCCTTGGAGATTATCACCATTAATCAATACAATCTTGACTAGGTTGACTCGGATCGGACAAGATAAACATTTCAATCGCCATAGTTGACTCGGTTCCATTCTAGAAGCCAAAAATTGGAGGTCCGCGTAGCAGTCAAAGCATATTTTGGGTGTCACGGGGCATAAGGTAGCGTTGTTTAGATTATTTTTGAAAAAAAGAAAAATCTAGAACATCTCCATCGTGTATTTTTTGGGTCGTTAAATTTAGATCCTTGAATCACAATTACAATTTGACTTTTAATTTTAAAACTCAGTTTTGAATTTATTTTATTAAAAAAAATTATCTATACAAGTTATTGAAGCTCCATGTACAATGTGGCACCAAAATAGTATTTAGGTGGCTACGTGAACCTCTATGTGAATGTTGGAGTACAATGAGGGTGCTCTACCTAGAAACTTGGAGAACAGACACCCTTTCCATATAGGAAGTCGGGTCACCGTCCTCTAACGTCTACGTGGAGGTACATATGGCACCCAAAACACTTTTTGGTTGCCACTTGGAACACGGGTTGATGGTTTAGATCAACTTTAAAAAAAGAATTTTCGAAAAAAACTTTTTAAAAGTATAAGTCAATGTTTGACTAATTTAAATGGTCGACATTTCACAACTCAAAAAAAACATGGTGGAGATGAGTTTTCAAAATTTTGTTTTTTTTAATTGATCTAATTAAGCAATGTACTTGAGGTCCATGTGGCATTGAAACAATGTTTTGGATGCCACATGGACCTCCACCTGACCGTCCTCCCATGGAAGACGGACACCCTTTCCATATATGTATATATATTAGCCTATGTTTAAGCACTTTTTTATTTTTAAATAATTATTTTACAAAAATGATTTTTTTATATTTTGTCCTAGTCATATACAATATATATTGGCCATATGACCTGAAATGGGACAATATTTGACCTATTTGACCTCTTACAAAATCGAGGGCATATATTGTATCGAATGATATGTATCGGATATGCACGATATTTAAAATATGATTACACCACCTTATGTTACAACCACCTCACTTAAATCTAAGAAAAAACTTTTTACGAGCTTGGTCTTGGGTCAACTCTAGCTCGGCTCTACCTTATACGAGTCAAACTCGAATTCATCCTTCGAGCCTAAAAATTATGAACTCTAGCTCGGGTCTATCGAGTTCGAGCCAAGCTTTGACTCAAATAAATTTTATTATAATTTTTTCTTGCTATTGAACCTCATCTTTCATTTTTAATAGATAAAAATCTTAGTAAATTTTAATAAATGAAAGTTGTACTCTCTTTTAGTCTTGTAATCCTTTTTAGGTTTAGTGGATCGATCGAAATTGGGATGGATCCATTGAAGGAAGAAGGTGTTTAAATTTAATGCACACCTAGTCTCATATTAGGGTTACTTGAGAACCTAAGATATAGTGTTTGCTAGTCGTGGCAATTAATAAAAGGTGGAGATGATGGTGAGTAGTGTTCAACCATGTTGTGCAGCAATGTAGGTGTTGATTGAAGAGAGAGTAAGAATTTTAATGGCGGTGAAGAGAGAGAGAGAGAGAGAGAGAGAGCGCTTTAATAGAGAATGAGAAAAGACACCAAAAGTTTTAATAGAGGGTCACAAGGGTTGTACATTTATTATATATTTATCAATTATAAAGTAATAACTAGATGAATCTAACAATTACTTATAAGGGGCAAAAGTAAAAAATCATATATATATATAGAGAGAGAGAGAGAGGGTCGGGGATATGCACCCAAGCGTAGAGATATCTCTACGCCAATTAATATGAGTTCGATACGTAGCTCCCTTTTTATGAAGTGATGGGTGACATGGGGACGACATTACTAACTAGGGTTACACTTTTAAAATATTTTAAAAGTTAAATACCTTTCCAGCCGTCATTCTTGACTTTTTTAAAGTCTCTCTTCCCTTTCTTCTCTCCATTTTTTTAAGAAAGTGTCAGACTTACTTTTTCAGATATATTTTACTAAAAAAATGTTGTCACCCGGTAGCGAAGAGCTAGAACCTCAGCAGCGAAGAGCTGACACCCTGATAGCGAGGCTCTGGCACCCTGGTGGCAAAGCGCTAATGCATCGGTGCTAGGGTGTCGACGCCTCATTTTAGTGGCGTCGACGCCTCTATATCGAGGTGTCGGTGCCTCTATATAAAGGTGTCGGCACCTTGGCGCTTCGATTATAAAAAAAAATCGAAGCGCCAATGCCTTTATATAGAGGCACCTCGGCGCTTCAAAATTTTATTTTTTTTTAATCGAAGCGTCGGCACCTAGATATAGAGGCGTCAACGCCCCTCAAACGAGGCGCCAAGGCCTCATTTTTTTTTATTTTAGCGAAGCGCCGGCACGTCAATATAGAAGCGTTGGCACCTCGGCGCCTATTGTCAGTGCCTCGCTATCGGGATGTCGGAGCTTCGCTGCCGAGGCGCTAGTGCTTCACTATCGGACACTCACATTTTTGAGTAAAATATACCTAAAAAAGTAAGTCTTATACTTTCGTAGAAAAAGAGAGAAGAAAAAAAAAAGTGACTTTAAAAAGACTTCTAAAAAGTCAAGAATGACGGCTGAAAAGGAATATAACTTTTAAAATATTATAAAGTTTAACCCTAGTTGGCCCATGCTACCCATCACTTCATAAAAAGGACAGTACGTGTCGCCCTCATATCTTGGCGTAGCGATATCTCTACACCCGGGCGCATTTTTCCCTTTCCCATATACATACATACATATATATATATATATATATATATATATATATATATATATATATATACCAATTGATAGTCTAGCCATTTGGTCCGTCTTTTTCAATTCGGACAATAAAGCCCTTTTTATTTACACTGATATATATTAGCTTGAAGAATACAATTATTGGAAATAAAAAAATTGAAGGGTCATTTATGAAAAATTAGACTTGAAAGTGTAGCTCCCTCTTTAGTGCCCCTATTAGAATCCATTTTCAATATCATTTGTTTTATTGGAGAGAAAATTTTATTCTTTTTAGATGGATAAATATGTAATTAATTTAGAGAGTTTGAGTGTACCATTCTACTAACATTAAATAAGTATGGTACATTAAATGATCATGGTACCCAAGCCTTTAGAAATTATATTAAAAATAGCTCTACCTTCTCTATCAAGTTTGCTTAATATGTAATTAAATTAGAGGGTTTTAGTGTATCATTCTTCAAACATTACATAAGCATGGTTAGTACATTAAATACGAATGATACCCAAGCCTTTAGAAATTATATTTAAAATAACTCTACCTTCTCCACCAAGTTTGCTTTTCTTCTAAAGCACCAAGGTAGCTTGAAGAATATGGTTATTGAAAATAAAAAAATTGAAGGGTCATTTATGGAAAATTAGACTTAAAAGTGTAACTCCCTCTTAGGTGCTCCTATTAGAATCCATTTTCAATGTCATTTGTTTTATTGAGAGAACATTTTACTCTTTTTACAAGGATAAATATGTAATTAAATTTGAGAGATTGAGTGTACCATTCTTCCAATATTAAATAAGCATGGTACATTAAATGATTATGGTACCCAAGCCTTTAGAAATTATATTAAAAACAACTCTACCTTATCGACCAAGTTTGCTTAATATGTTATTAAATTAGAGGGTTTGAGTGTACCATTCTGTAAACATTACATAAGCATGGTACATTAAATGAGTATGGTACCCAGCCTTTAGAAATTATATTTAAAATAACTCTACCTTCTCTACCAAGTTTGCTTTTATTCTAGAGCACTAAGGTAGCTTGAAGAATATGATTATTGGAAATAAAAAATTTAAGGGTCATTTGTGAGAAATTAGACTTGAAAGTATATCTCTCTCTTAGGTGCCCCTATTAGAATCTATTTTTAATGTCATTTGTTTTATTGGAGAGAAGATTTTATTCTTTTGACAAGGATAAATATGTAATTAAATTAGAGGATTTAAGTGTACCAACATTAAATAAGCATGATACATTAAATGATCATGGTATCCAAGCCTTTAGAAAATATATTAAAAACAACACTACCTTCTCTACCAAGTTTGCTTTATATGTAATTAAATTAGAGGGTTTGAGTATATCATTCTACAAACATTACATAAGCATGACACATTAAATGTTAAATGAGTATGGTACCCACGCCTTTAAAATTTATATTAAAAACAACACTACCTTCTCCACAATGTTTGCTTTTCTTCTAAAACATCAAGATAGCTTGAAAAATATGGCTATTGGAAATAAAAAAAATTGAAGGGTCATTTGTGAAAAATTAGACTTGAAAGTGTAGCTCCCTCTTAGGTGCCCCTATTAAAATCTATTTTCAATGTCATTTGCTTTATTGGAGAGAAGATTTTATTTTTTTTACAGGAATAAATATGCAATTAAATTAGAGGGTTTGAGTGTACCATTCTACCAACATTAAATAGGCATGATATATCAAATGACCATGGTACCCAAGCCTTTAGAAATTATATTAAAAATAATTCTACCTTCTCCACCAAGTTTGCTTAATATGTAATTAAATTAGAGGGTTTAAGGGTACCATTATGCAAACATTATATAAGCATGGTACATTAAATGAGTATGGTACCCAAGCGTTTAGAAATTATATTAAAAACAACTCTACCTTCTCCATCAAGTTTGTTTTTCTTATTGAGCACCAAGGTAGCTTGAAGAATATGGTTATTGGAAATAAAAAAATTGAAGGGTCATTTGTGAGAAATTAGACTTGAAAGTGTAGCTCCCTCTTAGGTGCCCCTATTACAATCCATTTTCAATGTCATTTGTTTTATTGGAGAGAAGAAAATATTCTTTTTACAAAGATAAATATGTAATTAAATTAAAAGGTTTGAGTGTACCATTCTTCCAACATTAAATAAGCATGGTACATTAAATGATCATGGTACCCAAGCCTTTAGAAATTATATTAAAAACAACTCTACCTTCTCCACCAAGTTTGTTTAATATGTAATCAAATTAGAGGGTTTTAGTGTATCATTCTACAAACATTACATAAGCATGGTACATTAAATAAGTACGATACCCAAGCCTTTAGAAATTATATTAAAAACAACTCTATCTTCTCCACCAAGTTTACTTTTCTTCTAGAGCACTAAGGTAGCTTGAAGAATATGATTATGGGAAATAAAAAAATTGAAGGGTCATTTGTGAAAAATTAGACTTGCAAGTGTAGCTCCCTCTTAGGTGCCCTTATTAGAATCCATTTTCAATATCATTTGTTTTATTGGAGAGAAAATTTTATATTCTTTTTACAAGGATAAATATATAATTAAATTAAAAGGTTTGAGTGTATCATTCTACCTACATTAAATAAGCATAGTACATTAAATAATCATGGTACCCAAGCCTTTAGAAATTATATTAAAAATAACTCTACCGTCTCCACCAAGTTTATTTAATATGTAATTAAATTATAGGGTTTGAGTGTACCATTCTGCAAACATTACATAAGCATGGTACATTAAATGAGTACGATACGCAAGCTTTTAGAAATTATATTAAAAACAACTCTACCTTCTCCGCCAAGTTTATTTTTCTTCTAGGCCACCAAGGTACTTTGAAGAATATGGTTATTGGAAAGAAAAAAATTGAGGGTCATTTGTGGGAAATTAGACTTGAAAGTGTAGCTCCCTCTTAGGTGCCCCTATTAGAATTCATTTTCAATGTCATTTATTTTATTGGAGAGAAGATTTTATTCTTTTTACAGGGATAAATATGTAATTAAATTAGAGGGTGACTGTATCATTCTACCTACATTAAATAAGTAAGGTACATTAAATAATCATGGTACCTGATGTAATTTTTAATTGTAATGTTTTACTCACTAGTGCACGAATCAGATTGTATAGTGGGTGCGGAGTACGAGATCATTCCCACGATGACTATTTTTGAAAGATCTAAAAAGACAAGACAGTAATTCAAGAAATCTACTAAGATCTAACAGTATTATACCAGCCTTATGATTTAAGCGGTTTGATGAGATGATAATTACTGACTACAAACTAAAATTTAATTGATAATTCAAAAGTAAAGATAAAGATGAAGATACTAAATCCTCCCATCTTTGGTATGTTCTTCCCATAATACGAATCTAAGGATTAAACTATGAGATATACCATTGAAACACATCTTTTATGGAAGATAAATGGTCAAAACCCTGATAGGTTTCATGTTGCATCCCTGCAATCAGGACTTAGATGATTTTCATATATAGATCTGGGATCAAGGGCATGGCTCGGCACACTTGATCTCAGGTTCAAATAAAAATCATCCCCAAAGTGGGTGAAAATTCTAACAAAAATATCACCATAGATCTGAAATCAAGGGCATGACTCGGCACACTTGATTTCATATTAGGGAGTAATTAAGATAAAATTACCATTATAGATCCAGGATCCAGGGCATGACTCGGCACACTCGATCCCGGATAATAATTGTAAGTAGATCCACACAATGAAAGCAAAAAGATCATATAACAATGATTGGGGTAAAATTACCGTCACAGATCTGAGATCCAGGGCATGGCTCGGTACACTCGATCCCAGTTAGTGGCGAGGATTTCATCCGTTCGTGATAACATAACAACCATAAAATAAGATCTCATATTTTAATCCTAAATTTATATTATTAGAAGTACATCCCTCGGATGGGAATCATTAGATCCCCATCCCTATGAATTTAACCACACATATTGTAATTAAATGACATAAATAAATAAGGAAAGGAAAATAATATTAATTTAATGAATTAAAAATACCTCAAACTTTAATAGAAAATTATTTGATCCATAAGTACGATGATCTTCAGAAAAAAATTAATGTAGGAATCAACTGAACAAAAATAATAAACTGAAGGAATGAATACTGAAAACTTAAAGGAACAAAGCTCTCAAAAAGGAAAATAAAAACTCTCTAATCTATCTCTACTCTAAAAAATAAAAACTCTTCTAAAACTAATCTCCTAAAAATTCTTGTCCCTCTCAAGCTATTTGTTTGCTTTAAATAGTTTCCCAGTAACATAGGTTTCCCAGCTCGACAAGTCAGGGTCGATTAATCGACCCTATAGGGTCGATGCCTCGACCCTGCAAAGAATCCCTAAAAATATGCTTTAAAGTGTCAGTTCCGTGTCAGACTACTGTTGCCCCTCGATTAATCGAGCAAAAGGGTCGATGCATCGACCTCCCAGAAATTTGTGAATTCCAGCCCACTTTTACATCAGACACTGCATCGGTATTTTGGCCATAGCTTTCTACTCCGAACTCGGATTGACATGATTCATGTAGAGTTGGAAAGCTAACATAAATATCTATAACTTTTGTGTTTTGACAATTTCATAATTCTGACGTCTTGAAGGTCTAAATGGAGCTTCAAGTCGCACCAAGTTCTCGATGACCCAAAGTTACAGTGTTTTGACATTATTTTCAGGATTCTTAGGCTGTTTTCTACACTTAGCTTGTATTTACCTGAAACACTTCAAATCTAGTCATTCTCATCAGATAGCCTTCATCGGATAGCTAAATATAGGTATTTAGGGATGAAATATTAACATATTTCACTACTCATCACACCCTCAAACCTACACTTTGCTTATCCTCGAGCAAAGCAAACTAAAGAAAAATAAATTGCCACTTTCGTAGGGAGCACAATTGCACTTAGCATGTGCAATAAGCCTTTAAACCCCTAGGTGATCCCTAGTGGAGGAGTTGTGTCTCCTGAGGGTTTACAGTGAAGTTACCCACAAACTTCAATACATTTTTAAAACCATCGATAAAATTGAGTTTTCGAAATATGATTTTGATAACATATGTACCATTCAAAACTAAAAATCATTAATCAATTTAACATGCAAATCCTCAATTTTAAATCACAATGTTATACTAATCATACTAATATCCATTCAAATTAGTCTAATGCTCAATTCGTTAGATAACTCATCCATTCATGTTTAAACATGAAGTGTGTGTATACCCAAACCAAAATTCATTTATCTCAGAACTAGTTCAAACGGAAAATCGTCGGACCTATTGTTTAGACTCAATCCTCACTTTAGGTATACTCTCAAAATATAAAGACACCGATGATGGATAAGTTTTCGCACACATGTGAGAGATCAATACAAAGCAAATAAAAATGTCTCACATGATAAATGAAACACGATGCAATCAATGAACAAAAAATAAATCTCATAAGAGGATACTTCTATATCCTAAGCATGTCATATCAAGTGTCATAAGTATCACATATTTACTCTCCACAAGGCAGTTACCAATGCAAGATCAGATCATGAAGGTCTTTTTAGGGTTGTAATGGGGCTCAGGTAAGGGTAAGAAAGAATTGGAAGTTGGGATTCAAAATTTTTGAGAAATCGGAAAGGAAACACCTTTTGATTTTTCTATTTCTTCTCTTTTTCTTTTCTCACTCCTTTTTCTTCTTTTGAATTTTGTTTTCTTGAAGCACCTCATATATTTTTTTTATTGTTCTTCACAGTTTTTTTCTTTTTTTCTTTTTCTCCCTTTTTTTTTCTTTTTATTTTTTGCCATACACTCTCAGTAAACATCACAACTCGGTATCTCCCCACTTACTCTCTTTTCGTTCATTCTCATCCCTCGTTCCTAATTTCTCATAATAAGAAGGGTAAAGCTGAATTTTCAGAAATGGTGAAGGGTTAAAGGTTAACGTGGCTTATCAAAGAATGTATAAAGGTAAATTTCTTAATAGGCTCAAAGGGGTACTAGAAGGATAAATTTATATAAGGTGAGGTATTTTAAGTACAAACGAGCCAAAGATAGCCTTCAATCATGTCATTAAAAGATGGTAATCTTGCCTATTTGTCTTGAGTAGATATGCAGTACGTTCTAACACAATAATATAAATTTGATTACATGCAAAGTCACAAGTCAAAGTGAAGTGTAAGAGATTATGCAAAGTACTTCGTATTCAAAGAAAACTCCGAGTTTATGTATTCACTCATCAAAGACGGGAAATTAGCTCTAAAGCTCACTGGGTTTCGTCTCCACTAAGAACCTAAGATTCAACGTTCAAAACAGTTCATCGATTTCTAAGTCTTAGCTTGGTATAAGTGCAAAATTTTTAAGCATGAATATCAAAAATACCCACAAAATATTACATTAAGCTTCATCATCTTAGATACAAGTAATCAAAATATGACATAAATATTCTCAAAATTAAATTCACATGTATCATCAATTAAAGTTTGAAAACAATCATAAAATAATGTGCATGATGACTTCAAAATTAAAAAAAAAAAAATTTTTTTTTTTTAATTTAAAAAAAAAATTAAGTGGCGCAAAAGAGATACCATACCCCCAAACCGAAAGATGACAATGTCCTCATTGATTGAAATAGGTATTGCACCCCCAAACCTGTTGAAAAGTACCTCAACATAAAGATCAGGTGCAGAGAAGAGGTGCATTAAATTGAAACATGACCAACCAACGAGACTAAAAATTTATTCAAGGTAATGTGGCTATACTATTTAGGAAAATAAAAACAACCTAAACTAAACTAAAAACTAATAAATCCTAAATCCTAAATCCTAAAAAGAAATTAGAATTTTTTTTTATTATTATTTTTTTTTTTTATCGAAAAGAAATTACACAAAATTGGGTTGCCTCCCAATGAGCGCTAGTTTAATGTCAATAGCTCGACCATGTGAAATTCTCAGTCAGGGTGAGCCCTTGGATCACTCAAGGAAAGAGTGTCAGGGAATGCAATTGCATCCTCAAGGAACGGTTTTAATCTTTGACCATTAACTTGAAAAACATTCCCGTATCTCTGATTGATAATATCAACTACCCCATTTGGGAGTATTCAAGAGATTTTCAAAGGACCACTCCAACGGGTTTTTAGTTTCCCCGAAAATAGATGAAGTCGAGAATTGTAGAGTAGAACCTGTTGACCACCGACGAAAGATTTACGTAGAATAGATTGATCATGAACCCGTTTCATACGGTCCTTGTACGATTTAGCACAGTCATATGCATCAGCACGGATTTCTTCTAATTCATTTATTTGTAAACTCCTTTGGGATCCAGATTTCAGGTGATCAAAATTCAATGACTTAATGGCCCAAAATGCTTAATGTTCCAGTTCAACCGGGAGGTGGCAACCTTTACCAAAAACCAACCGATATGGCGACATGTCAATCGGAGTTTTAAATGTAGTTCGATACGCCCATAGAGCGTCATTCAGTTTTAGCGACCAGTCTTTACGGTTCGGATGGATTGTCTTTTCTAAAATCCGCTTAAGTTCCCGATTAGAGACTTCAACTTGGCCACTTGTCTGAGGATGGTATGGTGTAGCAACTTTGTGTGTGACACCATATTTCTTCACTAATTGGATGAACACTTTATTGTAAAAGTTCTTTCCACCATCACTGATTATCGCCTTTGGAATACCAAAATGTAAAAACACTTGATCCTTCAGGAATTTTATCACAACTTTGTGATCATTCGTTTTACAGGCCACAGCCTCTACCCATTTCGAGACATAATCAACACCGACAAATGAACGTATTTTCAAACGAATTAGGGACAGGACCCATAAAATCGATCCCCCAAACATCAAATAATTCAACTTCTAAAATTGGATTGAGCAGCATCATGTTGCGCTTTGAGATCCGACCCAGCATTTGACAGTTGTGACAAGGTTTGCAATGCTGATGACAATCTTTAAAGATCGTCGGCCAGTAAAAACCACTTTGGAGGATCTTTGCTACAGTCTTTTTGGAATTAAAGTGACCTCCACAAGCTAACTCATGACAGAACGAGATGATCCGTCGTTGCTCAAATTCAAGAATATATCTTCGTATGATTTGATCAGGACAGTATTTGAATAAGTACGAATCTTCGAAAAAGTAGTGTTTCACCCGAGCTAAGAAAATGGATTTCTCATTCTTCGACCAAATGGTGAGGTAATTTCTCGGTAACTAGGTAATTGAAAAGATCCGCATACCATGGTGGGCAATCAATCCTGAACAACTGTTCATCCGGGAAGTGCTCCAAGATTGGAATAGGATCGTCAAATTTCTCAATAATTATTCGTGACAAGTGATCTGCCACCACATTTTCTGAGCTTTTCTTGTCCTTGATCTCCAAATCGAACTCTTGCAATAACAAGATCCATCTGATTAAGCGTGCCTTAGCATCTTTCTTAACAAACAGATAACGCAGAGCAGCGTGATCTATAAATACCACGACTTTAAATCCTAATAAATAGGATCGAAATTTATCCAACGCAAAAACTACTGCCAAAAGTTTCTTTTCTGTGGTCAAGTAGTTCAACTGGGCATCGTTGAGAGTGCGACTCGCATAGTAGATTACATGCAGTAATTTTTCTATTCGTTGTCTCAGAACAGCTCTAATTGCATAATCAGAGGCGTCGCACATGATTTCGAACGGGAAGTCCCAGTTTGGAGATTGGATTACTGAAGCTTTTATCAACTCAGCCTTAATGGTTTCAAAGGCTCGCAAACATTTATCATCAAAGAGGAATGGGGGATCCTTTGAAAGTAAGCTGCATAGCGGTCGCGCTATCCTACTGAAATCTTTAATAAAACGCCGATAAAAACCGGCGTATCCCAGAAAAGATCTGATTTCCTTCACTGTCCTCGGTGGTGGTAGATTGGCAATTAAATCAACTTTAGCCTTATTGACCTCAATACCCTGGGACGATATAATGTGTCCCAAAACAATGTCATCTTTAACCATAAAGTGACATTTTTCCCAGTCAAGAACAAGGTTCTTCTCCTGGCATCGTGCAAGCACTAGTGACAAATGTGGTTTTCTGTTGATCCTCAGGTGCAATGACTATTTGGTTATAACCGGAATAGCCATCGAGGAAGCAATAGTAATCATGCCCGGCCAATATTTCTAACATATGATCGATAAACGAAAGTGGAAAGTGATCTTTCCTCGTCATCAAATTTAACTTCCGATAATCAATACACACTCTCCAACCTGTTTGAATTTTTGTAGGGATTAGTTCGTTTTCCTCATTCTTCACCACTGTGACTCCCGACTTCTTAGGGACCACTTGTGTGGGGCTGACCCATTTACTGTCAGAGATGGGGTATATGATTCCAACATCTAAAAGTTTTATTACCTCATTTCGGACCACGTCTTACATTATAGGGTTCAGTCTCCTCTGTGGTTCCCTAGAAGGCTTAGCATTGTCTTCCAAATAGATTCGGTGCATACACACTGTCGGACTAATGCCTTTGATATCTTTTATCGACCATTCGAGGGCACTTTTGTGCTCTTTGAGTACATTCATGAGTTGGCCTTCCTGATTCACATCCAATTTTGATGAGATTATGACGGGTTGAGTTTCATTCTCCCCCAGGTAGGAATACTTAAGATTTTTCGGAAGAGGTTTAAGTTCTAAGGACACTTTCTCCTCTTCTTTCGGCTTTTCCTTAATTAATTCAATTTGAGCTCCACAATCTATTTCCTTTTCTTCTCCTAGAAGTGGTGTGGAGTCCAACATGTGATTCACTTCTTAGATCAATTGATCCACATCAAAATTCTCTCCGATATACGCAAGACAAGCTACTAAAGGATCTTCAATTTCAAATGCATGAAATATTTCTTCTAAGATTTCATCGAGTATGCATGCTTGTGCATGTTCATCATCCTCCATGGGCTGCTTGGCAATATTAAAAATGTTGAGTTCCACTACCATATTCCCAAAGGACAGATTCATGATCCCGTTTCGACAATTGATCAGCGCATTGGAGGTTGCTAGGAATGGTCTTCCTAAAATCACTGGAATGTTATTCTTCACATTTGATTCCGGTTCAGTGTCTAGAACAACAAAATCTACAGGAAAGTAGAAAGAATCCACCTTGATGAGAACATCTTCCACAATTCCACGAGGGATCTTTACGGACCGATCAGCTAACTGAAGGGTCATCGCAGTGGTCTTAAGCTCTCCCAATTCGAGCTCCTTGTACACAGAATAATGCAACAAGTTGACACTCGCTCCTAAGTCTAAAAGGGCCTAATCAATACGGTTATCGCCGATGATGATCGAGATTGTAGGACAACCTGGGTCCTTGTATTTGATCGAGAGCTTTGCTTGCAACACTGAACTAACCTGCTCCGCTAAGAAAGCCTTTTTCGGAATATTGATCTTTCTTTTGATTGTGACCAATTCTTTCAAAAATTTTGCATAAGCAGGCACTTGGCGGATGGCATCCAAGAAGGGAATATTAATTTTTAATTGCTTGAAAATCTCATTTATTCCTTCCACATCGAGATTTTTTCGTGGTGCCATCAATCTTTGCGGGTACGGTGCTTTAGGAATACAACTTTTCTTCTGATCACTCCTTTCTTCTGTTATTTCTTTGGCTTGTACTTTATCTTCAATTTCCTCTTTCTCTTCAGATTGTTTCTCTCCATCAGACTTTTCCTCCTCTGGCAACACTACTTTGTTATCGACCTGCTTTCCAGATCTCAATATTGTGATTGCCCGAATTTGTTATTGATTTTCACCTTGTGATGAAGTTGATGTTTGTTCAACAACCATCTGACCCTTTGGGTTAGGAACTGGTTTGCTAGGAAACGATCCTTTTTCTCTTTCACAGAGAAAGGTTATCAATTGCCCAATTTGGGTCTCTATTTTAGAGATTAAGGATGTGTGAGAATGGATAAGTTTCATCAAGTCCTCAGTAGAAGGAGTTTATGTATGAGGACGTTGGGCAGTATTTTCCTATGGATTGTTAAATCTAGGTGATGCAAATGTTGGCACAAAATTTTGTTGTGGTTGGTTTTGATAACCTCCCATTGGTTGTGCAAACTGAAAATTCTGGTTCAATTGTCGTGGCTACCCAACCTGATTTTGATTATATTGAAATTGATTTGGATTATTGTACCCTTGCTGTTGAAATTGCCTTTGACCGTAGTTCTGCTGCGGTCCTTGGTTAAAATTTTGTTGGGGATAAAAGTTCGTCCCCTGTTTCCTGGGCTGTATTCTTTGATTATCTTGTTTCTATGAGAAATTTGGGTGGTTTCTCCAACTATTTGGGTTATTCTCATTGAAAACGTTTCCTTGATTCCGCCCATAATTTTTCACAACATTTAGCTGTTCAGATGTGTCTTCATGATAGTTCTGCATTGAAGGATAATCATCTGCCATATGCATTGGACTTGCACAAATTGAACATGGCTCAGGTTGTGTATTTTCCATATGCACGTTCTTCTTTAATTTTAATTCCTCCACTTGTTGAGTGAGGAAATCAATTTTAGCCATCAGATCTGGGGAATCCTTCACTACGTATAGTGCTCCCTTCTTGGTTGAACTCCCGGCTTGATCACGGCCTTTGACTGGTTGTTCCCGAGTCTTTGTGAAATCTCAGTGCTGAGAATCCTCAGCCAGCTTTTCTAGGAAAGCATAAGATTCGGTTTCCTTAAGGCTCAGGAATCCTCCGCCATTCATTGACTCCACCAAATGTCTATTTGGTTGACTCAGTCAATTGTAGAAACACTGGACCAGTCTCCACTTTATGTATCCATGGTGTGGACATTTGAGTAAGAGATCCATGAATCTATCCCAGGCTTCATATAATCTCTCATCTTCCTCTTGCATGAAATCCGTGATTTCACGTCTAAGGACATTCGTCTTCACCATAGGGAAGAACTTTGACAGAAACTTTTTGACCATCTGATCCCAGGTGATTATGGATCCCGATGGTAGAGAGTTTAACCAGGCTTTTGCTTTATCCTTTATAGAGAAAGGAAACAATCATAGCCTAACAGATTCTTCGCTGAAGTTTTGGTAAACAGATGAGCAGACTTCGACGAAGTCTTTAACGTGCTGGTATGGGTCTTCTCTCTCCATGCCATGAAAGATTGGAAGGATTTGGATGACATTTGTACGAATTTTAAACCGGCCACCAGGTGTGGCGGGGTAAACAATGCATGATGGGGTATTTGTAGTGATTGGAGAAAACAGTTCTCTCAATGTTGGTTCTTCCTCTTGTTCAAGTTGTCCATTCATGTTGTCGGTCATACTGACTTCAGTGGATGATTCACTTGAAAATTTTTACCTTGATCTAGCGTCCTTACGATTTGACCGGCAAGCACGTTCGTTCTCAGAATTTAAAGGCTCTAAAGTTCTTTCTTTAGAAGACCTAGTGTGCATGCAAATGACGCACAGAGTGGAGGTTTCAGGCAGGAGAACCTCAAGAATTTTTTATTTTTTTTTTAATTAAAAACAATTTCAATTTCGATTGATCGAGCCTGAATCTCGATCAATCGAGACAGTGGTCGATTAATCGAGTGGTATGCTCGATTAATCGACAAAGAACAGAGGAAGATAATAAAAAAAAAAAAAAATTTTTTTTTTTTTTGAACTCTCGATTGATCGAGTAGGAATCTCGATCGATCGAGACAGAGTCAATTGATCGAGTAGTATACTCGATTAATCGACAGAATTTTTTTTATTTTTTTTTTTTAAAGCAGAAATACTATTTTAATCCCCGAAAATTCCTAAAATTTACTGTCTACCAAAAATTCAGATTTTCTTAATTTAATCCCTGGCAATGGCATCAAAAACTTGATGTGATTTTTAATTGTAATGTTTTACTCGCAAGCGCATGAATCAGATTGTATATAGTGGGTGCGGAGTACGAGATCGTTCCCACGATGACTATTTTTGAAAGATCTAAAAAGACAAGACAGTAATTCAAGAAATCTACTAAGATCTAACAGTATTCTACCAGTCTTATGATTTAAGCGGTTTGGTGAGATGATAATTACTGACTATAAACTAAAATTTAATTGATAATTCAAAAGTAAAGATAAAGATGAAGATACTAAATCCTCTCATCTTTGGTCTGT
The DNA here is from genome assembly GCA_021018995.1 of Chloranthus sessilifolius. Taxonomy (NCBI): domain Eukaryota; kingdom Viridiplantae; phylum Streptophyta; class Magnoliopsida; order Chloranthales; family Chloranthaceae; genus Chloranthus; species Chloranthus sessilifolius. Next base: position 195,698,227 of record CM037584.1, read on the forward strand.
TCTTCCCATAATACAAATATGAGGATTAAAGTATAAGATATACCATTGAAACACATCTTTTATAGAAGATAAATGGTCAACACCCCGATAGGTTCCACGTTGCATCCCTGCAATCAGGACTTAGATGATTTTCATATATAGATCTGGGATCAAGGGCATGACTCGGCACACTTGATCTCAGGTTCAAATAAAAATCATCCCCAAAGTGGGTGAAAATTCTAACAAAAATACCACCATAGATCTGAAATCAAGGGCATGGCTCGGCACACTTGATTTCAGATTAGGGAGTAATTAAGATAAAATTACCATTACATATCCAGGATTCAGGGCATGGCTCGGCACACTCGATCCCGGATCATAATTATAAGTAGATCCACACAATGAAAGCAAAAAGACCATATAACAATGATTGGGGTAAAATTACCGTAACAGATCTGAGATCTAGGGCATGGCTCGGCACACTCGATCTCAGTTAGTGGCGGAGATTTCATCCGTTCGTGATAACATAACAACCATAAAATAAGATCTCATATTTTAATCCTAAATTTATATTATTAGAAGTACATCCCTCGGATGGGAATCATTAGATCCCCATCCCTATGAATTTAGCCACACATATTATAATTAAATGACATAAATAAATAAGGAAGGGAAAATAACATTAATTTAATGAATTAAAAATACCTCAAACTTTAATAGAAAATTATTTGATCCACAAGTACGATGATCTTCAGAAACGAAATTAATGTAGGAATCAACTGAACAAAAATAATAAACTGAAGGAATGAATACTGAAAACTTAAAGGAACAAATCTCTCAAAAAGGAAAATAAAAACTCTCTAATCTATCTCTACTCTAAAAAATAAAAACTCTTCTAAAACTAATCTCCTAAAAATTCTTGTCCCTCTCGAGCTATTTGTTTGCTTTAAATAGTTACCCAGTAACATAGGTTTCCCAGCTTGACAAGTCAGGGTCGATGCATCGACCCTGCAAAGAATCCCTAAAAATATGCTTTAAAGTGTCAGTTCCGTGTCAGACTACTGTTGCCCCTCGATTAATCGAGCAAAAGGGTCGATGCATCGACCTCCCAGAAATTTGTGAATTTCAGCCCACTTTTACATCAGATACTGCTTTGGTATTTTGGCCATATCTTCTACTCTGAACTCGGATTGATATGATTCTTACGGCGTTGGAAAGCTGACAGAAAGATCTACAACTTTTGTGTTTTGACAATTTCATAATTCGGACGTCTTGAAGGTCTAAATTGAGCTGTAAGTTGCACTAAATTCTCGATGACCCAAAGTTGCAGTGTTTTGACATTATTTTCAGGATTCTTAGGTTGTTTTCTACACTTGGCTTCTATTTACCTAAAATATTTCAAATCTAGTAATTCTCATCAGATAGCCTTCATCGGATAGCTAAATGTAGGTATTTTGGGGTGAAATATCGTCATATTTCACTGCTCATCAGTACCCAAGTCTTTAGAAAATATATTAAAAACAACTCTACCTTCTCCACCAAGTTTGCTTAATATAAAATTAAATTTAAGTGTACCATTTTGCAAACATTACATAAGCATGGTACATTAAATGTGTATGGTACTCAAGCCTATAGAAATTATATTAAAAACAACTCTACCTTCTCCACCAGGTTTGCTTTTCTTCAAGAGCACTAGGGACTAGGGAGTAGGTTAAATTGGGTTTGGTGGAGCTAGAATTAGTTGATTACAGCTTGAGAGTTGGAGCCCCGATTCGTTTTCGAGTCGCGCATCGTCCAACGTATGGAGCTCTTGGTATTGGCCAATCTCAAATGGCGTATCACTCTGTTACTCTCTTCGATTTCGTCGATTTCTTCGTGGGAAAACGCAGAAGTTTCGGTTCCCGATACGCCTACTTGAATTGCCTCTTTTCCTGTGTCGCAGACATCATTCTCAGCACTAATCAAACTAACAACTAACGAAACAACCCCGATACAATACGATATATACAAGGGTGAATGTGATTCTTATATGTGTTTTATTATTTTTCAGTGATCAATTTTTTGTGTTACCCACCGTCGGTGATGGCAGTGGCTGTTGTGCTTTGTGCGGCTGGCGAAAGTTTCGATTTTCGTGTGGCAGATGACCAGAAAATGGCGGCTTTTTACGGGAGAGTGAGCAAGGTAATGGGCTAGGGCTTTTGATTTCGTTACCACATGTCACTTTTGCTGTCGGGAATTTCTCACTTTTTTTTTTATTGTGTGATATTTAACTTCTTTGCCTCCAAAGAGCAATCCTAAATGCAACCTAAATTTGTTTGGGATGATCATAGATATTTACAGCAAAGAGTATTGTTTGCATGAAAACACGGACTTCTAAGCTTCTTTCATAGCATTTTTTATTGTCATTATCAGTTTTTATTGAATTAGCTTGGCTCTTGCAAGTGCTTGATCCCACCCAAAGTATCAGCTACAGGTACCGGTATTCATTACTCGACAACCTCCCTATCTCTTATCAATTCTGAATTGAAAGTATTAAAAGTAAACTTTTTTTTCCTTTTTTCTTTTGCTTTTTTTATGGAAAAAAGTAGCCTAATTCAAAAGATTGTTAATTTTCCTTGGTTGATGCTACAAGACTCTTGTGTATATGTGAGACTGATCACTGGTGTTGGGTGTCAAGTATGTCGTTTTGAAGGTTCAAACTTGATGATCTAATCATACCTTCACTCCCAATTAAGATATTTGATCAATAGTTTTTAGAAATTGGCTTACCTTCCTCCAGTGTTCAAAGTGAATGTCGTCCACTACATAAATGCAAGAATGCATATACTTGGCCTATAATGGCTTTGTAGTTATTGATTAATAATAGGAAAGAGTCCGGTGAAAAATGGTAAGCCATATTTCCATGTAAAGCGTACAATTATTATATGGTTCTATCTCAACTTTTTACATATTCTTAACATAGAATTAGCATGGGCAATTCAGGGATGCATTTTGTTGAATTTAAAATGATTGTCCTGTATTTTTTGTCCTTTTTTAAAGCAATGATGAAAATAGTGTTTAGTAAATTTGGCAAGTAGTTAAAAATTAAAAGATTATATAAACAAAAAAAATCAATTTGGATACGAAAAAACCAAAAAATTAGAAATAATTGGAAATTTTAATTTTGTAGATCAGTTTTTAAGCTTTACTTTATGTACATCTGTATTATGTATAATTAGTACTAGAAGCACCAATTTAAGTGGAAATTTATTTTCTTCCCACTGACATGCAAGTTGTTTCTTTTATTATTTTAGCTATGAAAACTCTCATTCTTTGCCACTAAACTTGAAATCGTTGAGGTTTTAGGAGCTCAAGTTGGTTAATGATAAGATACACATGACTTGTAGGCTCTGGTGAGGCAACTAGGGAATCTATCTTGAAGTGGAATTGGTAAGATGGCAATTGCATTGAGGTATGTGGAGCAGTATTCTTCTATAGTGGAATATAACATATAGGCTTTATATATGCCACATGATAGTTTAGAGTTTGGTCTGGCATTTTTTGGTAATGATGAAATTATACTTTTTAAATTATAGTACATAACTATTATGTAACGGTCAATAGAAAATTGAAAATCTGAAGGGCAGTTTTTGGAACACCCTACTTTTCTTTTTCTAGCCCTATGAGAAATGATAGTACAATCTTAAGTTTTTGATTTGATTATTCATTTTTTGGTTTCCAGGGAAATGTAGGCAATTTCGGTTTTGTTAAAGTTGTAATTTTCACATGTTCGTACGACTTTGAGAGGGTATGTACGATGGGTGTGATTTTGATAATATTTGTTCCATTTCATAGATGTTGAAATGTTTGTGTCTTATAGAGTATATCGAAACAGTTACCTGTACTGGATATATAAAAAGGCTCTTACAAATGTACTGTTACAGATATCTTTTGGAGCAAGTTAGGGTGATAGGTGACATTTCTTCTTTAGATTATACTATTTAAGCTAGATTGACACAGCTCTCCTTATGAAATTTCCTTTCTCTTCCTTGTGTAGTATATTTTTTAAAATTTATGATGGGTAAAGTATAAAGATGTCAAAGTCAATCAAATTTCTATGCAATCGTTGTTTGAGGTTGCTTGTTGGTGTATGAGTACGAGTGACACCAGGAATTGAATGGAGCAATCTTAGTGCCTGATTTGAGTCTGACAAAAGAGGTTTAGGGACCATACTCATTGATCTTATGTACGTGATAATGATCATTTACAAAGACTACTTTGGGCCCGTTGCCGAAAAATTAGGAAGAATCAATCGAACTTGGACGACTTCACAACGTAAGTTTTTGCTTCAGTTTTTTGTAAGAGTTTTTTGAATCTTCAATCTTCTCTAAGAATTAGTTTCCTCCTGAATTTTGTAGACAGACTATTTATTGATAGCAATGACACGAGTCAAAGCTTAGCCAATACACAAATTAAGAAGAAAGACATTGGGGCTTTGAAAAAGGAAGAGAGAGAGAGAGAGAGAAATGGAAGATTACGGTGGTAGCGGGAAGCGACAATGGGTTTTTTTGCTCTAGAAGGCTGTAATTGAAGAGGTTAAATTCTCTCTCTCTCTCTCTCTTGAATAACGGTTGGTCATGGGGTGCCAGTGTTGCTCTCTCTCTCTCTCTCTCTTGAATAACGGTTGGCCATGGGGTGCCATTGTTGCAGCATGATGCCAACCCTTATAGCTACTTCTTAGTATACTTCTTTCTGTTATAGAATTTTAGTTTTATTTTTATTTCCTAAATTATATTTTCATATTATTTTAAGGCACTCTTGGTTTTGGAGCCCATTTAAGAACTCCTTTTTTGATTTGGTGAGATTTCAATGTTTCTTAATACTAATGGCTTTTATTTATTAATACTAAAGGTTTTTATTTGAATAATTTGAATTTGATTCTTATATTTTTCATCTTTCGATTCGGGATCTGTATGAGTACAGCTTTTTTTTTTTTTTTTACAATTTTGATATATGCAATTGTGAAGAAGAAGCAAAAAAGAAATACATGTATTGGGTGCACTGAGAAGTTTTTAAGAGGTCTGATGCAATGTCGGTAAGTATTGTGTAAGTAGTAGGTCGTTGTTTGGAATTAAATGGAATCTTTCAAGTGCATCCTTGAATTTAATACTTAGTAGTGGATATAAAAATTTAGTCTTTAGAATTAACAAAAATTTCTACCTTCTATTTTAATTTTTAATTTTGAGTATTTCAATCATATATTTTCCCTTCCAGTTGGGGGATTTGAATTGAGCAAGGTACATGAAAGGTGTCTATTTTTTATATCAACTACATTAGTGGCAACTAAATTTTTTAAGGAGCTTTTTAGGAACACAATCATGGGGACGCCTCTTAAATAGGCTTTGGCCCATGAAACCATTGATTGAGTTCTTTGTCAATATAATATACAATTATATGAAGTAAATGAGCACACTGGATGCATTGAAGGGGAGACTTCTTGGATAGGCGTTGGCCCAAAAAATATCGATTGGGATTCATCAATCATCATCAATATAGAGAAGTATAACCCTTTTTTAATAATATACAAACATCACTCTCGTGGCTCAACCTTGTCTTTTTTCTACTTATCTTTTTTAAATTATGATTATAGGTTTGGTCTGAGGTTACAAATGAGCACTTTGTTCAATCTCATGTATAAGAAGGTTAAAAACATTTTCGATTTTTAGTTTGTAAGCATGCAATTTATATGAGGATCACAAAAAATGATGAAATGATAAACACCATGTGGCCCTCCAGATGTTGGAGTTATCAGAAAACTTGTTGGTGAAGTTTTGAAATGTTGAATCAAGTCAATACTTGGAGTTTCAATTTTGTTTTGGATTTCATTGAATGCGTTTCCTGGAAGTTTTTAATTCTAGAAGGCATACATCCAAGAAGTGATTCTTAAGTCACCTTTGAGCAAAGGTACTCTGTGTCATTTGATTTAAGGGTCACTTTTAGTATTGTGTGTCATGTGATGTAAGGGTCTCTTTTTGGTATGTGTGTTAGGTTGAATAGAAAATTTGTATGTTGATATTCCCATGACTTCAAGATCCATATTGGGGAGATTGGAACAAAAAATGATCTCCATGGTTTGATTTAAAGTGGTGAATAACATGTTTATTAAACTTTTCTTTGTTCTTCTCTCATGTGCAATGCACGTGCATTCCACTATATATATATATATATATATATATATTAATTGAGTCGATTCAGGCAAGACCGAGCTTTACAAGGCGTCGCTCTACCTCGGCTTTACTTTAAGCAAGCTTTAAACAAAAAGCTTGACTCTGGCTCTCAAGCCGAGCTTAAGAGTGCAAAAGCTCTCACTTTTGAGTAAAACTGGGTCGAGTTGTCAAGTTGGCTCGGCTCTATTACAGCCCTAATGATGATAGAAATTGTTTTTCGATTCAATCATTCATATAATAGATTTTTAGATCATGAGCCTACCACTAAAAGTTCATATGTTGATTCCATGTGGCACACATTCCAAAGAGTAAATGTAGCATACCATTAAACATGATTCATGTTCAATTTTGTACCATGAGGAATCAACATCAGAGATCAAACGATAGGCCCATAAACTGAGAATTTATAGGGATGAAACAAAATCTCCATTGTCTGCTTCAAAGCATGGGGTGACTATAGGATCAATTCACTTCTGGACTTGACAATTGGCATTACTCTAAAGTCAGAAAAGGTTAAAATGGATGGCCGTCGCCTGAGAGATTCGAACTCTCGCGGGGAAACCCCATGTACTTAGCAGGCACACGCCTTAACCACTCGGCCAAAGCGACAGTTTGTGACAGCGGATTTTAAAAAAATAATTAATCATCTTATTTTTTTTATTAATAATTAAAATAATTTCACTTTTATTTAGGCACTAATATTTGAGTAAAGATAGCTTGCGAGGAAACATCCTAATGATCAAGATCATTCCAAAAAAAATTTGTAATAAATAATATAAAATTATACGTTCAAAGGATTCAATCCTAGGAAAAATAAACGTTGAAAGCATAGTTCAATTACACTTTTTCATCTTTCGTATAGTTGAGATGAAGGATCAAATTTTCAGATTTTGTTTTGGTTTCGGGCCGAACAAAAACTCAAATGTCGGCCAAAAACTTCAAATACATGTAGTCTGAACCGAAAATTTGAGTTTTCGGTTTCGTCTAGGTATGGACCAAAACCGATGTGTTTCAGCTCATAACTTCAGTTATTGGCCAAAATTTTGATCCATGGTTGGCATTGTTAGCTTCATATATATATCAGTTGAGGGGAGACAGCTCTACGCATAGACGTAACGACATATGACATGGGGCACACTTTACTAATTAGGGCTAAAATTTTTAAAATATTTTAAAAGTTATATTCCATTTCAGTCATCATACTCGACTTTTTTTTCTTTTTTTCTCTCTTTTTCCAAGAAAGTGTAGGACTTATTTTATTTTACTAAAAAATGTGCGCCTCCGATGGCGAAGCGCTGCCATCTCGAGGGAAAAGCGTTGGCACCTCGATAGCGAGGCGATGGCACCCCGGCAGCGAAGCGCTGACACCCCAAGAAAAAAGTGTTGGCACCTTGATAGTGAGGCGTTGGCACCATGAATCAAGAAATCGGATTTTCGATACGTATCATCCTTACCTCCAGGACGATACGTATCGTTTGATATATCAAATATATGTATCGGCGATACATTCAATGTATCGTTTTGATACCCTTCTTTTTCTAAAAAATCCCAAAAAATATTCTAAAAATCAAACGACCAAATTATCGTCCGATACAGACAATACGAAAGATAACTTCAAGTTATCGGACGATAATTTCAAATTATGGGTCCATGTCAAACTACCAAATTATCGTCCGATACAGAATAATTTGCCCGTATCAGACGATAATTTGACTGTTTCAAGGGGTACCCGATAAAAATCATTTTTATCGTATCGTCCCCCTCCAAAACGATACGTATCGGTATCGTCCAATATTTTGATCTATGGTTGGCACCCCGTTAGCAAAGCTCTTACTCCCCCCCCCCCCCCCCCCAATAGACGTGAAGCATTGACACCCTAGGAAAGAAGCGCTGACAGCTCAGTAACGAAGCTCTAGCACCCTGTGAGAGAAACGTTGGCACCTCGATAGCAAGGCGCTGACACGTTGGTAGCGAAGTGCTGACAACCCGACAGTGAAGTGTTGACAACCCAACAGTGAAGTGTTGACACCCCTTTAGTGGTAAAGGGGTGGGTTGGTAGGATTATGACACCAACGTGGTCAGGTGCAGGATATTTAAAAAAGATTATCTACTTTTTTTTAAATAAAATGCAACCCTAGTTAAACGTGATTAAATGATTATAAAGTAACACATGTCACTTCACAAAAAAGGTATTACGTGTCACGCCCATATCCTGCGCATAAAGATATCTCTATGCACGGGTGCATAGTCTCAGGCCTCATATATATATATATATATATATATATATATATATATATATATATATATATATATATATATATATATATATATAATATGATCCTCTTACTTGATTTATGGGACATAATCTAATTACCCAAGCTCCTATTGGTTGGATGTTCCATATGTTGACTTTTCACACCTCACTAATGTTACATCCAGTCAATAAGAGTTTGAATCATGTGATTATGTCTCATGCAAGGTATAAAAAATCGGCCGATACCGATACGTATCGATTTTCGGCCAAACCAATACGTATTGGTCCGATACATATCGGTATCCCGTATCAGTTTCAACCGAGACTTTTACTTTTTAAAAAATAAAAAAAATAAAAAGGCCGATACGTATCGGTATCGGCCGATTCGCATCCGCCTCGAGTAAATCGATACCGGAGATCATATAATTATATATATCCATACTACTATATAAAAGTAAAAATAGTTTTTGTGAAATTTTATTTTCACATGTATTAGGGCCAAATTGTCCCTAACTAGCCTAGAAACTAAAACTCTTGAGCACCTATATTTTCTCCTCTCCTGGATTACCTCTTTATCCCAATAAAAAATGATTAGATTCATAATTGAAGTCTAATTACAATATATAATTACTCTATATATAACTCATTTGTAAATAGAAATAAAAACAAAAAATTTTGTATTTAAGACTCTGTGGTATTCACAATTAATTCGAGAATAATTTTATTTTTTTTAATAAATAGTCACTCTTTATTTATTTTTATTTTAATTTCTTTCTCTGGATCTGTTCCCGTATATACCAAAAATTTTCAAGTTTTTTTGAATTTTAATTTTGTTTTCACATGTATTAGGACCAAATTGTCCCTAATTAGCTTAGAAACTAAAACTCTTGAGCACCTATATTTTCTTCTCTCGCAGATTGCCTCTTTTATCCTAATAAAGATTGATTAGACTCCTAATTGAAGTCTAATTAGAGTATATAATTAATCTATATATAACTCTTTTATAAATTGAAATAAAAACTCAGCATATATCAGCTGAATAGAAACCCAGATCTTGGGGTAGCAAGAGATATTTTGTAGAGTGACGAAACCCAAATTTATGAAAAAACTTTGTATTTAAGAATCTGTGTTATTCACCATTAATTCGAGAATAATTTAATTTTTTTTTTAATAAATAGTCACTCTTTATTTATTTTTAAAAATTTCTTTCTTTAGATTTGTTCCTGAACATATCAAATTTTGTCAAAAAATTTCGCATTTTAACCTAGCCGATTTATTGTCCAACCCAACTTTGTGACTATGATTTAGAATGCCACACATGACTTGTGATTTTATTCATTAAAACAAAACACAAAAAGAATAAAAAAAAAAAACAACCATATGCGATTAGCATGGACCTAGGCACCTAAGACCAACTCTTCTTTTTAAACTGTTCATTTAGAAGATATCGATTTAATGTTTATAATTTTAGTATAGGCGCGCATGAGTTGGTATTAAATCTCAAGTACTTAGGTGCTCAGCCACTTTATAAGATTTGTGTCATGTGAAAACATCATATGAAATTTCAGTGTAAAATTTGGCATGAAATATGTTCTTATCATCGGATTTAACGCAATCAAAGGCTATAAAGAATTTATGATATCTGGCAAATCTAGATGATAGAGATCGTGTTTCACGTCAAACTCTTGACGATCTTCAATTGTTATGAATTTGATGATGGAGTTCATGTTTTGTGTCAAATTTTTATACCAAAAATATTTGTTTCTATAAAGTATTTATTATATTTTTAATGTTGAGGGCGATCCTACAATCTTTAAGAGCGCATTATCATCAATTGATTCATTTTTTTGGAAAGAAGTCATCGATGATAAAATGAACTCAAATTTATTTAATAAAATTTGAGTGTTAGTTGACTTACCCCCTGATTGAAAACCAATAGAATGTAAGTGGATATTTAGAAAAAAATTGAGAGCTGATGGATCCATAGATAAATTCAAAGCCAAATTAATGACTAAGATTTTCGACAAAAAGAAGGAATTGATTATTTAATTGTTGAAAAAATTATTGAAATGTGGAAGCAAAAATAAAAGAAATGAAATCAAAGGTAGAGAGAACTTAGAAACATGTTAAGATAAATGCTTTCTCTAAATTTTTCCATTGATTTCATCTCCTTTATTTTTGCTTCCATCTTTCAATAATTTTTTCAACAATTCTAAACGTTATTTGCCTCCTTTTGATTAAAATCGCGATAACAAAAGAGAAAAATAGCAAACACATTCCCGAGATACAACCAAGCTCAACTCTCTGTAATTCTTTGTTTGTGTTTGAACTCATAAAAGAGAAATTCATATTTTCTTGTGTCTTTCCGGATATGTCTTTTCACATAACGTAAAAGGATAAGGGTACCATTACTTATACTCGAAAATGTGCACCGAAGTTAAAGAAAGACTTTGTATTTTAGAGACATGTGACATGTGAAAACGCAATCTGGGTCATTTGATTTAAAGTTCATGATCTATATATCCTTAGTGGATAAGATTGGAGCAAAACATAATATTTATCATATGATCTATTGTTGTCAACCGTTGAATCAAATAATAGTTTTTGACTATATTTAATCACATGATGAAGATTATATTTTGTGTTAATCTTTTGCACTTAATATCTTTAAATGATTGGCTCCAAATCAAATGGTTTAGATGGAGTTTTCATATAATAGAGGTCGTCAAACTTGTAGGTCTTTGTTTTAAACTCGGCGTAAGGGCTAAGTTTCCTAGTGCAAGTAATGGCTCCCATAGGATAATCATTCAAGAGGTCTATATAATGTCATTAGTGGGGTAAAAAAAAATATCCATCATCAACAATTTAAACTTGTGAAATTGCATCAACATCAATATCATTTCAAACCCAAGCTTAAATTGAGTCAACCAATGAAATCAAATCAGCCTGATAATGTTTTGGTTGGTGTTACTGGCACACCACTTTATGTTTCAGCCACCGCATTTAGTGAATAAAAACTATTGAAAAAGAGTCGACATCCACGGTCTAAAATGTGGTGAAACGATAAAAATTTCAATGGCTATGATATGAGAGGCAGTATCCAAAATTTAGTTGAAGTTTAGACCACATAAAAAATTTAATTTTTTTTAATAGATGACATGCGACATTGCACATGAACCCAAAAAAGACACTATCTTGGAATCAGGCGTCACGTGACATATGATGTGAGGTTTGAATGCATAGGTTCATCCATACATTAAAATTCATAGACATTTTCCATTTTATAAATTTATTATTATTATTTTATAGAGCGATACGTGCAAGGCACATGCGTGTTTACTAATATATATATATATAAATATATATATGGAGTCGGTTAGGTCCTCTAATGGAGGACGGTGACCGTCCTCCAAGATCCTCGTGGAGCTCTATGTGGTACTCGAAACACTTTTTGAGTGCCACGTGGAGTACAGGTAGACAGTTTAGATCAATATTAAAAAAAAAATTGAAAAATAAATTTCAAACCCACAAGTCAAAGTTTGATGATTTTCATTGGTTTACATTTCACGATTCAAAAAATATACGATGGAGATGAGTTTTAATTTATTTTTTTTCAAAGATGATTTAAACAATGCACTCAAAGTCCACATAGCATCGAAACAATATTTTGGATGTCATGTGAAGCTCCACATAGAAGGTTGGAGGACCGTGACCGTCCTCCATTAGAGGATGGATCTCTTTTCCATATATATATATATATATATATATATATATATGGCCATAGGGTCGCTCATTCATGTAACCCCCAATTATGTGACCGAGTGATACGGATCAACCATCAAACATGGGACTAAATAAGTTTTCTGGTCCATCAGGCGGGTGATTAGTACTTTAATACAAAAGATATGGTGTTAAGACTGTACATAGATAAAGGGTGCCAACGTTCCTTGGAGTATGAAAATAAGCTCACATATTTGAAGGGTGTTTGGTCTCAAGTACGGGTGTAAATTCGGTTAATCGAACCGAACTGAAATCGAAAATTTTGGTTTCGAGTCAGTTTTAGCCTTATCGAACCTGAATCCAAAACTTTGGCTTTAGGTTAACCAAACTTCTCATCCTCCTAGGCTAGGGGTGTTTTCGGTTCGATTTGGTCGGTTTTGGACCAAAATCACAAGCCAATTACCAGTCCTAATTGGTTTCTAGATTTTCAAATCAAACCAAACTACCCAACTCTTAAACCAAATCATCCCCATTCGATTCGGTTCAGTTGGTTCAGTCAATTTTGATTTTCCTATAAGTTTTACTTGCACATCAAAATTTTCTTAACTTCTCGATTGGTTTTCTATAAGTTTTACTTTACCGCTTTAGGATCTAAGAATAGGCTAAAGACAAGGGTAGGATTTTATATAAAAATATGTATTTTACTTAAATGTCATTTAAAATTAATCAAAACCCCTGCCTATATATATATATATATATATATATATATATATATATATAAGTACTTACAAGCTACATTCGATTCAATTCGGTTTCGGCTTGGGGAGGTTTGGAACCGAAACCAAACCAAACTTTCTGATTTTCCTTTTTTCCAAACCAAACCCAAACCGGTACCAGTCTAAATCAGGCCAAACCCGGCGGTTCGGTCTGGTTCGGTCGGTTTGGCCCAATCCTAAACAGAAACGAAACCGATCTGATTTTGGTCGGTTCAGTTCAATTGTCGATTTTTTTTATTTTTCCTCCTTTGAAGAGAATTTTTAGGCTTTTTTAATTTTTTGAGTTTTTCAGTTTTAAGGTAGTTTTCTCTTCCTACCCAACCAATTTTCGGTTTTCATCTACCACAACCAAAACTGAACCGAGCCAAACCGATTCAGTTCAGTTTCGGTCCGATTTGTACCAGTCCAAAAGGCTCGATTTTCGGGTTTCGATTTTAATTTGCACCCCTAGTCCCGAATCAAAACGAACTTTAGTCTAATTTTAGGTGTCGTGTCACTACAAAGGCCGCATGGCGCCCCCTGCTTCGAGTTCTCCTCTCTAAAAGGTTTTTAGAATAAAAAAATTATTTAATCACTGTGATCATCAACGACTAAAATGAACATGAAAATAATTTGGGAGTTATTATTTGCACCGGAAAACTTGGCCCTTGCACCGAATTTAAAAACAAATACTTACAGGTTTGGTGACCTTTATAATTTGAAAACACCATCTAAATTGTTTAATTTAACGGCCATGATTTAAAGATATTAAGTGCAATATATTAGCACGAAACATAATCTTCATCATGTGATTAACTATAATCAAAGGCTATTATCTAATTCAAAAGTTGACTATAATAATAATATGATAAAGATCATATTTTGATCCAATCTTATGTACTAAATATCTCTAGATCATGAACTTCAAATCCGACAACCCAGATTGCATTTTCTTCATCAAGCCTTTCTTTAACTTCCGTGTAAGGGCCAAATTTTCGAGTGCAAGTAATGGCTCCCAAATAATTTTCTTTTCCGCAATTTATTTAGAGAGCCATTACTTGCACTCAAAAAGTTGGCCCTTGCACCGAATTTAAACGAAAGACTTGTAAGTTCACGACCTCTGTTATGTGAAAACACCATCTAAGCCGTTTGATTTAAAGACCATGATTTAAAACTATTAAGCGGGATATATAATCTTCATCATGCAATTAAATACAGTCAAAGACTATTATTTAATTCAACATTTTGACTATAATAGATCATATGATAAATATCGTATCTTGCTTTAATCTTATATACTGAAGATTTATAGATCATGAATTCAATTATGACTGCTCAGATTACATTTTCACATGTCACATATGACTAAAATATCAAGTTTGTCTTTAAACTCGGTACGAGGGCCAATTTTCCCAGTGGAAGTAATAGCTCCCTTGATTTAACGTCTATTATATTCAGTAGTAATCATGTGATTAAATCATTTTTCATACCTCTATTAGCGCCCACGCAATCTTTGAAAGCACTTATGTATGCAATCCCTTCAAAATCATTGATTGATTCAGATCAGATGATAGAGATCATGTTTCATCCCAATCTCCTACGCAATAGATCTTTAGATCATGTCTCACTTATCTAACGGTCAATTTTTTATTCCACATGTCACAAATCCCTCAAAAATGACCCTAAAATCACGTTTGAGCATGATGCATTCAAGAGAGATTTTTTGGGGACCTATGACATGTGGAATAAAAAATTGAATGTCCGATCCAAAGCAATCAATGGTTTTGCAGGGGTTTTCGATGTGGTCGCTTTCAGAGATTGCGTGGGCGCTAATAGAGTTACCTAATAATTTATTATTATTATTATTATTGGGTAGCTTTGTTCACATCCACATTCTCTCAAAGCACCTACATCGGAGACCCCTTAAAACCCAGTGATTGGGTTGGATCAGACGATGGAGATTGTTTTCCACCCCGATCTTGAACACAATGGATCTTGAGACCATATCGCACCTATCAACAATCAATTTTTTATTCCACATGTCACAGATCCCCAACATATGACCTTTAAATCACGTTTGAGCGTGACGTGTGCCTTGCACAAAAGGTGCATATTTTGGATATTTGTGACATGTGGAATAAAACATTGACCGTCTGATAGGTGCGACATGGCCTCAAGATCCGTTGTGTGGAAGATCGGGGTGAAAAACGATCTCCATCATCTGATCTGACCAAATCAATAGGTTTTAAGGGGTTACACACATCGGTAGAATGTGTGGGTGCAAACAGTGCAACCCATTATTATTTAGGGAGGAGCTACAACTTAAACACATGAGACTTCACCGTTGGTGGGACATTGCTAAAAAAGAAAGACCTGATTATTTTAAGATATGTGCCATGTGGAACACCCCCTAAGCCTTTTAATTTGAAGGCCACAATGTCAAGATCTTTGTTGTCAAAGATTGGAAAAAATATGATCTGTACCATCTAATTTGTCTTCGTCAACCATTGAATCAATGATGTTCTTTACTCTATTGAATTGAATGAAAGAGATCACAATTCTTGAAGATATTTGAAGTTACAATTTTTACATCATGGCCTTCAAATCAAAGGGCTTAGTTGTTGTTTAACATGGCTTCTTTTTACACGATGTGCAACGGTAAAAATCTCGTGGGCCAATTGTAGCTCTATACTATTTCTAGGAAACTTTTATTTGCGCTAACCAGTATCCCACTTAGGGTACGATTGATTGTCAAATAAAACACGTTTCACGATTATAACTAGCGTTTCGACGCTGTTTAGTTTAACACGTTTCACGATTATAACCAGCGTTTCGACGCTTTTTAGCTTAACACGTTTCACGATTATAACTAGCCTTTCGACCCTTTCTAGCTTAACATGTTTCACAATTATAACTAGCATTTCGACGCTTTTTAGCTTACAGTTATGAAAATCGTATACGAAGAGAGACCGTCGTATCCCCTCATCATTACACGTCGTCACGTGTAACGACGAGTGCCAATTATAATCGTAAAATGCATCTGCAATCAAACACGCCTGTAATGAAAACCGATAGCGTGTTACCGCCACAGGCTCGAGGCCGGCTTGAACTAACTTAAAATCTGACTGGCCAGGCTTGGGTTTTACCCTATCCCAGCTCAAGCCCGGCACATTGCCACGCTTAATAAGATTGAGGCAAAACGTAATGGCGGAAGATCATTTAAACGCCATTAGGGTGGAAATCGTGTATTATTCTTAACAAAAATGGGTGTGAATAACGTCACCCAATAGAGAATTGCTTGAATTTTATATGGCAGGCAGGTTTTGTGTAGGCAAAGTGCAAGCGGCTAATGTGTCACAATGTAATTGGTTGCAAGTGCAGTCGGGCCCAAATAATATAGGTCGGGGCAGCCAATCACGTCACAACACGTCAGCCTCATGCATTTTGCTTGCCCAAAAACTGCCTGGCCTGCTAAAACTTTGGGCCTTAAAACACGACACCCATTTTTATGTCTATCAACTATTGACATATTAATTTGAACCATCCGATCTGTTGAGTAAACCTCACATCAATTGAAACTTGCTGACTATTTGACCAATCTTCTACAATTTTCAACGTTTTCATAAAGCTACCATCAGCCGTCCATAAAATGAATATGTTGACAAAATGCTTCAATCCCGTCCATCCATCATTGCAATTATTGTATTATATAAACACATCTCAGAGACGGTGGATCTATTTGACGGTCAAGATTGATATTGATCACCGTCAAGAAGTGGACAAAAAAACAGAGTGTCGTTTACTAAATAACAGTGGACGGTGAAACAAAAAAACCCGCAAAAGTTTTCTAAGGAATGCAGAGCTGGCCGTTGGTTATAACGGTTAAGTTCTTAAAACGCTTTTCGCGGGAATATAACGGTTTGTTTTCTCTCTCTCCTCTCTCTCTCTCTCTCTCTCATCATCATTTTTCCGATTCTTCACCTTCTTCAATCGGATCCGAACTGGTAATTCAGATTTGTCCAATATCTCTAATCGCATTGTTTTTTTCTCTTCAATTTTATTCCATTTTTATATTTTTTGCATTAAAGCTATATATGTTTTTTTTTTCACATAAAGAATAAATTATGATTCTATCCTTTATTATTTTTTTATTTTTAGCATAATTTTGGATGAATACAAATTGGCGATGCGTCATGGGTTTTTGAGCATTGTTTTGATAGATTGATCTCACCAAATGGGTCTAAGAATCTCATTTGATCGAATTGGTTATTACTTTTCATGGAAATATTTGTAAATTCTCCATGAAATTAGTTTTTTTTTTCTTTTTCCAATTTGATTATTTGTATGGACTGTTATGTTGGGTTATTATCCAATCGCAATTTACTTGACTAATGCCCATTTTATTTAACAGGAAGAAATTTTACGGCTAGAGGGAATTCAGATTTATAATTGGGGAAAATTCCTTTGAGATGGTCAGTTGAAATCTTTTATTATTATCTGTTTCGTTGAATTTTTACGCCCACGGTCTTCATTATGTTGTGCTGCGGAGGCACCGAAGAGGAGAATGACCAACATCAACCCGCCAGCCAACATACTGCCCCACCAAATGGGAATGCCTATGGTAATCTTCCTCTCCTTGTTATAATTATTAATTTTAAATCTTTTCCTTTTTGAATTGTGGGTAATATGATGTGAATCCCTCAGGGAAAATCTATACTTTGTCGAATTTAATTCACATGGTTTCTAGTAATATAGATAGTGAAATCACACAAAATTTTCTGTGTAGTTATATATTAATTTGGTTTTTGCACAACCCAAAAACATGCAATTTTATAAATTTTTCTCTAGCAGAAAAGAAAAAAAAAATTACGATATATTCATGAAGGATATTGATTATTTGGTAGTTCATCAAAGGCATTACGAAGATTATATGTTATAAAAATTCATTAGATGGACTTTATCCTCTTACGTAGTTTTTCTTAGAACCATGCCTAAAATGTTCAGTAAAAAAAAATGGGAAGAACTTTTGATCTACACAATAAAATATAACCGATAAGTATTGAAGTTTAGTCCCACATTGGGTATTCATAGCCTTGCCTCTCCTCTTATAAGATCCTGCGCCCCTCCACTCATAGCCAATTGGTTTTGAGATAGTTACCCAAATTTATCATGGTATCAGAGTAGGCTTTTCTCCACTCCACGTTAGCTAGTTCTGGCATCTCAAAGTTTCGTCCCACATCAGGTATTCATAGCCTTGTCAGAAGAACATTATATATGGTTTTTTTTTTATTCATCTTGACGATTCCATGGGATTCAAAATGACTGTCCATTATGTAGAGGCTTAGGCATGACCATAATAGTGTAAATAAATATCCCAAAGGGTTTTGTAGGGGAATGCCCAATTTTAAGCTGCTAAATTATTTATTATGGGTTATTATTGCTTTAGTGACTTCCAACTTCTAAATTTTTATCTCATAGAAATGAAAGCGGAATATGCAAAAAAAGGGCTATCCATTAGAAAAAAGCAAAAAATAAAAGACAGAAAAACTATCAATTTGACATGATGAGCATGAGGCAGAATGGGTTTTAGCAGATTTACGGCAGATGTAACAATGATATTGGTTGAACAAAATACTTGAAAATCCGATCAAGTACTGAAAAAGCTGGTTGATTCAATTCAGTTGAGATTTGGGGTTCGGTTTTAGTTATACTAGAGCATATACTTTTATATTTATTTTTTGATAACGGGGTATCCGGCCTCTACGAGCACCCGACTAAGTCCCCAGGTACGTGCAACACCACACATCATACATACCGGTCTGTAGGAATAAATTCCTAAGAGTGGCCAACAAGAGGTGGAATTCAAACTCAGAAACTCTGTTTTTTTAGGTGTGGTCCTGCGATCATAATTAAAACTTGTCATTTAAATATTCATTTTGAATTCAAGGTCTCCTCCTAATCTCTTAGAGCACTGGTTCAATGAAATCCATGATGAATTCCTAATGTCATATTTACAGGTTCTTACATATATATATATATACAGAGAGAGAGAGAGAGAGAGAGAGAGAGAGAGAGAGAGAGAATCAAATCATTTAGTAGATAAATTGACAAATAGTTTCATTCTACAAAAAGATGTAGCCTTTTTATTATTTATACAATCACAACTACTCCATTTTCTTTCTTGGTCTAGGAGGCCAAGGCCATAATAGTCCATACTTCTAGGCTTTGATCTTTTCTATTTCCTCCTGAAGGAGAATTTAGATCATTGGGTGTTTCAACTGAAGCATGAAGAAAGGAAGCCATCCTAACAACTTTTCTTGTGCATTTCTACCCAGCTCATCTGATCCAAAACAGATCCGACTCTACATAGAGTAACCTTCTTATCATCTAGCAAGTTCAAATATGATCACCTTAATCATATTTGGTACTAATTTTAGTAGTAACTGAAATGACTATTAGTAGGTACTAAACATTGAAGAGGCATAATGATTAAGGTTGAATTTGGATGTACCAACAAATCGCGATCTCAAGCCATCTCTTGGTCTTGGTACCATAGTGACAAAAGTTTCCGATGTTTTAAAAAGTTGCCAAAAGTCTCCGATTTTCTCCCACCCGATTAAATCGTAGATTAATTGGCTGAGTCTCCGAATTACCGACAAATTGCAGCTTTTTTCCCCAATTTTCCTACTTTATTCAAATTTTTTTCCCGATTAATTAAAGAAGTTAATGTTAAAGAAGAAAACAATAACATAATTTATATTAGCTTGATCGATGCACTTTTTATATATTGGTCAGTGACTCATTTTTAAAAAGAAAATGAAAATAATTAAGGCTGCATTTGGATGTATTAAGAAATCACAATCTTAATCACAGTAAAATTTGTGTAGTAACACAGACTCTTTAATGATTAAATGTAAACTTTAACAATAATATTAACTACTTCTAGCTATCTGACAAAATAATAACAATAACAACAACAACAATAATATAAATAAAAAACTCGTCCTACTCTCAGAGAACCGGGTTTGTATGACAATATGGAATTGCAATTGTGAACTTGCATTTGAATCTAGCGAATTAGCAAACTAAGTAAAACAGTTGTGGATAAGTACCCTACATGCCTGCAAATCTCTGATACACTGGTAACCTTTCGTAATTTAGGTAACGACAGAGCGCCAAATGGGCCCAATGCCGCTCGAACAGGAACTCCCCAAAAGGTCTTACCCATTGAAATACCAGCCATATCTCTGGCTGAGCTCAATAAAGCAACCAGCAACTTCGGCCCAAAGGCTTTGATTGGAGAAGGATCCTACGGTCGGGTTTTCTATGCACTTTTAAGTGACGGTCGGGCTTCAGCTATAAAGAAGCTGGATCCCAGTTCTTCACAAGAACCAGATTCTGATTTTGCAGCTCAGGTGACTTCCTGGTAGACAAACTGGTGATCTAATTAATCTAGGGAGCTAAAACTTGCACACGAGATTTGTACCGTGGCACATGGTTAAAAAGAAAGACTTCGCTATTTTGGGATATGTATCGTATGATTGGAAGATCATGATGTAAAGATCTTTGAGGCAAAAATTAACACCAAACATGATCTCTATCATCTGATTTAGTCAACCATTGAATCAGATTGTGGTCTTTGACTGTATTGAATCAGAAGATAACAAAGTTTTTCTTTTTAACCATGTGCCACAGTACAAATTTCGTGAGTAATCTATTGCAGTTTTTGGATCCTTTTGGGATCTTATGTAATCGTTTTCCTTTATTTTTTGTGGCTGATACAGTTATCGATGGTTTCAAGACTTAAAAATGACTACTTTGTGGAGCTGTTGGGTTACTGTTTGGAGGAAAATAATCGAATTTTGGCATATCAGTTTGCGACGATGGGTTCTTTACATGACATTTTACACGGTATAAATTTACGTATCATTTTGCCATACCATATTTTGTTTTGTTTTTTTATATAACCTGGAGAGTGCGCACCCCAAGTTAGGATGTGCCAGGTCAGCACGGAATATAAATCTCTAGGGTAGCCTAAGGGGGTACTCGAACTAGGTCTCCTGCTTCCTTAGGTGGGTACCTGGCCATCACCTCAAACTCGTTGAGGTAAAATATATGAGAAATGATCATATGACTTCGAGTCACATGTGACTTGAGCCATAAAACCGATCAGATCTATATGGGAAATGATCATATGACTTGAGTCATGTGTAACTCGAGCCATAAAACTGTTCAGATCGTCGCGGTCAACATTGACCACGACAGTGTATGGTCTCACAGCTCGAGTCACACTGTGAGTCGAGTCAAAGGATCATTATATATATATAGGCTCTTCCAGTGTTACCTAATTCACTAGGTCCCTTACTGAACCACAAACCCGTTTGAACTGAACCAGTCTGCAGTTCTGTTCAGTGTGGTTCGACCGGTTCTGGATCCTCTTTAAAAGGATAAAAACTGCAGCAGGGGGACTTGAACATCGAATCTCAAATTTCATAACCGTTTTTATCAAACACCTAACCAATAGTTTATACCGGCATTTACGAGAATACTTAAATTTATAAGTAATAATCACATTTTTGCGAAAAATTAACCTCTTTTAAGACTCATACTACCCCTAGTGAACCATATTCTCTATGAACCCAAATTCAAACTGAGTGAGCCAGAGAATCAGGTAACATTGTATTAATCCATTAGTTTTACTCCATTTTTCGCGGCTGAATTTTGGGTAATTATTTTCTTGGCACAGGGAGGAAAGGGGTGCAAGGTTCGGAACCTGGTCCAGTTCTTAGCTGGAATCAACGAGTAAAAATTGCTTTCGGTGCCGCGAAAGGTCTCGAGTACCTTCAAGAAAAGGTTCAACCTCCAGTTGTCCATCGTGATGTCCGGTCTAGCAATGTTCTTCTATTTGACGACTTTGAAGCCAAAATTGCCGATTTCAATTTAAGCAACCAGTCCGCTGACACGGCAGCTCGTCTACATTCGACCAGAGTCTTGGGAACTTTTGGTTACCATGCTCCCGAGTAATTTTTTTATCACCTAAATATCCACTTCTGGTTAAAAACTAGTGTGAATTTGTGAGCTCTGATTGCTGTTTCTTCTTTTCTGCTTTCCTTTTTGGGATAATTAGAGAAACATGCCTCAAAACAAACTTTTTAGCAAAAGAGACCGGCTTCAAACTTCAGAAAACTGTGAAATCTTTTTTTTCTAAAACATTTGTAAAAAAATCATGCTTCACGGTTTTCTGAAGTTCTAAAATCCGTGAAAGCACCGTTTTTTTTTTAAAACTTTTGAAGTCGGGTCTTTTTGGCTAAAAAGTTTGTTTTTGAGGCATTGTTTTCTAAAGTGCCCTTTCTTTTTAACTCTTTAGATTTTGGTAAATTTTGCGAGGTTTTAGTTCTATATAGGGAGCTTAGATATCAATGTGGGAAACAAGAGTGTTAAATAGTAGTGTAGGTGAAAGAAATGAGAAACTAGATGCTATGTACTATTGGCTCTTTTAGCCTATGGGCTATGGGTATGTTAGAAGTCTATGTTGTTCTTTGTTGGCATAGTGACCAAATGCGGATTCGGGATTAATATGGTGAGCGAAAAGGTCGATAAAAATGGTAAAGGAGAGTTCGGAAAATGGGGGGGGGGAGAGAATTGGAAGCTAAAAATAACTATAAAACATATAAGATGAAAAAAAAATGGATATTATGTGTTTTTTAGTTTTACGGCATTTAAAAAAACTTAAAACAATATTTTTAAAGTTCGATAAGATACGGGAATAAAACAGATAATACATTTTTAGTGAATTACATGTACGATACTCAAATATGCATTTTTTCAATAATACAGGTATCATATGGGTTGGTACTTTGAGTAAAAAGATGCATATTTTACTGATATTTTTCAAAAAAGAATACAGGTATCATATGGGTTGGTACTTTGAGTAAAAAGATGAATATTATACTCGTATTTTGTCACTACGGTTGTTGGTGTGCATCCTATGTATGATAGAATACTTGTTCGATAGTTCGGTTTGCTTGTAATCACTAAGTAAATATTGGGGGGGGGGGGGGGGGGGGGGGTCAAAATTTGCAATAATTCCCTGAAGGGTCGCGGGAATTAATTCATAGTTCAATTGTGATTAGCCAATTAGGCTAATTGGTGGAAGGCCTAAACTGAGATCACTTTAAAAGGCATGGTTGGGGCCAGACTAGCCCCAATTCTTTATCTATGATGAATATTTCAGCTTCATTTTCCATCACAATTCTTTGATAAAAAAGGAAGCAACTGAAGAAAATACTTGTACGAGACTGTTGTCATATAGAAGCAGATTTGAGTCAAAATCAGGTTTTAAATTTTCTTAATTACTCCATTTTTTCAGGTATGCCATGACGGGGCAGTTGACTCAAAAGAGCGATGTTTACAGCTTTGGAGTTGTTCTTCTAGAGCTCTTGACAGGAAGAAAGCCAGTAGACCACACCATGCCCAAAGGGCAGCAAAGTCTTGTTACTTGGGTTTGTTTCATTCCTACTTCTACTACATTTATTAATATTCATATATATATATATATATATATATATATATATATAGAGAGAGAGAGAGAGAGAGAGAGAACACCTGGGTATCTAGACCTTTTAGAGCACCCGCCTAATCCCAGAGGCATGTGTGCGCCTCAAGTTAGCTTGTGCCGCATCAGCACAGGATATAAATCTCTACGGTAGCCTCAAGGGTGGGATTTGAACT
Organism: Chloranthus sessilifolius; assembly: GCA_021018995.1. Lineage (NCBI taxonomy): Eukaryota > Viridiplantae > Streptophyta > Magnoliopsida > Chloranthales > Chloranthaceae > Chloranthus > Chloranthus sessilifolius. The sequence goes on from CM037584.1 coordinate 195,721,872, forward strand.
CAGATCTCTCGCTTCCTGAAATGGGTACCTGGCCACACCAAACCCCTTGAGGTTTATCTATTATTGTTTTTGTTGATACATATTTTCGCTCATGCTTCTCCTTTTCTAATCTGATTTTATACAGGCTACTCCGAGGTTAAGTGAGGACAAGGTTAAGCAATGTGTGGATCCCAAGCTCGACAATCAATACCCACCGAAGGCCGTTGCAAAGGTTCTCTTCGTCTCCCTTCTCCCTATAAATTGGTTCTCACATCTTAGTTTATAAACAATGAGTAGGTTCCACCTGCAACCCACATAGAAAGAGGGAGAGATACGTAAAAGAAAAAATTAGAAAAACGGGACTACTTCGAAGAAAGTTTGAGCATATAAAAGAGAAATTCCCCTCATAGAGTGTAACTGAGAGAAAATTTTCACCTAAGCTGTGATATGCCCTTCTATCATGATAATAGTATTAAGGGCACCTCTGCTCGTGCCTACAGGATTAGTGAAAGAACCTACATCCGAAACCCATTGACTGCTTGGAATCAGAGGGTAGAGATCTTTTTTCACCTCAATCTTTCACACTACGGAACTTTCATGATCTTACTATCATAGAGTCGGTCTTTTATTCCATGTTGCACAGATCCATAAAAATGCCCCTAAAACCCGCTTGAGCGCGATGTGTACCATGAGATTTTAGGGCGATGTTTTTGGGATTGTTCTACGTGTGGCACGCTCTCGGTCTCAAGATCCACTGTGGAAAATTGTGGTGAAAAACGATCTTCATTGTCTGATCCTAAGCAGTCAATTGAGAATACGAGTTAAATTCTAAAACGAGTATAAATCGGTCTAATTTTGCTTTAAAATTAAGTTGCCGAGGATCTAATGGGTGCGTTTATGTCTGCCGGCATGTGCGCGGTGGTGGTGACAGCTTGCAGCGGTTGCGGCACTATGTGTTCAATACGAAGCTGATTTCCGGCCAAATATGACAATTGTTGTCAAGGCTCTCCAACCTCTTCTTAACTCAAAACCAGCAGGGGGTCCTATGTGACTTCTGTCTCTTTGTTTCTTACTCCCTTATCATTATTATTTCGCTCCTTCTATTCAGTTCTTGTATCTAACATATACTTTAGAATGGATACCTTTTATCTGTCACATTACTTTTTATGTATCCACACAAAATTTAATTGACTAAGATTGTTCTCTATGATATAGGCAGCTGGAATCTCATCTTAATAATCTTCTTAGCATAGACGCAACGAGATGATCAGGGCACTTTGGATGCTCACATGTGGCGCTTAATCATCTTATATTTCAATTGAAATGCTTAGGGTCCGTTTGGAAACCAGCATTTTTTTCTCAAAAAAGAAAAAAAAATATTGAGAGTAAGAAACCATTTTGCAATTAGTATTTTTTTTTTCCGTTCTTTTTTGTATGATTGTTGATCCGAACGAACCGTAAGGTTATTCTCGTGCTGGCTAATTACCTTCCTCTCATCATCACCTTGCCCCATCTATTTGGAGTCGGCTTTGCGAGTCTCATATATATGCTAATGCTTGGTTGGAGCTAAACTCTTTATTACTCCACCACCCTTCATCATCCTTCATTTTGTTTTCTCATTGCTTCTCTAGAAGGCTTCAAATTTTAGTTCTATATTCAAGTCGTATCAATACAGCATTTGGATCCAATAGATTTCAATGATTCACTTTTAGTGTTGATCATAATGAAGAAAATAAGACTGGCAGAGTTTACCCAAATAGATGGAAGGCTGTGATCATAATGATGATGAGATTTGGAAGATTATTTTCTTTTCAGCATCCACATTTCCATGTGCCTAATTAGCGGTCATCTTAGTTAGATGCTAGAATGACAAAAAAAAAACATTACCACTCCTACAGTATCCCAATTCTGTTATGGGCTATTTTCACATCACCCCTACCTTTTCCCTCTTGATGTTAGAAAAAGAGGAGAACCACAAAATTATAGAAGAAAATACTAATGGATGTTGAAAGTTGAAAATTGCAAATATCTATTTTATTCTAATGACACAACAACAAAAGAGAGCACAATCAACCATTAAACAACGGTTTAAAACTTAAAAAACAGAACTCACCATGGTTCCTTAAACCCCTACAGCTAACTGAAAAAGAGCCTACATTTGAAAGTTGAAATCCATTGACTGCTTGAAATCAGACGATGGAGATCATTTTAATAGATCTTGATATCATGTTCTTACCATCAAGCGATGAATCTTTTATTCCGCGTGGCACAAATTTTCAAAAAGTGGCCCTAAAATCATATGGTACATACACCTCACGCTCAAAAGTGATTTGAGCTATATTTTTTGGAATATGTGCCACGTCAAATAAAAATTCTTCAGTTTCAAAAATCGGCATCATTTCTTTCTAGTTAGATAGTGTTGTGCTCGGAAAATTATTAAGGGTAGGCAGTTTTAATAGACAATTTTGTAGGCAGCTTATGTGGTGCGATGTGATTGGTTGCACTGCTTGGGCCCACTGTGCATACAGCCAATCACTTCACTCCACATAAGCTGCCTGCAAAATTGTCTATCAAAAACTGCCTACCATATAATACTGTCTGGAGAACTTCCCTTTACAAAAGCTTGACCGCTCCTGCTTGTGCTTTCATGCCTTACAAGTTATAATAATGCGCACCTTGTGTTCTCTATAGGGATGAAGGTTCGGTGTACTGAAACGAACCGAAATTGATTCGGTTCGGTTCGTTATTTTTTTTTCTCTAAAACCGACATTGAAACCGATTCAGTTCGGTTTGGTGGGGGTATTTTACCCATTTTTCTTAATTTTTTAATGTATTTTTTTGGTTTTATTTATTCACTCACCCTACCCGATGGTTTTCGGTTTTTGCCACTCTAAATCGAAACTGAACCAATTTAGGGTTCGGTTTGTTTTGATTTTCAGTGCAGTTCGGGCCGATTTGGTATCCTCAGTTTTCGATTCGGTTTCGGGTTTTGATTTAGGGTTTGCAATCTACTTGAAACCAAGTGCCAAGTCCAGTCGAAGCTCAAAATTAAACTTGCACAGATTTCTGTGCATTTCACTTTAGGACAAAAGTTTATTGACCCGAGTGCCACATTGAAACTTTTACAGTCGGATAGTTAAAAGCAGCTCTTTATTGAACAGTTGAACGGTTCAAAAAGTGTAACCTGCGAATCTAACCAAGAAGGCCCCTTTTCATGCACTATTGTTTATAGGGTAGCTTTAGTAGCACCCAGGGAACCTTTCAAAACACCTACGCCCAAAACCATTAATTAATTAAGATTATACGATGGCGAGATTGTGCTTCTCCACAATAGACCTTGGGATTAAGGCACACTTATCGAAGGATATTTTTTCATTTCTCATGTCACACATCCCAAAAAAATGCCTTTGAATCTAATGACACATATCAAACTCAAACTTTATTTTCGAGACATTTTTGAGGGATTTGGGACATGTGGAATCAAAATCTGCTGATAGGTGCGAACTAATCTTAAAATCTATTGTTTAGAAGATCGAGATTAAACACGATCTCCAACAATCAATGGTTTTGTGCCTAGGTGCCCTCATTAGTTAGTTTTTGCATTTAGTAGGGACTAGCAACTACGGAGTCAGTCTTTGAGACCTCCAATCCTTCTCAAATTCCAAAGTGCCCCTGCTTTCAAAGCTGCAGGATTTTGGAATTCGTGCCTTCTTTAAATTTCGTTTTTATAACAAAGTGACTTCGGATCGAATTATAGATGTACCAAGGTTTGCAAATTGCAACGGGCAATCAGCTTAGGACTGAGGAACATGGGCCTTAGCCCCACTTAAAAATCTGTTGGTGGCCCTAGCCTAATAAACTTAGGGCGCATTGGGGTGATTTTGAGCTTTTCTCGTAAAAGCTCAAAATCATGTAAGCCTCGTGCAGGTGTTTTCTGATTTTTCCCATAAAAGCTTATATTTTTGGACACTCACATTCCTGATAGATTCTTAGCAGATTCAGATTCCTGACTTTTCTTATATGCGTTCTTAAGTTACTCATATTCTTGATTTTTCTTATGAAAGATAAAAATTCTTTGTTTTTAAGTTTCTATCAGAAAATCCTCAGAATCGATTCAATCAATGATTATGCTATGACCGCAGAAATGTTACTGAGTCTTTTTCGAAATCTGATTTAATGACCAATACTTTTAAAATAGGCCACTAATACCCAACATAATCACCAAATCGGGGTTTGGCAATAGTTCGGTGAGGTTAAAATTCGTTAAAATCTGGCAAATCTGGAAAGTTCAGAGCGATATTCAGAGGAAAAATTGTGAGAAAATTTTTAAAATAAAAAAAATTATATTTAAAATTATAAAAATAAATAAATAATATTTATTTTTATTAGTTTATCACAATTTTTGAAAAATTTCGAGAATTATTCGAAAATAATTCAATTTTTTTTATCAGACGAATTTTTGAAAATTTCGAGAATAATTCGGGATTAAGATATGTGGCATGTGTTGTTATGTTGACTTCTATAACAACGCGTAGCAAATAATGTGTGGCATCTTGCAATCGCAAGACGCATGCTTTCCACGTTGCACCTCCATCATCAACTATTAATTCGCAATCACGCTTCTCAACCCTTAAAACACATCAAACTTTCAAAATATTTGTTCTCATAATTATTTTCATATATCTTCAATTGATGATCTATCAATTTGATGATATTTTTTTCATAATACGACTCTTACAAGGGCCATACCAAAAAACTCATATTCCTATATATGATATGATTTTAAACTTATAAAAATGAATACATGGAGACAAACTATCTTGAAGTCAAGAAGGGACAAACTATAGCTTCTATAATATAATAATCTGAGCTAATCTACTATATGCTCAAATTAGTCATGTAATATATGTGTCGACTAGTTGACAATCAGACAGTCTAAGATAGACGCATTAGATGAGTATTGATGGCTCGATTGGGTGAGTAGCACAAGATATCCAACAAAGGTATTACGTAGGTTTGAAGCTCAAGTGGCTGGAGACACTTGTTGGGCATGCGGCAATAATAAAAACAAGTGGCTGACCCAGCAAGATGTGTGAGAGGCTTGGAATATTATATATAACTTTGATGTTGGGTTTTACCGAAAGACAAAATAATGTATGCCTTGTATGGAAGAAGAGCTCTTGAGAAACACATCTTGTCTTCTTCAAGACCCAACATATGCTCGCATGCTTGCAAACCAAGGCCAACAACACTTCTTCTACAAATCCCCATCAATGTTTCGCAGCCGCAGGGAAGGCTTCACAACCGTATCAACAACTCAAGGCAAGATTCTACTCCTTATAAAATCTAGGGAATGCAAGTATCTAATCCATTTAAGACCTAGAATAATGCATGCAGAATGTGTAGAGTAACCAATCTGATTTTTCTGATATTTTGGATGACTTTCATCTTATGTTCATTAGTTCTTTTTTTTTTTTTTTTTTTAAATCATGGATGAATGTCAGATTTGATTTTTATTCTGATAATAAGGTTGTTTGATTCACAGAATGAAAATTCTAAAATTTTTGGAGGGTTTGTTGGTTGGTCCTCCACTTTGAGAACTATCCCTCTTTAGATGAAGAAGGGGGTAAGCTGGTCGGGTCTCGAAGTCAAGAAGGGAGCTAAGTAATATCAATATGACCGTTGGAGAAGGCTTAATCCAGCATGCATCTTTTTGGTATTATACAACACTGCCACTCAGAACTTGAACTTTTCCGCTCAAATTACTCCGACTGCTACATGTCATCATCTCTTAGAAAAACAAGGAAAGTGGGTGGGTCTCACGGCAACTTGCGAGTAGCAGATTATATGTGATTTACTCAGATTTATTCAGATTCTGAGTTTTAACTCATAATCCTAAAGAATTTTGGCTCTCGAACGGGGCCGTAGAGTGTGAGTTTATTTTGATTCTTAGCTTTTATGGGATGTGTTCTTGAGTTTTGTTAAATTTTTTAGATTCTTGTGTTCTTCAATTTTTTCTTTCTTGGTTCAGAGGGATATTTTGCCTTTAGCTTTCCTTCTGAGCTCAGAATCTGAGTAATTTTAAATATTTTGTTTGAAAATTATTCTATCACTTTCATTCGGAAAGGCTCAGAAAACACGATTTTCGAGCAATACTCTCAAACATAAGAAAACTCTGATTTCGAGCATTTCTTCACTCTCGGACAAACCCTTAAAATCTTAATCTAGAACTTAACTTAGTGGCCACAACACCTCTTGCCAGCCTGGCCTATTGTTGTCCACGCGTGTTTGCCATTCATGCGTGTCAAATCTGAGCATCGTCATCAACAAGGCCAGCTCTGGACCAAGGCTAGCCAGGCGGCTACCTTGGGCCCCTGATTTGCCCCAAAAAATATATCCCTTTTAAGACCTAGGTTAAAAAATATATAAATATAAATATAAAGGGCCCCTAGCTATCTCCAACGCCTCTCTCTCTATTCTCTCCATTCTCCAAACCCTCTCAACTCCAAGACTCTGACGCCAGACGTCTCTCTCTCATCTCAGTCTCTCTCGACTCCAAACCCTCTCCTCTCTCTCTCTCTCTGTCTCTCTCTCTCTCCAACCCCTCTCCTCTCTAGTCTCTCAGCCGTGGCCAGCGCCCTGCGCCTCTCTCTCAAACTCCAGGCTCCATCCTCCAGAGTCCACCCTCCAGCGCCTCTATCTCTTTCTCTCCTCTCTCTAGCGCCTTGCGCCTCTCTCTCTATAAGTAGGCAACTCCATCACCATCGCCCGCGGCCCGCTATAAGAACAAGCTGATAGCCCTTCTCCAAGCGGTACTCCTTTAATCAACATCTAATTCATAATTCAATTTGATTTCGTTGTTTCTCTACCATTTCTAATTTTATTTTTTGTATTTTTGGGAATTTTTTTAGTATTTGATATCAGTTTTAGAGAGAAAGATTAGTTGATATGCTGATTGATTAGAGATGGTTAATTATTTGCTGAAAAACCTCTGTATTTTGGATTTTGATTTGGTTGTGTGTACATTTCTAGATCCATTCTCTGTAAAAAAAAATTTACCTATGATTTAGGCCCTGTTTGTTAACATTTCATTGGAGCTTATTTGAATTAAAATTGATTTCCTGCAAATGAGGAATCCGGAATTGGGTTTTTGCCGCTTCTGGATTCCAGTAGGATTTCATTTAAAATTGATTTATGCAAAACCTGTTTTAGCTTTTGACGACAAGAATCAGTTCTAGAAGCTAGTGTTACCAACCCAATATGCTCAGACGACGTGTATGAGCCTTGTCCTAGAGTAAATGCCATTAGCTAACACTCATTGAGTGTTAACCTTAGAATATGGAGCTAAAACCAAGAGGAAAAAAAAAAATATGAAAGACCAAAAACTAAAATACTTACCCTGTCTTATCAAATAATGAGTTGGCAAAATAAATCACTAAAAAGATGATATATATATATATATATATATATTTGTCCTCATGGGCATTGATTATAGTTGCACTTTTCAGGAGACCACCAATTAAGAGTAGCACACACAAAATTACCATTGGTCAAGGCTACACTGTCGACCACCCTTATTATAATTGTTGCATCTATAGACTCTTAAGTTAAAATATCAGGAAGAGCGCAGAGAAAGAGAAACAAATAAACCTGAAACCCCACTCTCCAATCTACCCTAATCACCTTCTGCGCCATTTCAATTCGATCAAATAAACTATAACTCGGGTCAATTCAATTGAACATAAGTATAATCAGCTAATCAAAACATACCAAAAAAGAAGACAAGCAAACGATAATAGACATGAGATAATCTGTTCTACCAAGAAAAGTCAGAAATGGGTATCCAAATTCCTTTAAACAAATAAGAGAATAGGATGTGCCTAAAACTTTTATTTTTTTATTATCATTATATCAATGTAAGAAGAAATAAGAGTCAAAGCTACCAAAGTAGAGGTATTATAAAAGGATAAGCTAGTAATCTTTTGGAGAAGATCAATCTCTTTTCATTTCTTACTTCAAACTTGTTGAAATCGAAATACAAGAGTTGTGGCTTTATAAGCTCCATTTGTTTAAAAGCTATATTTGATTTTAATATTCAAAGTTATATAATTTTTATGCTATCTGAAAAACTTACTTTTATCCTATGATCCTATAACACACAAGTTGAGATGTTAAAAGTAGAAACATAGAAGTTGAGTTATTATATAATAATAGTATGTTCAAACCCAACTCACCCATCAAAATAAAATAAAATAATGCAAAAGAAATCAATTGACAATTAACAAGACAGAATAGATAGAAAAACAAAATGGGTCATTGAGATATGTGATATTAACTAGTATTAAATTCTTAGTTACATTTTCAAATTAAATATAGTAAAATAGAATATGAGTATTATTTTTTTTGTTAGGAAAATAAATGTGACAAATTTTTTATATATTATAAAATAATATGAAACAGGGGCTCCATTTTATGAACGCGCCTTAGGCCTCCAAAATGTCAGGGCCAACCCTAGTCATCAAGTGCTCGTGTCAATCTCATTTTACATACCTAATCAAGGCTAAAATGTATGCAACTATATATCACTATCACTATTGACATCATCATCATTGTCTTATTTCATTTAGGATCGACTTTATTATATATTAGTGTAATAATTTATATAGGAAAAGGTGTTCGTCCTCCGTAGGAGGACGGTCAACGTCCTCCAAGGTTCAAGGTGGAGGTCCATGTGACATCCAAAACACTGTTTCAATGCCACATAGACCTTTGGTGCATTGCTTAGATCATTTTAAAAAAAATAATTTTGAAAACTCATCTCCACCATGTGTTTTTTGAGCTGTGAAATATAGATCATTGAAATTAGTCAATGATCTATATTGACTAATTTTTTAAAAAGTTTTTTTTTTTTTTTTTTTTTTTTTTTTTTTTTTTTTTTTTTTTTAAATTGATCTAAACTATCCACCCGTACTCCACGTGTTAAGCAAAGAGTATTTTGAGTGCCATGTGTACCTCCACATGAACCTTGGAAGACGGTCACCGTCCTCCCATGGAGGATAGAACCGACTTCGCATATATATATATATATATATATATATATATATATATATATATATATATATTAAGAGAAATAATTTATATTTTTATTATTTCAAAATTATGTTAATATGTAGCATTCTATATTAATATTAATTTCTAAAAACTTTTAATTTGTGTATAAATATATAGAACTAAAGTAAAACCTTTTGATATAAAAGGATGTCTATTATTCAGACTTCACAAATTCATGAAGTGGAGGGCTTTTAGGAGTACTTTTCTTTTTAATATTTTCGAGGGAAATGAACTCCATAAATAAAAGTCCACATATCTACCCTTCTCAAACGAAGTCTCTTTAATGATGTGAGAGCTCATAATTCTATATGTTATAATGGTAGAGCATCGATTTTTGCAACCAAAGATTCTTGCGGCGATTTTCTCACAACTAGTGACTCAACTAATGGTTTCACGCTCACATCGTCGTTTGCCTTGAATTAAATTGTAAAGTTAGTTTTTAGTGCTCATCTTCAACACATTAGATCTTGAGATCATGGCTCATAGATCATACAATCACATATTTATTTCATGTGACACACATTTCCAAAGTGATTGTAATTATAGTGTATCATGATGCATTGTGATCACAAATGTCTATCAAATGAAATAAACATCTGACCGTATGATTTGTGGGTTATGATCTTAAGATCTAATTGTGTTATAGATGAGAACTAAAAACTACCTATAAAATCTAATTAAAGGCAATCAATGGTGTGAGCGTGAAACCATTAGTTGAGTCACTAAAATTTTTGGTTGAAAAAATTGCTGCCCATAATTGTATGTTATATAAGTGGCCTTTGGGAAAATGCATCGGATCAATTTATTCTTCACATTAGGTATTTTCGCATAAGAGGTCAAGCCTTGGTGTGAAAGTATTAGGTCGCAAATTAGGGTCTTGGAATCAACTTGCTCAAAATGAGGTGAGGCTGCCTCTCAGGCCCCACCAAAATGAAAAGCGGGAACCTTGTGCACTAGGTACGGCTTTTATATTAGGTATTTTTATGTACAAGTCATGAGCTCATATGCCCTCGTTGTTATATTAATGACCATAACTAAAACGTGTTACTCGCTTATTTGAATATATGTACGTGAACCCTAGGCCTGTCAAAGGGTTAGGCTGGCCCTAAAAGATCCTAAATGTTAGTGCTAGTGCTAAATTATGAAGGCCATAGGGCACGGCTTAGAGGCCCTATAATAAAAGCCTTAAAATATTAGCGTTGGGCTAAGATAAGGTAAGGCTCGGCCCGGTCCTATATAAGAGAATATATATATATATGGTAGGAGAGAATGCGCTCAGGCATAGAAATATCTTTGTACCTATTAATATGAGTGTGACACGTAGCGCCTTTTGTGAAGTGACGGGTGACATGAGGCTCACTTTATTAACTAGAGTTAAAATTATTAAAATATTTCAAAAGTTATATTCCGTTTTCAGCCGTTATACTCGACTTTTTCATAAGTCTTTCTTTTCTATCTTTTTTCTATTTTTCCAAGAAAGTGTTAAACCTATTTTTTCAAATATATTTTAATAAAAAATGTGGGCCCCTAATAATAAAATGTTGGGCGCCTCGATAGAGAAGCGCTGACACCCTGATAGCGAAACACTAACACTCCGGGACGGAAGTGCCTACACCTCGATAGTGAAGCACTGACACCCGGATAGTGACGCGCTAACACATTTATCTACTTTTTTGAAAACAAAGATAACCCTAATTAAAACGTGATTAAATGATTATAAAATAACACCGATCACTTCATAAAAAGGCGCTACTTGCGCATCCATATCAATAAGTACAAAGATATTTCTATGCCCGAACATATTCTTCCCGAGCCCCTCTCTCTCTCTCCCATTTCAATAAGCACTGAAATATTTGTTTATGTTTTTGTTTGTATTTGTGATTATCCAATAACTAACCTTAGTGGGGCTCAGTCCATTAACACTATGACCAGGGCTATAGCCAACCGTATAAAGGCCCGCCTAGGGCTAGGGTAAGGCTATGCAAAAGCTTGGCCCGACACGGCCCTTTGACAGCCCTAGTACTAGTAGTACTGAGCCCGAAGTCTAACTTAACGAGCCAGCTCGTAAGATCCAACGTTTTAAAAGCTGACTAGAACTTTATCCGGTTCAACCAGTTCGGCCAATCTGGGCCATTGACCAGATCTAAACCTAACTAACATAAATTTTGGGTCTTATTTATCAAACAACTAATATTTACTCTTCTGTAAATTTTGCTCAAATAAACGGACTTTTATGTAAATTCGCGTTCCTCCAAAATTAGGGTTTTCTCTGACGCCTTTATATAAGCCCTTTCGACCCCTGGCTCTCGTCGTCTCATCCATTTCTAGGTTTTCCATTTTATTTAAAGTTTTGTTTTATTTGTATATATATTTCCAATTCATATCTAAATCGCCTGCTCGTTGTTTGTTGGAATGATTTGAATCTGGCCTGTGATGCAAAATTTGTTCGTACCATCTGAAATCTCTAATTGAGGTCTCTGATGCAAAACCCAGCTCTCTGAGGCCTTTTTCAGGGTTTGTTTATTTATTTTTTAAATATTTTCATTTACAGATTTAAAGCTATGATGAGTTAATGTAGAATACCATCAAACGCTGAAAGAGGATCTTCCTTTTTGATGTTCATTACTATATTGTTCCATCTCTGAGCTTTTATTCTTCATTTATTATTCCTTAGTAAAAAGAAAAAAAATTAGGGTTTGATTTGGAGTTTGTTAGGTAACTTAGGTGTTGAATAATGAAAAGAGGCAACAAATTAGAGTCTCTGATACGCTGGTTTTGATAGCGTGTACAGCGCTGTACGTTGCCGAGATAGATCTCGAGTTGAGATTCTGGCATTTGCTGTGTTGATTTTGTATGGCTTATTATGCATTCAGATGCTCGAACATCTTATCTTAGGATCCATCCATCCCTGATATCGGATATGCGTGTCTTGTATATATGTTTTACACCGTATCTTTATTTTTATGTTTTTGTTTATTTGGATTAATGGGTTGTGTCACCGGTTTCTTTGGTATCTACGTTGCCAGTTGGCGCCACGTGGATACCACTCTGATGATTGAGTGTCGTGGCAGTTTTTTAAGGTCGATCAATCACCATCTATAAGAAATATATTTATAAAAAATATTTTTTATTGAATATTGGGCAAAAGTTAGAAAAAAAACTAATGCACCAAACCCTAAACCCTTAAAGATAAAAACGTCTAAAAATCATTTAATTTTGGAGGAATGGGTGAACCATAAATGGAATGGGTGTCATTTTAGGGTTTGTGTGTCACGTGACAGCCCAAATGGACGACGGTGTCCTTGGAAATCCTTTTTTTTTAAATATTTAATAGTGTCTAAATTTTAATGTTATGAATGTGAGTTTAATTAATCATCACTTTAAGCCCATCAATTGGGTCAAATTTTGACTTCTTCCTTTGTGGTCCCTAAATTTCGTGGGATTCAGGCGTCTGACAGATCATTCAAGGTGAGCTAAATTTTTTTTTGTCATTGAAGGCTTTTGAAAGTTGTCAGACTCTTCGCGTGTTTTTGAGCTTAATATAGGGCAGTTCGGTTGATTTTGTGCTTTTCTCAGGAAATGGCTGATAATCTTATAGATTATAAGCTTACTCTGGTTCCTAACTTTACCCAGATTTGTTCTTTGAGTTGGTCAAAATTTGATTTTTTTAAGCTTTTCTTGGAAAAACTTGCTTTCATGTGTTCTTGAATCCTCATTTTCCTGGTTTATAATAATATTTTGTCTTTATCTTTTCTTGCTCTGCTCAGATTTTGAGCATTTCTGAGTGTTTTGCTTGGAAATTGTTTTGTTGCTTTCATTTAGAAAAGCTCATAAACATCATATTTGTGAAAAACTCTCAAACACAAAGGACTGGTTCGAGAGTTCGGAAACACTCCGCATCTGAGTTCTTTACTCAGAAAGTAGTGGTTGTTGACATTTTCTGATCTTTTCCTTTCGTTTGAGTTCTTTTTTGAATTCATGTTTTATGAGCATTTCCCAGTCAAAATGATATATTCATTCTCTGGTAAAACACTCGGGAATACTCAGAATTTGAATTGAAAAATTTGAAGGCAAAATACTCTTCTAAACTAGGAATAAAAGTCAAGAACACAGAAATTTAAGTTTTCTTGTAAACTCAAAAAAACCCAAGAGTTTGATCAAACTCAAGAACAATACCCCGAAAAGCTAGAAACCACAATGCACTCAAGTTCTAGTAGATTTGTAGCTAATCAAATATCTAGCTTTTCTAGGAAAAGCCCAGAATCAGCCTAACGAGCCCCAAGAAAAATTCAAGTGCCTAATAACACATTCAAAACTCATATTTTGAGCCTTTCTAGTTTCTACACTTTCGATTGAGCCCTTAAAAATCAACCTAGTGGACCCCAACACCTGTCTTCAGCTTGGCCTATAGTTTTTTTTTTTATGCGGGTTGAATCTGAGCCTCAACATCAAGTGCACGTGTCAATTTCATTCTATAGACTTAGTTAAGGCTAAAATTTACACTATTTATTTATGGTCTTTATTATATATTGTGTAATAATATATATTTTTATTATTTCTAAATTAAATTAAGGGAGCTACCACATGGGGTTACTTGAGCTGATCAAGTACTTGCTTTCAAAAGTTGGAGAGCTGAGTTTTAATCCCCTCCCCCCTTGAGGTCACCCTAGGGATTTATATCTTGGGGTGCGCATGTGCCCCTAGATTTGACGGGTGCTTAAGAGGCTTGGATACAAACAAAAGGGATCTACCACATGAGGGGATTCCTTCCAAACTCAGAGACCTGAGTTTGAATCCCCTCCCCCCTTGAGGCCACCCTAGGGATTTGTAACCTAGGGTGCACATGTGCCCTCCCCCCTTAGGCCACCCTAGGGATTTGTAACCTAGGGTGCACATGTGCTCTCGGGTCTCTCGGGATTAGACGGGTGCTTTCAGAGGCTCGGATACCCAGGTTATCAAAAAAACAAAAGGGAGCTACCTTACCTCCACATGAGGTATATGATTAAAAAGAACGACTCATATTTTTGGAATCTTTGTCATATGAAACATTATTTAAGCTGCTTGATTCGAAGACGATGATTTGAAAGTCATTGAGACAAAATATTGGGTCTCTGTTTTTTATAATCATCTATTGAATCTGATGAATTGTCGATATTAAATCGAGTGGTAGGGATTGTGTTTCATACCAGCTTTTGACCTCAATAACCTTTAAATTTTGATCTCTACAATTTAATTGGTGTTTTATGAGACACCTATCTCAAAAATTATAAAGTCTTTCTTTTAATCATGTGCTAGTATTAGCTCCCTTAAGTTCATGTATATCATTATATAATAATATTAATCTAATGGTAAACGTATATAAATTTTTTTGATTTATGTTTACATATATAAAACTAAAATTGTAGAGGTTGTTTTTGTTCCTCATTTTAACACATTACATCATGAGATTCTGGGCAGCAGGTTGTATGTTTATTCCATGTGACACTCATCCCTAAAGTGATAGTGATGATGGTGCTTTGTGATCGCCAATGTTTGTCGTGTTAAATAAAATATATGACCATAGGATCAGTGGGCTGTTATGTCAAGTTCTATTGTATTAAAGATGAGGACTAAAAACTACCAATAGGAAGCTAATCAAGGCAGTCAAAGTTGATGGAGGCAGTCCCACATAGAAGGGTGTCCGGGTTCTAGCCCATTTTATAAACTTTTGTTTGTGTATAAGCCATTAAGTCCTTAAATATATAAGGTAAAAGCGTCCAAATCGATAGTAAAATAACTACCAACGTTATATTTATTATTTGTAGCAACTCCCACCAACAAAAATTCCTGGCTACCCTCTTTAGGTCCCAAAGAATTTTTAGTATGTCTCATCAAACATCTAATGTTCCTATTCTGTAAATTTATTCAAGTAAATGGTCTGCTATGGAAATTCACATTCCACCATAATCAGGGTTTTCTCCCACGCCCCTATATAAACCCTCTTCAAGGCTATCCTTGTCTCCTCCAGCACTATGGTTTTCATTTAATTTAAATTTTAGTTTTATTTTTTTATAATTTCCAATATATTTTCGTCTTGACACTGGCCTGTGATGCAAAATTTGTTCTTATCATCTGAAATCTCTAATTGAGATCTCTGATGTAAAAACCCAGCTCTCTGAGGCCATGTTTAGGGATTGTTTAATTATTAGTTTTATTTATAACTTTATTTACAGATTTAAAGCTATGATGAGTTGACATAGAATATCATCAAACCCTGAAAGGGATCTTCCTTTTTGATGTTTAGGGTTTAGGGTTTAGGGTTTTGTTCATCTCTGAGCTTTTATTCCTCATTTTTTTCCCTTAACAAAATATAAAAATAAATAATTAGGGTTTGATTTGGAGTTTTATAATAGGTTTTGAATAATGAAAAATGGCAACAATTTAGAGTCTCTGACACATTGGTTTTGATAGTGTGTACAGCGCTGTACGTTGCCGATATAGAGTTGGAGTTGAGATTCTGGCATTTGCTGTGTCTTTCATATGGCTTTTGCATTCAGACGCTCTAACATCTTATCTTGTCTATGATCCTACAATCTCTCCCATCAGATATTTGTATTATGTATGTATGTTTTACGACATATCTTCATTGGATTGATAAGCTTATGTTATAAATTTGAGTTTTTATTTCTAAATCCATCAATTTTGTTAAAGTCTTAATGTTATGAATATGGGGCTATATCTGAGTTTTTAATATATATATTTAAAATAGACCGATATGTATTGATATTGGCCGATTCAGGGAGGACCGAACCAACTAAGTCAGAAATTGTATTCACTATGGTTTTGGTTTTGGGGAGTTTAAAAACAAAAACTGAAACTCAAATGTTCGGTTGGGGTTTTGTTTTGTGGAAATTGTCCCATTATCTGAAATTTCGGTTTTGGCTAGGCTTAGGTAACTGAATCTATACCCCCTACTTGGTGGAACCTATATAGTGTGCTAAGTAGTCGTGGATTCTAATCCCATTGTGCTGTGTCCAAAATGGAATCTCTTTATGTGGAAATGGGCATGGGCACTACATTTGAGCTATATATATATATATATATATATATATATATATATATATATAAATGCTGAATGGCATCCTAAAAATTAATAAGTAGATACATTAATATGCATAGTTGAAAGTATTCAATGCATCAGGTGAAGAAGAGGGTATCAGAAAAAGAGAAAGAAAGGGGGTGTTTGCGTTGAGAGAGGAGAGAAAGTCGGACAGAATGGCATCCAAAAAAATAATAAGTAGATAAATAACATGCAAAGCTGAAAATATTCAATGCATCTTGTGAAGAAGAGGGTATCACAAAAAGAGAATGAAAGTGGGTCTTTGCATTGAGAGAGGAGAGAAGATCATGTAAATTAAAACTTAATGTTGATTAAAAACAGAATTAAGTAAAGCATTATTTTCCTTAAAAAATAAGGAAAAAAGGAGAGTTGTCTCGACTTTCCAAGTTATCTCTCTCTTCATGTGGCTTAACTACATTTCTAACTCTTTTTCCATGTAGTCCTAGATTTCCTCCTCTCCCTTCCCACCTTCTTTTCTCTCATTTGAATTGCTACTATGCACTCAATACAGTTTTGCTAGTGCCTCGATCAATCTCCTCCCTTCAAATGATGTCTTCGGCTTAAAATCTGTATTATTTTAGACTATATAAGGTGGACGATGACTTAGTTTTTTAGTACCTGCATAAGTATAAATCATCATTTGTATCGAATAACAACTTATATACTGTTAAACTATTCAATGGATGGTGGGACTTTTGATGATGATGATGAATTTTGCAGCTGTAGACCTAATCATAGAAGAGGGAAGTTTGTGCTGTGCATGCCGTGGACTTTAAGATGCAGTTAGTCTAAGTCTGTAGACTTAGATCTGTCTCAAAGTCTGTGCCACGCACTATGGATCTGTCTCAAACTGTGAACTGTCTTAAAGAAACGTATAATATATATATATATATATATATATATATATATATATATATATAGAGAGAGAGAGAGAGAGAGAGAGAGAGAGAGAGAGAGAGAGCAATAAGGTCTCGAGCAATGGGTAGGAGTCTTTTCCTCCCCTTAATCCTTGGAGTAAGTATTGTTATGGTGTACCTATATACAGGTATAACTTACTAATATAAAAATTCTAATTATATTTATTATAAATTAGGAAAACATGCCCCATTTCTAAATGCTTCAGGGTATTATACTATGGAAAAAAAGTTTAGGTAGATGGGTTTCATGGAAATTTGGAGTTCTAAGATGTGTGACAGGAAATAAGTGGCATTTGTAGAAAGTTTGTAAATATTCAAAGTTCTCTTTAGGCTTCTCTTTAGAGGGCACTTTAGAAGGAGAACGAAGAAAAGAAAGGACTGGTTTCAAATGGCAACCCCGTATCTTTTCCACTTATCAATCACCATTTTTGTTACCTGAGTTTTGTCTTGTCCACTTGTCACCCATTTTGACGTTGGAGAAGATGAACAAAAAAATTGCAACCCAAAACTTCTCTAGTGTCAATTTATTTATTTATTTATTTTTTTTCAACGCTCAAAAAAAACAAATCTTTGTCGGGGAAGATTTGGGTTGATTTTTTATTTATCTTCTCTGGCACTGATTCCTTTTTTTGAGCATTGAAAAAAAATAATAATAACTAAAATCTCATTGACGCATGGAGAAGATGAAAATTTATTATCTCGAGAAAATAAGTTTACTGTACTCTTTTAACAGAGCTTCTCATGAGAAACTTTTTGCCTCTCACATGTAAAAAGCCTCTCAAAACTTTTTGCCTCTCACATGGGAAACTCCTTTTAACTAAAACTTTTATTTTTTTAAGTATAATATCAAATACCTTTGCAAATGGAGTTTGTTTTTCTAAAGTCCCCTTAATCTATTATGGTAAAGAATGATTTGAAATGATGGACTAGGGATGTACAATTAAATTCTATCTTGCAAAATAAATTAGACTGAATTATACTTTATTTGTTAACCATTTTGTTGGGTGATTGATGGTATTAGAGTTACATGCATAGTAAGTATCTAATAAAATTTAAAAAAAGGAATTTGATGGTAATAGTATTAGATTTATATAAAATTTTCATTTTTTGAACTTTTTCGTCCATAAATATTTCTTACAACATGCCAATTTTAAACACTAGTAAGCTGATAAATTTGGCATATATTGTTTGAGTTTTGCCTTTATGCCAAATTTCCGTATCATGACAGCCATATCCGATTCGTTTATGGCCGCACTGGGTCTCTCCGTGGCCTTAAATGTCCCAATTAAGTAGCTCATACCTATTTCTGTAATTAATCAGGCTGAGCTTCCTATATAATAGAAATCATTTGGTTTATTTGGCACTGGTCAGCCTGGCCTCAAACTTTTTGATTTTTAATCGAGCTTTCAGAACTAGCTTATTCTAGTCCCTGAGCAAAGAAACATAAAAAACAAATTAAAGAGCCACTTTTGTAGGAAGCACAGGTGCATTTAGCATATGCAACAAGCCTTTTCAACCCTTAGGTGATCCCTAGAGGAGGAGTGAAGTCTCCTGAGGGTTTTCAGTGAAGGTACCCACAAACTTCTCCATGGGACAGTTGGCATTAGTGCACTGTTATCTCATGAGCAATCAAAGATCGAAATTAGTTACTCTTGAATCCATGTTTACACAGAAATTTAGTTGTATTGTTTGCAAGGAGATTTCAACATTTATAAACCTCATGAATGTTTCAATATTTCCAATCTGTGAACAGTCATAGAAAATCATACAAATGTGCCAAAGAAGATAAGCTCATCCTATGGATAAAAATTAGGTTATAAGTCATACTTAATGTGCTCAAGTTCCAACCCAAACACTCACGGGGTATACTCTCATCGGTGTTTTTGTTGAGGGGTTCGTTTTCACTCAAGCTCAAGAGCGATTACATCTCCCAAATGGATCTGTAACCATGAGCATAGGCCTGCTTCTCGTGCATGGCATCATTGACATCTCCTCACCATAGATTGGGGAACTTCTTATCTCTACATGACTCACTCAACTTTGGATCACAAGGACTTTTAATCTAGGTTTGTTTGTATGGCTTATGGAGTGAAGTTTCAAGGAAAGGCGCTTTAAATGCAGGGTTTGAATTTGAGAACTGGGAAGTGCAGGAGATGGTTCATGACTCCACCTTTTGAGTTTAGCTTCTTTCTTCTTCTTTTCGAGATTCTCACATTCACGGTGATCAGTTCTTTCTTTGATCTTGCATTTTTTTTAACATAAGGTCCCTTTTTTGCCTTTTTGCTTGCAACTTTTCATATTGTTTGTCTCTTCTTTTCTCAGTCCACCATATTGCCTGTTTTGAGGTATTTTCTCTTCATTTTCTTGATGTTGCGAAATGGTCCATCTTGTTCTTTCTCCTTTACCTCCTGAATTCTCGAGTGAGGAAGGTGAATTGGTTCCATAGGTTCAGTGCAAGTACTTTTGGGTATTTTTGATGAAGGATTGTAGGATTCTGACTCAAATGGGGTACAAACAGGGGCAGATTTTTCTTGGTTGGTTCTGTTAGGTTCATTGTCCAAAGAAGGCCTTGATCTTTCTTGGTCTCATGAGTCTTTGTCACTTGTTTCAATTTGGAGTTTCCTAACTTCTAGTGGATCTAATGCCTCACCAATCCTTTGAATCGGAAAAAATTGCCTCACCACTCTTCAACAGAGATGGAAAATATATGGGCTCAATTCTCACCGGTTATGGTTTTTCTTGAGCTTTTAAGTATATCTTTACCTTTTTCTTCCTTTTGACTTACTACGTGCGATACGGTATGTTTTTTATGGTGTAATCATCATGGAAATGTAGACTATCAAGGTTTAGAATGTCTAAATTTTTGCAAAGAATATTTAAAAATTTCCTAGTTAACTTGATTCTTAAGTACATTAAATTCTTTCCTGCTTACTTAGGTGATTTTTACGCCTTTATGTCGATCCGTCAGAGGCAGATCTGCTTACACCCCCAAACTTATGAGGAGCGGTGTCCTCACTTTGGTTCAAAGGTGGCATGGTCCCATTATTCGTGAAAAACATGAAGGAAATCATAAATGAGAAGTAAAACATGACGGTGAGCATTGGAGAAAGCAAAATTTATTGACTAGAAATATTACAGAGAAGAAAAGAAAATTAAAGATGAGGGGGGACTGGGATTAAGGGAGAGGGCGGGGAAGGTGGAGGGAAGGTTGTGTTTTGGGTAGTTAAGTTAGCGACAGAGGTGGTGATAGAGGGGGTCTGCATTTGGGTAGCTAACTTCGAACAAGGGAAGTGAGGCCATAGGTAGTTCGGGGGTGGTTTGGGTAGTCTGGGTGGTAGTGAGGGGGGAAGCACTAGGACTTACGGTCTGTTTGGGTTGCTGTGAGGCAAAATGGAGAGCAGGGTAATGGGGATAGGTGGTAATGGGGCGATTAACTTGTTGGATGAGCTCCTATGTAGCGGTGATTATGCATTTGTTTGAGCCGGGCTTGGATATTTTGGAGGTAGGTGAGGATGCCGGTGTAGAGAGCGGTGTAGGGAGATTGGCCTAGAGGGATTGGGGAGGTGGAGGAATAGGGAACCAGGCCATGTCATGGGAGGTAAGAGTGGCTACCTCGGATGTGGACTAAGTCATGACAAGTGGTGTGCAAAAGAGTCACGTCACCAGGAGTTGGGCTTGTAAACTAGTAGGGGGGAGGCTCGGGGGTGGTTGAGGGCCACAATTTCCACTGCGCATGCCCACCCACACTTTCAGTGGCTTGGTTCTCTGTCATGCTCAAAGAAGAAGAACTAGCTCGCTCGAGTGCTATGGGTTCAAGAAATAGGGCAGGATAAAAGAAGAAAGAAAAAAAAGAATGTAAAAATCTAAACTATATGTAAAAATAAAATTGTAAAAATGAATATATGAGCAAGGAAATGAAAAACATGATTTACAAATACAAGAAAAAAAAATAAAAAAAAATAGCAGGATTGCTATGCAAATGGAAGGAAACTAATGCTAATAATAGAGAAACAGGAAAACAAGGTAAGGGACGCATACAAAGTTTAAAAAATTACATAAGTCTTGATACAAATACAGAATTTCTGAATGCAAAATAGGAAAACAAAGTTAGAAACTACCTATACTCACAAAAAAAATGACGAAAACTAGTAAAACTAGGACACATTAACGTAAGAAAGAAAAAAAAAAAAATGAGCCATGTAAAAACAGAATTTGAAAGTAAAATTTCTAAAAACAGAATTTGAAACTAAAATTCCTAAAACAGAATTTGAAACTAAAATTCTAAAAGCAATTTGAAAATCTAAAAAGAATACTAAAATTCCTAAAAGAATTTGAAAATCTAAAATGTAATTTGAAACTAACATTCCTAAAGCAAGAATACTAAAATTCCTAAAAGCGAATTTAAAAATCTAAAAGCGAATACTAAAATTCCTAAAAGCAGAATTTGAAAATCTAAAAGCAATTTGAAACTAAAATTCCTAAAAGAATTTGAAACTAACATTCCTAAAAGAATTTGAAACTACAATTCCTAAAAACAGTAATTTGAAAATCTAAAAGAATACTAAAATTCCTAAAAATGTAATTTGAAAATCTAAAGGATACATCCTAAGCCCAAAGAGAAAAATGATACATCCTAAGCCCAACAGAAAATCTAAGGCCAAAAGCACGAGATACTTATGAATCTGAGTGAAAAAATGATTAGCAGAATACGGTGAAAAGCAAGATTCATAAGATGACCCCTTTGTTGATGATGTGTATGAAAAAAAAAAAATAATGAAGCATGGGAGCACATATTAAAAACAGAGTTCATACACATTTGAGACCCATTTATGATGAAGAAATCTTGAAGGAAAATAAAATCGGTGAGTCCATTGAATATTCAAAGCTATGATCCACTACTCATTATCCTACATGATTCCTAAAAATAAAAAATTGATCTCAGAGGTCCAGGATGGGAAAAGTGGATGCAAATGGAAAAAGCATTATCTGAAAGATATATATATATTTTTTTTATTTTATAATTTTCTATTTTTTTATTTTTACTTGTTTTGGATCACCAGCTCAACAAGAGCCCTTATTTACTATTGAAAATAATGAGAAACAACTAAGAGATTTTCTATTTGTGTTTTCATTTTCTTTTATTTTGTATTTGGTTTTGTAAAAAATCAGATGCCTAAAAGACATGAAATTATAATCGTAACAAACAATAAACACAACAGAATCGCCGGTTCTCAAGTATTTAAAAATAGAAAATGAATGCAAAGGAGAAGAGGATGCAAACTCAGCAGATCTGCTCCACTTTTAGTCCAGATGCTCCTTGTTGACGGTTGCTCGAGATCTGCAAAAATCCAAAAAGCTGCGGCAGTACCTTATTCCAAAGATATTGACAAAAATAAAAAAGAAAAACTCAAAGCACGCCAAATTTGACAAAAAGACAAAAGAGTGGCAGCAGCATTTATTCAAACAACTAGAAGGCAAAGAATAAAAACTTAGAAAAATAAAAAAATAAAAAAAAATTCTGCTGCAGTAAAATAGGTTTTCTATACAAAACTGCAGTAGACATTTAATCAAGCACTTGGAATACAAAGTGCAGGTTTAAAGCAAAAACTAAAATGAAAATCAAATATATAAAATTAAAAAAAAAAAAACTTAGGTCTACCAATTTTAGAACAAATTCCCCGGCTCGGCTTAATAAGGTCAGGCCAGGCCAAGCTTGTTTATTTATTGGGCTTATCTACCTTAGATCAAACATAGGCCTTTTGTTTGGCTAGGTCGGGCCAGGCTCAAACCTGGCCCACTGTGATCCCCAAATATGCTCTATGTCGCCATATTTGTTTTTAGGGCATTGAATTATATTAGGTATTTGGAGCGATGATTTTTAAAATCAAACTTATATGGTGTGGTTGCGCAAATTTGCATAAGTTAATGATCAGGCACAATAATATGGTCTATTTTAAATCAATAATCTTGGTAAATGTGCTTATAAATTTGAGTTCCAAACCTGTGAATAGTCAAAAGTAAACTTTCTTTAATTTGCTTAATCAACATTATTATGGAAATTAGTGAAAGTTCACTTTTGACCTTTCACTGATTTGGGGCTTAAAACAATTAGTGTACTTACTAAGGTTGTCGTTTTGGGATTAGCCAGTGTAGGGCGTAGGGTTGGATACTTTAATCCAAGTTTTGGTGGTTCTTATGCATACAAACCACCTCCAAACTCTTAGACGTGCAGTTTGTATCCTTTGTTAATACAAAGGGAGTAATCAAATTGACCGGTTTTAAATATAAACAGTGGCCTGAATAATTTTTCTATCATAAATTACTATTTGAAATGAAATGATTGATTAATAAAATATAATTACATTCTTATAAATATAAATTGAGAGAAATTTTACTGAATTGGTAATCATTTTAAGATTTTTACTTAATTGCAAATTATTTTTAAAAATGTTTTTCACCTTTTTTTTCTTTCTTTTAAATATAAAAAATATGAAAAATTACTTTTCAACACATTTTTCATGTCACATGTGCTTATCTAATAAAAAAAAATTGGGAAAGATAAAATTATAAAAATATATTAATTAAAATTTAAAAAAATTAAAATTGAAAAAACAAAAAAATTGAAACAATTAAACTTTTTGACCGTCATCCATCTATCCTAAAATCTGTTTAAACCATTCGTATACCTCTCTAACTTACCAAATTTAATTAAACTAAGCTAATCCAAGGATCAAAATTTTGGGTTTCAGAAATTGAAAATTTGGACCGAAATTTCGGCTGATAATAAGAAATGTCTCAACGAAGATCCCACGTGGAAGCAAACGTTGTGTATTCAATTGGAGGTGGGAGATGGACATATGAAATATTTTCATACTAAGGCAAATATGATGACAATGAATACCATCCAACACATTGTTGTGAACGGTGTGTGGGTAGAGAACAAGCAGAAATTAGAATGGAATTGGTGCACAACTATGAGGACCAATACGCAGATGATGGGTGGGAAAGATCATATTGGGTGGGCCAGATTTTGGCTTTATCTCTTTGATAGACCATGAGGGTTCGGAGAGGACATTTCACAAAATAGAGATGAAGGAGGCCAACTTTAAAGCAGGAAGGGACAGCCCTAGGGACGAGAATGGTCTCCCATATGATGTTTCATAAGGTACTTTTGGTAGTAACCGCACGCTGGGCATTTGATATATGAGGTGGAAATTGACTCATGACACAAAGCTAAAGAGCTAGGTATTACATGCAAGTTAGATATAGAGAAAGATTATGATAGGGTGCGTGTTATTGACATGGTTTATATGCTTTGGAAGGTTGGAATGGGTTTGGGGATCAATGGTTTATATAGGGCGTGTTGTTATTGACCTGGTTTTCAATCTTAGTGAATGAAACTCTGAAAGGTCATCTAAAAGTACTAGGGACCTTGGACAGGAGCACCCATTATCTCCGTTTCTATTTTAACATGATTGGTGGGGCGCTCAATCATTTTTAAAAGAAGGGAGGAGATTGGTTTATACCAAGGTTTCAAAATTTCCAAGGAAGGATCATTGATAACTCATTTAACATGTGAGGAATTGCAGATGATATGATTTTTTGTGGAGCAATATTCGTAGAACTGCAGAATGTTATGATGATTAATTATAATAATTTGGTGTCTAACGGCTGTGGTGGAAGACTTGAAACAATGAGAACTTTTTGTTGGAAGGAAGATGAGAAGTTAAATAATTTCACCTTATTAATCGTGAAGTGAGCCATTTCTCAATGAAACCAGGGGGCTTGGTATCAAATGTTTATGAGTTCAACTCGTTTTGGGTGCAAGCTATTCAAAACCAATTATGGGCTTTTTCTTAACGGGTGGGACATCAATATAAGGAGAAAACCTCAGGGGGTAAGACGGGTTCTGTGAGAGGCCCGGATACCTAGGTTATCAATATATATATATATATATATATATATATATATAAAAGGAGGAGAAAGAGCTTGACTAGGTGGACGGGTGTTTGTTTGGCGAAGAAGTTTTTTGACAAGTATAATGTGGGAATGAGGAGCTAATTAAAGCATACGTTATAACTATGAATAATAGTAAACTACCAAAAAAATAACATAAATGAGAACTTGCCTAAATGCTTTCTATGAAGAAGGCTACGTGCCAATGGCATAAAAATATTGGATTTGAAGGCAATGTAATCGGCAAGTTGGTCATTGAAGTCTTTCTACGGGAGGAATCAAAAGAACCCGAGCTGCTTGTAGGATTCATTTATGCCTTTGTAGGTTTCATTATCATGTTTCACAACTTATCACAATATAAGTGAGGATTCAAAAGAACCGGAGCTGCTTGTAGAGGGTTGTGGAGATGTTTCACCTCCTATCAATTATTTCTCAATATGGATTGTATAGGGCACTTTCATTATTGAAATATTTTGCAATAGCCTCCTTAGCCCTATCCATTGCTTCAAATATATTACCAAGTGTTACTCCTCCATCCGCCATCTGTAAAACTTTGATAATTGGTTTTGTCGCCTTAACAATTTCCTCTGCGTCATGCCGAAAATCATTTCTGCATATGCAATTTGCGACAACTTTCCCTTCTTCAATCTGTTTAATTCTCTCGCTTGTATGTACGCTTAAGAGCATAGCAACAAAAATCGCGAATTTAAGGCTCCCAAATTAATCACGAATTTTTATTTTCGTCTAATCAAAATTTGTGAATAATTATTGAAATTTTTCAAAAAATTTGTGACTTTCTAATATTTCAAATATTTTTATAGTTTTTAAATCTTTTTATTTTTAAAATTTTCTCACCAATTTTCCTTTGAATATTCCCCAAACTTCCCAGATTTACTGGTTTTTCCAAATTTTAACCTCGTCGACTTACTGCTGAGCCCCAATTTGGTGACTATGCTCATAAGAGCCAAAGTCATGTTGCTTCCCATGTAAAAATTAAGCAAGATCTTTAGGCCTCGTATATAATTGCAATCCATTTCAGCAATTTATCTAAACCCTCAACATCAAATCCAAGCAATGTGTGCAGTTAGTCTTGAAAACATGGGGCATTCTTTCTTCCAAAATATCACCAGCATCGGAATAATTTGTAGCACTGTCTGCAATGATTTGGACAACATTCTCATGCCCTACGAATTGATCTATCCCCTTCGTTATAAAATCCACACTATGAATCTTTGCATTTTTCACCTTTCCCTCGGTCAACTGAAAGCAAGAAGACCGTGCCCATTGGAGAAGCTACCAATAAATTTATATGATTCCTATTTGTCTTACTGACCAACAATCGGACATAATGGAACACCCCAAATCTATTGCTTCATCTTTCAACTTAGATGATAACTTTGTCCTCATTGTTTCGCTACTTGAGGAATATACCCAAGTCCATGATCGTAGAAATTCTAGACTTCTCAAGAAATTAAATGAAATATTATTGGAAAGCCGTCGTTTCCTTCACTTGCTTATGTAGAATTGTGCTCAGTGATTGATGCTATAGGAGAGCCATGCTACTACTGGTGGCAGCTTCAAACTGACTCGAAGTTGAACCTCCACCACTACTCGATTGTGTTTTTTTTTAGACGACCACTACTTGATTGTTGCCATAGGATCTTCTGATTTATACATATTTTGCATAATAAATAAAATGATAATGATGCTAAGTAATTAATAATTCATTGTGCTACTAACGGTTAGTTTTTAAATAAAATGATAATGGTGTCGGCTGAGAAAAAATTCCCCAGGAAAAATAGAAAAAAGGAAGCGGTTGGCAAAAAAATAAAAAAGGAACAAGGGGGAGGGTGGTGGTGGTTGCCTGGTAAAAAAAACCTCGTACCGTGCCGGAGTGTGTCGCCAGAGGGGGGAGGGAGGCGGGTTGAGTTCTAATAACCCCTGAAACCAAAAAGAAACGAAAGTGTTGGGTTTTAAGCCCTAAATGGTTAAAGGGCAAAATTGTAATTTTAAAAACTTTTTGGGACAAGTCACTGAATTTACCGAAAATGAGTGAATTTGCGGTTTATTTGCCGAATGGTTCGAGTCACCCCAATTCGGTATTTTTTGCAAAAATTGGCAACTTTTGTGAGTATTTTTTTGCATAAATTTCTCCTAGGAAGACAATATATAGAAGTGAAGCGAGGATCAGTAACAGATCCAATGTAATCAACATCCGTATACATATAAAATCAAGATGCCCATGTGTGAGATACACAAGTTCACGAGCAGGGGCCAGACTTAATACATCAAAGACTGATGGATGACGACAAGATGTAGTGCACAAGGAGCGTGCAAAAACGGCTCACCAAGCTAACAATGAAGGTAATATTTGGTCGTGTAAGAGTGGGATAAATCAAACGGGCCACTAGGCGTTGATACTCATGAGAATCTGGAAGAGGATCACCCTCACTACCATAGTGCCATGCATGAAAAGCTTTGAATCCATGAGCGAAGAAGCGAGTTTGCACCCACTAATACCAGTATCATGTCGAAGGTCAAGGGCATGCTTCCGCTACAAGAGAAATATTCCTTTTGTAGAGCGTGCAACCTCAAGCTCAAGGAAAAGCTTCAAACTACCTAAATCCCTAACTTAAAAAATAAGGGGTCAAGTTCATGCTTCACATGAGTGATGAAAGAACAATCATCACCAATAATCATAATATCAACATGGCACCAAACCAAATAAGCATCGTATGATCTAAGTGACATCTATGGAAATCCATTTCAAGAACCACTCCACCGAAACGATGAAACCAAGCACAAAGCGACTAGTTCAAAACATATATAGATTTTCAAAGTTTGCATACTTTCTTAGTATCCCTCTGAAGTAGAAAACCAGATGAGGAATCTATATAAACTTCCTCTACGAGATGCCCATGAGAGGCATTCTTCACATCCAATAGATAAAGGCTCCAAGTCTGATTGGCTGCAATAGAAATAAGAACTCGTACCAAAGTTAGCATAGCCACTAGAGCAAACGTGGCATCATAATCAAGATCATAAGTCAAATTGATTCCTTGTGCAACAAGGCGTGCCTTATATCATGCAAAACTGCCATCAAGATTATGTTGCCCCACTTACATCCAAAAAAGTTCTGCCCTGAAGGTAGAGAGATGATGTCCCAAGTACGATTACTCTCTAGAGCATTCATTTCCTCTACCATATCGGCTTTCCATGCAGGATGAGAAAGAGCGGCACAGACAATGCGATGAATGATAACAGATTCAACATTAGAAAGGAAACTCCGGTCAGTAGAAGATTCAACTTCATAGCACACGTGCTTGGCAAGGGGGTAAGGAGTAACACATGGACGAATCCCCTTTACAGAGAAATTGGAAAATCAAGATACAAATGTATCAGTAAGAGTAGATGAAATAATAAGGTTAAGAGAAGTCACTGAAGTACGCAAAGGAGCAAAATTGTCCACTGTATTGTCCTACATAGAGAACTGAGGATGTAACGTGGTTGAATACGTCTCATATTGCTGATTGGCGAACTGTGTAACTCCTTCTGCAGTAAAGAGGGCTGAACTGGTGGCGAATGAGTGGTAGTAACGGGAGGATTAGTAGAAGCAGGTGAAGGAGGAGCAACGGTAAAAGGTAAAGGAATAGGAACAAGAGATATAGAAGCAGAAAGAACATAAGTCTCAGAATAAGGAAAAAAATAGGGAACATGCTTAAAAAAGGTGACACCCAAAGAAAGGAAGTACCGACGAGATCTGGGATCGTAACACTTACTTGAGCAACTAATGGAGACACACTGAACAAAGAAAGTGCAACCAAAAACACAAGGTTCAATAGAAAACATGGAATCAATAGGTCAAAAAGTTAGGAAAGGAATATGACCTAAAATTCTTGTAGAGGTGCAATTAATCAAAAAAACAAGTTGTAAGAACAGTCATCGACAAATAAGTTTTAGTTGCAGGCATCCTCAACAAGAATTTTCATCGACTCTTGACCTAGTGGAGGCGACCGTCCTGGAGCGGCAACCGACAATGGTTGCTGATGGCAGAGAACCAGTGCTCGATTTCCTTCTTTCCAACATCATCCACCACCGCCAATCCTTTGGATGGCTGCGATCGATTTTCCTGCCGATCGTACTTCCCCAACGGGAGGATTTTCTAATTTTGAACCCTTACTTTTGTCCAGCTGAATCTTTGCGACTTTTGAATCCAACTCGGCCTCGAGATTCAACCCCATGGCCGATGAATTGGCACGTGGAGTAGAAAGTACAGGTGGCACAAAGGTGATGGGCCTGTTGCTTGCAGCTTCAAGAGCCTTCCAGCTGCTTCTCGCGAAAGGGTAACGATGGAGGGGTTTTCTTTTCTCGTTTTGGGGTCTTATCTTCTACACGTGGCATACGCCCATGTGACAGGGGTTTTCGGTTGCAATGTCCCGCTATCCAAGTCAACTCGAGATGGGTTTCTTACAGAGCCCCTTTCTAAAGTTCTTTTGGCAGAGACACGTGACGGTATGGGAAGTGAAGGCTCGGGCGGGTCGGGGCCTCGGTTGCTGGTCGTCGAAAATGGGTCTATTTGTGGGCTCAGGTGCGAGCATATTTCACTAGTTCGGATGCCATTGGACAGTGGGGCTTCCAGCCCGTGGTCGGCCCGTTTAGACCCCCACTCCCTATTGGGTCTGGGCCTCCACGGTGCCAGTTCTTCAAGTTTCTCTATCAACCAAGTTTTGTCGCTCTTTGACCCTGGCTCCCGCAATCCTCGTCTGGTTATGGGCCCTTTCTCTACCAGAGGGACTCATGATGACTTGAACCCCTCGGAGAGTTTCTCTTCTCCCTTGGGGCTGGATTTTGAAGACTCTTCCTCCTCTGCTCTCCTTTTGTCCAATGGCGAGCCGCTTTCGACCCTCTCGGCGGAATCCTCTTCTTCCTCTTCCTCCTGTAGTCAAGTTCTTCCTCTCAGAACACTCAGGCACAACGAAGCGGGCCAATGGGAAGAACGGTTTTCCTCTGATGGCGAGGCTTTGGATTCAGTTAGGAGTGACGTGGCGGTGGGGACTAGGGGCATTTTCAAGGACATTTTTCGGTTCGGGTGTGTTCTGCTTGCGTGGATGGCTTGGTGTTGATTTTGTCGTCGCTGCATCGGGCATTCTGCTTGAGTGAAATTCTCACCTATTCCAGAAAATTGATGAGGAAGTTGGCCTCTTACCGGTCTCGGTTGTCTTGGAAAACAGGAATAATGGGAAAAGTTGGGCCTTTATGGGCGTCTATGGCCCATCGAATGCTCTTAACAAGGTGGAGTTCTTATTCAAGCTGACGGCGGTGGCAGGTGGTGTTGGAACGTTCTGTGTTGTGTGGGAGGGGATTTCAACGCCGTTCAGTGCTCCGATGAAAAATCCGATGGCCCTCTGGATCAGCCCAACATGATCGCTCTGAACTCCTTCATCCAAGATTGGGCCTGTTTTACTTGGTCTAACCTCCAAGATGCGCCGTCATTGAGAAAGTTGGACAGAATCCTAGTTGACCCCAATTAGTTAGAGTTATTCCTAAACGCTACGCTTAACGACCTCGCCAGGGCTGTTACTGACCATCGTCCGCTGTAGCTTCACTGTGACTCGGTGGGTAGCGATCCTTCCCCTTTCAGGTTCGAAAATCTTTGGCTTTCCAACACAGGTTTTAGGCAAAGGGTTCTCATTTCAGGGAGTGAACCGAATCCCCGAGGTTCAGCTGCTTATAGGCTTTTATCAAAGATGGCCTATCTCAAGGGATGCGTCAAAACATGAAACAGGGAGGACTTTGGTTTGGTCCGTGTGAGGAAAGAGACCTAATGGCGCGCCTCTCTGAGCTCCATCTGCTTGAGGAGTCCATGGGATTAGCAGATACTGAAATTGAGGAAATATTCAACCTTAAAAAGGAATTTAGCGGCAAATGTCTTCAGGAAGAGATTTGTTAGAAGCAAAAATCTAAGGTCCATTGATTGAAAGAAGGGGACAATAATACCAAATTTTTTCACTCCATAGCTAATGCCAGGAACAAGAAGCATGCATTTGAGTAGAATTGAAGTTGATGGGGTGGCAGTCACTAACCTTGATATGATTCGAACCAAGACAGTTAATTTCTATCAGAATTTGTACAGTGAAGAATGCGCTATCAGGCCACAACTGGACGGTCTGCCCTTCCCCTCTCTAACGATGGTGGACCGAGAACTTTTGGAGGCCCCTTTCGACGATGAGGTTTGGGTTGCGATCAAATTCAGTGGCAGCAATAAATCCCCACGTCCTGATGGTTTCACCATAAAGTTCTATAGGAGTTTTTGGTCACTTCTTAAAATGGACATCTTTGCGTTCTTCAAGGAGTTTCACTTCTCGTCGGCCTCCATTGGTAAAAGCCTCAACTCAACCTTCATCACTCTCATCCCTAAGATAGACGGAGCAAAGGACCTTCGAGACTTTAGGCCTATTAGCCTCACCAATTGCTTGTTCAAAATCATGTCCAAAGTTCTTGCTAATCGACTAAAACTCATCCTCGAAAAGATCATCTCACCCAACCAAGGGGCCTTCGTTCCCAACAGACAGCTGATTGACATGATGGCGGTGGCTCAAGAGGTCATCCACTCCGCCCATTGTGATCGGGTTCCAGAGTGGTTTGGAAGGTCGACATGAAGAAGTCCTATAAGCGAGTTAACTAGGACTACCTTGACTACTTGCTTGGCAAATTTGACTTCGGAGTAAGGTGGAGAAGATGGATGAAAGCGCGTTACTCCTCAACGTGGTTCTCGATTTTGGTTAATGGGACCCTGCCAGGTTATTTTAAGAGTTCCAGAGGCCTCCAACAGGGTGATCCGTTGTCTCCTTTTTGTTCAACATTGTTGGCGGACGATGGGTGGCCTTCTCGAGCGCGCTCGTTTTATCGGTCGAGTATCGGGTATCTCGGTTGGTCGTTTTGGTCGGATAGTTTCTCATCTTCGATACGCTGACGACACGATCTTGTTCCGTAGGGCCGAACTTCACGAGATTCGAGCTTTCGCGGATGTGCTCACAATCTATGAAGCGGTATTAGGGCAACGTGTTGACCGAAGCAAATCTAAGGTCACCGGTTTAAGAACTGATAGCCATTTGACTTAGTTATTGATGCAAGAGGTGCACTGCGAGATCGATGTTCTCCCCATCTCCTATTTGGGGATGCCTCTCAGGTTAGGTAAGCCTAATGCTCGGGCCTGGGACCCAATCTTCTGAAGATTTGAAGGGAGACTCTCTTCCTGGAAAGCTGAACTATTAAGTAATGGGCGGCGACTGTGCCTGGTTAAATCTATCATCTCGAGCCTCCTTATCTTCTTCATGTCCATGTTTAGATGCCCCATGGAGATCATCTAAAGGCTGGAGAAAATTCAACGAGACTTTTTGTGGGAGGGTTCCGATCTGGAGAAGAAATTCAATTGGGTTCAGTGGGAGACTTGCCTCCTTCCTAAGTGCTTTGGGGCATTGGATATTCAAAACCTAAGATTGGTTAATACGACCCTCCTTGGTAAATGGAAATGGCGGGCGGGTTGCGATTCTGAGAGAATGGAGAAGTATGGTAGGACACAAGGCATGAGGGGCATCAATGTCTCCAATTCTAGGAGGGTGTCTGCGTGGAGGAAGGGAATTTGCGGAGTTTAAACGAATTTCTCCCAATGGAGCTCTTTCAGTTGGGGGGATGATTCCCGTATTCAGTTTTGGAAGGATCCGTGGATCGAGCTCTACCCTCCGAGTTCTCTATTTCTGAGCATCTTTAGCGTCGAGGCCAACACCCGAGCCTCGATCGCTGGCATGTATACTGTCATTGGAGTTCCTGTCTGGAACATAGTTACTAGGCGGTCTCTCTCCATCGTAGAGATGGGTCGGTTCCAACGCCTTTTGCTCCTTCATTGTGCTAAACGGAGCCGGCTTTATAGGGATACTTGCATTTGGCTAGCATCTAAGAATGGTTCTTTCTTCGTCAAATCTTTCCTATCGGATTCTTTCTCGGCACCTAATGATTGTGGCTGATTGGAAATGCATTTGGAAGGCCCTGGCTCCACCAAAAGTGAAGTTTTGTTGGACTGTGGTTCTTGGGATATATTGTCGAGTGGCTTCCGATATTTGGAATTCGCTTATGAAGGTCCTTTGAGATGACTTGGGATCTCCGAGATCGGTCTCTTAGTTGGGGTCTCTTGGCATGGGGACAGGTTTTGCGTCGCTTTGAGAGGTTTTGGGAGAGTGTTCGCTTTAGTTGTTCTTTAGGGTAAATGGCTGGAAAGGAACTACAGGGTGTTCGAGTAAAGGTGTCGCCTGATTGGATCTATTTTGGAGAGTATTAGAGATCTCATGCCGTTGTGGCTTCTTGGCGAGTTGGGAGGAATCGGGGACCCTGAAGGCGATTTCGCCAAGCTCTTTTGGGGGATCGCAGGGAGGTGTCTGGTTTCGCCTCCGGTGGTTGGCTTGTTTTTTCTTTCCCCAGTTTGTTTGCTCGTTGTTTTTTTTTCCTTTCCCTCTTGTACCCTCTCCCAACTCCTCGTTGGTGATTGTTTTGCAATGGAATGGAATTGTTTACCGATTAAAAAAAAACGTCGATGAGAATCGACCGATAACTTATATTGATCATCGCTTGAATCAATCTTTTGTCAAATTTTGGCATGCAAACTATCAATATGTTGTGCAAATGCATCCGCGGACTAGGACACACGATGTGATGCAGACATGGAGATTAGATCTAAGGGTGTTCTAGGCCTATGACCATGTACTACCTCAAATGAACTCACGCCTTTGAACATATTGACTGAATTGTTATATGTAAACTCGGCCATTGACAAGATAGAATCCCAAGTCCTAATGAGAAAACCGACAAGAGTACGAAGAAGATTGCCTATGCTTCTATTGGTGGCTTCGGTTTGGCCATCGATTTGAGGATGATAGGCTGAAGAGAACTACAATATGGTACCCATCACGTGCCACAAGATCTTCCAAAAGTAACTAGTGAATTTGACGTCCCTATCAGACACAAAGGTCTTAGGCAACCCATGGAGACGCACAGCCTCCCCGAAAAACAGTTTTGCAATATGAGCTCCATCAAAGGGTTCGGAGCACGGTATAAAGTGGGTCATTTTGGATAAGCGGTCCACTACCACAAAAATGGAATCGTGTTTTCGCAACGTCTTGGGGAGTCCGAGCACGAAATCCATCAAGATGTCTTGCCACGTTGTGTCTGGCACGGGTAGCGGTGTGTACAGGCCAGGATTTTGTTTACTCTGTTTGGACACTTGGCATGCACGACATTGATTCACAACCCGAGAAAAATCTCTCATCAGGCTAGGCTAATAGAACCTATCATCCACAAGCACAATGGTCTTATTACGCCCAAAATGTCCGACAATGATTCTAGCATGTAACTCCTAAATGAGGAAGTCACGCAATGAAATGTAAGGGATGCATAAGCGATTGCCTTTGAACAAATACCAGTCATGTAAGGTATAGTTGGAGTTAGTGTTGGTCGGATTACTACGAAGACCATTGTACTCCATCTCGAAATCTGGGCACTTGGGTTACTCTTCTTTTAATCGTTCAAATCCAACAACCTCGGTGCTCATGGATTACAAAGTCGCCACCCGACGACTAAGCGCATCAACAACCTTGTTTTCAACACTAGCCTTGTGCTTCAACACGAATGTGAACCCTTGGAGGTACTCGACCCACGTCGCATGCCTCTGGTTTAACTTTTTTAGGAAGGGAGAAAGCCTAAGACTTCGTGGTTGGAAGATAGGACAAACTCTTGCAGTCTAAGGTAGTGCTTCCAATACCAAAGAGATCGGACGACCGCATAAAACTCCTTGTCATAGGTAGAATACATTTGTTTTACCACGTTAAGCTTTTCGAAAAAGTAGGCCACTGGGTGGCCCTCCTGGCTAACTACTCCACCTATTCCTACACCCGATGCATCACATGTAGCTTAAAAGACTTTAGAAAAATTCGGTAGACACAGGATGAGTGCACTAGTCATTTTCTCTTTAATCTCGGTAAAGACTTTCGTTGCGGCTTTGCTCCATTGAAACTCCCCTGATGCGGGAACTTACTAAATACAATTTTAGGGCTGAGATTAAGATTAAAATTAATTTAATCAATTAAAAATAATAATTTCTCATAACAAATTACAATGAAAAATTATATAAATTCAATTAGGTGATTTAATTCTGGCCCAAAATAGCATTACTTTCATGTACGTTCCCTATCGCGGATCTAGAAGACCAGGGTTCTTATGAACAGCTAGATCTCCGATAGTTTTAGTGCATCGAACAAACTCGCAAGCGGGTTCTCTCGATACCAAACAAAATTAGAAGGTTAATAATAATTTATGATGAACAAATAGGTTGATTTTGGATTTTATGAAATAAATAAAATAACTAGGGTTACGGTACTTACGCAAAACGTAGATCTAAAGAAGATAGAGATTGAAGAAAAGTTGGCCTCACACCAAACCGCAAGCAGAAATCGAAGAATCGCTCTCCGTTTTGAGAGAATCACACCCTCACGAAAGTTTAGAACTCTCAATTTTGTATAAGCAATTTTCATTAACCAAAAAGTTAATAATAAAGTTGTTTACAATCATTTAAATAGGCTAACCAATACATAAAACTAGAAATCCTAGTGTGACTCTAATCCCTAGTTTAAATAAAAGAAATATTCTAATTCTTCTAAAACAATAAAATAAAGTCCTAAAACAATAAATAAACTAATAATATTTCTAATAAAAGAAACAAATCATATTTTCTAAAATAAAATAATAAAAGAGACTATCCTAATTCAATTAAGATTCTTGAAACTTGTCACTTTCTATGCAGCTTCCGAAAACTCACCATAACTTCTTCAATACTTGTCGAAATTGCACGCTTTTTGGCTCGTTGGAAAGCTACTTCGATAAGCTTTCAAATATAACCAATTTCACATCAATCTTTGTTTGACACTTCAAAATAGGCCAAACATAAAAGTGGCGGGATTGAAAGTTGAAGACCCTAATAAATTTTGGATTTTGTTCTTTTTGATCAAACGGGTCTTTAATGGGCCTCTTTTAAAAACCCACTCGCGGATCCACTTTCTCTTTTGACGTCTCCTCTTTATCCGACTACGATTCAAACAGGTGGATCTAAAGTTCGCATCAAACCCCTCTACTTTGAAAAAGTCCAACTTCGAACTTTGGTTGGCATGGATTTTCACGGTCGCGATCACAGATAATATATAGGGAACCTCGATCAGAAGCGGCTTGAATCAGACATCCCCATCAACTCTCCCCGGGTTAGAATGATGCATTCCCAATGAATACTGGTTGTGATAGAGGTCCAAGAGATCCGGGTCAATCTGCTAAAACTCTTGTGTAATCCATGTATTCTCTGAATCGCTCTTGTTCTTCCACTTGACCAAACACTTTTGAAGTCCCACTTGGTTGGTGGACACAATCTAATCGTCCAGCACATCTTCGATGATCTCACAAGTTTGCCAAGTAGGTGGGGGTAGCAATGTAGGTAGAGAAATTATTGGTTCATCAGATGTAGAAGACTCAAAGGGGTTGACAGGGATGGTTGAAGGGCCATAGAATGGAATAAGGTCCTCCACGTTGAAAGTCGTGCTAATCCTCAAATCCAATAGAAGATCTAAGATGTAAGCATTAGAACCAGCACACTTTAAAATTTGATAGGGTCCAGCACTACAAGCTTGTAACTTCTTTGCAACTCCTTGCGGGAATCGCTCGGGTCTATTCCGAACTATCACAAAATCACCCTCTTGAAATTCTTTGAACCGTCTAGGAGAATCTGCAGAGAACTTGTATTTGTCATTGTTAGTCTTAAGATGTGTCAAACATTCACTGCTATTTTATGCTTGAATGCCAAAGCTATAAGAGTTTGACTACTTTTTGTATGATTTATAGTGATACTTAATATGCTGAAATGCATGTGCAATCAAACAACTGCGAAATGCGATTCAAGGCAATACATGTTTCATATTATGCACAATCAAACAAGCATCTGATACGCGTAATAGCAATACAAGTGAAACACATAGCCATTACGCGATAGTACATCATACGTGTTTTCATGTTACGTGCAATCAAACGGACTCCTAATACATTTCTACTCAATGTGGATCTAAACCCAATATCCCTTTACATGCATACCTTTCATACCTGTGTCACTCACTAACAAATTTTCATAATACATTATATTCTACCACTCCCCCTCAAGTTGAACATCCTTGATGCTCAACATGCCAATGATAAAAAGAGCTCCTGAACCATCTTCCTTACATTGATAGGGCAGAAAAAAAGAAAAAAAAAAGCCATAAACTTAATAAAAGGCTCTTATCATAGTACGACCAAAGGCGATAAGGCCGATAAATGGCTGCATATAATGGTAGTAAAAGTCACTCATCATCAGTGTAGGAGGGGCAACATGTAGCAAACGGTTGTGTTAAACACCATATACACATACATACATCAAAGTGAATTGCATCCAACAGAGAGTGTCAACTCAGGTATCTGTCCATGAAGGACCGATACGAATCGGCCGATACCAATACGTATTCGAACGGGTAGCCCAAATCACTATTGTCCCGCCAGCGTTTGCGTTTGCGTTTGGCCGTCGAGGTAGGGATTTTTTGGTGCAATCAACGGCACCGTCGCCATTTGCGGGGGTAAATTCTTCAGCTGGATTTTGCAGTAACACAGCGACACCGAGGGGTGTACGCTGGATCGAGCAAGTTTCACGGCCACAGGAATTTTCAGAGCTAGGTTTCCGACGAACGAACGGACACGGATCCATTAGGACGAAGAAGTCAAATCGGATGATCAGAAAACGAGATCAGGAGGTGACTTGAGAAGAAGAACTAGGGAAGGGGGCTTACCGGGTTGGGGTAAGTTGTGGGTTGAAGTAGAAGAAGGCTGGAATTGGATGAGTTGTGGGGAAGAATCCGTGCGATGCGTGCTAAAATGCCCTCTCTCAAAGAAAAAGAGATGAAACTTAAGAGAGAGAGAGCCCCCTAAGTACACAGTTTGCAGTACCGGTTTGGTTGGATTACAACTATTTTACAGGATGTCGGAGATTTTGACAGTCACATTCCAATACGACAAAAATTGACAACGAGGATTTTTCGCTCAACTGCCTTTGAATTGACTTTGTTTGACCGAATTGCCCCTGGATTTCATCGAGATTTGCATTTATTGCAAACAGATGTTGCGTGCCATGGTAGGTTTGGTTGCCATTGTATCTATCAGCGCTAAAATGTATCGGTTTGCCAAAAAACCGATACGTATCGGCCGATTTTTTATTCCTTGGCGAGTAACACCAAGTAACATGATCAATTAATATTCACAGATTACGAGGCAGTAGCAACATAAATAGTCCCAACAATAACACAAGCACAACCTGACGCAGGACGGTACCCTAAACTACGTGAATGATATGATTGATTTTGCCGAAATTAAATTGGAATTAAATTAAACGATAAAACTTGCAAAATATAAAGAATACCTCAGGTTTCGTAGTATTCCATGAGAGAATCACGCATATTTCAAGCAAGGTTCAATCCGGGCGCTAGATCCGTTAGATTGCAGCGCAGATCGATCCTAGAGATAGAACTCTAGATTTTTCCAGATTAGGGCGCTCTCAAGTCAATGATGGGATCACTGATTTCTTCTGATTATTTGATGCGGAAGGTTTAATAACTCTGCTGGGATCTACTGTTGTTGAATCGGATCGATTCACGGTGTAGGGAAAATTATGATTTAGGATGTTAAAATGGATGATGGCTGATTTAGGATTGTAAAGATCAACACACAAGCAGAGAATATGAAAATAGATAGATGGATAAAAGATAGATTTGCAAGCTTCACACCCTTGGCTTCGCACCAAACCCTTCTCGGGAAAAAGATTCACTCTTCGTAGAGGCTCATCTGAAGCACACATAAGCAAAAGCTCTTTTCATTCATAATCAATAATCAATAATCAATCCTCAATAGAGTGTTTACAATGCCTTTATATAGGCTAAGAAAATCCTAAACGATATAAAACTCGCAATTAAAAGAGTCCTAAAATAATAAAAAACTAAAAAGGAAAAAAAAAAACGAAAAACGAAAATTTTCTGTCACTGTAGCTCGCTCGAGCGAGGATTATAACCGCTCGAGCGAGCTGAAGTGGTCGCTTGAGCAAGGATTTTAACCGCTCGAGCGAGGGCTCGCTCGACACTGTTCTCCTCGCGGTTTGTGTCTGTTTCTCCTCTGAGGCTACGATACTCAGGCCTCCTCCAGAATTTCCTCTTTCGCCTAATTTTGATTTCCATTCCGCTTCTTCCGACTTCGGTACATGCGAAAAGGTCTATATCCGATGTCGGCGTCCCAGTCACAACCAATTCCAAAAAACTCCTGAAA
Source organism: Chloranthus sessilifolius (assembly GCA_021018995.1). Taxonomy (NCBI): domain Eukaryota; kingdom Viridiplantae; phylum Streptophyta; class Magnoliopsida; order Chloranthales; family Chloranthaceae; genus Chloranthus; species Chloranthus sessilifolius. The sequence goes on from CM037584.1 coordinate 195,761,358, forward strand.
TTGTCCTATATGTGAACACGAAAAATTAGCAAGCCTCCATGGGAAGAATCTTCCTCAGCCGGATTTTGCAATAACATGACGCCAAGGGGTGTACACCGGACCAAGCAAGTTTCACGGCCACCGGAATTTTCAAAGCTAGGTTTCCAACGAACGAACAGACACAGATCCATTAGGAAGAAGAAGTCAAATCAGATGATGCATGCTAAAATGACCTCTCTCTAAGAAAAAGAGATAAAAAGAGAGTGAGAGAGAGAGAGAGAGAGACCCCTAAGTACACAAAGTTTGCAGTACTGGTTTGGTTGGATCACAACTATTTAACAGGTTGTCAGAGATTTTGACGGTCACATTCCAATATGACAAAAATTGACAGCCAGGATTTTTTGCTCAACGGCCTTCGAATTGGCTTTGTTTGACCGAATTGGCCCTGGATTTTATTGGGATTTGCATTTGCTGCAAACAGATGTTGCGTGCCATGGTAGGTTTGGTTGCCGTCGTACGTATCGGCACTGATACGTATCGGTTTGCCAAAAAATCAATACGTATCAGCCGATTTTTTATTCCTTGGCGAGTAACACCAAGTAACATGATCAATTAATATTCACAGATTACAAGGCAGTAGCAACACATATCTCAAGGTAGCAACATAAATAGTCCCACCAATAACACAAACACAACCAATTCCAAAAAACTCCTGAAATTGTCCTTGATAGGTGTCATATACATTTCCACAAACAACTATTAAGCAAAAATATGTGAACACGACAAATTAGCAAGCCTCCATGGGAAGAATCTTCCTTCACAGGCCAATCTAATGACATTATCCAAATCACCAACTAGTATCGCCAACAAATTCGAGATTGATGTTAGACATTTAAAACCTTCTTTTTTTTTTTGTTTTTCCTGGGTTTTTTTGCCAGCCAACACCATTGTCATTTTATTTGGAAATCTGTTAACACAATCACAATCTGTTAGTTAGCACAATGAATTATCAATTATTTAGCATCATTGTCATTTTATTTACTATGCAGAAAATGCTTAAATCAAAAGATTCTATGTGGAGTCATGTTACAAAATTGAACAGAGAACTGAAATGCATATATTGTAAGGAATTTAATTGCACGATAACAAGAATTAAATCCCATCTACTGAAGATTTCGTGCAAAGACATTTATATATGTAGTTCGGTACCAGATTCTGTTGTTCAATTGGCAAGGTCAACCATACAAGAACTTAGTAGGAAGAAGGAGAGATGAAGTATTGATCATTTTATGAAGGCATCGATGCCAAACAATGTTAGTAGTGGTGGAGGTTCGACTTCGAGTCAGTTTAAAGTTACCACCACTAGTAGCATGGCTCCTCTACGGCAACAAGCATTGAGCTCGGTCATTGTTGTCAAATGGCTTAATTTCGCTTAAGCGATTTGGCTCAATTTCGCTTAAGCGATGGCATACTTTTTTCTTTTCTTTTTCAAAAAAAAAATTAAATTAAAAATTTTAAAAATAATAAAATAAATTAACAATAAGTATTCAAGTCTCTTGAAGGAAAAAATAGACATTCTTACATTTAAAAAAGAAGTTTTACATACTAATATTCAAAATTATAACTTTAGTTTTGACATTGAGTACCAGTATCGTCTACTTTGGGCTGTTGATGGTGTAGATCTATCATTTTCATAATCATCTTCCATATAGTCTTCTAAAACAACATCTTAATCATGTTTTTTCCTAGAACGCTTGTCCATATACTCCATTATTTCCTTTAGGATTTTCAAAATAACTTTTCTACAAGCCCTAGCATTTGATCCAGCTCCATAAGCAAGATGTTGTTTATGACAATTTAATATAACTAGGTTTATAACAATTTAATTCACTAAAAAAGGATTACAAAGTTTAAAATAAATAATAATAAAAAAATTAGATAGGAAAGAAGGGAGGAGATTTGGGAGTAAAGAATGGAGATTAGAGAGAAAGTTAAAGTCAAAATAATTGTGTGAGGAGTAGAGGACCCAACCCACCATTTTATAGAGGCAATGGGACCTCAAAAAGCAAAAAAAATAAAAATAAATAAAATTAAGTGCTTGGAGTATTATGCCATCGCATACTAAGTATGTCATTGCCTAAGCCATAAAATATGGCTTATGCGATCGCATACTTTAGTATGCCATCGCATAAGCCATCATGGCATATGCGATTTGATGGCATAAAACCGCTTAAGCGATCGCTTATGACAACTATGAGCTCAGTTCTACGTAAGCAAGAACATGAGCCGGCAGACTTGGAGATGGCTATGAAAGCGGTGTCAGATCATGGACCTGAGTATTTTCCTCCGAGTAGCGAAACAATGAGGACGAAGTTATTGTCTAAGTTGAAAGACGAAGCAATAGATTTCGTTGCCGAGGTGAGACAATCATGAGTGGAGACGGGGTGTTCCATTATGTCCAATTGTTGGTCGGATAAGAGAAATAGGAATCATATAAATTTATTGGTTGCTTCTCCGATGGGCACGGTCTTCTTGCTTTTAAAGTCAACCGAGGAAAAGGTAAAAAATGGAAGATTCATAGCGAATTTTATAACGAAGCGGATAGATCAATTCATAGGTCGTGAGAATGTTGTCCAAATCATTACGGACAACGCTACAAATTATTCCGCTGCTGGTGATATTTTGGAAGAAAGAATGTCCCATGTTTCCAAGATTAATTGCGCAACGCACTGCTTGGATTTGATGTTAGAGGGTTTGGATAGATTACCGAAATGGACTGCAATTATATCTGAGACCAAAGATCTTGTTCGATTTTTATACGGGATGCAACATGTCTTGGCTCTCATGAGGGTCCATACAAGCGGGAGAGAATTAAAAAGACCTGGTGCTACCCAATTTGCCACAAATTTTTTGATGTTGCAATCGTTGTTGAATGAAGAACAATCTTTGCGATTTATGATCGCATCGTTTGAATGGAGAAATTTAAGTGCTTCAAAGACTGGAGAAGGGAAAGTTGCCACAAATTGTATAAGCATAAACAATTTTTGGGGTGACGCAAAGGAAATTGTTACAGTGGCGGAACCAAGTATCAAAGTTCTGTGGATGGCGGATGGAGGAGCAACACTTGGTTATATATTTGAAGTGATGATGAAACCTCACTTATATTGGGATAAGTTGGTGAAACATGATGATGAAACTAACAAAGGCATAAATGATGTCATTGAGAAATTAGTTCCTCCCGAGGAAAAAGATGTGTTCAACGACCAACTTGTCGATTACATTGCCTTCAAATCCAATATTTTTACGTCATTTGCACGTAGCCTTCTTCATCGAAAGCATCCAGGCAAGGTCTCATTTATGTTGTTACTATTATTCTTAGTTATAATGTATGCTTTAAATGTTAGTGTAATTAATCTACGCATTTGTATATCTTGTTTAGATGATTGGTAGAAAGTTGTGAATCCTAAATTCAACCAATTGAAAACGGTAGTTGTGAGATTGCTTAGCCAACCTTGTAGTGCATCGGCTTGCGAACGAAATTGGAGTGCATTCAAAGCTACGCATACAAAAAAAAAAAAAAAAAAAGATTAGAGCCGAAAATATTGCATGATTTGGTGTAGGTGAAGGTCAACTTGCATCTAAAGAAGCCAAAAGAAAAGGAGGGGCGAAGTCAGAACCAATCTATGTAGAGAAGTTTGTTGCATTTCTTGAGTTGTCACCAACTCCAGCAGTGCATCACCTCGACCACTATCAAGCAATCAAGAAGAAGTTGTTGATGTGGAAGATGAAAGCGATGATGACAATGATGATGATGAGGGCATGAACCTCGTCTATGAAGACATTGTCCGTGATCATGAAGCTTTTGAATTTGATTCATTATGATTTGTCTTTTATATTTTAGTTTTTGACATGTACTCCTTTAATTTTGTGGTTAATCCGTTGATGAACAATAACACTTTTATTTTGGTGGTTGTATCCTTATGCTTCGTGGATATGTGATATGTCTAATGAGTAATGATTTCATAGTTAATATTTTGAATTTCAAATTTTCAATTTGGTTTGAAGCTTTTGATTTTTTATACTTTATATATGAATTTGAATATTTGACATCAAAATCATGCCAATTTTGCACATTTCATTCATGAAATTGATTATTTCCAACTTTAAATATGTTAAAATAATTTTTTAATTATTTTTATTTTTCCCAAATTTTCAGGAATTTGACCAAATTTTGACAAATTATGTCGATTTTTCCCAACTTACACCCTTGCTGATTTATTGCCGAACCTCGAATTTGTGACTATGATTTCAGCGATAACGTATCCATATCGGTCCAAGATGGACCGATACCCATTATCGATACCGATATTGATACCTTGCTTGGGGGTGCTGGAACATTCTGAAGTTTAATCCATGGAGCATCAAATTTAAATGTATATTTACAGCAATGCCTCCATCTAACACTCCTCCATCCAATAATGTGTGTATGTATATATATACCAAGGGTCAAAAAATCGGAAAACCGATACGTATCGTCCTGACGATACGTATCGGGTATCGATTTGATACATTGAATTTTAAATTTTTTTTTTTTTTCAAAAAATCCCAAAAAATTAAGAAAAATAAATTTAATGATTTTCTTTTTTTTTTTACTTTTTTTAATTTTTATTTAAAGCTTATTTGATGCATATTTCATAATAGGGCGGATCCCTAATTAAAGTATGGTCTCTTCCGACCATGCATAATTACGACTAAAAGCTTTCAATTTTTTCCTTTCTTTTTTATTGTTTAATAAATAAAAATTTTATTAACGGACAACAAAAATATATTAGAATATAAGTCCACAACAAAGGTAAGATCACTCTTAACATAGTTGATTCATTGTATATGACTAATTTTCGTTGTACATGACTAATGATCAAATTTTTATTATACATGACTAATTATCAAATTAAAAAGTATATTATAAATAAAAAACTTAATTACTTTAGAGCCACATTGAATTTCGTGGTCGTTCTTGACCCTCGTTATCATCATCATCGGTGCGCGAGCTTTCCCTATAATGTTAGTCATATTGATACCCATGATCATGTGTGTCTCCTTGAAATGGAGGCATTAGCGACGAATATGGCTCAGTGTAATAGGTGAAGGTTGGTCCTCTAAAAATTTGACCAACAAAGTCATATGGCCCGGGATAGGTTGGTTGAGGCCGATAGTATGGGTTACTTGCTGTTGAATCTTCGGTATTTTGCAAACTAAATCCCCCGAAGCTAGAAGTCATATAACCCATATCATCTTGTGGACCTTGTGATGGTGGTGGAGGTGATGTTTTGTAAGATTCTGACGCTCATCTTCCTTCAATCCCTCCACCTCTAAATGTAAGAGTGTCATACATTGTTAGCGAGTCCTCATCCCATGCGGCAATATCTCCAGAAGTATAGGGATCAATATCATCCGCTCCACTACCAGTGTCAGTGTGGGTTTCATCACCTCCATCATCAACCCCACCATCATCATTATCAGTACCGGACTGCGTTTCGTCATCAGATCCAACCACTGAATGATGATTCAATCTTCGTTTCCGCCTCAATGGTTGGGAAGCCTGCTCATCTGCTGCTCTTTCAGCATTATCCAGCCATGAGGTGTCCTCAGTATCCAACACTGGCCCTTCTCTCTTTTCGATCCACTGATTTAAAGGGTCATCCTCCATGAATATATAATCCAACTAGATAGGATCAAAATATTCACTATCTGTAAGGTAAAATATGATAGATGAATTAGTACATGTTTGATGCCTCATCAATTAGATCAAATAAAAATTGTATAAACTAAGACTTCATATAATATCTTACCGCAATTGGTCCTCTGCATATTTCTGACCCTTCATCTCATGTTGTAGTGGTAATAGACTAACTTTTCTAATCATTCCATAGCTAGCCCTTGTCTTCGTGTGAATGAGAGAGGAGGTGCTCCAATTTCGCTCACAGTTGGACGAGGAACAAGTTTGCGATAAAACCCTCATGACAACCCGCCTTAATATCGGGTCATCACTTTCATAATGCATCCACCAATCAACGGATTTATCATACTTGATTTGGGATTGCGCCAATGGAGTCCCAACTGACCCATGTCTCTTGCGAAATATATCAATCCATATATCAATAACACACATATCAATAAACAGATTATATGACATTTGCATTATTACTTATAAGGTATTATTACTCACATCTCTTATGGTTTGACCTTGCTCTGTCAACTCAGGGAGCATTCGTTGGCTCACATTGAGTAAACCGCTGTACACATCATCGACTTCAGTCAATTCAAAGTATCGCGTATACTGGAAGACCGGATTTAAGTAGAATGCTATATATCAAATATGAACAATCTCATCAATATATAAAAACAATAAATAATACAAAAAATAATAAATAAATGAAAATCACTACATAAATAGTTTAGCATGTTACACCTGCGGCATGTAAGTACTGGTAGAATTATGCATCCCTAGTACTGGTAGAATTATGCATCCCACCTCTTGTCGATGATTGCCCAATATTGTTTATATTTTGTCGGGCATTTAGTTTTAATAGTCAATTTGGCTTTAGTCATTGACTCATAAACGTACCCCATCATTGGTTTCTCATCACCATCTACCAACCTCAACACTTGTACCAACGGGATAGTGACGGCGATTTGGTGGTAAACATCTGCCCAAAAGTGGGGACTGTAGATTAGGTCGGCAACCTCATTGCAAGCAGGTCTCTTTGCTCGTGGGAGAGTTCTAACTCATGCTTTCTCCATTCTTCAGAAGAGACCATGCTTTTCAGCTCACGCCTATACCTAGCCAAGCTCTGTAGGGCTAAAAACTGTGTCGCAAATCGTGTAATCGCAGGCCGGAGTAACTAGTTCTTGGTGAAATCTCTCATCAAATTCACCAACTTGTCACTGTTGTATAAGTAGGAAGTAATCGTTCTTCCCTTCTGAATAGTTGATTGTGCTTTGCTTCTTTTTCCCAAATCCTCAAGAATAAGGTCCACGCATTGAGCGGCACACGAAGTCTAATACAAGTGACGTCTCTTCAACATTAACTGACGACCTGCAGCTTTATAATTTGTGGCATTGTCTGTTACCACCTGCACAATCCAGTGCTCTCCAACATCTTCAACTACTTTATCCATTAGTTGGAAGAGGTAATCAGCTGTCTTCGCGTGTTTTGAAGTATCAACTGATTTTAGAAATATTGTCCCGACATCACTGTAGACCAAAAAGTTGATCAAACTCTTTTTTGTGGGACCTGTCCATCCATCGCACATAATTGTGCAACCTCTCTCATCCCATACTTCGTGAAAGTTGTCCACGTAAGTTCCTATCTCTGCATACTCATCATCTAGTAGGGGTCCGGATACCTCGTATGCAGAAGGTTTTTTGAGTCCTGGACTAGCTTCTGCACTTGTATCAATCATACTTTTGAAGTACGACGACTGCACAACTTGACTCGGAATGTGACTGTATATCACGAACTTTTGCAATCGATTTTTCAAGCCTCTTTCCCCATTTTTTCAATGAAATTGTGCTCAATTTACTTTGTTTTGAGCTTTCTGTCCGATGCATGAACAGATCCATAGGACCTATAGTACGACCTGTAGTAGACGGCCTGGTGTCCCTCACTGATGTTGATCTACGCAACCCGGCAGTGTCATGAATTTCCTCATCATCATCAATAACATGTGGCCTATGACTAGATCGACCACCAGCAGTAGGCATGGATAGGCCCCTCAAGCTGGATCGAAATCGATAATCGGCTTCTTCTTGTTCTCGACACTGTCATGCTTCTCTAACACTCTCCCTCATGACTCTTGTTGTCACAACATCCTCATCCTCATCTTCATCATCCCCACGTTCAAGTGCAGAAAACTTTGGATCTCCACTCCTTATTCTCTCATATATTTCTCTATCCCGCTCGGCTTCTGCCTTTTTCTTTACCTTAGCCGCCTGTAAACTGGCTCTGACTTCTTCTCTTACCTCTCTGGGTACATTGGGGCACCCTTTTGTCTCTCCCTTTACGTGAGCCAAAAGCTCCTTCAATCGTGTGATACTTCCAATAATTTTTTCCCACAAAGTTTACTTTCTATTCGGAGTCTATCACCATCTATTACTGTGTCGTATTGCCAAGCTGAATCTGATGATCGTACCATATTTATTTCTTTCACCTGCATTAATGACCAAACGATTGAACTAAATTAAAATATTGGTTGTGGACCTCGGTGGTACGATACATAGGCATTATATGATTGTATCGTACCCCTTAAAAAAGTTTACTAATTTTTTTTATTACTAATTTTTCTTTAAACTAAATTTTTTTTAATTTTTAGTGTTACTTTTTTAAACTAAACTTTTTTTATTAGTAATTTTAGTTTTAAAATTGTTTTAAATTGTGTGTTACTAATTTTTTTTTTAAACTAAACTCTTTTTTTTTACTAATTTTATTTTAAAACTAAATTTTTTTATTTTGTGTTACTAATTTTTAAAACTAAACTAGTTTTAATTTTTTTTTTTAAACTAAACCTTTTTTCTTTAAATTAAATTTTTTTTTGTTTTCTGTTACTAATTAGTAATTTTTGTGTTACTAATTTTTCTTTAAACTAAATTTTTTTTAATTTTTAGTGTTACTTTTTTAAACTAAAATTTTTTTATTAGTAATTTTAGTTTTAAAATTGTTTTTAATTTTGTGTTACTAATTGTTTTTAATTTTGCGTTACTATTTTTTTTTTTTAAACTAAACTCTTTTCTTTTACTAATTTTGTTTTAAAACTAAATTTTTTTGTTTTGTGTTACTAATTTTTAAAAATAAACTTTTTTTTTTTAAATTAAACTTTTTTTCTTTTTTTTGTTACTAATTAGTAATTTTTGTGTTACTAATTTTTTTTATTACTAATTTTTCTTTAAACTAATTTTTTTTTAATTTTTAGTGTTACTTTTTTAAACTAAACTTTTTTTATTAGTAATTTTAGTTTTAAAATTGTTTTTAATTTTGAGTTTTAAAATTGTTTTTAATTTTGTGTTATTAATTTTTTTTTTAAACTAAACTCTCTTTTTTTACTAATTAGTTTTAAATTTGTTTTTAAAACTAAACTTTTTTTCTTTAAATTAAACCTTTTTTTTTGTTTTCTGTTACTAATTTTTTGTTACTAATTAGTAATTTTTGTGTTACTAATTTTTTTTTAAAGCTAAACCTTGTATTACAAAATTAGTAACAAAAAATTAGTGTAATTAATGTGTCATTGGGTATGTGTCACATGTGTGACACATCAATTACATGTGCATGTCACTTACACATGTCATCACACGTGTCACATGTGTCGCGACACATCACACGTGATGTGTCACATGCATGGGTCAAAAAATTAGTAGCACAAAATTAGTAATACAAAATAAGTAATACAAAATAAAAAAGTTTAATTTTAAAATAAAATTAGTAAAAAAAAAGTTTAGTTTAAAAAATATATATATTTTTTGACCCATGCCCTCCACCAAAGTCCACTCAATTTTATGTGGCTAAGCTTGAAAGTACTTCGTAAGATGAATAAGCATCATCCAGGCAGTATTAGTACGAGCATCATCCAGGCAGAATGGTAGATCTAATGATAAAATTAGTAATAAATAAAAATTAATTTTTTTTAAAAAATAATAATAAATATGGTAGATCTAATGAAAAATAATTAAAAATACAAGTTAGATGATGGAAAATCATACCTTCTCTTAAATATCCGACAAAAATATGAGTGTGACAATCCGGTGTCTACGATTTCAATCTCCGATGGCTAAGAAATAAAAAGTATAGTGAATTGCAAGTGGAGAAAGAAGGATAGTAGTGTAGAAGAAGGGATCCTCAGGTGGTTTGCAAGTAAAGAAGAAGAAGAGATCCTCGCGGGATTTGTAAGTGAAGAAAAAGAAAATATCCTCGAGTGGTTTGCAAGTGAAGAAGAAGAGGGATTCTCGGGTGGGTTTTATAGCGGGTTGCAACTATCCGTTGCCGCTAATATCCGTTGCAAAAAGCAAATGCAACAGATATAAAATTATATTCGTTGCTGCTTTTGCAACGTTTTAATAAATAAATAAACCAAAAAAACATATGCAACGGATATAAAATTATATCTGTTGCCGCTTTTGTAACGATTAGTAAAAAAAAACAAAAAAAAAATAGAAAATGACAAAAACAAAAGAAAAAAAAGACAGAGCTGGGGCCCGTCCGATAATTTGAAATTATCGGACGCATCGGACGATAATTTGCCCGTATTGTCCGATAATTTCATTTTTTTAATTTAAAAATAAAAATAAAAATTATCGGACGATAATTTGAAATTATTGTCCGTATCGGACGATAATTACCCTATTTTTTAGGGGGTACCATACATAGGCAATGTATCGTACCGCCCAGGTTCAAAACCGATACGTATCGGTATCGGACGATTTTTTGACCCATGATATATACACGCATTATAATAAGAATAATCATAAATAATATAAAAAAGAAAAGGCAAGAACAAGGTAATAAGATGAAAGTGTGCACTATCCTTAATGGGTAAATCTATCTCCCAACATGACCTAGGTCACCAAATGAACACTTCTTACTCTCGTTAAGGTTGTTATCAAGTAAATACAGCCATCATATCTCCTCGTCACAAACAATGTTGGCTTCCCCAATGACATTGATAATATTGCTTAGTTATGATCATGGTGAAATTCTCTTACTATGTGTGAAATTCTCTTATCCACATACAATTTACTGATTAATAGAAAATAGTGCCCCATAATCCACACCGAACTCACAAAAACCATATAAAAAGCTTATAAAATGCATCTTTTTTAATTCTTTTTTTAAATAAACGTATCTTTTCGTTAAAAAGAGAAAAACTCGTTTTAAAAGAGAAAAATAGAAGAAAAGATACTTATAAATTTTTTTTATCATAATTTCAATATATTTTTTAATTTCTGTCCATTTTTCCCATACTTTTCGTTTTTAGCCATTTTTCTGAATTTTTACCTTGCCATCTTATTCCCATTCTCCATCTTGGTGAATAACTGACTATGATCCACAGTCGGTCACAGAAATAATGGTTATTTGACTTTTTTCTATTTTCTTAATATAAATATATATAACTTTAATTGAAATCATAAATAAGCTACAAAAGATGAAGAAACACTAAGGAAGAAGCTTAACAACAATATGAAAACACAATTAAAATATAAAATACATGGGACCATACATGGTCACTTTTCATACTCTCCCCTTTAGCAAAGTTGTGCTTGAGCATTTGCTTCCTGGGGATGATAGAGATGGGCCCTGAACCAACTAATAGGATGTCAAGAGCCTCCTTGAGCCAGTCAAGGAGCTTCCATGGCTGTTACTAAATTTAGTACACCAAAATCTACAAATGATACACAACTTATGGTACTTGGCCTCGAACATTAGAAATAATGAAACCAACTATGAAATTAGTCATTTATAAAATAGTGACCTTGAAATTTGTTTCTTTATTTTTAATCCCAAAAGCAATTCACTTCATTCTCTGATTTTGATTCTTCTAAGCTTTTATTCTTCTGTAATGAGATCACCAAGTCCCGCTACCTAAATATGTTCAGAGTATTCAACTCCATTCCAATGTTAAGACCTATAATGCTAAACCGAACGAGTATGAAAATGAGTACAGTGTGGGGGGGGTCAATTTATACTTAATTTGAAGTGTCTCCAAAACAGAGATACAACTTGCCAAGGTTACAGCTTACTGAAATGACATGGTTTTCACTTTCATCTCAATTGCTATAATAAATAGAAATAAAAAGACAAGTTTATTAAATCATTACAAAAATTATAGGAGGAACAAATCACCAGGAAAGGGCAAAAAATTAGAGGATATAATTCACATAGATAGTCCACTGAAACAATTATAAATCAATTCATAATAGACAACACTTCAATATCAAAGAAACCCTAATTTTCTCCCATCGTATTTTTTCTCTCTTTTGTTTTTCAGAATATCTGAGAGGAGAACCACAATACATCACAATCAAGCCATCATAATCAAAACCTCAACATTCTAAAAATAATTAGAAAAAAAATTATATAAAAAAAATTAAAAACTGATGATTCATCAAATCAACTAGTGTTCCAATCTCGCAATATTAAAAATTTTATGGAAAAAAGAAACAAGAAATTACAATTACACTACCAGATCAAAGCAGAGCACTAATCACCACAAAAGGCAACACAAATTTGACATCATCCATGGTCGAAAATTTCAAATTCGAGGTACAATAACAAGAATAAACCCTAATTTGCAAACAAGTAGGGAAAAACCCCTAAAACTCGAGATTATACCGGTCGGTCGGATCAACTGATTTTAGGATCTGGCATAGGAAAAAGACTCGCATTAGCGGCCCCTCTCGGCGGCGCAAACCCTAGAAACTTCTGCAGATTCGTCCGAATACTAATCGAGCACAAGAAATACAAGAACACCATCGAACAATCAGTCGGATCGTCACCAACCAAACCCCGATGACTCATCTTCAACACCAGCGAAATCGGCGAGAAGGGCAATTTGGCGACAGGTTTGCCCTCGAAGAGCGAATTAAGAAAGCCGAAGACGACGAAGAGAACGAAGGCAACGACGGCACCGGATTTGATCTTGGCGAGGGAGAGATCGCGGCTGGATTCTTTGAGGCTGGTTTCGACGCGATCGATCTTCTTGGTTTTGGATTTCTTGGTGGGGAGGTTGGTGGAGGAGGAGGTGGTTTTCATGGTTTCGAGTTTCTTGGAGGCTTTGTCGATGGAGGAGCGGAGGGATTTGTAGGAGGAGGTGCGGTAGATGAGGATCCACGAGATGCCTTCGCAGAGAAAGGCGGTGCAGATTGAGATGCCCACCACCATTAGACTGTCAAAATATTTCAGAGACGAAACCGACGACATTTTAGAGAGAGAAAGAGTTTTAGAGAGAGATAGAGACGGGGAAGAAGATGATCTACTCTGCAACTTATTTCTCGCACTGCCAAGTTTTTGTGGGTTTCGTACTTTGTTGGTTAAGAGATGAGAAATCGAGCCGAGAGTGGCTTTTATAAGGGTCCTGTTGTAGAACCGTTGGATGAGAGGAACTTTGACATGGAATATATGGACGTTAAACTATGACGGAGAAAATCGTGAAACTCAATATTTTATTTGGACCGACTCTCGTGACCGTCGTGGAAACGCCAAACGGTGTTTAAACGGTCTTACACCAGTTATTAGCTTATGGTCCTAGAAATCCAGAGTCTCAAGATCACACGTTTGGGGAGATTCCAACCGTCCGATGTGCACTCTAATATTAATGATTATTTTTAATTTTGATGACTGATATTAAAGTTTATTGATTGGATGGTTTAAATTCACTTAACATAATCCTTTGAGTGGAACATGTTCCATTAATAGATTCTCACTTGGGCAATTTAGCTTGATCATAGATATGTGTTACAAGGCACAATGGTAAATCAAGCTTCAATAATGTGAGATAAAAAGGAACATTTTAATGGTGTAAGATCATTTGAACACCATTTGATATTTAAATGTTCGTCAAGATTGGAGCCATTATCCCTCTTCTATCTAATCTAAAGACCAAATGATGTCAAAATGATCTTACATCATCTATGGCTTATGATCTTGGGAATCTAAAGGTCAAAAAATGATAAAGGGGCAGATTCTCCAAAGCTATTTAGATGGTCTTACACCATTTATAGGCTTAAGATCTTGGAAATTTATACCATAAAACGAATATATCATCAATTAAAGAGGCATGGGTGAAAAAATCACACTTTTTAAGAGATTCGAACCATCTTATCTACGCAATACAATATCAACGATTGCTCTTAATTTTGGTGATTGATAATAAAGTTCACCGATCGGATGGCTTACATCCCCTTATAAGAATGATTCTTTTATTGGAACATGTTTGAACTATGGATTGTCGCTTTGACAATTTAGATTATCATAGATGCGTATCACATGGCACAATGATAAATCACATTTAAACACACCCACCGAATCTTGTTGGGCATCTACGCTAAAAATCATTCATTGCTTTAAACCATACGGAGATAATTTATTTCAAAGGGCAGCTTTAAACGTACCCACTGAGTAATATTGGGCACCTATCCTAAAAACCATTGATTGCTTCAAATAAGATGATGGAGATCATTTTTCGCTTCAATCTTTCACACTAAAGATCTTGAGATCATGGCGCACCTATTAGACGGTCAGTTTTCAATTCCAAATGACATAGATCTCAAAAAAGTGGCCCTAAAGATCAAATGGCACACATCGCGCCCAACTATGACTTTAGAGCTACGTTTTTTGAATTTGTGCCATATGGAATAAAAAACTAAGGGTATGATGGGTGCGCCGTGATCTCAAAATTCTTTTTGTGAAAGATTGGAGTGAAAAGCGATCCTCATCATCTGATTTAAGTAATTACTGGTTTTTGGCATTGGTGATCATCAAGATTCGGTTAGGCTGTGTTTGGGTTAACTCTTTAAAGGCAAAAAGCAACTCTTTTACTCTTTGGCTCCGAGAGAGAACTGCTTTCATGTTCGGTAATACAATTCTTCACCCCATTTGCTCTGGCGGGGAGCTGTTTTAAGTAATAAAATTACTCTTTGTTTGCTCTCTGTGAGAGCAACTTTTATTTGCTCTGACAGAAAGTAAGCAAAGAATTGCTTCGAGTTAACCCAAACACAGCCTTAATGCGATTAAAGCTACCCATTTTCAAATTGCAAGTGCTTTTCCGGTTTCCAGCTAGAGTTGGTATTAGGTGCACTGCCCCTGCATTTTTCTAGTCAATCTCACAATCTAACAAAGTGATCAAAACCCTACTTTCACGGATTTCATGCCTCTAAATCTATGCTTGCATCCCAAGGTTGATCAGTTTGGAGGAGTGAGATTGACCCATGCACCGCTCGTGGTGCACCTAATACCAACTCTTTCATCTCTTATTGTCATTTGGATCCTCATACACAAACATATACTGATCATCTATTCATCATCATCATCAATCATCATCCTCACAACCTTATCCGATCTATTTTTGATAATCGGCTCCACTGATCATTTATTTCTCAATAATATTTTACAATTATAGGTAGTACGATATCCTATAATATATATTTAGGCAAGGCAAGGAACTCTTGGCGCCACCGGATCGGTATGCGTTCCATGGGCATTGATACAAGTGGAGGTTAATAGCTTTCCTGGAACCGTTGATTGAACGACAATGTCTCCAAGATTTTGTGCATCCGACGGTTTGGCTGCATGCGAGCTCGATTCCGACTTGGTTTGCGGTAGTCCCATGAATCCCGACGAACCTCACGTTGCTCACTTGTATGGCCGATGCCTTTTTTCAGTCATGATTAAAGACAACATAAAATTCATTAATTAATATTGCACAAGTCAATCTCCCTCTGTAAAATTGGTCAACCCTTAAGAGATGCATAAATATTTAAGCATTGCACAAGTCACATGTCCACCCATCATGTAAATTAAATAACAGTCCACACATGTGTGATTGCATGAAATGCACGGACTTCCATGTATTAAAAGTTCATGCATGTCATATAGTCACACAAATGGATGGTCACTCATTGTAGACCAACCCTTTCTATAGTTTAAAAAATTCCAAATCAATCTGTAAAAAATTGAAACTAGATAGGTGGGCCTTACTTGAGTGGTGCAAGTGCGAGTTCCATTGGAGTAGTATTGGTCAATGACTATTGGATTGTCGACTGAAGTTAAGTTCAGATTCTCAAACGAGATGTCTCTAGCAAAACCGGATCCTCCCTATGCATCACAATGAAAAAGAAGTATAAGAAATTAATAATCATATGGACAAAGAAACATATGGAGAAATTGATTGTGGGTGATAGAAATTCGAAACTTGGATTGATAAACACCTCACATCGGCCAAGGCTCTTTGTCAAGT
Source organism: Chloranthus sessilifolius (assembly GCA_021018995.1). Lineage (NCBI taxonomy): Eukaryota > Viridiplantae > Streptophyta > Magnoliopsida > Chloranthales > Chloranthaceae > Chloranthus > Chloranthus sessilifolius. Next base: position 195,777,341 of record CM037584.1, read on the forward strand.
AAAGGTTTAGAAGTTGAAGCGACAAGAAAAAAAAGAGTACTTGGAGGCATAGGGGCGTACACTTATCTTAAATTTTTCTTAATTGAAAAGATGAGAAAAATAAGTGTACAATATATTATAAGAGGTTCATTCAAAGTATTTAGGTTTAAAATGTATATGAAATACTTTTAATATATATATATATATATATGAAAAATAATCACATGACTCAAGTCCTAGACATAATTTAATTACTCAAGTTATTATTAATTGCATATCATATCAGATTAATTTTTTTAAGTCACTTAATTTAACTTGCAAGCAATAGAAGCCAGAGAGATTCATTTTATATATATATATATATATATATATATATAAAATGAATCTCTCTGGCTTCTATTGCTTGCAAGTTAAATTAAGTGACTTAAAAAAATTAATCTGATATGATATGCAATTAATAATAACTTGAGTAATTAAATTATGTCTAGGGTCCATGAGAATCAACTTAGGAACACCAAAAGGACCGAATTAAAAGTGGGTCTCAAGTCCAGAATACATTAAAGGAACTCGGATCCTACCCAAGTAATTATTAGGTTGGTTCATGTGGTTTAGAGTTCCGATCCAGACCCAATTTAGACTTGACTGTATTTATAATTGTATAATACACAAAATTGTTTGGGAAGGTGGATTTGGCTATGGGGATTTAGATTTGAATATCTTAAATCCAAATCTATTGTTTGGCTCTACCTTTTTGTGTTTGGATTTAAATTTGATAAATCTACCAAAATTTAAAAATTTATGTCCGTATTGTAAAAAAGTGGATTTGTAAATAACAACTCTTAAGCGTTATTTGAAAATTCAAATCTTACACCAACATATAATTGGCTATATTTAGTGAATAAAAAGTTGTTACTTTGTGCTATCATAGGCACGATTCGACCTGATACTTAACCCGCCTGAGCTGACTATTTTTGAGCTTGATCGATCTGATTGGGTTGAGCATGAGGCAATCAGAATTAAACCGAACTGAACCAGTGGTAAACGGACCGAATTGAACCAGTACCAGACCAAATTAGATCCGACCTGAACTGACCCAACCCAAACTTAAGTAGTTACAACACTATTTTTTTGCCGTTGCAGCCCACCTTTTTACAGTGTGCCCTGGGTGTAACCAAGAAATTGTCGGTTGCACCCATTTTCGATTTTTTTTTTCTGAACCCAAACTGACGCAAATCGAACCGAACATCGAAAACATGGGTTTCGGTTCGAGAACGGTTTGTGTTGGAGAAATTCGGTGTACCAAAACCGAATTTTTAAGTGTTTGGTTTGGGTTCCAAAAAAAAATATCAAAAAAACGGCGCAACTAGCAATTTACTAGTTGCACCCATTTCCAATTATTTTCCTTTCCCCTAAATTCAAACCAAACCGAACACCGAAAAATCCGGTTTCATTTCAGGAACGGTTTATGTATTGGAGGAATTCGGTGTACCGAAATCGAAACCGATATATTTCGGTTTGGTTTCGATTTGTGGTATATTGAACCGAAAATCGAAAAAATCGGATTCGATTCGGTACACCGAACTTGCATCCCTACTTACATAGAATATATAAAGGAAACCAATGAAATATAAATTTTTTTTATAAAAAAAAATAGCCAAATGAAGTATCTATAAATCGTTGAGCCAAATCTTAAGACAATACTTAAACATACAAACAATTTGCAAATCCAAGTATTTGAAATTCTGAATTTGAAATCTCCAAATCCAAATCCGTGTTCCCAAACGCAGCCTAATATATATTATATTTATATTTTAATATTCTTTTCTTTTGTACCTTAATACTTAGTTTTGGCTATTTGTATATTAATTTTACTCCCAATTAAACCACTTGTGAGTTGTGAAGGGCATTTTAATCCATATGGTACACCCTAAAAAATAGTTTTGGAGCCACATCGCACAAGGATTGTCATATCAATTAAATGGAGTGAAAAAAATAAAAATCAATTTCAATGGTGTGATTAGTGGCACGAAAAATAGTAGAAAATGAATAGATTAAACAAGTTTGCCGTGATCACCATTCATTTTTGAACCGAACGTGATCTGTGGGGGTTCATGAGCGTCAACCTATCAGATATGACAATTGATTTTTATTTTTTCATAAAGCATATGGTTGTTCTAGACTCAACTCAACTCAACTCAGCCCATTTACCTGCCATGCCTTAATCCTTGCTCCGTTTTGGGTGCCGATGAACTTGGAATTTGTGACATGAATTTGTGAGACCGCCGCTGTAGATCCTTGCAATCCCAAGCTTCCGACACTGAAGAACAACATGCAAAACGAGTTTAATCCATGCTTATTGCTATTCTTTTAATCTTTTTCTTATCTATTAGTAAAAATTATTGAAATTTGTTATACATAATTTTTTAGAAATCATATATAACATATTTTTACACTACAAAAAATAAGACTATTAGCGGCAGTCAAAAACTACCGCTATTAATAAAAAAACTGCCGCTAATACCTTTATCGCTAATAGTCTTAATAATCTTTAATAGTCTTTTGTTAACAGTGGCAATTTTTGGTTGCAAAAAACTACCACTAATAGTCTTATTTTTTGTGGTGCTAGGACTTTTTTGCCAATAATTTCTGTATAAAATAAAAAATGCCCTAGAAAAGGTAGAGGTATATACAATCGGTTGAACTGTAAATGGGGTTCAGCTGATTTTAAAACCATTGGATGGAAGGGAATCTTGCATCCAATAGTTCTAAAATCAGTTGAACCCTACTATCGGTTCAACCAATGCCTGCATGCCTTCCAAAGGCATGCATACTACAATATGCAATGTCTGGATCGTTGTATAAAGGGAGTGTCTTACTAGAGTAATATGGAAGATAGGTACTCCAAGCCATGGATCAAAATTTCGGCCTAGTCGATAACTCAGGTTATCGGCCAAAACGTTTTGCTTTTGGTCCCCATTGAAATAAAATTTTGAACCGAAATTTTGGTCAATAAAAGATTGTTGGGGGGGGGGGGGGGGTAATTCGGTCATGCCCTAAACCCAAAATGAAACTGCTATTTTGATCCTTGCTCCATGCTCCAATGGATCTTCTCGATGGTACCCAAAACTTAAAAAGGGAAAAAATTAATTTAGTGACATATAAAGCTCCATTAAGTTGTATAAATAAATTTTAAAAAGAAAAAAAATTTAAATTAAATTTTAAAATTGAAAGTTAAATTTTGATCATGCAAAGGTCCAAAAGTTTAAACTTCAAAAAATACATATATAGAGTTGTTAATGAGTTGAGCAAAGGTCAGCTCTAGCTCAACTCTTTGGCTCTTTGAGCCTGAAACTTCTTGGGCTCTAGCTCACCTCTCCTGGGCACAAATAGGGCAGGTTGCTGGCATATCAAATGCACTTTGCACCTTATTGCTCTTCGCCAAAGCCAAAGAGTCGCTCTGTCCAGCAAGAGCTAATTCAAACACAACCAACCAAGGTTTTCCCCCTAGCATTTTCCCATAAAACAATGATATTTCTCAAAAGAGAGAAGCAGTTCAATTTAAAACTAGCAACCATGAAATAATTTGTCTACAGTAAGCATACTGCTACTTATTGCAGACAATGAGCTTAGATCTTGTCAACTGAGCTGCCATTTGAACCTTGAGACTTGCAGTGACTTTAATTCTCTTTAAAGTCAGTGTGCTGGAGGTCTAGTCAGAATTTTTGAAAATTTGATTAAAATCCGAATTATTCGGAATTTCCAAATAAATCCGAATTTTGCGATTTATATGCGAATTAAACGACTTTTTTCTGAATTATACCTGATTTTGGTCACAAATTTTTTTTTTCTGAATTCTGATCATATTTTTCACAAATTTTTTCCAAGCCGATTTATTCCGAACCCCGACTTAGTCACTACCCACCCGGAAAAAATAAAAAAATAGAGAAGGCAAACCTTATGCCATGACCCGGACCACATGTGATTTCTGTGATATTAACATCGGAGGTGCCGGTTCCAATGGAAATACAATCATCTCCTGCTTCATAGTGCATAAATATAAGGGTAAATTGAAAAGAAAAAGATAAAAATTAGGGCACAAATGTAAATAGAGTATGACACGATTTCTAACAACTTTAATCCGTGCACGGCAGATTTTGAGATATTCCCAAGTTTTAAGAGCCTCAAAGTTTGGACATTTCTCACTCATTTGAAAGTTGTTGCAATTGAAGATCGAAAGTGCCTACATCGAAACACTACCCATAAGTGATGGAATCTAAATGGATCTGATGATCCGACCGTCCAAAATTAAGCCTAAAGATCTAGGCGCATGATCAATCAAAAACAATAAATTTATAACCTATAAATATGCGCACCTTGAGCGTTAGCCATCGATGGTTGGTTGCCGATCTTCAACGATGTTCTCGCGTTCAATGTCTCCTAGCACAATGGGGATGCTCTCGCCAATAGGGAGGATTGAATTACGTCGAGCTATCGTTGGGACCAGGCACCCCTTATATTTATAGCCAAAGAGTCCTATCCCATTAAGGACTGAAATTGCTAATTATAGTGTGATTAGAAATCACAATCATACTTTAACTGAAAGACTCAACAAGCAGTTGCCTATTCTCTTCAAACTCACCAGAATAGCAATTGTACATCTTAAGGTTGATCTTATACCATTCACCGGTCAACAGGTTTGACCATAGTGATGGCCACCAAAATAGGAACTTCTAACAGTCTCCCACTTGGCCAAACTATGTCAATAAACTCCGATTATCCAATGTTAGCTAACTTTCTTTGAATGGTAAGTCACAATCAATCTCAATCAAAGTCTTTAATAACAGTCCAGTCCAGTGAGAATTTCAACACAGAATCAATGTAGTCAATATATCATATTATCGATATATGACCGCTCATTAGTCACTGTATTGGAAGTCATCACCGACATGGATTCCAACTAGTATGATGTTACATAGATTGTAAGTTTACAAACTGAATGGTGATTACATGTAAACTCAATCTAATATTGGTCCGACTTTATTGCCATCTACTGGCACCATATGTTCCAAGGAGTTATTTGCATAAAAATGGAAAATCAAATAAATAAATTTTATTTCTGAATCAATTAAACAAATGTATTCACTCACATATATCCACTCTCAAAGGCTATCAAAATTATCTGTTAACCCCATGCGCGCAACATGCTCCAAAAAGAGCGTGGGAGATAAACCTTTAGTGAGAGGGTCAGCCAACATGAGTGTCGTACTTATCTTTTCAACAGATACAATTTGATTCTGAACTTTCTCCCTTACAACAAGATATTTTATATCAATATATTTGGAACCCCCACTAATCTTGTTGTTATTGGAGATAGCAATCGCAGCGGAATTGTCACAAAAGATTCTCAGTGGCTTTGAAATAGTATCAACAACTCGAAGCCCTGAGATAAAATTCTTCAACCAAATCGCCTCACATGTTGCCTCAAAACATGCAACGAATTCTGCTTCCATAGTGGACGAAGTAGTCAGCGTTTGTTTAACGCTCTTCCAAGATATAGGTCCACCTGCAAGCATAAAAATATAACCCGATGTGGACCTACGAAAGTGTCTTGACACCCAAAGATAGTCGATCAATAACCAATAACTTCAAGGTTATTCGACCTTTTGTATGTGAGCATGTGTCCTTTAGTCCCTTGTAAATAGCGAAAAACCTTCTTAGCCGCTTCCAATGATCCAAACCAGAATTACATTGGTACCTGCCAAGCATGCCAACTATATACGCTATATCTGGACGAATGATTTGTGCATACATGAGACTCTAACCGCCGATGCATAGGAATTGTCTCCATCTGCTTTCTCTCCGGATCGATCCCCGAGACTCAAGTAGACTAAATTTATCACCCTAATGACAGGCAACAAGGCATGTTAAACCTTTTAAGAACTTTATCAATATAAGCTCTTTGAGACAATCCCAATAGGCCACGGGCTCTATCTCGATGAATCTCAATTCCTATCACGTAGGAAGCTTCACCAAGATCTTTCATATCAAAACTCTTTGATAAAAAGTTCTTTGTCTCATATAACATGTCCAAATTGCTACTCGCAAGTAAGATATCATCAACGTATAAAACAAGGATGATAAACTTACTCCCACTGATTTTAAGATATATGCATTGATCCACAGTATTTTCTTTAAAACCAAAATTTGAAATGACTTCGTGAAATTTTAAGTACCATTGTCGAGATGCCTGCTTTAAACCATATAGAGACCTTTTGAGTCTACAAACTAAATGACTCTCCCCCTCAACCTGAAAACCTTCAGGTTGTGTCATAAAGACATCTTCATGCAAGTCGCCATTCAGAAAAGCAGTTTTAACATCCATTTGATGCAATTCTAAGTCAAAATGAGCTACTAATGCCATGACTATCCGAAAGGATTCCTTTCTAGAGACAGGAGAGAATGTCTCTTTATAGTCTATTCCTTCTTTTTGAGTGAAACCTTTAGCGACTAACCTGGCCTTGTATCTTTCTATATTACCTTTGGAGTCTTGCTTGGTTTTAAAAACCCATTTACAGCCTACAGGCTTGACTCCATTAGGTAACTCACAAAGATCCTGCATCGAAGAGTTATGTTTCATTGATTCCAACTCATCTTTCATGGCTTCGAGCCATTGAGTGGATTTGTCGCTCTTCATGGCTTGGCTAAAGGAAACAGGATCTGATTCCTTTCCAAAATCAAATTCACTCTCATTTAGGTAAATTATATAGTCATCAGAAATGGCAGGCTTCTTTGCTCTCTCTGATCTACGCAATGGTAGATCAGTGGCAGTCGCCATGGGAGCAAGAGCCTCCTCAATGTGGGGTGTGTCAATAGGTATAGCCACAGGTGCATCAACACTGGCTTGAATAACTGGTGTTGGTGCCACTTTTTCTTTGATAAAAGGGATAGGAATTATAACGCGATAGTCCTCAAAACTGATGTTGCTAAGCGCTATACGCCCACTGATCTCACGATCGTCAAAGAATTTTGCATGTCTAGTCACAACAATCCGTACTATGAGTGGGGCAATAAAATCAGTAGCCTTTTGATCTATCATCAGGTAACCAATGAAATAACAACTTATAGTTTTAGGGTCCAATTTTCCTAATTGTGGGTTGTACACCTTTGCTTCAAAGAAATGTAAAATGTGTAAATATCCTAAAGTCGGTTTTCTTCCTACCCATAGCTCATAAGGAGTCTTGGGAGCGCCTTACTAGGAACTCGATTTAGGATATGCACCATTGTTTTCAAGGCTTCTCCCACAAGAACGTGAGCAGCGTGAGTTGCATAACATGCTTCTCACCATATCCATAAGAGTACGATTTTCGCCGCCTACACCGCTTGTCGGTGTTCCGGCATGGTGTATTGAGCGACAATGCCATGCTCTTGTAGATACAGGGCGAAGGGTCCTGGATTGCGACCTGTTTCAGAGTATCTACCATAGTATTTTCTGCCTCTATCAGATCTCACAATTTTAATCTTCGAATTGAGTTGTAACTCAACTTGACTTTATAGATTTTAAACATATCCGAGCCTATTTCGTGAATGAGAAATATATAACCAAAACGAGAATAATCATCAGTGAAGGTAATAAAATACTTTTGACCACCAATAGCGGGAGTTGAAAACGGTCCACAAATATCAGTGTGGACTATTTCCAAAGAAACTCGCGCTTCTTATTAGTTTTGTGAGTTTCCTTTAACGCAATCAACACAAGTATTGAAATCGAGAAATCGGATCGATTATATCATCTTTAATTAACCTCTCCATTCTATCCTTAGATATATGGCCTAAACGCGTTTATGCCATAAAATGGAGGAGTTATCGAGTGCTCGTTTCTTCTTACTTATTTTATCATTCACATGCATAGAAACTAAAGATTGGGCGTAAGATGAATCCAAGTTCAACTGATAAAGATTGCCCATTAATGAGCCACCACCCACAATATCGGAATTGAATAGTAGAGTAAACATATTATGTCCAAATTTAAATTCAAAACCTAATGAATCCAATTTAGAAATTGAGATAAGGTTTCTAGTGATCGGGAACATAAATAGTATCAACTAAATCCAAAATGAAACCACTATCTAAAATGAGACGGAGAGTCCCAATGGCCTCCACGACTGCTTCTACTCCATTCCCGAGTTTGATGGTACGTTCGCCTTTACTTAGCTTCCTCCTGGATCGAAATCCCTTGAATTACTTATGTGAATAGTTGCACGTAATCTATCCACCAAGTATTGCGAGCATCAACATAAAGTGATTCAAAACACACAAAAGCAAGGTCATTACCTTTCTTAACTAGCCAATCTACGTATTTCGACAATTCTTCTTAATGTGTCCCTTCTTCTTACAGAAGTGACACTTGATGCCAGAAGTAGATGTGCTAGCCTCTCCTTGTTTGGTTTCCGGTGGAGGAGCTTTCACGTTCTTTCCTTTATATTGTCCCGGTTTTCGCTTGAAATTTCGTTTCGATGGGCCAAGAGCGGCGTAATGGGCACTTTCAGGTTTTTCAGCCCGAAGTCGTTCTTCTTCTTGGACACAGTGAGCGATTAACTCGTTCATCTTCCACTTCTCTTTCTGCGTATTATAATTGATCTTGAACGGGCCAAATTGCGCAGGAAGAGAAGTCATAATGAAGTGAACAAGATAACCCTCAGAAAAACTCATGTCCAGTTCTTTCAATTGAGTTGTCATGCCACTCATTTTCATAATGTGCTCCCGGACGCCGCTATGACCATCATATTTCATGGTTCCCATTTTAACAATTAGACTACTGGCAAGGGCTTTAGAAGTCCCTTGAAATTGTTCCTTAATGGCTTGCATGTATTCTTTTGCGAGCGTCTTGAGTCGAATACCTCCCGGATCGCATCAAGAATGGAACTCTTTATGATCATGAGGCTCATACGATTTGATCTATCCTATTTTCTAAATCCAGTATGGTTCCATCGCGGATCCTCACCGGTAGGCATCGAGGGAGCTCCTTGGGTTTATCAGATCGTATAGCATAGTCAAGATCCATGCAGCCTAGAACAATTGCAACTTGTTCCTTCCATTTCTTATAATTTGATCCACTCAAAAGTTCAATTCCACCAATCATACTGGTTATGATAGACGGGTTCAATGCTGCACAATAATTAAGGGTTTTATTATGTCCACATACAATCGAAGTAACTATCAATTCCACAAGGTTATAATTATAGTATGTGACGCAAAGGTTAAAATATGTCAAGGAATATAAAAATTAAAACCAATGTGATTTTATTGAGAAACAATTTGTGTCATTATGAGCCTCCGTTGGGTCACATAACACTAGAGCTTCCTCAATCTATATTAATGATGGTGGTACTAATTGCGTCGTTATGACCCTTCGTTGGGTCGAGTCACAACACGCGAGCAGTACCCACACACACAAAATAATGAATAGTGAAACACAACCATCATATAACATTAAGTGATTCATCACCGTTGGGCAGAAGAATCCCTTATGTTGTAACGCCAACGTTCACTACACATTTGCACTGGATTTGTAACACGTTTTTGAATAAAATTAAACCTCACTATGAAAACCACGGCACTAGAATCTTTCCAAAGCCATGTTTTCAAATTAGGCTTGATAATAATTTAGATGATCACAAAACGTGTTATGAGGAGGTGTCAAAAAAGACAACAAACGAGCATTATAAAGTGTAAGTACCAGCCATGGTGGTAGAGCACAATCTCCACTACCCAATTCTAATGAATGATACTTGAACAAAAATTGATTACACAATTAAAAAATGAAAAAAATAACATCAGGTCATGAAAATATCATAATAGAGAGCTTATTATCAAAAATAGACATCAAAAACGGATCCAGAATGTCTGAGATAGTCAAAATGCATATATAATGTCCGAAAATCGGACCTGTAAATAGCCCAGAAAAGGCCCGAGAAGATTAGGAAATAGTGTCGGCATAAGTGCGCTGTGTATCGGACCGGGTCATGGGCCTTTGTGGCCGGGTGGGCTATGGGCCATGTGGGTCAGGGACATGGGCCAAAAGAGCTGAGTGGGCCTCAGCCAGTTGGTCGGGCTGTGGGTCGGGCCATGGTCCAAATGGGCCATGCGAGCCAATTGGGCCAAATAGGCCCAGGCGGGTCGGGTGGGCCAAGTAGGCCCAGAGCCGAATGGGGCTAGGGCCCAGTGGGTCGGGTCCGCCGGGTTAGACAGACCGGGCTGGAGCCAAAATGGGTCGGGCTGGGGCCAAATAGGCCTGGCGGGTCTAGACGGGTCGGGCATGGGTCAAATAGGCCTGACGGGGTTGGGCCGGTCGGTCGGGCCAAGTAGGCCCAGACGGGTCAGGCGGGTCGGGGCAAGTTCAAAAGGAACAGCGGGTCGGGTGGGCCAAATAGGGCCAGACGGGTCGGGTGGTCGGGCCAACTAGGCCCAAGCGGATCGGGACCGGACCCGATCCGGTCCGAAACACCCTAACCCTCCCCTTCTCCACTGTTCATCTTCCCCATTCGTTTTTTTTTTTTTTTGAGAACCAGAGTTGCAGGAGCTGCCGGACCGAGCTCACCCGCGCCCCCCTTCCGCTCACCCGCGCCCAGACGTGTGCGCCCGTCGGTTGGCCCGGTCTTGCCGTCGTAGTGCCATTCCATCAGGAAAGAATCTCTCATGTGACGGACCAAAGAAGCAAAATTTTTTTTTTTTTTTATTTGCAAGCGTGACTTAAGGGCTTACCCTCTCCCACTGCCTTGTGCCGATCGGTCTGCATGACGATGCCTCGATCTTGTCGGTGCGGAAAAAGTCCCACCTGGCCGGTCGCCACAAAAACCCAAAATTTTTTATTTTTTTTTTAAAAACTGCGCCATGCTAGTTTAGATATTGACGCCCACAAAAAAAAAAAAAAAAAAAAAAAAAAAAAAAAAAAAAAAAATTTCGTTCCTCTCATTTGAATGCACGACGAGAAGTCGAGATCTAAATATGGTGTTTTGATTAACCAAACACCATCATGTCTCTGATACCAATTGATGGAATCTAAATGGATCTGACGATCCGACCATCCAAAATTAAGCCTAAAGATCTAGGCGCATGATCAATCAAAAACAATAAATTTATAACCTATAAATATGCGCACCTTGAGCGTTAGCTATCGATGGTTGGTTGCCGATCTTCAACGATGTTCTCACGTTCAATGTCTCCTAGCACAATGGGGATGCTCTCGCCAATAGGGAGGATTGAATTACGTCGAGCTATCGTTGGGACCAGGCACCCCTTATATTTATAGCCAAAGAGTCCTATCCCATTAAGGACTGAAATTGCTAATTATAGTGTGATTAGAAATCACAATCATACTTTAACTGAAAGACTCAACAAGCAGTTGCCTATTCTCTTCAAACTCACCAGAATAGCAATTGTACATCTTAAGGTTGATCTTATACCATTCACCGGTCAACGGGTTTGACCATAGTGATGGCCACCAAAATAGGAACTTCTAACAATAAGGACATGGTATGTGATAATATCGAGCCCATCTTCACAAGTTGTGAACCCCAAAGCCGTATTATTGAGTAACATGGAATACTGCATTTAAGTTGATTCAAAATAGATGGGATAAAATTATAATAATGATGGATTACTGCATTTAGGCTAAACCTTGCCATGAAAAAAAGCATGTTTTACTAACTTTAAGTTAGAGTCAATAGTTTAATATTTATGTTACAAGGAAGATAGAGTTGTGAACGTAGAATACGCTATATCTAAATCTGTATTCCCTTTTTTTTCTTTTTTGTTTTAATGCTCTAAATATGTTTCTTGCAGGAATCAAACCCCAAAAAATGCTTTCTTACAAAATCCGACATTAAACGCATTGAAACTTGGACCGGCCAGTTTCATTCTTTCCAAAACTTAAGCTAACAGAGTAAGATAATTAAACTAATAAACTGAACCTCAAGGAATACCAGTTGGAGTGCATGGATATATATATATCCTAAATCACACACTTGCTCAATAAGATATATATATATCCTTGGTGATGACGCATGTGCTACCTTAGAGCGCACACTGGACCCTCAGATAAAAATAATAATAATATAAAGTAAACTGGATCAATTCAAATCTCTCTCTCCCACCAGCGTCCTACAATCTAGTAATGTAATAATGCATACCTTTGGCGTATTACAACATTGCTGCATAAGGAAACATGACAAAAGAATAAAATTTAGAATTAGAAATATGTTAAATAAGTAAATAAAACAAAGGTGTCTATATATATATCTATATATATATATATGAAAAAGGCCGGTCCTTCATTGGAGTCGGTTAGGTCTTAAGATACATGTGGAGCTTCACGTGACATTCAAAATACATTTTGGAAGTCACATAGAGTACGAGTCACTACAAAAATAAGGTGTTCCAACGGCACTTGTTGTTAAGACAATATTTTGAGCGATAGGACTAATAGCGGTAGTTTTTGATATCGACATGGCTAATAGTTTTATTTTTTGTAGTGGGTGCATGCATTGTTTTAATTAATTTTTTTTTTTTAATTCACAAAAATATTTTTAAAGCACAAGTCAAACTTGGACTAATTTTAATGATTCAAATTTTATTGCTAAAAAAATACATGATAAAGATGAGTTTTCAATTTTCTTTTTTTCAAAGAGGATCTAAGCAAGGCAACTGTGCTCCATCTGGTATCAAAATAGTCTTATGAGTACCACATGGAGCTCCATTTAGGATCCATATATATATAATGGATGACCGTGACCGTCATCCAATACACACGTGGAGCTTCACGTGACGGTAAAAACACATTTTGGGTGCCACGTGGAGTACAGGTGCGCTCTTTAGATCAGTTTAAAAAAATAAATTTAAAAATACTTTTAAAGCGCAAGTCAAACTTGGATTAGTTTCAAATGACCAAATTTCATTGCTAAAAAAATGCACGGTTAAGATAAGTTTTCAAATATTTTTTTTCAAAGATGATCTAAACTATGCACTTGTCCTCCATATGACATCAAAATAGTATTATGAGTGGCATATGGAGCTCCATGTAAGATCTTGCAGGACGCTCACCGTCCTCCATTAGAGGTTAGAACCCTTTTCCTATAAATATATGTGTGTGTCAATAGAGAACGGTCAAAAGAGTAGGCAATAGGGTTATTTTGGATAAGCTCCATGCGAGCACACTCTAGCTCCCTGCTTGCTCCTGCCCACTCCTTACCAGAGTTGCTCTAGTGGGGAGCTCATTTTTCACTAGAAACAGTGCTCCGTTGGTTCAATGGGGCAGGGAGCTGGTTTACCAAACTGGCTCTGGGACTATCGATGCAGCGCCGGAGCCTAGGTTAATCTCCCTCTATTAACCCAAGTGGGGCTATCAAAGAGTCGAGCCAAATTTGTGGTTGTCCGGAAGTAACAGTTGTATGCCTAGCTTTACCTGATCCAACCTAATCGGTCAAAATGCACATGTCAATCTCGGCCCGAAAAATTCGGTGAAGTTAGGTTTGCCCAGCATGGTTAAGAACCTCCTAAACTATTTATATTACATATAAAATATCAGATCTGTTCTAGCAAATTTTTCGTCGAGCAGACCGACATTTGAGTAGACATGACCTGAAGTCCCAGTGAAATATCTCATGTCTAACCTGACCTAATAGATCAAGTTTATGTCCCCGGCCCGGGTGATCTGTGCGGGTTAATGGGCCAACTCAGCCCGACTTGTTGATAGCCATAAATAAAGGGATGCATGTGCTCTTTTATCATGGGAGTCCGACCATGTTGGGACGGAATATGATCATTATTATTTGATTCAAAGCAGTTAATGGTGTGTCTGTAACAAAAATTGGTGTGGAAGTAGCATTTCTCTAAATATACTAACTCATTTTAGTAAGAGAGAGAGAGAGAGAGAGAGAGAGCATGGGTCAAAAAATCATCCGATACCGATACGTATCGCCCGATACGTATCGGTTTTAGACCTGAGCGGTACGATACATTACAAATAGGGTAATTATCGTCCGCTAACTTAAAGGCAACGGCCGCTAACTTAAAAAAAAAAAAAAAATTAAGATAGCGGTATGTTAGCGGTCGCTAATTAAAAAATTAAATTTTTTTTTTTTTTTTTTAAGATAGCGGTATGCGGTATGTTAGCGGCCGCTAACTTAAAAATATAATATATATATATATATATATATATATATATATATATATATATATATATATATATATATATATATATATATATATTAAAGATGGCGGTATATTAGCGGCCGCTATCTTCGTCTATTTCTGGAGGACGTGTCTCGTAACTTGGGACATTGTCATATTCATATATATATATTCTTCATCACAAGGCTCCTCGGCCTTTTCCTGCTCCCTTTTCATCTCTCTTTGCATCAAAAAGAGTTGAATTGATTTATATTGTAATTCGTACTTTACAGCTTCAAGCTCTAAGATAACTTTAGACTTAAGAAAATTTTCTCGATATAAATTAGGATTACGACTGAATTTCGGGTCTTCCCATTTCATTAGCCTGGAAAATTAATCTTTGAGCTCAGTAAGAGCGGTGGCGACTCCAGGAAAGTGCTCAAACGCCCAAATCTGTAAGGCGATAGTGCATCCATAGATGTTGTAATGCCCATTTTCTGACTTTTTCGTCATTTTCCTTTTGACGTATGCTTTTGATATGCTATCTACTAAATTATTGTAAACTATCAGGTCCCACGAAAACTTGTTGAACTTTTCAATGTTATCTACTAGTACCAAGTACCGTGTGTGCACTTCCTGGTATGTGTCCGGAAGTAAAAAATAGCATAAGAGAAACAATAATGATAGTTTCAAAAATTCATCGTTGGATAAATCAGCACTATCAACTAATTCTTCAATACGAGGTATTTTAGTCGGCTTCTCCCGAAAGAATTTGTATCGAATAGTTTCTTCCTCTGGCACGACCACCTTCTCAGACTCAAGTTCCGTCAACACATTCAGGCCTAAAATAAATGCTATATCGAACTCTTGCAGTAGTACATTGGTATTTCTAACCTTGAAAATATTATCTTTAACTCAAAAGCTTAAAATAGCATCAACCAAGTCTCCAATGAATCATAATTTCTCATTTATCCTAAATAGATGACCGAAAATTGAATCATCTAAAATCTTCTTCCTCTCTTCGTTACAATATAAGTAAAATTTCTTGACACCAACTTCAGAACATTTCTCGAAGGGCTTTAGAGACATAGTCATTTTACAATCACTTAGTGGGAACTGCAATATACATAAAAATAATTAATTAACAAAATAAGTGAGGTTGAAAAACTACCGACAACTTACAATATCGTCCGACAACTTACATTAGCGGCGGCTAACTTACATTATCTGCCGCTAACTTACATTAGCGGCCAATAATGTAAGTTAGCGGTAAGTTATCGATAAATTAGCGGGTTGTTGAGAAAAAGAAAAAAAAAATTACCTAAAAATTTGCTGTGAACTTTTTTCCGCTTTCTCGCCGATAAGTCGCCGCCCTCTCGGTTTTACAGAAAAGTAATAGTTAAAGTAAATAGTAAACAATGAAAAGTAATAATGTAACGATTACTTTTATACTTTAAAAGTTATTTTAATTTAAAAGGCGGTTACTGACGTGGAACCGGCTAGGCTTGGAGCTGGCCTGTTATGCATGGATTGAAACTATAGGACCGTTTCTGTAAATATGTAAACTTATAGGGCCGAAAGTATTAATTTCCCTTCTTCTCATTCTAACAATTGTTTATAGGGTAATGGTTAAGTCCAACCAAGTAAAACAACTAACGTAACTATCAAATAGCATTCATGACCACATTTCAAGATCAGTTGGGTCATACTGTCAGACAAGTGGCGTTTGGATGGCTGACAAAGTAACGAAATTGAACTAAGGAGATGAAATGGGTAGCTATGAGCATAGTTCAAAATTTCAGCTGATAAGTTAGACAAGTGGCGTTTGGATGACCGACGAAGTAATCAAATTGAACTAATGAGATGAAATGGGTAGCTATGAGCATGGCTCAAAATTTTGGCCGATAATTCAAATTATCAGTCGAATTGTATCGATTTCGATCCCTATCAAAACAAAATTTTTGGCCAAAATTTTGGTTCAAATTTTTGATTTCGGTCATGCCTGAAATCGAAAAGGAAACCAATATTTTCATCCTTAATTATGAGATGACTTATGTTGCTGAAGTAGCTGATGCCATAATTTTATGCAGGGTCTCATCTTTACATCTTTTCTTGTTTTGAGAATTGAGATTCAATCTGCATGTGGCACGTTTTTTGACGTTAAGGTTATGCTTTCCTACCATATGATAGATTCTGCATATAGGACTATAAGAAATAAAACTCGATTATGATATATGAAAAATAAAACATTGATTTTGGCCGCAGGGGAGGATGCCAATTGGTATCAAGATATATCGGTCTCGGGTATTGGTATCGGTCCAATCGTGGACCGATACGTATCGGCCAATACGAATATGATTGCCATACCGAATTAGTCATATATTTAGTTTTTCATTTTTTTTTTTAAACAAAATTATGTATCGGTCAATATCAGCCAATATCAAGACAATATCTACCAATACCAAGGCAATATCAATCGATTCCAACCTGTATCAGCCTTATATCGATATCACCCCATACCTGTATTGGGATTGTATCGATATCGGTTCTTGACGAAACCAATATGTATTGGTATCAGCTGAGCCCATGCTTAGAATATTGTGGCTATTGCTGACTGAGGCCTAATTAACATCTTATTGCAGGTTTAATCCCACCTTACCAATTAAAATGAATAAAAATAAAAATAAAAAAGAGAGCACATTTGAGACATTAAATAATTATGTTATAAAATAACTTAGTTGGTACACTCCCTCTAATGTGAGTGAGTAGGTCGTAGGTTCGATTCTCGTCCTTCACGTTGTTTTCTATCCTCACTATTATAGTTGGTGTTCCGGTTCCCTCATGCTACTCCGTAACTGCCCTCCTCGGTTCTCAAGGTTGTCTCGCCCAAATAGCCTAATAAAAAAAAAGTTAAGAATGAGAGTTGTTACTCCACTGTAAAAATAAAGTAATGTATGAGTAACAAGCGGCGAAGCACTTTCTAGAACGTCAACATTAGACAAAAATAGACCGAAAGTATGTAACTTCCTTCAAAAGGCCATAACTTCTCACTCATTTTGAGAGCCAATTAGCAATTGTAAGAAAATTTATTAAAAAATTAACATATTTTTGGAGACTTTGAGTCCAAAATTGTTTTAAATGTCTTAATTTAATAAGCTAAGGTTAGTTTAGGAGTTTTCTGAGACTAACAGTTTATTGCTATTTATTTTTAGTTAGTATAGCTTCATTATTTTTCATAAGTTTTATATTTAAATTTTAGGAGTTGGGTCGACCTAAGAGGCGAAACTCAGTTGGTATGCTCCCCCAGTTCCAATCTCGTTCTCCACTCTAGTTTTTCCTCCCTTGTTTTTATAAGGTGTGTGATTTGGTTATGTGGTTTGTCCTCGCTAATCTCATTGGTGCAGCTCCGCAACTGGCACATTCATAGTATTAAATGTTGGCCGATATTGATACGTATCAGGTATCGACTCGGGTATCGATATCGGCCGATATCTTTATTTTCTTTTATTTTCTTTTCTTTTTTTCAAATTTAAAGGGACCGATACAATTCAGTATTGGCCGATACGTATCGGCCGATTCGTATTGGTCCTCTATTGACTGATACCCGATACCGAGTTTGACACTTTGGTCACATCTATATGCATGTACTCCTCCTCGATGACAGTATAAAAATAACAAGAGTAGGAGTTGGGTCGAATTCTAAAGTTTATTTAAACCAATAGTAATAAAAATTATAGAACATGCAATTACTATCAATAGAATTTCAATTCTTTGTCTAATCACAACATTATGAAAAGGTGGTGTGCACCCAGAAACTACTACAAACACAATTGTTGCTAGCACACATATTTTGGATCTTTATGATCCATTGCAAGAAAAAAAATAAAAAATTATGAAAGGTAATTGTGGAACGAAAAATCGGACAATCCGGCGAAAATATATTCTCTTTTAATATACAGAGTAACGATTAGTTGCTATGCAAATAGCAAAAGTCTGTCTGTTACTAAAATTTCATTCTCAATGGCGTGCGGGAAGAAAAAAGTGGGTCACAGCTTTTTTAAGAAATTGTGTAAAGGTGGGTATTTGGGTATTCTACTTACCACAGTGGCCTTGATTCTTGATGGGATCACAACACCTTTTTTTCTCCACTCCATTGTTGAAGAGACTCTAGTAGAAGTTTCTCTTGGCATTCTTGTCTAAGAGGACCTAAAGCCCTTCAGTGAGGACATGAACTCTTCATTGGTTTGGTCTGCAGCTCATTTGACACTATGCATTTACAATTGATCACCCGCCTTGTTGAAAGAAAATATCATCATAAAGGGTCAAAATACCGGATTTGGTTTCGATACCAATTGAAACCGAAATTTCGGGATTTCGGCCAAAATATTGTGGGCCAAGCCAAAATTTCGGTGCCCAATTCTTATTTTATTTTTTTTTAATCCAAAATTATCGGTCAATAATTTGTTGGTTCAATATTTTGAAATTTTCGGAATTTCGTTTCGCTGGGATCCAAAACTAATACGTTTCGACCGAAATTTTGGGATTTTGGCTGAAATTTTGATCCATGATCATCATTATGCACAATTATATAAATTAACTAATATGATTCGATAAACATAAATAAAAAAATAAATAAAAAATAAAAAAAAAACTAATATGATTAAATAATTTTTATTTTTTTATAAGAGAGTATCTGGCCCCTTAGAGCACCCGACTAAGTGCTCAGGAATGTGCGACACTCATTCATTACACGTACCATGTCACTAAAGATAAATTCTTGCGAGTGGCCAATAAGGAGTTGGATTCAAATTCAGAACTTCGACTTCTTGAGGCATGTTCCTGGCCACTGTATCAACCCACGATTGGTTAATATAATTAAATACTAAGATTAATCACCGACCGTTACGTGCTTAATGTACGGGTCATTTCTCCTTGGGCTTTAATGGGTGAATCTAAACTATCCATATAATAAGATCGATGAAACCTATTTATATTTAGAAGATAGCGAAGTACAACAGTGGATAAGATCCAATGGTAGAGGTTCATGAAGAAAACCTTGACTCAAGGTGATTACCGGCCTTGTGGCATTCCCTCAGCGATAGTGACAGTAGACCAAGATCAAAATTTCAGATTTCGTTTCGATTTCCGACCGAATCAAAACCAAAATTTCGGCCATAACATCAAAAGCCACATAAACGTTAGAAACATCTAATAGATGAATCCTCTGTGTTATGTTTGAAAGGATTTAATAGTGCAACTATTGATGTCACTCTAAGTTTGAAAGGCTTATATTTATGTAAACATTTTAATAGTGCAACAAGACATCGAATACGGATTTCAGCCTTAAGGTGGAACCGATTAAGCCATCAAAGTCAGATACAAGCAATAGCTTGATCGAATTGCCTAAGAATCTCGGAATGACCTTTAAAGGATTCGATAAGAGACTATAAGCGGTGTTCCGCGACATTATTAAGAATAGAAATAATCAGGGCCCACAATAATACTTGGCAGTCAGCTTTTGGCAGGATTCATAGGCTTAAAGGTTCTCCATTACCTTGGTTAAACCCCTATTATAAGCGTTATGGCACGTTAATCCATTTTATTATTTATTAGGTTTCACTGCCGGTGCTCATCCTCTACTCTAACGTTATGTAATTATTAAATTTTATTACACATAAAAACAAGTCCCCATTTGTTATAAAAATAAATAAATAAATAAAAATGTCCCCATTTTTCTTATTGACCAAAATTTAAACACCATTCGATCCTGAATAATTAACGGTCAAAACACTACTAAAATTCACTCTTTGGAAGTTTTGAACCATCCTATCGATGCACTTTATTTTTTTGGACAATAGGATAGAGCACCCGACTACGTCCCCAAGCATGTGCAACACTCTAACATCGGACATATCAGGTAAGCAGGGATAAATATCTGTGAGTGGCCAACAGGGGTTAGGATTCAAACTCAGGATTTCCGCTTTTTAAGGCATGGTCCTAATGCAGATAGTCCATCCTATCTGTGCACTCTAGAATCAGCTGATGTTTCTAATTTTTAAGGCCGATGTTAAAGTTCACTAATTGGATGGATAGCATCCGATTATAGGTATGATTCTTGAGATGAAAAAAGTTCTAACGTCAGTAGGGATCATATTGGACAAGATATCGAATGTATTTCTGTACTCGGCTCAAAAACTGAGGTTAGCATCCATGCTAGTAAGCTAGAACGAACGATATAAATGAGGTAAACATTGACGATGGTCCTACCGTTGCCTCAAAGGGCCGAAATGATGCCTATTTCTAGGAATCTGGTGGTTAATTGCCTTGAAGAGTAGTTTAGAGTCTTTAGTTCTAAAGAGTTGGGCGAATGTAGCAATAAGACACCGAATACAGATTTCGGCCTTAAGGTGGAACCGACTAAGCCAAACCCAATCAACAGCTTGATCGAATTGCCTAAGAATCTCATAATGACCTTTAAAGGATCCGATGAGAGACTATAAGCGGTGTTCGGTGACATTATTAAGAATAGAAATAATCAAAGGAAACATTTCAAAGACAGAAAAAAGAGGGAGCTTGGGAAACTTCATTGGAAGCTCTCATATGATAAAGCCAAAATCAAGTCTAAGATGGAGAGAGAGAATAACGAAGACTGATGAGAGGGGCTCCTTGGAGGGTAGCATATGACAGCCTTCTTTCAAAGGCGTCATTTTTTGGGGTTTCTCAACGCCTAAGAGGTTTGGTCTCTCATTGTTCCTAGGAAAGAGGGGGGGGGGGATATAGTTGGAACTATTAGGAGTGTTTTTGGGTCTAATCGATTTTTGGTAGATCCTTAAGGCAGCACCCTTTCTTGATTGAGTCCGCTCCACTTTTGATCAAGTTCATTTTTTGACGGGTTATGTAGTTTCTCACTACCTCTCTCTCCTTTCTCAGTGTCTTCCCTAATTTGACCATCGTGGTCAATGATATGTATTTGTGGCTTGCATTTTTTAATATATTTCTTTATTAACGTTTCAAAAAATAAAAAAATAAAAATTCCAACAATGTACTACTTAGACCAATATCACAGATGTGCACAACATGGTGTAGTGGACTAGTAAAGCATACTTAAATGGTATAAGAACAAAAGCATCCTTAAATGTTATATATATATATATATATATATATATATATATATATATATATATATATATATATATATACATGAAGGTCGGGATGCTATTTAGCATTTTAGCACTGCCCATAGGTCAAGTGAGTGTCCCATGGCTCTGAATATAAAAATTGGGTGATATGGTAACTTTTCACCCTAAAAAATTTGGTATTCAATACTTATCCATCGTTGAAAATGTGATTAAAGTTGAAAAAAATCAATGCATAGGTATAAGTTGCCATTACCTTATTTTTGACTTAATTGGAAAGATCAAAAGCCTTAAAAAAAACAAAAAAAAATTACAAATCACATGTCCCATGAGTGTGCTATCTAAGACGTGTGCGCTTGAGGTTGACATGCGATTTATACCGTGGTAGCACATTGACGCTACCGTCGTACTATCCCTTTTCCTCTTTTATATATATATATATATATATATCGCATGAACCAACGTGCATACCATTTGAACGGCCTTCGGAAGTCAAGAATAGGGAGTCAATACTTTTTTTAAGTAGGTAAGTAAGACTCGAACTTGCTAACTTGAGGTTGTAATATTAAAAGTAGGTAAGTAAGACTCCAACCTGCGACCTTGAGGTTGCAATATTAAAAATACGCAGCTAAAATTAAACATTATAGCTGATTTCCAGCAATTTATGCGCTTAGCAGACATAAAAAAACTTGTGTTACTGATTGCGCCACTGAGAAAGGCTAGGATCTCAGCCTTAGAAGGAACTTGAGAGATCATGAGCTCACCGATTATGCAAACCTTATGGAGGATCTCAGGCTAGCTCCGCCATTTCAAGACAGCGATGATGTCTGTATCTGGTCGAGCAAAAACGGTATTTTCTCGGTCAAGTCCACCAGCAATACACTTTGGAGAAGACCCATTGTTCTCACTTCTCGTTCGGATGTCTGGAAAATTAATGTCCCTCCAAATCCTCTCTTTTTGTGTGGTTTGCTGCTCTTGACAGAGTTAAGACAATTGATTCCCTTGTTGGCAGAGGTTTTCAACTCCCCAATCGGTGCATCATGTGTCGACTCCAAGCTGAGACAGCCAGCCACACTCTCATTCATTGCCAGATTGCTTCCCTCATTTGGAACCATTTCCGAGCCCATTGGTGTTTAATTGGTTGCCTTCCGTCCTCTCGTGTTGACCTTTTAGAACAATGCAGCATCCACATTAGGAAGCCCAGCCCCAAAAATAGATCCTTACCTCTAGCCATTTTTTCCACCATTTGAAATGAGAGAACTAATAGAATTTTCTAAGGAAAGATCAAGTCTCCAGCATCCCTTATCGACATAGTTGCTAATCTGTCTTCAATGTGGTTGTCTGTTTATAATCCAACACCATCTTCTTGATTGAGGGGAAGGGGCAGTGGGCTGTCTTTTTTGCCTCCCTGATTTTTTTATTTTTTTCTTTTTTTCTTTCTTTTTATTTTTATTTTTTTGTTTTTGATTTCCCTTTTGGTGGAGCACCTCGCTCGGCTTCAATCTTCATTGTAATTTCGTTTGTTTCTAAATGAAATTTCAATTTACTGATTAAAAAAAAAAATGAACATTGTAGCTATATTCTGTGAGATGAGCAATGGGATTCAATCAAGGGAAAGGGAAAATGTTGGCTGATCTAAGAAAGGCAACCAACCATTTCTCAACAAGTATATTTCAAAGAAATAAAATTTCGAGAAGTAGGCGGAAGCAAAATCAGCGCCATAGGCAGATTCAATGCAACCACAAGAGCAAAGTAGAGCGACACGCTTACAAACCAGTGTACCAGGCTTCCTCTAAAAGGAAAATAAGTGCATCAAAAGAAGGCATGGCCACAAGTAAAAGAGTTTGCTGCCATTCAAGGAAGAAAAGATGAACAAACAAGAGCAACCAAATTCATCAAGCCCTAATTCCCAAAACAGAATCCAACTTCTGAGTCAAAGCCAGTTCAGAACAATTTCAGATCCTAGATCTCATTGCACATCTTAAAAAAATATATTCGAATGACATTTGTTTCTGAAGAAAGGGCGAAACCTGTTGGATCATAATAAAGCAAGTGTACTCCAGAGAAAATGCCTTATAATGAAGAAGATAATTAACAAATCATTCATTAATAATGAAGAAAAAACTCACCTCATACAGAGAAACCTTAACATTACACCACTCGCAGTTTTTTTTTTCTCTCTACACTCGAACAACAAAGCATGATTACAAGGCAATCAACTGATGAAAATATAAGGCTGAATTGAAACTCGCAGAGAAAATTATTGTATATCGAAATACAAATGCTGAAATTTTCATTACTAAAACGGAGCGGGACAGAATCTCGAGCAACCTTCAGGCACATTCTTAATACTGTGTCAGAAGAACGAAAATCTCGCTCCGTTGCTTGCTGCAAACAAGCTATATTCTTCAATGGTAGTCTCTTTTTTGCTGCTGGCAAGGTCAACCTGGGCAGGAGCTGTCGGTGAATTTGAATCTCTGACAGTTTCCTCTTTCGACGACAACGTAGTCCCATTTTGTCCGGCAGAAACTGCTACGGGACCACCATAATGAAACAACGAGAAGGTTGCATAATCGCAGGGAAATTTAGCAACGTTTCCAACGCTTCCATCGTGTCCATGTGATGCTTCTTTTATTGAGGCCTGTCCATTGGGAGATGGCCTTCCAGAAGGACGTCCACTTACTTCTTTAGCTCCGGCGACTCTAGAGTTCTTGGTTTGCTCTTTTGAGTTGACTACATTAGGTTTGCTAGCCGTCTGATACATTGGAAGTTGGCCTACGTTGAGTACAGGAGCTGTTACAGTTTGAAGAGCACCGTACTGCATGCAGAAGGGAGATGATCGGGTTGCCGATAGACCATATCCAAGTGGGCTAGTGAACAGGTAATGATTGGGCTGAGGAAAAGGCACCAACCCATTGGCAGGAGCTGCTGACCAAGAAGCTGCATTTTGATGATAATACCCTAAAGTTGAAGGTGCTGGAAAAACGGGTAGATGCATTTGGTTATTTATCGGTAGCATGTGTTGCTGAGAACCCATATCCACTGTGGCTCTACTGCTGTCAAATGTAGGAGCATTTTGTGAAGTTCGGTCCGCGAGAAGGTTACCTCCTACAAAGCTAGCCACTGGAAACCCAGCCGTTGTCCTCATCGTAGAAGACTCGTGCCCATTTGTCACACATTTGCCATCTGCCACGGCATCTGGGCATTCACCGAGAGCACTTTCACTACATGCAATTTCTCTGCCTTCTGATTGCTGGCTAGCATCTTCCGAATCTGACGATAGTGATTCCGAATTTTGAGTGCTTGAAGATCCAGTACTGCTGTCTCCCTCACTAAGACATGACGAGCAGTTATCCGAACTAGAAGTGCTCATTACAGTATCAGAACCATTATTACACATTCCAACTTCCTCATCAGCACCAGCACCAGCACCATATTCTGACTTCAATCCCAACCCAAATCCATTATGGCAGTCTTTGTTTGACTTCTTATTGTTATCCTCAGGAGAATGGTAATTATTCAAAGTATCACGTTTGTCAGAGTTTCCGGAAATTTCAGATGAGCGCTGCTCTTCGGATGACTTAAGCATATTATAGGTTTGTCGGCATCCATTTTCATCTATCTCATTTCTACCTCCTTCATCGGCAGCAACCTTAAAAGAAGACCTTAAGATAACGTCGGGGTCTGAGTTACTTGGGGGGCATTTTTTTCGTGATTCCATTGGCTCCCACACTTTCTTGGTATTGATACCTTCTCTACTTGACGGAATGTTACCTGTGATAAGCTTGCCTTTAGGGGTTCCAAAACCATCAGATGGTTTATAACACCCATGAGTATACTTGCCATTGCGAAAGAACGGCCGGGACATATCTACCACAGAGTCCGACTTATTCACAGTTTTGATCTCCCGGCTAGATCTGATCGTAGACACATGCTGTCCATCCTTCCCTCTGTAATCACCATATATATTACAGCTACAGGAATGGGAATCATATCTATCACGTACTCTGTTGTTGGAACAGTGAAACTTATCACCAAATTTCAGACCGCAACCTTTCAAAGTGGCTTTTCCGACATTGCTTCTGGATTGCCTATGCACTCCATTGGAGCACCTGGCAGTACTTTCTGTGTACCCATGTAACTTTGCCTCAGATTCATCAAACTGAACGCTACCCCCGTAGCTAATTATAGATCGTCTTCTGTCGCACCATTTTGAAGCCGGATCTAGTGGAGAATCCTTCCGGAATCTCAATTTCCTTCGAGAAGATTTAGATTGCTCAACCGTAAAAGAACCATTGCCGTAACATAAATCAAGCTCTCCATCAAGATTACATGGATGCCGTAAATTGGTATGCCCATTTGAGGATCGTTCATCTATAATATCAGATGGTAGAGGACCATCTAGCATAACATCGCCTGTTTCAATAATCGAGTCCTCTGTGTTGGAAGTGTCATGCTGCTCCTCATGAGAATTCATAGGTGATTCTTCTGTAAACACCTGAGAAGCAATGGGAAGTTCCTCTGATTCAGGACATCTTTTATCTCTCTCCCTTTCTTTTCCTTTTAGCCTCTCCTTTCTTCTGAGCTTCTTTTCTCTTTCTTTTGTTCTCCTCCTCTCCTTACGCTCCTCTTCTTCACGCTTTTCTCTCTCTTCTTCTTCAAGAAGCTTGATCTGTAGAGACAAATGGCACAGGTCAGTGGAATCCATCAAGAACTGAAGGCTTCACTGAAATTCTTGTCGTAAAAGATTAGTAACGGGGTATCCGGCCTCTTAGAGCACCCGACTAAAAGATCAGTAGTACCATTTGAATTACCTGCTTTTCAAATGTTATGATTTCTTTACATGCAACATGAACACGGTCTTCCAGCAATTTTAGAGCAAGACAGACAAATATACTGTGCGCATTTTGCCGGGCTGTACCTTCTCGGAAAGCCTTTTCTACCTGAAAAAGAGTGTCTTCCAGAATTAATAACAGAACATGTTGAGCAAGGATGTATATGAAACACCACAATAAAACTTAATCACTCTAATCAATCAGTAACTTACGGAAATCCATTGGTGAAACAGAAGTGCATATTTCTTTATCCATTATTGATGGGAAAGACAGAAAGATATGAGAAACGTGTTTCAGCAACAGAACCAAAATAAATACAGCTGTATACATGTCTATAGAGATTGAAACTAATAAAAGAATCCAGTTAACCAGATACTTCTCTCTTGGATGATTTTTGGATATCTCATTTGAAATATGATAAAATATTAGAACTGATCTTGGTTAAAACCAAGCTTATAAATGTCATTTAACACCTAAATGACCCTTAAGAATGTAATAAAGTTTAAGAAAGAACAGTTATTCCAAAAGAAATCAAAGATTCTGCAGAAGCAATGAACGTAAAGAATGTATTCGGAACAGTAAATTTGCTAAGAAAATTTAAAAGAACGTACTTGCATCATAAATGGCTATAGCATCTATCTGTGAGGCTACTATTTGTTTAGCTTCCTCAATTCCTTTCTCAGGCATTAAGTACTTGCAATTTACAACTTTAAACCACAGTTTCAAAGGAGGGGGATACAACATTCGAAAAAAAATTGGACAAATTCGGAAACATTCAGGAAAAACAAAAAATATATGTAAATTAAAACATTTCATAATATCTTTCAAGTTAGAAATCATTTTTTTAATAAACAAGATAAGCTATAAGGTATGCGATGAAAGGCACATTTATAATTACATAATCCATGTACCATCTAAATGCATGTGTGATTCATCTCAAATAAAATTCGGTAAAAAATAACAAAAATCACTGATTAATCATTGGCTTGCCCAATTAGTTGATTATTCGGGACACCCTGAATTCACAGATTTGTTGGCCTTTTTTCAAAAGAAATGCTGCCTTCTATGGTTTGAGCCATATCAATACTATGGCAACAATTTAGAAAGAAACAAAAAAGTCAGCATAGCAATGGTATAAATATCTAATATGGCAACAGAAACATATTCTGAAAGAAGAGCTAAATTGTTTTATGTCTCATTTATTTTTTATGTTATAATGTCGCATGATCTTCAGCAAATTACTTTTGATAACATCAGCCATTGTTCACCAAAGATTATTCCTAAGTCCTCATTTATTATTGTGAAAATGGCATGAATATCCGCGTAAATAGGGCATGAAATCCATAGAATTTAGCTAGTGAATTGTATGAGCAATCAAGTTTTAAAACTAGGTTCAAATCAGACTGAGCAGCTGCGACTGAGCAGAGTCAACTCGGTTTCAGTTCAGACCCAAGGAAGTTAGCCTCATTGCAACGTGATTGAGTCTTACTATGTAAGAGCATGACTGGCTGAATCCTATTAGAATTGGCTGAATCAAAATAGACTGACTTGGTTTCCATGTAGGCTGAGCCCCTGACAAAAATCAGAATTAAATCTTTTTTTAACAGGTAAGCTGGGCTCAAACCTGCAACCTTGAGGTTGAAAGGTGCAGAATTGACAAAAATCAATTACACTGCCTACAAGCTCCCAAGCAGGGGACACTGCCTACAAGCTCACAATAAAAGATTCTCAAGGATGGAAACTACCATAGGATTGCAAGTCCCATACTTCATCTCTCCAAATCCTTCCATTACGTTTCTTCCATATTCCCAAGAAAATTTCCATTGGAAGTGATTTCCAAAGAATAGCTATGATATTGTCAAAAGGGAATTCTGACCATCCACCCAACACTTTGGCATGGGACTCGCCCAAGCAATGTGGACTCCAAATTCACCCAAAAAAGGATATTGGAGATAATAAGTAATGGTGCATTAGTAAGTGTTAATGTTATGTGTGTCTAGTTATATTTAGTCCAACATTGGTTAGGAATATATGTTACGTCCACTGTTGTCATAAGTGATCGCTTAATCGATTAAGCGATCGCTTATGCGATCTTAACCTACAAAATCGCATAAGCCATCATGGCTTATGCGATTTTCGCATTATGCGATCGCATAATGCTCCAACGGTCATATTTATGACCGTTGGAGCACTTTAATAAAAAAAAATTTATTTTTTGAAGTCCCATTGCCTCTATAAAAGGGTGGGTTGGGTCCTCTATTCTTCACACAACTATTTTAGCTTAAACTTCCTCTCTATTCTCATTTCTTTACTCCCAATCTCCTCCCATCTTTCCTATCTAGTTTTTTATTTTATTTTATGCTTTGTAAATTTTTTTTAGTGAATTAAATTGTTGTAAACTTAGTAATATTAGTGTTAGTGTGTTTAAAGCCTCAAAGGAAAAGATTAAGGATCAAGATTCAAGAGTGAAGAAAGCTTATAGTTCTAATCTTCTATCGATCAAGTGGCCTGGATCAAGCAAGCACGACTTTTGGGAGGTTTGAGTTTTATTATTTTTGTTTTAAAATTTTTAAATCTCTAATTTTCTTTTCCTAGTTCCTACTTTCTATCATCATTCACCAATTAATTATGTCTACATCTTCAACCCCGGATCATCTAAGACCTAAATCAAATGATCCGGGTTGGAAATATGGACGGTATAAGAGTCCAACCGAGAAAGCAACCATAGTTTGTACCTTGTGTGATTATGAGAGCACGGGTGGCATAGGTCGTCATCAACAACATCTTGCTCATGGAGCCAGAGCAAATGCTAGGGCTTGTAAAAAAACTACTCCAGAAATCCGAAAGGAAATAATGGAGTATATAAACAAGCGTTCTAAGAAAAAACATGATCAAGATGTTGTTTTAGAAGGCTATATGGAAGGTGATCATGATGATTATGAAGATGATAGATCTACACCATCAACGGCCCAAAGTAGACGACCTCCACAACCACCATCGAAAAAACCACGTGGTCGTGGTACACTAGAAGGGTGGTGTCGACCGCATCCGGAGGATTTGGTTAATCAAAGGGAGGGTAAAGGACCAGCCCAAACAACACTAGAGAACCGATTTAAGGGTAAGGATAGACCCACCACAATCCAATATGTGGCTAAGTAGTTCTACCAAGCCGGCATTGCTTTCAATACCGTTAAGTTAAAGAGCTTCAAAGTGATGATTGAAGCTCTTGGGCAATTTGGGCCCGGACTTAAACCCCCTTCCTACCATGAAATCCGAGAAACATGTCTCAAAGAAGAGATAAGAGTGACCAACAATATATTAGCCGAATACAAGGATGCATGGAAAATATACGGTTGCACATTGATGGCCGATGGATGGACGGATAGAACTGGTCGGACAATGATAAACTTCTTGGTAAATTGTCCTACCAGAACTATGTTCCTAAAATCAGTAGATGCATCGGCTCATTCTCACACGACCGAATATTTATTTACACTTTTTGATAAGACCATCGAGGAAATAGGATCCGAATATGTTGTCTAAATTGTAACAGACAATGCGGCATCCTACGTAGCCGTCGGTCGCCTCCTTATGGAGAAGTGACCGCAACTATATTGGACACCATGTGCGGCCCATTGTTTAGACCTAATCCTAGAGGATATAGGCAAACTACATATTAAAACAATTGCTAAAGCTAGGAGGATAGTTGTTTTTATGTACAAGCATGCGCTTCTACTTCAAAGAATGTGCAAAGCAATAAGAGGTAATTTATTACGTCCCGTCGTGACCCGATTTGCAACCGCATTTTTAACTTTACAAAGCTTGTATGCGAAAAAAAATGACCTTAGAAGTTTTGTAACATCGGCCAATTGGAACAATGGACCTTAGTCAAAGAAAGCCGATGGTAAACAAGTTGCACAAACATTGCTTCAAAATCAATTTTGGACTAGTATTGCACAAACCCTACGTGACTCAACCAATTATAGAGGTGTTGCGATTGGTGGATGGTGACGAGAAACCACCAATGGGATATATATATATATATATATATATATATATATATATATATATATATATATATATATATATATATAGTTTTGAGGGTGCCCAAGAAAAAATAAAATCTAATAATCAATTCAAGTCAAGATTATATCAACCCGTGTTGGATATAATCAACAAGAGGTGGGAAAGTCAAATGGCATCTCCACTATATTTGGCCGCCTTCATTCTTAATCCGGTGGTATACTTTGCACACCCGGATCGAGATGATGCGGATGCTACTCGCATGGTTGGCTTTCTTGACTGCTTAGAAAGGATGGTTCCTGATAGAGGTAAACAAGATAGAATAAGTCATCAGTTAGACCGTTACAAGAAGGCGGATTGATTTTTTGGAAGGGACATAGTTATTCGACATAGAACTACAAAAATTCCAAATAAGTACAAACTTTAAAAGTCTCTAAAGTTCAAACTAATTAATATATTTTATTTCTCCTCTAGTAGTTCTAACTTCTAATAATTCTCTTTAATTTACAGCTGACTGGTGGGCAGCTTATGGGGTAGATCCGATAACAGAGGATCCCATTTTGAAAAAACTGGCCATTAGGATACTTGGCCTTGTGCCGCTTTCGGATGTGAGCGGAATTGGAGTTCTTTTGAGATGGTAATTGAAGTCTTAAACAATTAAAGTCAATTCATGAATATCTTAATTAAATTGCAAGATTTTAATAGTCCTACTCCTCGTGTTTAGCAGATCCACACAAAGAAAAGGAACCGACTAGAACAAAAGAAGCTCAATGACTTGGTGTTCATGCAATACAATCAAAAATTGCGTGAACGATTCCTTACAAGGCGAGAGAAACAGGAGTTCTATGATCCCATCTGTGTGGATGATATGCCTGCTGACCATCCATGGATGGTTGATTCTCCAGATGAGCCTGTCTTTTATGGGGAAGATTTGACATAGGCCCAAGTTGAAGCAGCGGCTCTTGGTCCGACACCCACTGATAGGAGGAGGCGAGTTGTTGGTGGAGGTAGTAGCAGCCAAGGCATGCATATTGATGAAGAAGATGATAGACAATCAGATGATATAGATTCCATACTAGTGAGATTGGACGAAGATGAAACAGAGGAAGAAGAAGAGTATGTAGAAGAAGGAGATGATTCCGATGACGACGGCAATGCTAGTGATGATGATGATGGAGGAGATGTACCACAATGGGTTAGAAATGAATGTGTAGAGTACATTGTCTAATTTTCGATCAAAATTAAAGTTATAATTTTGAATATTAGTAATTTAGTATGTAAAACTTCTTTTTTAAATGCAAGAATGTCTATTTTTCCCTTCTAGAGACTTGAATACTTATTGTTAATTTTTTATTTTATTTTTTTTTGGGAAAAAAAAAATAAAGTATGCCATGGCTTAAGCGATTAAACGATTCGCTTAAGCGAAATTGAGCCAAATTGCTTAGCATCGCTTAAGCCATTTGACAACATTGGTTACGTCTTATATGCCATCCATATAAAAGGCTATCTACTATTTCCTTTATTACTGTAGTAGATTGTTAGTTTTAACATGGTATCAGAGAGGGATTTATGGCGCGTCTTGTTTAGGATTCCTTCTGACGTATGCTCTGCACATCGCCGCATATACAGACCTTTGTGCATTAGAAATCAGAAACCATTGTTTTGATTCTCCAACATGTTGCTCCTTTTACCTCCATTTATATAGTTCAGATTTAATGGCTTCACCATCCATATTTATTCAATTGTTGCATCCAACCCTATTTTGATATGTAGTATCATCCCTCCTCACATTGGTTCCTATCAATGAAATCTAAAGGTTTTATTAGGGGAAGAATAGGAGGAGATGAGGTTGTGCAGCCATATAAGAAGAGCTACTGTGTAGACAGCTATGGAAGGAAACAAGGAAAAAAAAAAGAGCTAAAAAGAAAATTAAATATATACAAAAATAAAAATTGTTGACGCCAGCCCAAGGTCAAAGTTTTGACCAGAGTGGATCACCTCGGACCGACCGGGAAAGAGATTTTTTGATAGATCTCGAGTTAGCATGATTTTTAGGCATTTTTACAAGATTTATTTACCCAGTTTTCAGGGTTTTCGAAGGGTTTAGTGGTCAATAGAAAAACGAGGGCTGGAGCATACTTTGTTGTTTCTGGTCAAATAGTTGACCAGATCTGACGTTGCTTGGTCAAGTTTTTCTCGGTTTTCCATATGCTTTCATTTGCCACAGGTCCCATCAAATTTGGTTCAGTATTGAATTTTTTATTTAGAAATCTCTGAGGAAACCTAAAAGACCTAAAAAAAGAAGAGGACAAAGAAAACTAGAAGAAATGGTTGTTGCTGGAGTCAATTGGCTGCTTGGATGGATGTGTTGGAGTCGATCGCATGCTGTGAGAGCTGCTGGTGACTAAACTCTCAATCTTCTCGCATCCATCTTCTCTCTTCACATGTTTATCTTTACGTGCTGGTGCTCTTAGTTTAGAGGGAGCAGTTTCTCCTAAGGTTTAATCTGTTGTGGGATTATATAAGCTCTCCATATTGTACTAATGAGGAAAAAAGGAGATAGAGGATAACAATAGGTTAGCTGGTACACCCAACTTAATGTGTAACGATCTCAAAAAAAAAAAGCTAGTGATGCTGCCCTGAGATCCGTGAAATCTGGATCTGTAAAATCTGAAAGCGGTATGTGAATGATGGTTGCTTCTAGTTTTTCGATGGCGGATGATGTGACAAAGGACATTGGAGATGATGTATGAGCTTATAAAGTTCTATATTGTCATGCCCTCTACGATGATGTTGTATATAGGCTTGTGGCCAAGTTGTTGGTACCAAGAAGCCACTTGTTTGGATCATTGTGTGTACCATAACCACTTGAGTACAAAGTTGCACCAAGTTGTTGGTGAAGTGTAACTTAATTATCTTCGAATAGTAACAATGTAGTCGGTATTGCTCTCTCTCTCTCTCCCTCTTCTTCATCTCTCTTTCTCTCTCATAAACCCTAATAAGGTATTCTTCTATTTCATTATTTCCCTTATTATTATAGTAGATTATTAGTTTTAACAAAACAACCCCATCTCAAACTTGGAAAGGGGATGATATAAAAAATGCTTGATGGTCTCGTCAACATCACTGCAAAATACACAGGTTCTAGGGTGGTCATTCCTCTTTTACTATGGTGCACACATGTCACGATCCTACCCCATGCACCTTCCCAGACAGAATATTACTTTCAAGGGAAGTTGCTTTCCACAACAATGCCTATGGAAGGACACTTAGAGGCCTTCTACACAAATATCTTTAGAAGGACCAGACCAAAAAGTTCCCTTTTTTCTCCCATCTCCACAATCTGTTATCAAGACCATTTCTCTAAGACAAATCTGTAATCAGCTTCCAGTAACTAGAAGAACCTGACCTCTTCCTCCTCTTTTAGGTTTCGCCGGAGTAGGATACTCCATGCAGATTCACTCCGATCTCTCTTCCATGCATCCTTCACCATCAATTCCTTATTCACCGCTAAACTGAATATCTTTGGAAATCTTCTCGTCAGCAGATGTTCATCACACCAGCGGTCTTTCCAAAGCCTGACCTGATCTCCTACTGACTTGGTAAATGATACCTTCCTCAAAATGGATTTGAAAGCTGCTAACTCCTTTCCACCACCCAGAAGCTAGCCAACCTCTGGGTCATCTAATCCCTATCCCCGACCTCTCCTCACATATTTCCCTACTAAGCCCTCCACCCACCACACTAGTGGATCTTCATTGATCCTCCAAAACCGCTTCCTTGCCTAATAGTGTTTTATTCATAACTTCCAGTGAATGGATTCCTAGACCTCCATCCAACATTGGAGTCAAGCAAAGTCCCAATAAATGACATGAAATTTTTCTTTGGGTCTACTACCACTCCACGGGTAACCTCAGTGGATCTTCTCAACCCTAGTAACAACCGTTTTCGGGCATTCAAAGATTGACAGTAAATAAATAGGCAAATTTGACACTCTGGATTTATTTAATGTTAGTCTCTGACTCTTTGCCAGCCATGCACATTGAGACTGGTTTTTCCAAGGCCAAGGGGACTCCCAAGTAGCTTGTCACTGATTATCCCAGCCACAAACAAAAGATCTGGCAAGTCTAGTCACCCCCAACTCCTCCAATTTCACACCTGAGATCTTTGTTTCCACAATATTCATCCTTTGCCCTGACACAGCCTCGTAGCAGCAGATTATGGCCTTCATATTTATCAACTCCTGCTCCTCCAATCTGGAAAATATTCGTATCATTTACACACTAAGCAAACCTTCCCTACTCTCTCAAATCCTCTTAACCGGCCCATCTCTGCAGCAGACTGTACCATTCTAGAGAGGGCTTCACTCATTAAATAAAAAAGAAGTGGAGACAGTGGATCTCCTTCTCACCCCTCAGTAACTTCCAAAAAAAACATTTTTTTTTTCAATTTTTTTTTGGGGTGGGGGGGATTAATCAACATCGAGAATCTCGCAGTGGATACACAATTCCTAATCCACTCTCAACATGGATCGCTAAAACCCCTCTTACCAAATATATAGTCTAAGAATTTCCAATTGACCCAATCATATGCTTCTTCCATATCCAGCTTGCACAAAATACCAGGCACACCCAATCTGCAACGGGAGTCTATGCATTCATGTGCCACTACCACCCCATCTAGAATTCGTCTCCCATCCATGAAAGCACTTTGATTTGGGGAGATAAGTTTCCCCAAGAGTGGTCTCCGTCTACTCGCGAACACCTTTGTAATAATCTTATAGATGTTACTAGAGATTGATTAGGCAGTAATCTTCAATCCTTCCTGCCCTCACTTTCTTTTGAATGATGATGACGATAAAGGTATTGTTAATTCCTCCTCCAACTCTTCCATTGGTGAATAATTCCTGAAAGATCTCCATAATCTCATTTTTCTGCAGCTCCAAAAAAAGTTCATATAAAAGCAATGTAAACTCATTTAGGGCTGGAGCTTGATCTCCACTGGATTCAAAAAATCACCTTGGGTACCTCCTCGACATGAAATTCCTTCTCAGTTTTATCTTTCTCCTCCGGTGATAAATGATGGAACTCCATACCATCCAGAAACAAGCGTCTCCACCCATCATCCCAGTGTAGTTTTCTGTAGTATTTGGGAACCTCACTCCCAAATTTCCTCATGCCCTTGAATCGAGGTTCCCCAACCGATATCCTCTTGATTTTATTAGATCTATTTCGAGTATTAGCGATCATATGGAAGAACTATGGATTACCATTTCCCTCTTTTAGCCATATAATCTCCAATATTAGTCTCCTATTTACACTAAAACTCTTGTAGATTGAAAATAACTAAAATATTTTACTATCCTAATTTTTAGGGATTTGGAATCTCGCAAAACATAAAATTTCACTTTAAGAAGTTCCGAGAATGGGATTCTCGATAACTTTTCACATGATCACTCTAAGTGATCACATGACTAGAAATCAGAGATTATGTCATGTTTTCTGGTCACGTGGCCACTTAAAGTGGTCATGTGGGTCTCCATCCCAAGCAATCCCCAAGGCCCAGTTGGCTATCTTCATTGAGGCCCATTAGGTCTTTATTTTAGACCCTATGTCAAAATTCTTTTGCAACCACTTTAAGTCTGAACTTATTTAGATATTCCAGCCTTCTTTCGCCTTGATCTTTGCTCCTAAATCATCCCTGAACTTGTCTTGCATCACAAATCCCTTAACATATTGAACCATGTGTAGTAGAATTGTATTCTAAAGAGTTGAATCATCACTCTGCCCTTTAAACATCTCACAAGAGGGCTAGCCATTAGTGAAGCCACTATATTGGGATTCGTTGAAGCCTTCTCTTGCCATGGCCAAAGTCTATTTATTTTTACATTTTTTTATCGGTAACAAAGTACTGCATTTTTCATATCAACTGAACATAATCACTAATCTCCCTAACATGCATATATTTGACCCTCTTGTCAGGTGGAATGATCTTTTATCGATATCCACACTCCAGTCTGTGAGCAATTTCTCCAAATTTTTAACCCTAAGAACAGTTTCCTTAGATGTTGTTAATTTAAAAAAAAAAAAACAGGCATCCTCAGGTTCGAATCCGTCTTTCTAGACCAAATTCCAAGCTCAAAATCTATATAGTGAAATGACTTAAATTTAGTGTCCATTGTCCAATCTCCAAGGCCACTCAAACATCCACACTGATGATGGCACAGCTGATATTTTTTCTCGGATATGTGTGACACACCTAGGCACCTTAACCAAAGAGTATTTTCTATGTATTTTAGGATCAAGACGTCGGGTATCCCATCAATTATCTATACCTTACGTTTCCCTCCCTTTCAATTCTTTATTAGATTGGTCAAAATGTAACTTCAAATTGAGCTAGAGTCTCAATCCATTATGCCTTCCTTTTTATTTCCACACTATCAAGTAAGATTCCCTTTCATTTTCAGATTAGCAAGTATGTTGATGGCCAGCAATGCGCAATTCCCTATCACAGTCAAGATGAAATACTGCGTTACAAAGAATCGATGCTCAATATTGTAAACAAGAGATCAGTGAATTTAAATCATGTTCACGCATATCATCCTATGATATAATACTTAATATTTTTAATATAACCACTATATTCTCGCTCTTCCTCTATAACATATAATTTGAAGTTGCGACTACACCAGCAACCAATATTTAAGCCCTCTGTTTGAGAAAAGCCTCAGAAACTAGCACATAGATGGATCCTTTACATTTTAATGCACACAGAATTGGTGGAAACTTCATTCCCTCTACAAAAGAATACAAAAGGAAAGGGAAAGAAGGCAATAGTAAATTTAAGCCCTCTGTATAACTAGTTGTGTTTATATACGGTGGATATAACAAGCTACATTTTAATGCACACAGTTGGTGGACACTTCATTCTCTCTACAAAAGAATGCAAAAGGAAAGGGAAAGAAGGCAACAATATATTTAACCATCTGCTGTGATACCAGATATAACTAGCTGTGTTTATATATGGTGGGAAAAATGGTACTCACACATACTCCTGAAATAAGATCTAATACAAGGTCAGATGGTAAATAATGACATCACGCATGCTAAAATCACAGATACAGTGAAGAACCCATTTTAAAAACAAATCTGCTTGCTTTCTACATTAACATCACACAGAAGCAAGTTACTATCAGTTTTCATGAGTTTATTTGCCCAGAAGTTACAGGGTGTTTCTATCCGAGCAAAAAATGGGGATCATCCAAATTGTGCCCTAAACTCATTATTTATTTATTGGTCAGTTGATCCTTAACCTCATTATGGGGCAAAAATACAAAACTCACAGTTTGTGTTTTACTTTGTAGGGACATTGGAACAGGGCCCCAGCACCATTTCATGAATGGGATGATATTTACAGTCATGGTCGAAAATATGTCCCCCATCCAAATAGACAATTAGTTCTTCAGAGCTTGCAGAAGCTGCAATCCATGAAGCACTGAGCACTAGTAACCAAAGAAACTTAACTAAATAGCATGTGAGGATCAGTAGTTCTTAAATTCAGGTTTTTGTGATATGTCAGGTCAGATGATACCTTAATCATTATGATCATCTACAATTTAAATATTTAATGAGTGACAGAATTTGTTAATGATGGACAAGAAAAAGAATCTGAAGAGTCAAGGCATGCATACCTGCTCTTTGAAAATAACAGTGGCAGCATCTAACAGAAATTCGCGAGCAAGTTCAGGACTTTTTGCATGTTTCTGGGGACGGGGACCATCTCCATCTAGCTCATTTCCATCCTTATCCATAGAATCGTCCTCCTGCACTAGTACATCAAGATGTCATAATAATTTCTCATGAAAAAGAAGTATTTTTATCTCAAATACTCTACCGGTAATCTTGAATGACCCTTTTATGGTGTTGAAATTACCTCTTCCTCCTCAGCTTCTTCAGCATGCTCAAAAAACAGTCTGATACTTTCCCCTTTAACTATAGTGACAAATCCATCCCCCACTACAAGCTTGCGATGGACACATGGCTGTCCCTTCAATGCATGGGCTTTTACAGTAAGTTCAGTGCAGCGACCATCCGATTTCCAAGCCTTTAGCGTGATAAAGCATGCACCCAAACCACCTAGTTCAAGCCCCTTCACTTGAACACTTCCATTCAAACCAACATCTTCAAACTCCAAAATGTCAGATTTTCCTTCTCCAGTTCCAACACCCCATTCAAAGTGATGATACGTTCCAACTGTATCTACGAAGGTTTGATGCCAATCAGCTTGTATCATGTCATGAGATACCTGAAA
This sequence comes from Chloranthus sessilifolius, assembly GCA_021018995.1. Lineage (NCBI taxonomy): Eukaryota > Viridiplantae > Streptophyta > Magnoliopsida > Chloranthales > Chloranthaceae > Chloranthus > Chloranthus sessilifolius. The sequence continues at coordinate 195,815,790 of CM037584.1, forward strand.
AGACCATAAAAAATTTCAGGTAAAAATTGATGAGACATCTCTGCATAGTTGCCAGGAGTTGGTACAGGGTACTGGTACGATACCAGTACTTGTACTGGTACGTTTAGGTGAAAAAAGTTTCAGCTACGTTTTTATTGATACATCTTTGATATGATATTGATACAACATAGAAACGTATTAGATACATTATAGGGACAAAATAGATACGACATAGATACAAGAAGGTTTCTTCATAGAAATGCTAGTAGTGCAACATACATGGGAAATGGATGCGACTTATATATGATATTGATATAACATTGGTACTCTTTTGTTTAAATTTTAGAGTTTAGACACATGATTCATTGAATTCATCTATTAAAGGGTAAAACATATCTAAAATGTACATATAATTTTCAATCATATGCACATGACGCTCATTCCACGATTTCATGATTTATTAAAAAAATAATTTCAATGTCCCCAACAATTCGTAAAAGTCAGATTTTGACCTAATCTAATGGCCCTAAAAAATTGTTGTATAGAAGGACGAAACTACTTTCATATTTAAGAGACAGAAGTATCAGTTAAATAGGAAACAAATTAATTTATGAATAGAAACGAGTTTCTTCTAAGATAGAAACCACTTTCGATTTAAATTGAAACGGGTTTCAATTATATATTGAAATTATATATTGAAATGGGCTTCAATTATATATTGAAATGTGTTTCTAAAAGGTTTCATACTAGTTCCCTGGTACTGGTATGCATGGGGACTGGTACGATGGGGTAAAAAGGGTTTCTTGGTAACTATGATCCTATATTGAAATTTCCACATTACATTTCTCATCACTGCCCTTAATCATAGTCACAAACTAGGAATTGGCAGTAAATCGACAAGGGTCTAAATCGGGGAAACTCGACAAAAACCGGTCAAAGTCGGAAAAAAATCAGGGAAAATAAAAAAATCAAAACAATATAAAAAGTATATCATAATATATTTCAAGTTAAAAATAATGATTTTAATGAACAAAATAGTATAAATAGGCAAAACCTAAAGGTTTTTTATGAACAAACTGAACAAAATAGTACAAAACCTAAAGGCTTTTTATGAGCAAACTAAACAAAATAGTGCAAAACCTAGAGGTTTTTTCCCCTTAAGTAACAAGAAAGGAAAAAAATGGGACAACATCACAAACATCGCCAATTAATCGGCCGAGTCGCGCATTGTCCAATTAATCTGCGATAAAGTCTCAATGACTGCAAGTCATTGATTTTTTCCAATTTGTGGAAAAAGACGGAGACTTTTGCGACTATGCCCTTAATAGCAAAATCAGAGTTCCACTAGTCTAAAATTAAAACAGCTAGGTAGCTGTGAGATGATACATACGTAGCTGCACAATCAATCAACAAATATGTGATCTGAGAAGTGCTAATAATGCAGGAGCTACATGGCATGATAAGAAAGCCACAAATAGCATCAATCATTAAAAAATAAAATTGTTATTAAAGAGAAAAAATAAGAAGTTCTAGGAAGAAGAAGTCTTCTTTAAAGAATTGGAAAACACACCTCATATTGGAAGGCCGTATCTGCAACACAAAACCAACTGGTACAGCGAAGTTCTCTCCGCATGCGCTTCAGTTCCTTCAACTCCTTAAACTCACGAATGACATTCCGTCTGCAATCTCTGCAAAACCTCTTGCTGTCAAACCTGTAACATGAACATCGAATTCTTAAGACTGCTAAAACAATCTAACTTTAGATAACATAAGAACATCATCAATGGGCCCAGTCATGGAAGTCAAGAGTACCATGGTGGAGAATATATTACCCAAACCAAGATGAGTTACTAATTTTCCAAAATCAAACCTCCAAGTTGGTCACCTTCATATAGATGTCTAACATATAATATATGATCCAACTTACTTATTAAAATATATATATATATATATATATATATATATATATATATATATATATTTCAATCATATGCCCAGGAAGCTCCTTCCACGATTTCATGATTTACAAAATAATAATTTCAATGTCCCTATAAATCCATAAAAGTCATATGTTGGCCTAATTTGGTGGCTCTAAAAAATTTGTATGTAAAAGAATGAAATGACTTTCATATTAAGATATGTAAGTATCAATCAAATAGGAAACAATTTTCATTTCAAGTAGATCTGATTTTGTTAGATGGATGGTGTGGTCCTTTGCTGCTTTCTATGAAGTTCCTTGAATTGTTCAAGTCTCGTGTTGTCACAAGGGGTTACAATCCATCAAGTCTTAGGAATGATGATGTGTGTACTCCTTGGTCCATCAAGTCTTAAAAATGTTGATGCAGATCTCCTAAGAAGAAATTGATATATGTGCCGCTCGTTACGTATTGACCATGAATGTGTTCGATCTGTTTGGATACCAACTCCATTAACCCTGTCAAATTAACCTTTGATGGGTGTCCGGGTAGAAGTGGCTAGGGGGTCTAATTATTTGATGGGTGTCTGGGTAGAAGTGGCTAGGGGGGTTAATTATTAATCACAGAGGTGGAACAAGTTTGTGGGTCCAATTGAATGGGCATATTTTATGTTGGCGGATGCTAGAGCACAGTCAGAGGGTCTAAAGGCACTCCAATCCTTGACCATCTCCATGCCTATAGGCAAGGGGATTGCAATTAGATGGATGGGTGATGGAGGGAGACCATAATGGTGAATAGATGACATTTTTTTACCAACTCAGACATGTATTGTCATGACTCTCTTTTCCCATGTCCCCCATGATGCTAAGTCAACTGTTGATCGCCCAGCAAGATTGGGGGCTAGGATGGATACTCATGCGAACAGACAATCTACCAGAAACAATTGATGAGAAGATCTATTTGTGCTGATTGTATTTTAGTTGCTTCTATTTTCTGTTTAGCCTAGATCAAAACTTTCTTGGTCTTAGCTCTAGCTGCTCTGCCCTTTTATGGCTTTTCATAATTAAACTTCCTTACTAATAAAAGAAGTCTTGCAAGCTTCCATCCCTAACAAAGCCATGCCTTAGATTTCAACTTTGAAGAGACATATGACTAAAATAGTGAATTGTACAATTTTGATAAAACTGCTCTAAGCCTCGGCGTAAACTACATGACAGGAGATGGATCATGAAATTGATACATAGTTGGCATAACCTCTGCTTTAATTAGCATGACATATAACCTTACTTGAGCAAAAAGGAAACAATAACACCACATGTTTACACTTTACAAGTTAAATTCATGAACATTGTTTTGACAATCTTCATTTTTTTTCAGGTAATCCCATCAACAAAAAATTCACCACATTCATTGCTAGTCCAAACTAAATATATAGGTGCTCTCCAGTTTGAATTTCGAAGCTCTAACAAATCTTTTGCTATCAAAACATTAGATATATTACTATTTATCCCAGCAATTGCCAAATCATGCCATGCTGTCCATGAAGACACTTATTTGAAATAATGCAGAGCATATTCTTAGTTGTCTAACTTTTCCAAGATACAATAACAAGAGGGGTTTTTAATTAATATATAATGATTAAGGTTTTTCCCTGGTCTTTCTTATCATTGATATTTCAACAGCCAGCTTCACAATAATTAATTTTACTCCCCATGAGAGATCCACCATGGTTACCTGTCCATACATACAATTCTCTAGGAAAAGAAAATGACATAGGCACCACCGGAACAAAAAAACCTCACCTGTACATAAGCCTCTCAATAAAATCCTCCTCTTTCATTCGAAGAAGAGACTGTCGAGTTTCATCACCCAAGGCTGACCAGAAATCCACCAACGTGTCACAAGAAAGCCTGGCTGTGTGCAAAGCACACGTTTCTCTTGGACCATGCCCTCGCCCATAATTAGCCATCCCTTGGCTTATCCAACCACGACCTCCCCCACCACATGCATCAGGGTAAAGCAACTCACGTTCACGTTCCCTTGCACGTGCACTATCAAACACCTGGACGAAATCATAACCGATGTTAAAATGAAATGAAACAAATATGCTTCACAACTTGACATGAATATTCAATTGAGACACTGGGTTATTAAATTACATTTTGGAGTGCAATCAGTGACTTCCCATCAAGAAAACAATCTAAAAGGGTCAGTATCCCATCACGGGTCGTGGCCAAACCTCCCCAAGGATGGACAGATGGGTCATGTAAATCATCTTGACATGTGGAAGTTATTGTGTTTGAGGCACCAAGCTTGCTAGGATGAAGAACACTAGAACCTTCATGATGCAAAGACTTTCCATACATGACAATCTGAGAAAAGCCTTCAAGAAGCAACCCATTGCATCTAGAACAGTAAAGGTTCTTACGAGCTTGCTCAAAGAGTGCCTGCTTATCAATCCTTAAGAGTTTCTGCCGAGCATGAGGCGACAACTCATTCCAGAACTGGATTACACACAAAAAGGAACAAATTGTTAATGGAAAAAAAGAAACTATAGCAGGATTGGTGTGTTACATGAGCTTTCCATTAAAAAAATAAATGGGAAAAAAATACTTTTTAAAAAAGAACAGACAATTCCCAATTACGGTTGCACATTCATCTACTGAAGCACTCAGCTACCTAGATACAGATACCGAACATAGATAAGACACAGATGGGTACATTAACTTGCCAACCTCTGAAAAAGGGGTATGTAGTATGGCTAAGTATATTTACTGATTACACATCAAAATGAACAAATTGTAAATGGTAAAAAAGAAATTACAATATGATTGTTTTGTTACATGAGCTTCCCATTAAAAAACAAAATGGAAAAAAAGAGAAAAAAAAACAGACAATCCATATAATTCTTTGCATTAGCTCTACGTAAATTCCCAATTATGGTTTACATTCATTTACTGGACTAACTGGAGTATTCTGCTACCTAGGTACAGGAACAGATACTAGATACAACACAAATGGGTACATTGACTTGCCAACCTCTAAAACAAGGGTACATTGACTTGCCAACCTCTAAAATAAGGGTAGTATATTAATATAGTCATGAGCTATAATTTACGTAATACAGATACAATATATGAGTTCAGAGAATTACCATACACTTTTTATCATTAGAATTATTAAAATAAATACATTCATTATATAGAACATGCTGTGACCCTGTACAGAGGGTTGAGACACTTTAAGCACAATGAAGTAGTAGAAGAAGAAGGCCAGTGAAGACTTGGAGGGAGGCAGTGAGAAGGGACATGAAAGATTGCGATATTACAGAGAGCTATTGTATCAAATAAATAAATAAGGAGAGCTTAGCACCAATCATAAATGACTAGAGAAATAGGATTTGCAAAGCCAACCCAAATAGGTGGGCTAAGGCTTGATGATGATGATAGAACAGTGATGTAATCAAGAACCAAAATAAATAATATAACAAAGTAATTGGGAAAAAAAAGGAAGAGTATCCATTTTGTTGTTGGGAACACACGTGGCTCGGGTGCCACATGTCAAGGTGTCATAGATGTTTGGCACACCAATTTTTAAAGATTCCAATACAGAGGCAGCCCCTCAAGAAAAAAAATAAAACATATATAGAAAAGACATAATGTATGTCATGAACCTAACTAAAAATACTGTATTATACAAATCCTTTTCAAGGAATCAAGCTTTTTATTTTAGAAGTTATTAAATTTTACACAATTTTTTTTATAAATCTACGGTTTATTTTATCATGTCAAAACAAGGAACATTTTGATGGTATTATGTGGTATTTTCATATATGTCTAAAAGTATCATGCTCTATTGAAGAGTGTCCAAGTGCCACCAAGTGTTAACCCAGTAAAAATCCCAAAAGTAGAAGTGCCTCCGTGACACTAACAGAAAGGCTACGGTGTTGTACACAAGTCTAGCTCCCATTTTGACGTGCCTGGGCTCCTACTGAAGATCATGATCATCAAATCCTCAATTCAAAACTTACGCAAACAAAACAAAGTATACCAGTTTGAAACTTGCATTAAGCCTCTACATTCTAATCCCAGATTGTTCATGTAACTCAAGTCATTTTCTTTTAAAATGATAACAAAAATTTTAAGATAAAAAAATAAAAGTAATAATTATTAACTATTACATAAACACAGCCCAGGTTGATAATATATCAAATCAACAAGAAATCCAATATGGTTATCCAGATTGACTACTCTCAATGCAACTCAGGCATGGATAAGTACAAAGATAAGGTTTCCGTATAATCCTATCGATAAATCACATAGAAACAACAACAAGAAAGCCCTGGATAAGTAAATACATAGATAAGATTCAAAATGCAAACACGATCGGATTAATTTTTATTTCTTATCTGCTCAGCTAATATATGAATTAAAAACTCTAGAATTCAGTCAAAATCAGTTCCTGAAATAATCATGAATCCATCAGATTCATCTAAAACTCAACCAAAAACCTCCATATAATCCAAACTCAGAAATCCAATCCAATCCAATCTTAATTCAGTACGAGATCATCAAATTAAATATACCTTTTGAAGCTGATCGAAGGTGATATCATCGCAGTGCTTGGACCAGATCCCGTTCGATGAAATCGATCTCATGGAACACGGTGAAGACGAACCATTTCTCTGCGCGAGACCGGGCATCTTCTTCGTTCGATCGACCTAAGATCCGTTTATCAAGCTTTCCATCTCTGTATGCTGCAAATCCACGTGTCCGATATCGATCGGATGGATCGAAATCGGCGGCCAGGGGATCCTCGCGATTCCGATCGAAGTTTTCGGATCGAAATGGAACGATCGGAAGATGAAATGGATTGGATTTTGGATTGGAATCTGATGGTTTCTGCAGATCTAGGGTTGCTTTGAACGAGAATTGGTAGAGAAGATGATGATGGTTGGTTTTGTAGAGAGAGAGAGAGAGAGAGAGATCTGCAGAGTTTTATGTTCACGTATTTATATGGATGGCCTTCCAGAGGCACATCGATAAAAGTTGATAAGCTTAACTACTGCAAGAAGGTTAAAAATGTAATTACCAGGGTTTAAATGTGATTACCAGGGCTAATAGTAAAAAATTAAAGCTCACTTGTAAAACAAAAATGGCATTCGGATCTATATGAAGTCATTTATAGCTAATTTGGGGTGTCCTAAAATCGAGGATGAGCATTACTAGATGATCGTTTTATATAGAAATTAAAAATATGCATTTTGCAAGCTATCTAAATTTTGGTAGGCCGAAAATGAAAAAGAAAGAAACGTGAAATATTGGGGATTTTTGCATTTAGCCCCCCTACACTATTGCAAAATTGCACTTAGCCCCCCCATCTTATGCATATTTATTTTATGCCCCTTTGACTAGTATTTTCAGTACATATGGCCTCTTATCGTGACGGATTGTTAAAATTTGTTTCCTGTCGTTACACTTATCTATGTTACGGCAGTTAAGTGATATGAAATATCAATTCTACCCTTCACTGTTCACCAAGTCGCATCATCTTCAACCTCTCATTCATTTCCCACAGAGTCGCAGCAAGCTTATGGGCAGAAGCTGCCGCCATTTTAACCCCACTCTGCAACGGTGAGTAGAAACAGAGCCATTCATCGTGAAAGCCGGGGATCTAGAGGTCATCTTCCATGTGGGAACGGGCAGGACCATCGGCTGGGGTTGAAGGGTTTAGGATTCCGATGGGTCATCTTACAAGCATTTGCCTAAACAATCTCCTCAAGTACAAGAAGAGCATCACAACCTCTTATCAGACGATCAGACGGCTGATATCAATCGCAAAGAGGTGGTGCTTAATATGGACGGCAACAATGTTGCTGCCGCGAAGCAGTGTAGCAAGTTTCAGTGGGCTGCCGTAGAGCATCATAACCCTAAACCCTATCATCCCAACCTTTCATCTTCTCCCAAACATATATTGACTAGTTCAAATCAAATCCATTAAGTTTTTCATTTTGTTTCAAACCATCACCTGAATCAAGCAAGAAGATGACAAATCCATTAAGGTTTTTAGGATGAAAACCAATCTCATCGCCTGATTCAAATAAAATCCATTAAAGTTTTCATCCTCCCAAATCCTTATCTTCCTTCTCCCTACAAACAAAGCAACGGTCACAATGATGGCTCTCTCATTTGTGACGATGATGAGTAGCCCTCTCCGCTCTCTCTCATCACCTCCTTCTCTCCAACCTCGTTTTCTCTCAACAAAGCAACTACCGTGATGATTTGATTTGAACCAATCATCGCCTAAATGGGTTTAGGGTTTTGAAATGGTCTTCAAAATGGGTTTAGGGTTTTGAAATCAATGCACTCAGGAGGTTGAAGATGACATAAGGTGGTTTATCTGAGTTTCTTTTTCTTCTTCTTGTGCTTAGATCGGCGATGGATCTTGAGATCATTGTGGGGGTTTCCAGAGGTTGAAGATGAAGTGGGTTTCTGGTTTTAGGGTTTCCAGAGGTTGAAGATGAAGTGGGTTTGTGGTTTTGGACCATCGGAAGGGTTTAGGATTCCAATGGGTTTTGGGTTGGTTTCATGAGTTTTGGGTTTCTGATTTTAGGGTTTCCAGAGGTTGAAGATGAAGTGGGTTGGAGGTTTAAAATCTCTCTCTCTGAATTTTGACAGGAAGAACCAACATAAGAGGGTAGTGTATCACGTTCTAGCGGAAGGCCTCTCTTCATATATGTGGGCTTGGCGTAAATATGAACAGAAACCCATCAAGGGGTCACCCTATCCAAGGCAGGTAATTAGGGGGCTTTTGTTACTTGGTTGATCGATTGGATTTAGTTGTTGTTGCTTTTGTCAGAGCTATTTTACAATGGGAAGCTGATAGAGGAGGTGCTTCAGAGCTCTCTCTCTCTCTCTCTCTCTCTCTCTCTCTCTCTCTCTCTCTCTCGTAAAAACCCCTCTTGGCCGCTCCCATCCGTCGATGCCCGAATGGAGAGGAAGAAGATGAAGTGGACCTTCGTTAAATTTTTGGGGAGAAGATAAGAGCATTTGTGATTTTAAACTATAATTTTCATTAAGTCATAAGGGTACGAACGTCTTTATACAATTTCGTTAACTTCCATTTAGCAATTAATACCAATCAAAGCTTGTCAATTAATCGCAAGGGATTTTTTACACAAATGCTGCCAGTCAAAAGGGCGGAAAATAAATATGCATAAGACGAGAGGCTGAGTGCAATTTTGCAATAACGTAGGAGGCTAAATGCAAAAATTCTGTGATATTATTATGGGGAATTTGCAATTTCGACCCTCATATTTTATGAATTCACAATTTCAGCCCTATAGTTTCAATCTGTGCAAAAAAGACAGCTCCAAGCCAATTCATTTTCACGTCACCACTGGCCAAGTGAAATATCCAAAATACCCCTCTTATTTTCATTTAAAAACTTTAAAGTTACTTTTTTACCTCGATTTTCTCTCCCTAGTTGCAACTGGGAGTTGATTTAGCGATCACAATGGGAGCACAGCTTGACACACGTCTGTCAAGCCCATACAGTGCCTTGATGTCACAACAACGAAGTCAGTCTAACCCTCCATCAGCTCTGATATACCTGTCGATAGAATGGTAACTCCCTAAATGGCTACCTAGCTCGTCTACTAAGGCCTACCATACCAACGCATCATGTCCTTTTGCGACACGTTTGCCCGCACCTCCATGGCCCACTTGGTCTACTCAAGCTTCACCACGTGTCATATACTAGTATCTCGCATGTTGTAGCATGCAACTTTTCATGTCGTCTCATTTCAACATGTTTCATTGTTATACTAAAATTAAGTCCACCATCGTGTGTGACTCACAATCAAGACACATCATAAGCATCCGACCCTCTCGCCAACATGCTCCATAGAGTCCCCCGTAGCCACGAGTGTCTCCCTCATAACCAACATATGTGCACCACAATGCCTAACCCGCGACATAGCAACCTCACTCGAGTGACACACGGCATTGCCTAAGTAATGTCCTAAGCCCACCCCTACAGACCTAAGAGACCACTATAGACTCGCCAGTGCCACAAGGCCCCATATGTTTGGCAGTAGTTCCGCAGCTCCCCTCTCATATATATAGTTTAAATATCACCTTTAGTCAAATAACAAGAATACCTCAACATATTGGTTTGACATATTTCTCATGGCACACAAACCATGTAACACCAACATATACAAGTCAGCTACCCACGTCCACGCGCCCCTAGTCCCCACAGTAGCACACTACCTAGCTCGATTAGTCATCTTCATCACACATAAGGAAGCACACACACAACACAAGGCCTGCACACTTTCACTCACACGCGTCACACACCTAGCTCCAAGGCTAACACTTTCATGCTAGCCAACCAACTTAGCTTCAAGGCTAATGCTTTCATGCTAGCCAACCAACCTAGCTCTAAGGCCCATACGCCTTCTTGCTAGAATCTAGAACATTGACCTAGTCACAAAATGCTAATTTATGAAAGTGTTTGCCAAGTTACAATAGCAATGCTAACTTAAGACAACATTCGCAAAATTATGGTAGCAACACTAACTTAAGGTAGCGTCCGCTACTTTATAGTTACATTAAGGTAGCGGCGCAAACTTAAGGTATTTGTTTATTTTTTATAAAAAAAAAATTGGTACATAACTCTAGGGTAGCCACATGACTCCCACTTATGAGAGTGATAGATATGATATGATAGCTATAGGTATGATATGGTAGCAGTAGATACGATTTGATGGTGATAGTTACGATATAGTAGCGCTAAATACGATATAATAGTGGTGTTCTTTTAAGTTTTTAATGAAAAACAAAAAGGGTATTTGGAACATTTCACTTGGCCAACGGTGACGTGGAAAAAGCTTGGCATGGAGCTGTCCGTTTCTGTACATATAGGAACTATAGGGCCGAAATTATAAATTCATAAAATATGAGGGCCAAAATTGTAAATTTTCCTATTATTAAGTGTTGAAAATTAATGTTCAAAATCTAGCCAAATTTATTTTCAACCCAGTTTTTGCTTCCTTAAGGTATAACCAACACCTCTTTCACATATAATCATTAAAAAAAAAACCTTTTATATACTAAAGAATAAAGATCACTTGTTATATATATATATGCATTTGAAAGCACCACGAGGACCATGGGTTCAAATGCTAGTTTATGTGTCCTGTGGATCATTCATCCTGGAAGAGTTCACCCAACCCCTTAGGGTTTTATAAAAAGAAAATATTTTTTCAAACTATTTTTGCTTTCAAAACTCAGGTCAAATTTCTCATCCATCATCTAAACCTGGTGAATTGAAATTTTTTCACTTTTGACTAACATTTGGACGGTGGATAAATACCTAATTCAATTTAATTTGTTTAGGATTGACTTGATAAACCTTGGGCAAGTTGTCATGATACACGATTATGGTGCTCAACTGGTTCAAACACATGGTTTAATCATGTGTTCGAACTTGTAGTCCTGGGCCTCTAGTGAGCTCACCACACATTTAATATTTTAAAAAAATATTAAATCATTTTTTTTCCTTTAACCAAAAGATCTATAGTCAGCCTTGGGCATGTGCATCTAGTACTCAATCTTTAGGTTGAGTGCCATGTGACACCCAATTGAATCGAGTGTAGAATCCCAAGCTATGATAAAGGAATGACACCCTAGAAGGTATGAGATGGTAGTGAGTAGTCTGAGATCATTTAGAGAGACTAGTGAGTTCCTTGTTGGAATTGGGTGTTGCATCAAGGATCTATCTTGAGCCCTTAACTGTTGGTTTGGCCATAGATGAGTCAACTATAGACAAACAAGAAGAGATCTCATGGTACATGTTATTTACAAATGTCATTGTATTAATTGCAAAAAAAAAAATGATAAGTTGAAAATATAGTGAAAAACTTTGAAGTCAAGAGATTTGAAAAGTAGCATAACAAAGATAAAATATGTGAAATGCAAATTTAGTGAACATGATAGCCACAAGGATGATTTAGTTAAAATACAAAATTATTTAAGTCCGCATTGTCACAGATTTCACTATGTCGGCTCTACTGTACAATTATATAGTGGATTTGAAGCAGACGTCTCAACTACGATTAATGCAAGTTGGGTGAAATGGAGGCAAAAAAAACGGAGTATTATACCTCCTAAGGATGCTACTCAGACTGAAGAAACATTTTATAAGACGGCTATTAAACCTAGCATATTATATAGCGTTAAATGCTAGTTTACAAAAAACGACAAGAAGATAAAGTATATGTGGCCTAGATGCATATGTTGAGATGGATGTGTGAAGTAACAAGAAATGATAAAATTCGGAATGACTAGATAAGGAAAAATTTAAGAGTGACACCTATAAAGGAGAAAATTATAAATTTTTGTTTAAGGTGGTTTATATATATATTCATCAGAGGCATGAAGGAGACCCTACACGAAGTGTTAAGATACTATAAGCTTAGAGAGAAAAGGAAGACCAACGAAGATCTTGAGAGACGCTGTGAGAAGAGATATTAGTGATTGTAAAGTTACAAAGAACTTCGTGTTGCCCATAAACAAGTGGGGAGAATTAGGACTTGCTAACGCGGCCCCAAATAGATGAGATACAAATGTGATGATGATGATGATGTAAAAGTTTTGCACGCAGCACGATCTCTATCATATGATTTAAAGCATGCAAAGTTCATCTTCTAACTCTCAATTGACTGCATTGAATCATTTGATCGTGTTTGGAGCCAATCTTTTGTACCAAAGATTTTTATATTATGGCATTCAAAATCAGATGACTTAGATGATATTTTTACATGAAAGAGCTCCTTAAAATATCACATCTTTCTTTAAGTAGTGTGCCGGGTTAACTTTGTGTGTGCAAGTAATAACTTCTTTTCTTTTTCCTACTTTTTACCTTTGGAATTGGACGATTTTTATTACATTTTGGAAGGTTGGGGGAGGGAAAATGGCGTGTGCACGGGTCTGGCACCTATTACATAGCAACCCAATAAATGCATTATGATATATTCCTGCCATGTATAGGACTCCATAAGGCTGCCAAACAGTCAAAGTCTTGAAAGGGGGATTTAAAGTAATCGACCTTCATACTTAACTTATACACACGTATAACTAATACAAATTCAATTTCGAGTAGCTCTATTTGCGCTACTGAATTATTTGGTGCGTCTACTTAGAAAACCCATTCACTGCTTCAAAGGAGATGATCTATATTGATTTAATTCTCAACTTTTTACATAATAAATTTTTAAATCATGGGCGTACCATCAAACAGCAAGTCTTTATTTTTATGTGACAAATTTAAAAAAGTGATGTCAAAATTATGTTTGATTATAATATGTGCCACGTGTTTTTTTAATCACTTTTTTAGACTTAGAGCCATGTGAGAAAAGTAACCATTTTATGATATGCCAATAATCTCAAAATCTTTTATGTACAAGGTTGGGATGAAAATCAATCTCCATCATCTTATTCAAAGCAATTAACAGATTTTTATGTGTGAGCCGTCAATAATTGGATAGGTGCCATTAGAGTTACCCTTGAACTTATCTTAAGTCAAGACTTACAAATTAAACAGATAAAGGGCACCTATGTTCGCTCCATATTATACGTTTGCTGAAAGTGCATAGGTTGAAACTCATTCAACAAATCTATTGACTGCACGGAATCGGATGATGGAGATCCTTTTCAATCCAATCTTCCACAATAATGGATCTTGTGACCCTAAGGGTACCATCAAACGATTAATTTTTCATTTTTCCAAAAAAGTGGCACTAAAATCACATAATATGCATAAGGCTCAAACATGGTTTCGGGTCCGATAATAAGTCCATGGTCCAATGTTTTTCAGCATAGGTACCCCTTAGTAATTTTGTAGGTGTGAATAGAGCCACCCTTTTATAAATTATCTAAGCTCAAATGATTCCGCAAAGTGGCCTGATTTTACTACGGCTAAACCTGCGCGTGCGGCATAACCTATCGAAAATACGCGTACAATCGTGCTGCATGCTTGCATTGCTCTTTTTACTGTTGAGTACCACTGCGTTAGCATGGATAAAATCTTGTTTTTAAAACATTATTTGCAAATACCTCCTTTGCTATGCTAAAATTATATAAAATCATTGAAGTTATGCTTATTTACACTATACCCCCTATTTTTATGTTTTCTTTATAAGTACCCCTGCTGTTATAGTTAATTAGGCGTCATTTTCATCTCAAAAAAAATAAAAATAAATAATAATAATATATATATATATATATATGTATGCGTTATTTTTTCAATTAAATAATGCATTTGTCCTTATTGAATATTATATACATGGACATTATATTTTTTCCAACTTTGATTGCATTTTAAACGATAGATAAACATCGGATCCTGCCCAATTTTTTTGAGTGGAACATGATTGATCTCTAATAAGTTATCGTGTTATTCGATTTTCGATTTGGGTGTCCATGACGTTCACTTAACTCGTGGGTAGCGTTAAAATACTACCTCCAATGGTATCATCCCGACCCTATCATCGTTACGAACCAACTGAGCATCATGAACACTCAAATCAAAAATCGAGTAATACGGTAAGTTAGAGGAGATCAATCATGTTTCACCCAAAAAATTTGGACAAAATCCGATGCTTATCCACCGTTTAAAATGCGATCAAAGTTGAGAAAAACACAATGGTCATTTTGTATATAATATTAAATAGGACAAATGTGTCATTTAATTGAAGAAATGACGCCTACTTAATTGTAATTTAATGACAAAAATATTTATAAAAAAAAAAAACATAAAAATAAGAAGTTTACTGTAAATAAACATAACTTAAGGAATTTTATGCAATTTTAGCATAATATAAGAGGTCTTTGCTAAAAAAACCCGTTATTAAATTACTCGCCGATTTCAACGGATTTACACGCAAGCAGATGTTATAAAATGATAGATGTAGAATCTGCTCCGCTTCTTGGTTGAGACAATGGTTATAATGTCCATCAATCTGAACCGTCCATTTGATGGGACAGTCCTTGGGAGGACACACTCATTAGGTTGTTTCTAAACCCCAACCGTCTGATCATCATAGGTTACACATGATCAACAAATGATATTATAAAAAGACAAATTAACAAAGAACATATCATTTGATCATTGTGTTTGTTTAGACACTCGACAATTTAGTAACTGGAGCCCGTGCCAAATTTTGGGTACTTCCCTGCATCCAAAATCCCTTGAGAGCTATTGACTACCAAAAAGGATCGGACGATGGAGATTGCTTCTCACCCCAATCTTCAATATAATGGATCTTGAAATCATGATTATTTATAAAGATCCCAAAACAATGATCCTAAAATCACATTTAAGTGTGATGCATGCCTTATGATTTTAAGTATACTTTTTTGGGTTCCGTGTCGTGAAATAAAAAATGGACCATCTGTTATTATGCTCTTGGCCTCAAGTTTCATTTTATGAAATAAAAAATTGATCATCTAATAGTGCGTCATGATCTCAAGATCTATTGTGAAAGTTTGGAATGAAACACAATCTCCATCATATGATCCGAAACGATCAATGATTTTCAAGGGTATGAGACGTGGGAGCTTTAAGAGAACACGTGGGGTATTCTACTCATACTTCTTTAGTACAGGATTATAAACTTATACTATTTTTACAAATATATGCGTTTTACAAGGGGTGCGAACTCGCGGAATGAAGAGTAAATGTCACTATGTTTTGATGTAATGTTGTCATTTTGTCAGAAATGTGCATTGAATTAGTATAAAATGACCATAACACCCCTTGTATTGGGTACTGACGCTATTTTAGGAGATCATGTTGTCATTTGGTCACCAATGCCGATTCAAATTTTTGATAAAATGACCAGAAACACCCCTTGTTTTCCACGTGACGCTAAAAGCCGAAGGATGAGTCCACGTGTGCAACCGGTGCACCGATGGTGCATGGACTGATTTTTTTACCCCTCCACCGACCTCCCTCTAGTGTTGTACTAATAGATGCTTTTACTGACTTGTATGCTTATAGTTAATTGTACACTTCATCTGATCAATTCCAAGTTTCCAAGACCTAACATTAACTCTTTAGTGAAGAAAACTTTAAAAGATAGGAGCACCATAATCTTCCATTATGTTGATTACCATGCCATAGTTTTTCTTTAGAGCCCTTTTTTTTTTTTTAAATAATATGAGTATCCAGGTCTCTCAGAGCACCTGCCTAATCCGAGGGGCATATGCGCACCCCAAATTTAGCACATGTCAGGTCAGCACAAAATATCTTTAGGGCCTATTTGGTTTCAAGGAAAACATAAGAAACAAGGGAAAACTTACATGCCGGAAATGAATTGTCGAGATTTCCGTTGTTTGGATGAGTCAGAAATTAACTTCGCATGTTTCGTCAAAATCCGAGAACAAATGCCGAGGAAAATCTTCTCACCCATTTAGTAATATCACACAACTTTTTCACGGATGAAAATTATTGAATAATTTCAATTAGACGATAGAGATTATTTTTTTTTTTCAATCTTCCTCATGATAGATCTTAAGATCATCACGCCCCCTATCAGACGCTCTGATGTTGATTCTATATGGCACACTTCCCCAAAAATCAAAGGCAGAGCCACGCTATTGGTCAATTGACCACCCAAACTTTCTAAAAATATGCTACTAAGATTTAGGGATCCTAATTTATATTAGTGGATTCTCATCCATCCAAAATTATCTTAAGCATCCAAAATTATCAAAAAATTTCAAACAATTTTTTTTATGATATTTATTTTCATAACAAATATTTCTTCTTTGAATTTTTTTTAACTAAATCTTACAATTGTTGCATAGACTTATTTTTGAAGAGATTTCTCTCACAAGAGTTCTATTATGTTGTAGAGCTATATACTCACATATATGGTGTACATGATCTAATATAATTAATTAAAAATAATAAAATTATTACACAAAACAATGTTTGAACCTAACCCAAAAGAGTAGGTCAGTAGGTCAGGCCTTAGGTTTGCTCATCAAAGGTCACCAGTTCGAGTTCCCTTGCAGGCCACTAGAGTATTACTCGGTCGTTAGCTCCAGGGCCCCATAGGATTAGTCAAGGTGCGCGCAAGCTGTCCCGAACACCCACAGTTATAAAAAAATATAAAAATAATAATGTTTAAACCTAAAATCTAATAATCACAAAGCACTAAGTCAACCACTAAAGTAATTCACTAAGATATGTAAAAAGAAAAAAAAAAAAAACGTAATATATATATAATTTTTTGGTCATTTTTGTGAATCATTTTTATAATATTACAAATGTTTTTTAGTTTGGATGATTTTTTGTGGTATTATGGGCTAGGGGCGTAGCCAGAAATTTTTGTTGGTGGAGGCTACAAATGATAAATATAATATTAGTATTTTTATTTCTCTTTTAAAAATTTTTTAATTTAAACAAAATACCAATGATAATTTTCATTTTAAGAACTGAATACTATTGATAAGCTATGCCTCAATACGTTCATTATTTATGCAACCTTTAATTATATGATAAATTGTAAGAGATAAGAAAATTAGAAGTATCATGTACCCTTAATGTTATAATATGCTTTTCAGTTGGATTATAATATGTTATGAGTTATGGATAATTTAGTCATTTTTTTTAAAACGACTACCATTGAGTTTAAAATTAGCATTTAAATAAAATGACTAAATTATCTATAACTCATAACATATTATAATCCAACTGAAAAACATATTATAACATAAAGGGTATATGATGCTTCTAATTTTCTTATCACTTTTCCTATTTGTCTCATCAACTTCGCATACGTGACATATGGTAAGTCTTATTAATTACTCTATACGCCTACACAATGTACTTCACATCTTATCTTATTTAAACGATCTGTGCCAGGATCGCTGCTCGAGCCTACCACGCGAGGTTCACGTGTAGATAATCACCTAATCTCCATATCATAAAATAAACCACCATCCAGCCAGATGAGGTTGCCAGCATAGTAACCACGATGTCTCCTTAGTTCGAGACAAGGCTATAATGTCCTTAAGACTCGTCTTGGCTGCAAACGTTAGGCCCTTACGGTAGCTCGTAAGGTATGACACGTGTAGAAATTTAATTAATGTTTAGCTGGCCTTCACAGTGTGTCTTACATATCATATCATTTTTCGATTACGGGCTTAGGTCCCCTCCCCGATTTCATATTTGCGTAAGCTTAAGTCCCCACTTTCTTAACATACATGGGTCTTAACATATTCTTTTATCATTTTTTCTTAAAACTTAGTTAGAATGGGCCACGGTGCGATAGGCTTTACTAAATCACGTTTTTCAAGGGACGGGTTTTGTAGTAACCTGGATGTACTTCGTGTGATATCCCATACTACCATAAAGGGGTTGCATCCGTATATGGATGCCTACATTCCAAGTTTCACGTAACTATGAAAGAAACCCCACCGTGACGAAGGCTTATGTCATGTGTCATATCTTATTCTTAACTTATATGCATATACCCTATCGTGATTTTCTATATGATGAATGCCATACGATAATGGTGAACATATATAAGGATGAACTATAACATAAACCTTAAGCATTTCATATTTTTAAAGAAAATTAATAAATAGCATAACACACGAAATATTAAAGTAAAACAGAAAATAAGAAATATTTAACTATATTTATTTTGCAATAGAGTTGAAAATATACTTCATTAGGGTTAATTGTATCCATGAAATTTGGTGATTGACTGATATAGCGATTCGACATATTTTAAAATTCTAAAGGAGCACATGTGTCTATTCAAGGATTGTATGAGACTTAAAAGAAGTAATAGAATGGTAAGTATTGAAAAACGTTAATATTTGACTCCTTAAACTTATAGATTGTTATTTGATGCAAGCTATTTAATATATTTTATATAATTTTAGCGATTTATAAGTCTGGAGATAAGTTGAGCATAAGGTAGCCAAAGAGTAAAAAAAATAATGTCAAACCCGTACACCTTGGATCATCTAAAATGTATCCCGACTTGCAGCTTAATTTTGACCTTAAAAACATTAAATTCGTGAAATTGCTATTTCATATAAAGTTGTAGATCTCGTTGTCTTCTTTCCAATGCCGTAAGAATCATGTCAATCCGAATTCAGAGTAAAAAGTTATGGCTAAAATACGGAGGCTATATATGTTGAGGAGTTTTATCAAATTTCACGAAAATCTGGGAAAAACGATCCTATCGATTTTGGGCTGAATTTTTATGTTTTTAAGACCCGAAATTTACCAAAATTTAGGAAAAATTTAGGGTTTTCTTTTTAAGAAATAACTGAATAATTTAAGATGGATTTAGAGGCACCCACCTATTGCAGCGTGATTCGAATCCTACGATGATTTGAGAGACGATAAGCTCGAGTCTTTTCGTGAGAATTCCTTTCTTACGATAGATCGGTCGTGGCGATGAGAAACTTTGATGGTGTAAGATTCTCTGATAAGATCAAAAATCGATGGAGATCCGACGAGGGATTATGAAAGATGACACTGTCGGAGCATTTGCAGGGAAGAGAGAATAGAGAGAGACAACTGACAGAAAAAATGAATATATATCTAATTACCTTTCTAGGTTAACTCTAATTAAGACTTTCCGTACAAGATTTAATAAAATAGTAGTTTCTCCATACAAGTAGAATTCATACCTGACTTGAAAAGCTTGAGAAGAGGTTTTGTTCCAGTGCTTTGTGTAAGCACTAAGGTAAATGGTGATTCTCTCCCGAAATTACAGTTGTGCCTTTTAACCTGCTTCACTCTTCAAACGGGCGTAACTTTTTATATTGTTAGAATCGTATCGGCGAGTACTTCGCAATGAGTCTAATATTGATATAAAAAATATCAGACTATTTTTAAAGTTTGTAGATTCCGGTGTGGAGCGTTAGCACTACGCACTGTGTGGTACATCATCTAATACCGTTAAATAAAGTTAAAAAATTTGGGTTATTACACAAAGATTGTATAATAACCATACTTTAATAGAAACTCTAGAGTTAAATGAGGGTTTGAGTCGATTTAGGGGCTTCTACATCATAGATTTGGGGGCTTATATACAAATAAAAGTTGTATAAGAATCATACTAAATAAAAACTCTAGAGTTAAATGGGGGCTTAAGCCCCCACACCCTTCATATGCTATTTTCCTATAATTTTCTGCATATATATATATCCAAACACAGGATTTGGTTAATCTTGCGTTTGCCCAGCTAACAATGTGGTTATCCAAACAACGGAAAACAAAATTAAATAAAGGAATCCCATGATTTCCTACAACTTAGGCATCCATGGGAAAATATAGGAATATCATTTTACTTTCTCACGTTTCCGTGTTTTTATTCAAAGAGGCCCTCAGGATAAGGCTATTCTCACCTTTTTTTTCACGAATGAAAATCATTGACTGATTTGAATAAGATGATGGAGATTGGTTTTTGTTCCAATCTTTCCAATGACAGATCTTAAGATCATGCACGCCTATAGATAATTAGATGTTGATTTCACATAGCACACATCCCCAATATTGATTTAGATCATGCGCAAAGGGGCTGACATTCAATTTTAGGGATGGGCGCCATGTGAAATCAACATCTGATCGTATGATAGGCACGTCATAATCTTAAGATCTATTGTTTTCAGCCGTGAACAACCTTATTATCTCTACTCTGAAAAGGGGTGAGAATAGCCGATCTCTTTTCTTTTAAAGAGAAATCATATGATATTGGTACACGTGACCTTCAAGTGAGACCCCATTTTGATAGGTACCCACAAAATCATACTAATAAGATGATTCCATCCTATCATCCAATTGACTGATTTTAGATGGCCAACTAAAATTCTACACACTCAAATGGAAAAGCAAGGGTGTTTCTGTTAGTGTGCTGATGAAAGGCTAATGTAGAAATCCTGTTAAATCCTACGACGATTTATATTACAAATCTTCATTAAAGTGAGTCACTTGATATAAGCGATGTGCTATAATAGTGTAACCCCAAATAAATAAGATGATGCAAACAATAATAGTTATGATTGGATGGCCAATAAAATTACACGAACTCTGGTTTTAAAAAATAAATAAATTTGGTTAGGGTAGCTTTATTCATGCCCGCCCGTACTCCGAAAGTGTCTACGTCTCAGACCCCTTAAAAATAGTTGCTTGCTTCGACTCAAATGATGGAGAGAGTTTTTTACCCCAATCTTCCACATAATAGATCTTGAGATCATGGTGCAATTATCAGACGGTTGGTGTTTGATTCCATGAGTAACAATTCCCAAAAAATGGCCCCAAAATCAAGTTTGAGTGTGATGTGTGCCATATGATTGAAGCTTCGTGTTTTGGGGATATGTGACACGCAGAATTAAAACGGACCGTTTGATAGGTGCACCATGATCTCAAGATCCATTTTGTGGAATATTGAAGTGAAACACGGTGTCCATCATCTGATCCGAAGCAATCAAAGATTTTCAAGGGGCCTGAGGTGTAGACACTTTTAGAGAACGCATGGGCGCGAATAGAGCTACCCAATTGGTTAATGGTTATACATGTGTAGTGGGAGACTACTTGCACACGGGATTTGCGTCCTTGTAATATGATATTTTTAGGACCCGTGCCACGTGAAATACCATTTAAGTTGTTTAATTCAAAGCCCATGATGTAAAGATTTGCACGAGTCAAAGCCCATGAGTGCCAAAGATTTGCACGAAACACTATCTTTATCATCTGGTTAGTGGTTGACTGTGTTGAAATGGATGATAGAGATCATCTTTCGTGCCAATCATGGATGGAGGCAAGGGGGGGTTGACAGAGATTTGCACGAAACACCATCTTTATCATCTGGTTTAGTGGTTGACTGTGTTGAAATGGATGATAGAGATCATCTTTCATGCCAATCAGGGATGGAGGTAGGGGGGTTCAGAGTGACCCCCCCTCCAAAAAAAAAAAAAAAACATATTTATTTATTTTTTTCATTTTACATATGCAAAATATAAATTTTATTTGACCCACAAGGCCCAAACATTCATGACTGTGCATCAAAACCGATATCCATCAATGACTTATCCATAATGATAAATTTTGCCAAAATTCTCCAAAATGGGGGCACAATGGAGGTGGTTTCGCTAAAATTTTCAAAACTTTTCTTATTTTCACGAAATTTTGAGATTTTAGGACTTTTTTCCGTGGTTTATTTGTTGGCCCCCTCCCATGAAAGTTTATGGCTCCATCCCTAGTGCCAATCTATAACACTAGAGATCTTTACCTCATCACCTACAAATCAGAAAGCTTAGATGGTGTTCCATGTGGCACAGATCCTACAAATATCAAGTCTTTCTTCTACACTGTGCAATGGCAGAACCTGTGTGCAAGTAGTTGCTCCCTTTTTGGATTTGATGCAAGGGTACCACTGTTTGCACCTACATGATTTATGATGACCCCTGCATTCGAAACACGCTAGAACCCGTGGACTACTTAAAATTAGATGATGGGGATCATTTTTCACCTCAATCTTTCACATGATAGATCTTGAGACCATGAATGTACTATTAGATGGTCAAATTTTTATTTCACATGGTACAAATCCCCAACAAGGGCCCTAAAATCACATGGCACACATCATGCTTAAACGAGATTTTAGGGCTATTGTTTTTAGGTATGTGCTACGTGGAATAAAAATCAGATTGTCTAGTAAGTTCATGGTCTCAAGATCTATCTTGCGAAAGATTGGGTGAAAAATGACCTCCATCATCTAATGATTCATTCAATTCACTGGTTTCAGTGGGTTTTAAATGTAGGCACTGATCAGTCACATAATTTATAATTTTATTACCCTTAACTTAGTGATGTTAGGCTTTAGTTGCTACTAATAAGTTGCTGATGTGCAGATATTAAAGATAAATAGTAAAAGAGAGTCTAAGTGTTAATCTTTGTCAAAGAGAACTCCAAAAGCAATAAGAAAGACGATTAAGTGAAAAAAGGCATTTTCCGCTTACTGAAAGCCAGAAAATCATAATTTACGATTCTTCAAAAGAGACAAAAAGAGAAAAATGAAAAGATATAATCCAGAGAATCGTTAACTATGAGAAAGCTATGCAAGATAGAAAATCGTGACTTACGATTTTCCAAAGAAGCTATAATAGAAAGTAGAAAATTGTGATTGACGATTTTCCAGAGTAAAAACTTTCTTATTATTGTTGTTGCTGCTGATCACGTGAGTGAGATTATCACCGCCAAGAATAAAATTAGAAAATCTCTAGAATTAGAAGTCTAGCGAACCACGGATCTGAGAAGATTGATGAAGATCAACTTCGAAGGACTTTACTGCTAAAAATTAGAGAGCAATCCAAAAGCATATCAACTATTAAAGCAAAGAAAGATAAAATTAGGAATTAGAGTTATATTAGGATACTTTTATTTTTAGTAGTTTCTTTTATTATAATTAGATCTTTGTAAACCGACTCCTTATAACCTATAAATAAGAGAGCTTGGTGTAGGAATAAGCATCGAAGAGTTTCAGCATCAATTGACGCTTGAGGTTGGATTTTCTTCCGATCAAAGTAGTGTATACTAGTTAGAATAGATTAATTAGATATAAGAGGTTTCTCAAAAGCAATTAACGACTGCAATTGAGTGTTGAAGATTAATATAGATATCTATAGTTTCTCAGGAGCAATTGACGACTACGGTTGAGGGGTGAAAGATATATTTTACTTTGCTTTTTAGTTTAGATTTTTCTGCTTTGTAAGCATCTCCAAGTTTTAATTTGAATTGACGGCTCGATTAGAATTTGTATATTAGTGTAATGATTTTTGCTTTTCCATCTTCAGTTTTCTAAGGTTTGATTGATGCCCATATTTTAGGAAATTATTGATTAGATTAAATATGTATTGATAGGATCTTAGACTTGATTGACGACCAATGCTAGGAGACTAGAAATATGGTGTAACGGTACTGTTTAAATTTATAAATATCCGCTAGCTGAAGATTAAGATTGACGACCTTAATCAGAGGAAGGAGGATTTAGATTTATTTTATGCACTTTAGATTAAAAATTATTTTTTATTCATATTTCTCTAGTAGATTGGATCTTAAAGATAAATATATATTTTTAAAATAAGAATTTAAGTAGAAGATATAAGTAAAGAAATAATTAGATAATAAACTTCCTCGTGAGAATGATCCAATGCTAGTACTATAATTTTCATCGTGCACTTGTAATAGATTAAGACTTGAATTTAATATAAATATAATATATCAATCAGAGACAAGTCAAGTTTTTGGCACTGTTACTGGGGAAGCAGAATTTATCTTTATTTCTATTTTTATCTAATATTTTCATCCTTTTAGAAACTAATATTTATCTTTATCTTTTTATATTTATTTATATTTATATTTTTCTTTGATCACTTTCTTAATCTTTTGTAGGTTTATTCGGAGTAACAAACCAGACTTTCAACACTTCTGCGGGCCCCAAAAATTAGAATTTCAGATTTGTTTCTCTCCCTGTTTTCTAAAATAAAAATCACATAAATTCAAAACAACACTAGAAACATTCAGTTTTAGACAACATTTGGCTAAAACAATAGGAGACTACTATGCACTTTGCCCATGCATACAATTAAACCCTATGACTGGTAAGGAAAAATTTAAAATTACGCCCAAAATATTTCAAGCACTTCCTATATTCCGTGGGCTAAGGGATGAAGATCCTTATTTACATTTAAGATAATTTATAGAAGTATGCAACTTTATCCGAATCCAGAATTTGTTAGAAATATCTCTTCGTCTAAGGCTGTTTTCATATTCTTTTAGGGATGAAGCAAAGCAGTAGATCCATTCTTTGCCTCATAATTCATTTGTCGATTAGGAGGGCTTGGAATGAGGATTTCTCATGAAATACTTCCCAATACACAGAACGAATCAAATTCGTTATCTGATTAGAACTTTCAAACAATATCCAAATGAATCTCTTCAAGAGGGATGGACACGTCTCAACGATCTTTTATATGAGTGTCCTCATCATGAAGTACCCCGTTGGCAAATAGTCCTCACTTTCTATGAAGGTCTGAATGACCACAATCGACACATAGTTGATGTTGCCTGTGGGGGGATATTCCATACTTTGTCTGCTGAGGCTGCTTGTGAACTCTTTGAAAACTTTAGCGAGGAACCAGTGCAATGCCAAACATCGAGTGAGATTGAATCTGAGACTTCAAGGAGTATACATCTTAGACAGAGAGGATTATACAAATTAAAGGCAATGATAAATTGTCTCCCAAAATTAAAACTTCGGAAGACAAAAATTTATTCGCTGGTGGGTGTCAAATAACACCCAACATCTCAACAAGGAGAAGCCATTGAACATGACTGTGGCTTAACTCAGACAATTCCAGAGCACTCTCCTATCTTTTGTCCCGCACAGACCCAAGACCACACTGACACTGAGGAAGCCTTGTCGCAATTACCTGAAAGCTAGCTGCAACACAGTTATATTCAAACACAATTACTCCAAATTTCTTGGAATCCATTACATTACTAGAAGAACAGGTCGAGCGTCTAGCCAATTGGGTCAGCACGAGAGGGAGTAACTATTCTTCCCAATGGCCAATTGGCAACCCAGGAGGAAATACTTTTATGGGAGGGACATCAACTCCCCTTGATCGTCATTGAATTCCTTTTGAACCTGTCAAGCTACCGACTAACCTGTAGCAAACATGTGTAATATATGCATATAAGTACCCTTGAAACGATCCCTCTACAATTTATAAATATATCGTAAAGACTCTTTCTTTAGTTTTTAATCACTTGAAGCGTATGGATCTGAGAATTCTCGTGAGTTTAGAGTCCAATCGTAGCGAGTACGATTTTCTAGTCTTAGATTCTCATGAACGTTATCCAGAATTGCAAATGACAATTCTGGGGAACAGGAGAACCTAGTGATAAGTTTTATCGGAAGCATTAGAAGTGAAACCCATTTAAATTGTATAGGAAACATACATGAAATACATTCAATTTCACCATTTCCTAACCACCTTAGCCTAGGAGCCTACATATAGACATTTACTCGAAGTGACGGTTCAATACGTTTCCCTATAAATCCATACCCATACATTAACTAAAACCATTCCACAACCTTTCTTCTTCCTCCGACCTTAACCCTACACCCCATGACGGAAGAACATAACCAGAGCAATTTCAGTAAGCAAATTAATAGAATCCTCGAGCTACACAGGGCCGAGCTTCTGACTGTAGAAAAGAAAGTAGAAAATCTGAAGCGTCGCCTACTTGCCTGAAATCCTGAATCATCCACTGAAACTACCCTTGACCCTAAACCTAACCCAAATTCAAAAACATATATCACGAACCCATCTCCCCTACTTCTTAAACTTTACACCATCATAACCCACCCCGAATGCGTGTTCCTTCATAATAAGAATGAGTTACAATTTCCAATGTCATTTCCCATCCCATCCTTGATCTCCTCACCACCACTCTCTATTGCATATCTTCTCCCTTCATTTGCGCTATAATCTCTTCATAAAATCTTTGCATGAGAGCAATATAGGCTGAATGGGGGTTGAGATGTGTCATCTTCCAACTCTCTTCAACTTCTTCCCGTAACTGAGGGGAATACAAGTGCAGTTAATGAGTCATGGACCAATTTGGAAGACTGAGGGGAAGAGTTCGATAGTTCTTGGGATAGCGATCCAGATATGGATGCTCTCTCTAAAGAAGAGGAGGGGAGGCGATCCTACAAAGGCATGGATATGCTTCTGGTGGGAAGGGATGCGAGATTCTGATTAAAGGTAGTTAGAAGCCGAGGGTCAATCTTTATCGAAGACAAATCCTTCTCTCGGACGTTGCTGCCAGTGTCTTAGTTTAATGTGTGTCTAAATTTTCATAGGATTATACTCTTTTATGTAATTAGTTCTTATAATGGATTTTAGTTTTTCTTTCCTTTTCTGTTCATTGTAAATATTCCGATATATATATATATATATATAAATTTTTTTTTTTATTAACTCTGCATTATTTTTCTAACAGTGTGTGTTACTAACATTAATAATAATTTTTTTTACTGACATTTACTTTATTGAACCGGAAGTATTTTTCTTCCAAATTTGGGGGAAGATTTTTGATTATTTTTACATATTATAAACCCGATAACTAACCTCATAGTTAAAAAGGTAATATTTTCCTGTATGTCCCCTGTTTTGCACAATGAGGACATTGTCCTATTCAAGTTTGGGGGGGATACATCGGATATTAGTATAGTAGTTATAGTTATATTAGTATATTAGTTTTTTTTACTTTTTCATAAATTTTTAAAAAAATTATAGTAAGAAAATTAATCATTATAAATTATGATAGAAAAAAAATATGAAAATTTGAAATTCTTAGCAATCCATCACAGTAGTAGTTTAAAAATTAAAATAAAAGTAGTTACAATTCAAAGTAAAACATCTCTAGAACACTGTATCAGATGAATGTTTGAAACTGTACAATTGATATGAACTATGATTATTTTAGATTATAGTTTCAAAATTATATAATCAGTGAGCTATAGAGCCTATTTCTTCTTTTATTTTTAGAAAGAGTGACTGTTTTTATTCATGCTAAATTTTTCTTAAACTTCTCTACTATATCAAATCTCATAATGTTGAACTTAGAATAAAAATATTCTGTAAATATGATGATTTGTTTGTTTATAACTATCTATTAAGTATATATATCAAAGCAATAAGACATCCATATTAGTAAATTGTAAAAATTGCCAAAGGCCATCTTTTGTTTAACCAGAGCCAAAAAGCCAAAAATCTCATAACATTTTACCCTTTAAACTCATATTAGAAGTCTAAAAACTAAATTTCTTTGTATTGAAACTTTATAAACCTTTAATCATATGTACTGCTCAAAACTTTTTATCTTTGACTCTTACAATTTCTGAGAGTTTAGAATATAAAAGAAAGGGAGAAGAGGGAGTGAAAGGAGTATATGCTTAACAGATAAAGGATCTGCTGAAAAACATACAAGAAAAATAAATATAATTATATGAAAATATAAAAAAATAAAAAAAAGAGAAAGAATCGTAAAAAGATGATTCCATGAAAAGAGAAGCAAAAAGCTTCCAACTTAAAAGAAAAGAAAATTGAGATTTATATTAGAAAAGAAATGGGAAAAAGTTATTCAAAATAAAGATACTTACTGAAATTGAAAAATATAAAAGAAGAAGAAAAGGAAGAGCTAAATTCTCAGAAATAATTTTGAATCATCTTTACATTTTTCTTGAAACCTTCTAAAAACCTAAAGCCCCATTACAAGCCGAAAGAAGACCTTTGAGATTTACAATTTGCAAGAATATGAGTATAGTAGAAATATATGAAATAGATACTATGAATAAATAAAGAAGTTATATAAACAGAATTGATTATCATTTTCATGAGATTCATCTTCTTGATTAATTGTCCGATGAAATTTGCATATATATATGCAATATTGTGAGAACCCAAAATTTTAATTATTTTTGAGAGTTTGCCAATAAGTGAGAGTTTGGATTAAAATATTTTCTAAAAATTATAGTTTAAAAAAATTTATGATGAATAAACTCTTCACTGAGATGCACACACTCCACGTTGTACCGAATTGAACTTATTGAGTTCTGATAGAGGATAATTATGATGATGGGAAGTTAAGGATAAAAGATTCGAATATTTTTAAAAAATAATTAACACGTAATGATTAACTGAGTAATTAGTATATATATAAAAAAATATTTTTATTTTTGAAAAATCTAAAAACATTTGAAAGTTTGTGGGTAATGGAGGGAGACTACAACTCCTCTACTAGGGATCACGTAAGGGTTTAAAGGCTTATTGCATCTGCTAAATGCAATGATGCTCCCTACGGAAGTGATATTTTAAATTTATAGTTTAGATATTTTATGTTTCCTTGTTTGCTAGGGCCTAACAAAACTTAAGTTTTGGGGTGTGAGCAGTCATAGAATTTATCATGTTATTTCCCTTAACTTAGTGATGCTAGGCTTTAGTTTCTATTAATAAGTTGTTGATATGCAGATATTAAAGATAAACATTAAAAAAAGCCTAAATGTTAATCTTTGTCAAAGAAAACTTAAAAAGCAATAATAAATATGACTAAGTGAAAAAGACGTTTTCCGCTTACTAAAAGTCAGAAAATCGTAATTTACGATTTTTCAAAAGAGACAAAAAGAGAAAAGATAATAAGCGCAATTTAGAGAATCGTTAACTATGAGAAAGCTATGAAAGATAGAAAATCGTGATTTACGATTTTCCAAAGAAGCTATAATAGAAAGTAAAAAATCGTTATTGACGATTTTCCAGAATAAAAGCTTTCTTTCTATTACTGTTGCTGCTGATTACGTGAGTGAGATTATCACCTCCAATAACATAATTAAAAGATCTCTAAAATTAGAAGTCTAGCAAATCATAGATCTGAGAAGGTTGATGAAGATCAACTCTGAAGGACTCTGCTGCTGAAAATTAGAGAATAATCCAGAAGCATATCAACTATTGAAGCAAGGAAAGATAAAATTAGGAATTATAGTTATATTAGGATACTTTTATTTTTAGTAGAATTAGATCTTTGTAAATCGACTCCTTATGATCTATAAATAAGAGAGCTTGGTGTAGAAATAAGCATCAAAGAATTTCAATATCAATTGATACCTGAGGTAGGATTTTCTTCTGATCAAAATAGTGTATACTAGTTAGAATAGATTAGATATAAGAGGTTTATCAAGAGCAATTGACGACTGCAATTGAGTGTTGAAGATTAGTGTAGATATCTGTAGTTTCTCAGAAGCAATTGACGACTGCGGCTGAGTGGTGAAGGATATATTTTACTTTACTTTTTAGTTTAGATTTTCCTGTTTTGTAAATTTATCAAAGTTTTAATTTGAATTAACGACTCAGTTAGAATTTGCAGATTAGTGTAACGATTTTTACTTTTCCATATTCAGTTTTCTAATGTTTGATTAACGCCCAGATTTTAGGAAATTGTTAATTAGATTAAATCTGTATTGATAGGATCTTAGATTTGATTGACGACTAATACTAGGAGACTAGAAATATGGTGTAACGGTATTGTTTAAATTCATAAATATCTGATAGCTGAAGATTAAGTTTGACAACCTTAATTAGAAGAATGAAGATTTAGATTTATTTTATACACTTTAAATTAAAAATTATTCTTTTATTCATATTTCTCCAGTAGATTAATTCTTTAAGATAAATATATATTTTTAAACTAATGATTTAAGTAGAAGATATAAGTAAAGAAATAATTAGATAATTAACTTTCTCGTGGGAATGATTCTATGCTAGTACTATAATTTTCATTGTGCGGTTGCAATAGATTAAGACTTGAATTTAATATAAATATAATACATCAATCAAAGAGAAGTCGGGTGCCCTCATAAATCATGTAGGCGCGAACAAAGGATTCCTTGATGAAATTGCGGAAAATTAAAATTTTTTGAGAACACATAAGATGTGGCCAATTGATTAATTGTATGAATTATCATAAAATGCACTGGAAGGTGAAAAGGCAAGAATAAAAACAAATAATATTAATTGTAAATGGGTTCACATATATTGCAAATGTCTGTAAAATGTTACTTATTGCGTCAAAAAATATTCAATTACAAAGTTAATGAGACCAGGTTAACAAATTTTGTGTTCGACAATATTTCCGTAAGGGGTGTTTTGATTCATTTCGAAAATTTTTTGAAAAAAAACGAAAAGTTTCAGAAAAATTCAAGAGAGTACAACAAATATACATATATATATAATTTAATATTTATAAAAATCTTATTTATTATTTCAAAATAATTAAAAAATAAATAAAAATTATTATTTTCAGTAAAATACTGCTAAGTTTTTCGAAATTCATGAAATTTCAACAATTTCAGAGAAATCCTCGAAATTATGTAGCAAGTTTCGTCCGACCCTTGTTTATGTGAATTTAAGAGAAATTTTAGAAAATATCATTGAAATTTGTCAGCATGAATCAGACAATAAATGAGTCTATCAATAAATTTTTCAAACAAAGGATTCCTTGATGAAATTGCGGAAAATTAAAATTTCCCGAGAACACCTAAGATGTGGCCAATTGATTAACTATACGAATTATCATAAAATGCACTGGAAGGTGAAAAGGCAAGAATAAAAACAAATAATATTAATTGTAAATGGGTTCACATATATTGCAAATGTTTGTAAAATGTTACTTATTGCGTCAAAAAATATTCAATTAACAAAGTTAATGAGACCAGGATAACAAATTTTGTGTTCGACAATATTTCCGTAGGGGGTATTTTGGATCATTTAGGAAAAATTTTGAAAAAAATTGAAAAGTTTAAGAAAAATTCTAGAGAGTACAATATATATATATATATATATATATATATATATATATATATATATATATATATATATAATTCTTATTTATTATTTTAAAATATTTTTAAAAAATTTAAAATTATTAATTTTGGTAAAATATTGCTAATTTTTTCGAAATTCATGAAATTTCTGCAATTTTAGAGAAATCCTCGAAATTATGTAGCAAGTTTCGTCCGACCCTTATTTATGTGAATTTCAGAGAAATTTCAGAAAATATCACTGAAATTTGTAACCATGAATCAGACAATAAATGAATCTATCAATTATGATTTATTAGATTTTGTGGATAAAACTACCATATAACTTGATATCTTTATATATGTTTCACACGCTATCTCTGTAGATGAAAATGAAAATGGTTAAAGAGTCCAACAAGCATATATAGTGACAAATTTTGCCGAAATTCTTCGAAAAGAGGATCTAACAAAAATTCCGGGAAATTTTCGGTAATTTTGGTAAATTTCATTAATTTTGGACAAATATATTATTTGTTTAGTATATATGTTAGTAATTTTTTTAAAAATTTTTTAAAATATTTTCTATATATCTTTAATCCCTAAAATTTTCTCGATTCTTTTTCCACAAATTATCAAAAATAATCCAAAATGTACCGGAAGGACCCCTCACTAGAAAATTACCGAAAACGAAATTTGTCCCTATGCAGACAAGTCGCTGACTAGTTACATCACCGTACCCGGCACCGAAGAAGATTCCTATCTTGGACTCCAGTGATCGAATTAATGAAGCTTAAAGCCTGCCTTCCAACCCCAGCCTGTTAAGAGTTGACTATAGGGATTTCACCTGCTATCCGCTTTTTACGAGATTAATGGGGTAAATAGCTCCGTGGTAAAGTTTTTTGAAAAGCAGCGTGTGAGAAACAATTCCTTCGTAATCACATGCTGTTACTGATGAGAGACACTTCCTTGGAATAATATTATTTGGTGATCAAAAGTTGTGGTAAACAGTCAATTGAACGGTTACTATCGCTAGATGAGTATAATTTTCGGGCTATTCCTGATCACGAGGTGGCTCGTAAATCAAGTGGGCCCCATCAATCCGAAGGATGTAGTCCGCTCAAATGGTAGCTCACTGATCAAACTGCTCCCATTTTAAGCACCAGGCTCACAAGGAAGATATGGGTGCACCACTAAATTACATGGTGTGCACTGCACACACACCATATAATGAGTTAAAAAGCTTATGAAAAAGGCCTACTTCTTTATAAGCATCCGCAGTTATCATTTTTCTTACGGTGCATATATGGGTGAATTCCCGTCCTACGAGATGCTCTGATATTTTGGAAGTGCTAAACGAGTGAAGCCTACTTATGAACATAGTCACCAAATTGGGATTTCGGCAATACTTGGGTGAGGTTAAATTTTGGAAAAATCTGGTAAATTCGGAAAGTTCGGGGGGAAAATCGGAGAGAAAAATTTTAAATAAAAATAAAAATATTTAAAACTATAAAAAAATTAAAAATATTTAAAAAATTGGTAAGTCGCAACCTTTTTTAAAATTTTGAAATAATTTGCAAATTTTTTGAAAAAATCGCAAATAATTGGGGATTAATTCGGGGAACTTTAAATTCGCGAATTATTCATGAGTTTTTAAAAATTCAGAAATTTTTGTGACTACGCTTATGAAAAGTTGTGTAATTCAGTGATTTTATGGCTACTTTCATGGACTTTTTTTGAAAAAGCTGTGAATAATTCATGAATTTTTGAAAAAAAAAAATAAAATTTAAACTATTTGTAGTTTTTTTTTAAAAGGAGGTAATTGCATTTACCCCCTAAGATATGTCTCATTTGCACTCCGCCCCTTATATTTTGCCTATTTATATTGAGACCCTTGTTTTTATGTTTCCTTTACTTGTCACCCTGTATAGTGATGGATTCTCCGACATAATACCCTTTGACTGCTTTGTATCTATTGATGGAGATTGTCTTTTGCCCTGATTTTGGTGTAATTGATCTTGAGATCATGGACCTACAATTAGATGGTCACATTTTGATTTCACATGACTCATGTCTCAAAAATTGATCCAAAAACTGCATTCGATGTACAATCATGATCACCATGTGAAATTAAAATTTGACCACCCGATAGCATGCTTCAGGCCTCAAGATTCATTGGGTGAAAGATTATGGTGAAAAAAATCACCATTGCCCTATTTAGACCAGTCAAAGATTAGTTTTGTAACTAATCCGTTACTATTAAGGATAATAAGCATCAAAAACACCATAGCAAGGGATGTAGTCTAAATAGGTGAAACAAGGGAGGGTGGAGTGCAAATAAGGCATATCTTACAAGGATAAATGCCAAAAGCATTAGAAAAAGTGGGAATGTGGCAAATTAATTGTTAAACTTTTTACTTTTTATCCTTTTTTCCTAATTTTTTATTTTTTAAATTTGAAATTGGAACATTGTTAATTAATGTATTTATATAATTATTTTATTTTTCCACTTTTTGCCCCCTTTTTTCCGAATTTGGCCGAATTTTTCCAAAATTTTGCCCATCCCTAACTTGGTCGCTTTGCTACCCAAGGCTTGACCATTCAGGCAGGGAGGAGATTAACCCGAGCACGGCCAATGATGCTCAGGTTGGACAGTTAATCAACTCTTTTGGAATTTCGAATTAGGTGTTGGGCCAAGGTATTAAAATTGGTATCGGTCTCGGGTATCGGTTTGCCCGAGGCTGATACGAATCAGTCAATACCAATATGTATTAGCCAAAATTTATATTTTTTAATTTAAAAAAAATAAAAATCTCAATCGAAATCCGATACGTTTCAGCGATACCAATACGGGACACCGATATGTATCGGTTTTGCCGAAAACCAATACGTATCGGTTTCGTCCGATTTTTTATACCTTGATTGGGCCTCAGCACGGACATGGTGCTCCGCTCACATATTCTATTTCATTCTCTATCGTCCACTTGGAGGCCCACCATGAGGATTGGCATGAGTCAAATGTCAGGTTGCTTAAAATAGGCAACGGTCCATATTGTATGCTTAGATTCATTGATCCTTTGAATTTTTTTATTTGAAAACGACTCTGATTCCCGTCAGGGCTCAACTTATTAAATTGGAAATGTGCAAGCCTCTATGTCTAAAGTTGACATTCCCGGATGTCAGCGCCCTTGAAAGCTGTTCTCATCAAATTTCGGCGGCGATAAAAAATAAAATTAATAGAATCTTTCACCCACGCTAAAACACATTGATTACGTTGAATCAGATGATGGAAATTATTTATCTTTTCAATCTCACACGATGGATCTTCAAATCATGGGCGTATCATCATGTAGTCATTGTTTTATTTCACTTGGTACACATCTCAGAAAAGTGATCTTAACATAATGAGCACACTCAAAATTAATTTTAAAGTCACCTTTTTAAGTGTCTATCACATCAAATAAAAAATTGACCGTTTATAAAAAATTAGAAGGATAAGTGATCTGTATCATCCAATTCAATGAAGTCAATGTTTTTGAGCGCGTGTGAACTCCAAGACTTAGTGGTTGGTATTGAAGGTGCTCAAATAAAATACCCTTTCTCACGTTTTATTTTCGACGTGGCTAATAGCAGTAAGGATGCTTATGCGACAAGCGTGATCTATATTATGTAATTATTAAGTTACTTTTTGCAAAGAAAATATCTTATGCATGGGCTTAGAAAGGGTGCCTTTATTTACAGCTCATTGTTTTTTTTCATTATGACTGATTTATACTAATAACTCATAAAATATCTTCTTTGGGTTGTACAAGCCAATTTTTTTATATTTATTTTCAACTAGCAACCTATCATATTAGAATTTGGAATTATAATGACAAATTTATCCGAAATTCACGGAAACAAAGGTCGAATGAAATTTATGTGAAATTAATAAAATTTGGCATAAATTAATGAAATATTATTCATTTCAGCTATATTTTAATTAATTTACATATAATTTTTTTGTATTCCTCTAAATTTTCTTGAAACTTTTTTCATTTTTTCCTGAAATTTATGAGAAATGAGCTCAAAATTAACAGTTAGCTTGTAAGCATAATTCTATTCATTTTGATCTTATTCTCCAATTGAGCAACAGAAAAAATAAAAAAATCAAAATCAAAATACATATCTATATTGTTTGATGCAATTTTAAATTCTTACCATTGTTATTGCTTTACTACTATAAATTTACATTTATCATTACACAAACAACCTCATGAAATATGGTTGGCAGAGCCAAGTAGGGGTTGGGGAAAGTGCCCTCTAAATTTTTTTGAAACAAATAGGTGTAATAGCCTAAACAAGTTAAGTTACTGCTATCATTGCTTTACCGCTATAAATTTATGTGGACCCGACTCTCCTTGTCATCATTTAAATAACAAAAATGGTGTTTAGATAATTTTACACCATCAATCGTTTAAGATCTGGGTGATTCATACCATCAAAAAGATAGACCATAGATTGAAATGCAATAGAGGCTCAAAAACAGTGTTTTAGGGAGATTTAAACCCTTCGGCCTGTTGATTATAATATCAACTGTTGTTTTTAATTATAATGTCTATAATAAAGTTCATCAATCGAAAGGTTCATAACCATTTATACACATATTTTTTTGGGTTGAGGTATGTTCCAATAAAGGATTGTCACTTGGACAATTTATATTCGTCACAAATATGTGCCACTTGACATAATGAGAAATCGCACTTTAATGGTGTGAGATAACAAGTATAATTTTACCCATGTAAAATCGGTTAAACACATTTTGGTGGTGTTTAAATCTCGGTCGGAAACCATTATCCCAATTTATATTTATCATTACACAAACGACCCCATGGAATATACGAGGTGACAGAGCCAAGTAAGGGTTTGAAGCAACTACACCCTAACTTTTTTAAAACAAATGTAACAACTTATACAAGTTACTTCTATCATTGTGTTACCGCTATAAAGTTGTCGCCAATAAATTCATGGTAAATATGAGGTGACATAGCCAAAGAGGTCTATGGGGCAACTGCACCATAAAATATTGAAAATGAATGCAATAGCCTAGATAAATGAAGTGGCACAACCAAGAAGGGATTTGGGCTGCCCCCTAAATTTTTGAAAATAAATGTAATAGCCTAGATAAATTACAGTACGTTCTAGTTTGTGTAAACCGGTGAGGTGACTAATCCTATTTCAAGACCCATTTAAAAAAAATTAAAAGAGGTTGTAGAAAGAACTCAAATGGATAAACAAAATTTTTAAAAAGAATAGGAAATTATATGTGAAGAATGAGCACTATTGAAACATAAATTCTACGAAAAACCCGAACTTTCTACATATGCCTATGATCAGGTTGAGCATAAGGATGTAAAGACAATAATGTTGTTGCTTTGCCATCCTATGATAGATTAAATTGGTATAAACTCAATACAAATTCATTAAGATGAGGATGACAAAACATAAGCCCTAAAAAAATAAATTTCTGATCTTTTTTATGAGGGTGAGGTGCAAAGATGATGATGTTGCATCTTTCATGTCAGATAAAAAAAATTATTAAGCCAATGCCTACAACGATGTTAATGATGATGGAGAGTGATATTATAGTCAGTGGTATATAGGTACAATATCACCAGTGGCGGACTCAAGAATTTTCTCTATCGGGGCATAACATTAATTAATATTTAAAATTAAAAAATATAAATTATATTTCGAATCCATTTAACATCATTGGCAACTAAAAATCATACACTTACAAAATGTAACTCTCGGTAAATTAAAATTTATAATGATATATCTTTCAAATTACAAAAAAAAAATAGTGGACACTTCTTAAAGCAATTATCATGGACGCTTTCTCATGTTACCTGAAATCGTTTGCCCATCGCGCTTTGACTGTCGACCATCGCCCGTCGCCATTGGGCATCCATTCAGTTGGAGCTATTTAGATAAGACTGAGAGAGGGATGAGGGAGAGAAAGTTGAGACATGAAGAGATATAAAGACGTAATTTTTTTATTTTTTCTCCAGAACAAGACAGCTTGAGACTATGAGTTTTTATTAAAGGTACCTCTATTAGCGTCCACTCAATCTCTAAAAGCACCCACATCGAAAACCCCTTCAAAATCATTGATTGCTTCGGATCAGATTATGAAGATCGTGTTTCACCCCAATCTTCCACACAATGGATCTTGAGATCATGTTTCATCTATCATACGGTCAGTCTATGATTCCACATGTTACAGATCTCCAAACAATGGCCCTAAATTCATGTTTGACCGTAGTGTCTGCCATAGGATTCAAGGGGCATTTTTTGGGGATTTGTGACGTGAAATAAAAAAACTGATCGTCTAATAGGTGCAACATGATATCAAGATCCAATGTGTAGAAGGCTTAAAATTCATTTGAAGGCTTAAAATTCATTGATGAACATACGATCCCTTTCACCAAACAAAATATTAAGCAAGGTTCCAAGATCTTTCAATATGTTTTTGTTGAAAAAAAATTAAAATTAAGAATTTTACGAGATTGGTTGCTTCTTCCAATGGCTTGCTAATGGTTCTTTGCAATCTCCTAAACTTCTTGCATAATGATGAAAATTTGGCTTAAAAATAAATGAAAGATAGTCTATATCTAGTGAAGGTCTTCAAGTACAACTCTTAATTTGGAACTTTAGATGGAGATCATTATATCCTATTGGCTTGGATTTCTTTGTTACATAAAGCACAATTTATGCACCAGTGCTAACATTTTCAGGGAGGCCCCCACCATTGATAATCAAACTGAAACCCTCTATAGTTGAAATCAGGCTCGTGTTTAGTTTTATTGGACCTTGAAAAATTACATTTGAAACATCTATGACATGATACTAACTCCCACACATAATGGCAATAGGTAGAGTAAGGTCATTTGTCTTCCTTTGTTGTTCTTGTGGTAAAAATTATATGCTTTAGGAAAATAATAAGAAAAATTTATAATGTCATGCATCAAATAACGTATAGAAGCATTTTTAATGTTGATCACAATAAAAAGAGAAGATGATGATGCAATGAATGATGCTTTTACTGAAGAGGAGATCCTGGCCCATGATGAAACAAATCTCACAGAAGTCGACTACACGACGATATGGGCAGAGCCAAGATTTCTACTAAATCTGGTGAATCCTGAAACTTTTCTATATTGGAGCATTTATTGTTAATCCATTCGATAATCTTGTCATTTTATCACTCACATTGAACCCCGTTTATGCTCAAGCCAGCTTTTCATAAATTTTCTCATGCACTCTTCGTGCAAATAATTAAAGATAACAGTCAATTAATTATAAGAATATCTCCTCGATCATACTACAAAAAATAAGATTATTAGCGACAGCCAAAACTATCGCTATTAACAAAAAACCTGCCGCTAATATCCTCGTCGCTAATAATCTTATTTTTTGTAGTGTCAATCCAGTTTCACCTAATTGGGTGGACTATTTCATGTGATAATATTAATGATGAGGTTGGCATTAATATCTCATTCTCATGTATTCTTGAAAAGGCCTAAATCTTAAGTATGATAATAGTTCGACTAAATCTTCATATGAGTATATCGAACGGACACAATTTTAGTCTACCTTAGACAACGATAAATATTTGAAAAAACTAAAATGAATAAATATGTAATATTCTATGTTGTTCTTTTATTGTTTTACAATTTTGATATATAATTATTACATTAATTTTTATGAAACTCTAAAAAAATCTCAAAATAGTTTCTATGTTGACTTTCTCGACGAAAAAGCTATCCATATAAGGTTTTGACATTCTTCCGATTATATTCTTCAAATGCTATTTAAATTCAGGTTAACTCCATTTGATCAAGGTCGAAAAATTACTGTAACATACCCATCAACCCTATGATTTGGTTAAACTAACGATAAAGGCGCACAATTATAAATAGGTAATGCTAGTTTAACATCTATATGATCAATTGTCAATATGAAAAACTTTAAAATTAGTGACATAATATTATAACCTCTTATATGATAGCTCCATCCTCTGTTCATAAGACTATTTTCGATAAAAAAATGATAATTTTATTTTTGGATAAGTTAACATATAAAAGTGTGACTAAAGCTTCTATATTTTAGCAAAGATTTGACATAATAAAATTAGAAAAAAAAATGAGCCTTTAATTTAGAGAAAAAAAAAAAAAATCAAAGTTAAATTTATTCTAAAATGTCTAAAATTTAAATTTATAATCATTATTGGAAGTCGATTATTTCTTCTTTGGAATTTTGGGTCAATATTTTTTTTTTTTACATTTATATTTCAAAATGGAGGGTATTCCCCTATTTATATGCAGTATTTAAGTATATAAATCTTAATAATAGATAAATAAAGATATTTACTTAAATTATATGCATCATAACCAACTCAATTTAAATGATAAAAATTAGAAAGTAATGAAAAAGAAAGAATTCGAATCTCATAAAGATCCTGTGAGAAGAAGAGCTTTTGTAGTAAAATTATAAAACCCGGGTGTGTCACTCCTTTCAGTGGAAGAAATAAATATTTAAAAAAAGAAGGAGAAAGGGAGATGTAAAAATAAAATATTTGGGATTTGAAACACTAGATCAATCAAGAAAAAGCCCTAAACAAGAGAAGGAAAAAAGTAAATCCTAGCTCGAGTTTCATCTGTCGAGATCATAAAAATTACCATAATGATTTCTCTCTAATCATTGGTTGATAAAGCTTTATCGAGGCAAAATGATCGACATTCATCATCTTTTTTAATATTTAAAATTTAGGTAGGGAATTTATTTATTTAGGTAAAGAATTTATTTGTTTATAATTATATCTAGTATCAAAGTTTATAATCAAAATCGTCTTCATCATTTAAGTCAAAGCAGTCAAATACCATATAAAATTAGTAGTTGTGTAACATATTAATAAATTTAAGTAGCCTTTGGTTGCTTTGAATTGGACGATGGAAATCTTTTTTAACCCCAACTTTTTACACCATAGATCTTGAGATTATGTGTGTCAAATCATATGGATCAAATGGTGGTTCCCCGTGGCACACATCCCAAAATTGATTCAAGTACCAAGAATGTGGGCGCCGTTGGGTGCCTAATACTAACTAGTTTCCATACATTATTATTTCACCATGTCTATCCACGTGTTGTCACCGATTTTTCGGGTGTAATCTCACCCATTTCCGGCCCGTGTGAATACTAGTTGGTAATAATTATTAAACTAAACAATTTTGATAATAAAAAGTAGTGCATGCCTTAAATTGGCAACATACATTATTTTTGTGTTAGAAGATTGAAAAATAGATTTAGAAATTGAATGAGTACTTATTTTATAATATTAGGCCTAGATTAAATATTTGCATGGAAAAATGCACTGCTTATTTATAGAGAAAAACATATTTGGAGGTCCAAAGAATATCTCTAAGTGTTTGACAAAATATTGGGGTAAAATAAATTTAAGGTACGTTCGTTTCGCCGTAACCCAACCCTCGTAATATCAACTTTCCATGTATTTTAATGTTGACTAGATTACATGCAATATTCAGTTTGAAGGTAATTTTTTGTGGTAAAATGGTCGTTCCTTTCGTTGTAAATTTGGCTCATAAAAACATCTTTTATGGGTGTTAGACATTAGGATGAAAAGAACAACTTGTGTAATATTTTCGCCTGAATCTCACAGAATATGAATCTTTGCCTCATGTTGCATTTTGTATCCAATTAAAGTGTGGTTTATGCTATCGGCCGATGTTGTTAAAATATTTTGTGTCATATTAGCATGGTGATGATGGTTCACAACGATTGAGGAGATAACATATGACATAACGATTAAAGCAAGAATCGATTATGTGGGTCACAATACTATCTATCAAAAATAAAAAAGGGCATGTCCTTCAAATGTCTATTATCATGGATATAAAAATTAGGAAAATATCAAAACACCTAAAAAATAAAAGAGAATAGAATCAGAGATGTATGAATTCTCTTTTCATATAAAAAATAATCTCCATTTTAGGGCTCCGAGGGAGAATGGATGCCCAAAAAAAAAATCCTTTGCCTTTCAAATGCCTATTACCCTAAGGGGGAAAAATATCAAAATGACATAAAGAATAAATCAGAGAAGAGCCAGAGAGGCCACCCTATCAATACACACTAATGAAAACAATGGGGGTGGGTGGAAGATGGACGCCTTCAAATCTCATTATCAAAGGGGCCAAAAATTTGGAAAAAATCTCAAAAACAAAGCGCCATAAGAATCCAACAGCAACTAGGGCAATGATTTTTTGTGTCTACCTAATCACTTGGTCACCGAGTCCTATGGAAGATGTTTCCTGCCGGACGAAAAAAAACCCCAATTAATAGATTGAAACTTTTGGAATAGAGGTGTTGAAAGGGGGAAAATTTCATATTAGAGATCCATCGTCTCATACTTAAGGGAGAGTTGGATCTTCTGTGAGTTGTAGAGGCTATCATGAAGCCCTTTTGTAGCTCAACCCAAGATATATCCATATCTGTTAGGTCATCTCCAACAGATTTTCATGCCCGAATCTCTCTGATTTAGCTATTAGATCAAAGCCATGGTACAATTAAGTTTTCTTCAATGAGATGATGAAGGAACCTGGCCTGGAAATGAAGAATCATCATACCTTCACTGCTCTTCTCCAGATTTTCTGAAAATAGGGTTATACTATTTGTGGAGGTGCTCTGCTCAATGGAGAGGAGGTTCTCTGCTCGACGGAGAAGATTCATGCACAAAACCCATGCCAATGGTGATCACCAGCTGCAAAACGATGCGAAAGGAGACTCTTTTCTTTAATAGACCTTCAATGGCCTTTAATTTGCTACACTAAAAAATGGGGTGGCCTGTAATAAATAGAGTCGTTGCAAGCCTGTTATATTTCACCTGTAATATTTGAGTGTTACGAGGCCCAGGGCTCGTAAGCCAAAAATATTACCTGCAATTTGTAACAGTGTATTATGTCCGTGGAATACACCCAGCAAACACCTAACATCGTAAAAAATCTGACCATTCCCCAACCCGATTGTGCACGTAATTTTGGCCGAATCCTGCGAAACGAACTTGCCCTTAGTCTTATTAAATACCTTCATGCATATTTTGTTTGCGTACAACTTTTAACAAATTTTTTACTTAAATTGATTTTATGCAAAAAGGGAATATTTTGATTTGGGCGGACTCTACCAAGCAATGAAAAATTAGTGAGAAACGATTGTTTAACCAAATTCACAATAAATAAGCAATTACCAAACAAGCTTGAAGTGAATCCTATCCAAAGCTTAATTATGTAGTTGTTATGACTATGAAAAATAGTCCACTTATAACAATATTAAGGGTCGGCAGGACTGACAATTGGAAGAGGCTTCAAGCTAATTCAATCGGACTATGGAGTGCACCCAACCAAATTCGATGTAATTGGTTGAATTTATATTATTGTGGCTCAACCTTAAACTCAAGTTGATCTAGTTGGATTGGGCCGTCCCAATTCAAAATCTCATCTCTCTTCATAATATATATATATATACTAGTGAGAAGCACGTGCGTTCCACGTGTCCTGATGTTTTCGTAAAAAAAATTTTGCAAGCTATGACAATTACAACCATCTTAAGAGCACCTTCAAAAAAAATTTGCAATCTATGAAATTTACAACCATCTTAATAAAATCACAAAACTCACAAGAACTATTATGGAGCATGAAAGTTGGTAGTTACAAAATTTGTGTTGTCCTTTTTAATAAGGCCCAGCCTGAGCTTGAGCTCGTCCCCAACCCATTGCCATCATTACAATTGCAAGACAGTAATTGTGACAGCCCGGATTTCGGTATCTTGAAACCCGTGCCATCAGCACGACCCTCCAGACCGTGCCTCATGGATATGTATAGAACATTGGTATAACAAACAATAATAAAGAGATAAGCAAATAACTGCATAAGCGGAAAAGAGATCAATATGCCTATCTGGCACATACAAAAGACAGTTCTACTTTCATGCCACTGTATGAACAGAGAATCGATCTGAACTATCGGTGATAAACAGATCACCCAAGATGATTCGCCCAAAAGAATTATATCTATCTAATTATATTGTTTATCAAAATAAAGGCTTGACATACCAAGCCGTACAATCTGCTCTCAAAACAGACTCTCTATCAAAGTACACAGCAGAGTCCCCTAGAAGAAGTCCTTGGGAGGAGGCTCCAACTCGTCCCCAAGCACGTAATCTGAATCACCCGGATCTACGTCTCCCGAAGCCTCGGCCACTGCTAACAAAGGACCTGCGACGTATAGTCTAAAGGGTGAGCTACATCCTAGCTCAATAGGGAACAATACAATGAACATATAAGTCAAAATCTCACATATATTCCATGATATTCAAAGTATGATGTGTCTATGCATTTGCTAAAAAATAGTTTAAAAGATGGTAATTTGTATTCAAGTTTACTGGTAATTTGCATGTCTTACTTTACTGTTGATTTATCATGAATGACACTGAACAGGCCTAAAGCAAAACTTAAATCATCAACTTAAGTAATCCTCGAGCAATATAGCATCGAGCCCCGATGAAATACCCACCATCGTCGCCTAAATAGATAGTTGTTATATGTATTCCCTGGGAATACTACCCAAGCCTATTTCTCAATAGGCGGTGGGATTAAATCTCATCTCAACATCCCTGTGATGTACTTACTGT
The DNA here is from genome assembly GCA_021018995.1 of Chloranthus sessilifolius. Classification (NCBI taxonomy): domain Eukaryota; kingdom Viridiplantae; phylum Streptophyta; class Magnoliopsida; order Chloranthales; family Chloranthaceae; genus Chloranthus; species Chloranthus sessilifolius. The sequence goes on from CM037584.1 coordinate 195,859,881, forward strand.
GTACGGATAGACCTCCGCACTGGTGTACGGATTGGCCGTCGTACCGGTCACGGATATCCTGCCGAGTCAGTCGTGGGTATCCCGCCACGTCGGTGAGGTATTCTAATCAAACCTCAAATAACAAAAATAACATGTACCTTACATATAATTGTTCATTGTATAAAGTACTATCTTATATCAGTTAGGCCTCAACAGTAGTTATTCAATCATATTTGCATCCCTGAGATGTCTAAATTACTTGCATCACACGAATGCCTTTATTACTTTCTCATCTCCTGGGGATGTCTCATTCCCATTTGATTACTTGGTCTCAGTTACTTGCATCACACAGATGCCTTTATCACATTCTTGGTGTCATACACGCTCCCTTTTCTCAAAGATTTACATAGTTAAAACATTTTCAGTTTGAGTTCTATATCACTACATACATACTATTGCAATTAAAATACATGTTCAAGGTGTTCCCTACCTCAAGTCTCCGAAGGTCCAGGCCTCAAAGTTCCGCGTAGCTCCTTATGCTTGCTTTCACATGTATCACCTATGGTACATCATAACACATGCAATACATCATTAAAGATGCAATAGAGAAGGTCCTAGACCCTCCATGAACCTCAAGGTCAAATTGGAAAGTCAAGTGAAACTGCCAAAGTCGATTAATCGATTCCCAAAATCGATTAATCGATCCCAAATCGATTAATCGAATTTCCTAGAATGGTTAAATCGATTCTTGAATCGAGTAGTCGAAAGTCCGAAATCGATTAATCGAAATCCAAAATCGATTAATTGATTTCCCAACTCGATTAGTCGATTTTTCCAAGTCTTATTTCTCCAGCCACTAGAGGTACCCAGTCGATTAGTCGATTTCTAAATCAATTAATCGACCTTCAACATCAATTTCCAAATCGATTAATCGAAATTGGGCATCCCTGACTTTTCAACTTCTAGACCAAAATCGATTAATCGAACCTCAATTTCTATTAATCGATTTGGCCAGATTCAGCTCCCTTTCGGCTGTTCTTCCAACTCTTTTCCTTTTCTATTTTCTTTCTTTTCTAAGTCTTTAATCTACCATTTTAACCATATTTGACTGAATTTAACCATCAAACATCTATGCATTTAATTTTAATGAAACTCACCTCAATAATCCCTTTAAAGGATTGATTTGTTGGGTTTGATGGCTAGGGTTTCAGCATTTCGCTTCAACGATCTTTCACACGTCGAATCCGACAATCAATGCTTGACCCCCCCTTGATTTGCCTTAACTCTTGGCTCAATAACTCCTCTTTACTCCCTCTCTCTCTCTTCTTAACTCTCTCTTCAATAACCCAAACAAAAGGATTTTAGGGTTATTAAACCATTATATCCTCTCTCCGATTTCGGTGTTAAGCGCATACACTAAAGATATGCGTATGTGGCTCAAAGCTAATACCATTCACTACACTTAGGTCACATATGCTCCACGTCATTTTATCACTCCATGAGTTCATTTTTTGACCATCACTTGGTCAAACCTACAACCAGTCGGGCACGGATCCCGAGGTCACTGTTTAACGCTCAATTTTTTCGGGATATTATAGTAATGAAGAATATATAATATCGCAAGGGACCTAACCCGGTACCTATCAGCCTATATGTATTGGTATTTTAAGCTATGATGTTTGAAGTTTTAACCCATTAAAAGCATGATTTAATAGTGAGTATTTATCCACATCCCAGGAAAAAAAAATTAATCAATTCCATTGAATACAAACATGTAGGAAAGGAGTCTCTTTTTGCTCAATCCCCTCTTATCTTCAATCAGAATCAATTTTGACACATCTCATGCCCTTCAAACCTCTTTCTCTCTGCACATCATTAAAAAAAAGAAAAAAAATCTCAACAAATCAATAGAAACAAAACGAAGCCCAAATTGAAAAAAAAAATTTCTAACAAAATGAAATCAGTTACCTTTTTGGAACATATAGCCATCGAAGTCGCCAATTTCTTGACTCTCATCACGCATCGATTGACTGTAGGTGTTATTTTTTTGCTCGAAGATTTTTGTTAAAACTTATCATCTCTCACCTTGAACACATCTCATTCTGTTTCAATTCCCTCACTGTAAGAAAAAATTTGTTTGCTCTTTTGATTCCTTCTCCATATCTACATCCATGAACTTGAAAAAAAAAAAAAAAAACTCAAAAATATATATAGACAAGAAGTTCTTAAAAAAAACACAACCTATAAAAAATGAAGGTAATAAATCACCAAACTAATCTCTGTTTCACTCCAAGATGTGGGGTTGGAAATAGAAAAGAAGGGAAACCCATAGCAAATCACCCTGCAATTTAACAATTTCAGCAACAGTTATATAAAATATAAAGTTTTTTATTACACAAAAAAAAAAATGCAATGCAACTTCTAGAAGCTCCTTTGAAGAGATTGCATTTAGAAAATACTTAAAAACCAACCTTAGAATGAATTACAGGAAAAAGAGATGGCCAACAAGGAAAATCATACACACCGAAATTGGGAAATTTCAATGTCAATTAGGACACCACGTTTGTTCAATGATCCTTACTGCAACCTTCAAGTTTGTGCAGTCAAAGCACGAAAATTATAATAAATCGCAATATGTCTTTATTTTTACATTATTTTCCTTTAGAAAAGTGGAAATTATAATAGATAAAAATAGTATTATCTTTACATCAGTTTTGAACTATAGCCCTTTGTTGAACTATAGCCCTTTGATCTCAAGGTCTGCTGAGGGAATAACTCCAAACCAAACAGTTGTGAGTTATATATACACACGAATTTATGTACCCTGAAAAAATCTCCATTGGTAGTCCCAATTATGTAATAATTCAAAACAAATTATCATCTTCTAGAAATAATTAGAGCAAATACTATATAGAAGAAGCAATTCATGGGCATATCTTATGAAAGACGAATAAATCTATCAAATAAACCATTGATCATAAAAATCCACGATTCTTTCAATACTTACCTAAGCCAATAGTCAATTGAGAATGCTGGAAACAAGAAACATTACTATCGAAAGTACTAATTATATTACACATAAAAAGTATTAGTAACGTAATTATACTGTAAAATATGAAATTGATTGTCTGTAAATCTATAATTCTAATATTAAGTCTCTGTGGGGACAATCAAGTCCGTGCACGCATAAGAAGCATTTTTGTTGTCATCGGCTGTTGGAGGTAACACTCGGGTAGTAAATTGAAATTTCTTCCCAAGACAGCCCTGAATGCATTCAAGATACGTATCTATCTTGGAGTCCTGTTTACAGTAGATATGCAATAAATGTTAATATGATTTCATAGTTAAAGTAATTTTCTAATAATGTATTTGAGTTCAGTACATTTACCTTCATTTCTTTCATTTCATCAATCGGGTAGCCTAAATTTTTTTCAACTTTCTTATCAAATACAACTACCCATAACGCTCCTATTCTGTATCCTATCTTCAAGCGCATGATGTACCTATGATGGCTAGTAGAAAATTAGTAAATAAATGGAGGAAAAGAGAGCAATCATTGCAATATATTGAGAATATACTTGTAAATTATTTTCATTATCTTAGGACTACATTTCTCGCATGTTTTGGTACCAATCGAGTCCTTCACCTTTCTCTTACACTCGCTGCATGTCAGATACCAGAACTTCTCTCTGTTATTTACCTCTTCAATGTAGGCATTTAGTCGATAAAGTTTTTTCCTTTAACAATATTCTATTAGTAAGAGATTGAGTTCTTTGTATATATTGAACCTCATAGCCAACTATTAAAGTTTAACTAATTACATGGTGTTTGATTGCATTTTGTTCTTGAAGCAATTGGTACACTTTGTATATGATAATAGATGGGTGATCATTTGACACTTTCCGTATTCCAGTTACCTTCTATTCATTTACCCTTGCCCTGTAATACATATATATGTAAGTTATAATCGTGTTATAAATAATATTTTTTTAGTGAAGGAAGAAAGGAAGATCTTTTGCGAGACAAATCATTTATTTTTAATTCATCACTCTCTTTCATTTCTGGTTCCAATTCTATTGTTGTGCTAGGTGTTGTAGAGAACAAAGCTCCTCCTAAAGCATGAGATTGCATAATTTTAAGAAATAAAAAACTAATGATACAAAAAATTTAATGTACTTATGTTGTAGAAGGCGACCTTCATTTTTGAAGACTCTCACTGCAGTGGAAAATATAATAGGGTAGGAGTCTAGATTACGCTTAATATTCTCTCCATCAATAGCATCAAATGGACCCCATAATATCATGCATATTGCATTAGAGGAACTGCATATTTACAAATCATTTGCCATAAATATTAACATACTAAACTTATCTAACATTATTTTGAATTTATTCTTTTTGATCGAATATGTATATTTTGGACGTACGTATGATCAATGAGTGTGACTGTATGCCTTGCCGATGTTCCTCCACCTCATTTACTTATTATGGAGGAGGGAGTGATGTGAAGGACAATTGCTAGAATATCTATATTAAGAAATTAAAATATAAGTTAGAATGATTGAGCAAAATGAATGGAGATATTATTACGTATAAATAATTACCTATAATATTTGAGGATCCATCCTCTACTTTAGCTAGAGGAACAAGTTTTTATTAAATTGGATCAAATTTGACCTCTTCACTCGTAATTTCTGTCATAACAGTATTCCTATCAAGAGCGATTTCATGATCTATTGACCCATATGTGAAAGACGGGTTTGACTTCTTTGTCGTTCCATTTGAAATACAGTAAACCTCATCCTTTTGTATCTTCTCACTTAATACACGAATTGCGTCACTAAACATAACAGCATGAATTTGTGTTCCCTACGAAAAAAGTAATTTGTGACGAGAAATTCAACATGAACATAGGAAGATAAAGAAGTTGCGTTCACCCCATCATCAATCAAAGAAGAAGTTAAGATAGATCCGAAGCCTTTGGGTGTGTTATAGAACCGTACATCGCCTTTTTGTAGTACGCAATATTTTATTTTCCATTTTGTTTGTCCGGTTTTTAAAGATGCAATTGGCTTGTACTTAGTCTCTTCTATTCCCTTCCCTTTATTCATCCTGCAACATGAAATTAGCATAGAGCTAAGAATGCACTACATGAATATTAATTATATTAAAAAAAATCATGCGGATATATTAAAGAAAGTGCCTGAATTATAGAGGTATTTTTTCGACATGCAAAGGGACCCTTTATAGTAGGTGAAATTGTAATATGTCAACTATTTAGTACCTCTTGGTAGACAGTATTTTGGGTGAATGTCTGTATTGTCAACGCAATATTTGTTGGTCTGATTAATAATTTTGTTATATCTTGTGATACACTTCAAGATAGCGCTACATATAATTATCCATGAGAAAATACAGGCTCTGGCAAATACACACCTACTTGTTTGATTGTTTGACCTTGAGTTTTATTTATAGTCATTGCGAATGAAAGACGTAGTAGAAATTGCTTACGCTTGAATTCGGAAGGGAAGCTTTCATTTTCTGGTGGATACAAGGGTAAGTTCGGTAGGAGAACTTCTTTTCCCTTATGTTGTCCAACTGAAATTTCTGCGCAGATAACATTTTTGTGGAACCTTCGACATACCAATCTAATACCATTACATAATCCATTTTTGGGGTCAAGATTCCTCAATAATATTACGGAATAAATTTTTTTTAATACTAATTTATGAGTTGGTAACCCATTCGGAGTAAGTGAGCTTAGAAATTCTTGAGGATAAGAAGCATTAGTATTGTCAAATGCAATATCGAAACTATAATATACTACCTCTTCACCATTGAACTTTGAAATGATGAACTCGTTCAATCCATCGACATATTCATTCTTTGTAGCCAAGATTGCTCTGTCTGCCAGATATTCTGTTTCTCCACTTCGGTCGTTCAAATTTGAGAAGACAAAGTTAATAAGCTGTTCAATGCTCTCCTTTTCCTCGTAAAATGAAATCAATATTTTCTTAGGTATTTGTATTAAATTTTTATTTATTGTTTGTTCAGAACATCGCCTATGCGAAGTATATAATTGCAAAATTGAATATCTCCTCTAGCGCGCATATTACAGTCTAAATTTAATTTTTTGATATGATTCTACAAATAAGACTTAATAATGCTAGCATCAATAGTATCCTCTTTAGACACTCGTGGAGCAACTAGCAAGACCTGCTTAAAATCTCCACCAAGCACAACAATCTTCCCTCCAAATGGTGATGACGATTCAAGGATATCTTGTAGAGAGCAATCAAGAGCTTCAAAGGCATATCTTTTAGGCGTAGGTGCTTCGTCCCATATAATTAATGCGGCTCTTAGAAGTAATTCAACTAGACTACTTTGTTTGCTAATTCCACATAAGCTTATAGGAGTGATATTGATCAGTATTTTAAACCTTGAATGTGTTGTACGGCCATCGAAAATAATGGATGTCGTGACCCCTGACGTAGCTGTTGCAATAGCTATTAACCAAAGCGATCTAACTTTAGCAAGCAATGCTCGATAGAGGAAAGTTTTTCCGGTTCCACCAGGTCCATTGAGAAAGAATAGTCCACTTATGCCCATAGTAACAGAACTTATAATTGTATCGAAAGCTTGTAATTGATCGGTATTCAATTTTATACTAGCTTCAATGTCTTTAGATGGCGTCTCAATTGCCATTTCTTCAAGCACTTACTTCATAGAGTCCCTTGTATTGATCTCTGAGTTATTTATTGTAGGAAGGTTGTAATCCATCATTGATTTCCCCATACTTTTTAAAACATTAACTATATCAGCTAGTACGTGAGAAGCACGGAGGTTGGATTGGTTTAGTGGGATATATATAAAGTCTTTATTCATCGATGAATATATTTTCTGCCATAGTTGCCTAACATTAGTCGGCTCACAATAGACCAAGATTGTAGCGAACAACCTTCGAAGAGATGATGGCATTGCAAAAGTCATTGATTCTTCTAAACAATTCAAGATGTCACTATCATCCTCCAATAACCCATGCATTTGTGCAGCCTCTCGAAATATTGAACATTGATTATCATTTACAATAAGCAAATCTTCAAATGATGTAGCGTCACGCACATGGTTTAATAACAGTCTTAAGTAGTAACGTTCGCCTTCTGATGGATTGGCTGCATTCACACGCCTTCTGATGGATTGGCTGCATTCACACTCTCTCTTATTCTAAAATTTTCCCGTAGGTTTCCAAACATAATGCTCAGGGAATTCTTGATAAAGATAATGCCTCGTTGAGGGGTCGAAAAGGTTCGTAGTGAAATATTCTGTAAGTGTCGTGCAAATATTGCAATGTTGCTGTATTAACTGTGCTAAATTTTAATTTTTCCAATAGGCAACGACCCGTTGATTTGGTAGGTGCAATTGCAAATTTTGTACTGAGGGATACATCTCATTTAAATTGAACTGATAGATTCTCCATATGGCCTCTGGTGGAGACACTCATCGTGCATTTTGAAATAATTATATCTCATCAATGATGCCACCTTTGCTGTTGGAGTCCAAATACATGGGTACACAGTCGTGTCCCGTGTAGAGATACTTGTAAGGATACTTAACAGCCTAAATACTGGAACAAATCTCAACATTTATATGACAGTTATATCGCTTTATTAAGTATGAATTATATGGTACCACCCATCTATTATGTAGCATGCATCCACGAACAGATACCTCTCTACCATTATTTCTTCTACGATATAGTGGGTAGGCATCTTTAGCCTATATGGTTTCATCACAAACTTGACGAGGATATCGAAACTTACAGCTACCACGTTTCATTCAAGGTGACTATATCCTCAAGTTTCCACAAGGACCATGGACCATTTGCTTGACTACTCTTTCAAATAAATCTGGATCTTCATATCGATCAGGAATTTATGCTGAAATAAATCTATCATAATTGTTAGTGTTTAATATCTTGTCTTCTCGGCTCATTATAAGTAAAAAGTGCGAATGTGGGAGGCCCCTTTTCTGTAATTCAATGACGTGCACATGGGCAATAACCTGACCAAAAAGAGATTGCTTGAATAGTTGTTTCTTGAGATCTTCTACCTTAGCTCTAAAAACTCGAGCAATTAGATCCGATCGATTTTGAACCTTTTCTCCTGGTCATAACTTCAAAATTATTTTTGTCCATTATGGATTACACGTTATGGTAAGGAAAATATCTTGCTTCCCATAGCGTTGTACTAAATCCATAAAATCTAAATATCTTCGCTTCATGTCTCGGGGACTGCCAATAAATGATGCTGGCAGGACTATGCGCTTTCCAATTTTACAGCCTCTATGTTCTCCAGCAACTACACTATTGACTCTCCCTTGGTATAAATCAGCTCGAATAGAGTCTTGGTTACTATAGTAGTAACTCAAGCGTGTTGTTTCAATCTTCACATATATATCTACCACATATTGTTGAAAAAGACGACCATTATACATAACATTCCATCTAATATTATCCCGCATTTAAAACATGTATGCATAGTACTCGCGATAGGAAACATATTTAGATCCTTCTTTTTCAGCTCTCTTTGAAGAATGTAGTGGTAAAATATTAGTAATAGTAGAAAAGAAGGTTTTGTTAGGAATGGCAACATTTCTTTAGAACATAACATCGAAAAAAAATTTGTACCTTCAACATGTCGGATCTCTGTGAATCTTGTGATATTTAGGTTTTCAGCACTATTCTGAACGAAGTTGTCACTATTTTGTAGAAAGCATTGTATCCCTCGATGCCATCCAGTATCTCTAAAATGAAATAAAAGTGGGTACTGAAGTGGATCATAACAACCAAAGTTTGGTTGGACCCGATACGACTCACCAGAGCAACCATGAACTAGAATATCCCTATCATGACGACTAATTTCGGTATTTCCCTCAACCCAAATTGCGACAACTTGAGATGCAGTGAGGGCATTATACACTCGTTGATCCATACCACAATTTTCTTTAATCACAATAGAGCATCTATCCAATCCACTCACTTCTCGTAAGCTCTTAAGGAATTTTGAATAGGGGTTAACTTGTAGTATGGAAATCAGTTGTGCGATTATTTCCCGTTCTAACTCTGGTAGATGGCGTAATTGATTATCAATTTCGTGCTCAGTGTCGTAGAAATACAATTATAGAAACTCAACGAAATTGTTCTCAGGGCTTAATGAGTTGATAAAATGATATAATTGCCCATGTACCTTGAATGTATATGTACCTATTGTGCAATTTGCAACTCCTTTATCCAATTTTGCCCCCATTGAGGTAAAGAAGAAAACGTTATTGTATCCTCAAATATATTATCAAAAATTAGCTGACTCTGCGATGCCTGACATATACAGGTGATGAGTAGTGAAATATGATGATATTTCACCCCTAAAAGCCTACATTTAGCCATTCAATGAAAACTATCTGATAAGATCTGTAAAATTTTAAGTGTTTTAGACAAATTTGACCATTGGATACACTAAAGAGCTAGCATAAAAGAGCATAAAGTTAACTAACACTAGAGCAAAAGGAAATGCGAATCTCAACTATTCACAGTGGTCGATTAATTGACCATTTTTGGTCGATGCATCGACATAACAAAAGAAGTTTGAAAGCAACTCTCTGTCACATGCAAAGTTGATTAATCGACTAATATAGTGTCGATGAATCGAGTTCAATTATTAAGACGCGGAAATTTGAAATTCAAAAAATTCGATTGATCGACTACTTAAGTCAATCAATCGAATTCAATTTTTGAATCTCCGAGGCAAAGAGCTATTTAAGCAAAATTTGAGGAATTAGTTGGGGATCTTCTCGAGTTGTATTTTCTTTCTTTAGCTTTAGTTTTCTATTTCACTTTTTCTCGTTCAGTTTTATTTTTCAAGTTTTCTTAAGCGTAAGATCTAGATTAGTTTAATTTCTGCACTTTTGAAGACGGATTATACCAGATTGGATTAAAGCTTTTTGTGAATTTTGTTAAAGCTCATACGGTATTTTAATGTTATTTTTAGTTTCTATCTTTATTGTGTTGTTTATACCCATCATGCGTGGCTAGTTTTATTAAGGATGGGGATCTAATGAACCCCATTCGAGGTATTCATTTGTAATAATATAAATGTGTGGTGAAGATGTTAAATTATTTTATGGGCTCTGATGTTATTATTTTTATGGATATAATCTGATTGCCATTCGAGATCTAAGAGCTAATCATGCCATGTGATCTCAGATCTGTAATGATGATTATATTCTAATCACTGTCATCTCAGGGGTAAATTCTACTATTATCTAAGGTGTGAGTGCTAATTATACATTCATGGAATGTTAATCATACATTTCCTTTATCTTAGATTGGTAGTGCGGAATTTACCTAGAGATTTGGATTCTGAATACTATTTGAGGTGTGAGTGTTAATTATACACTCATGGGATATTAATCATACATCTCCATGATCTCAGATCTATAATTTAGAGCTCATGTGTGTTTGGGTCCAGTGCTTACATATAGACATCTTTGGAGGATCTCATACTTTAATCCACAAATTTGTATTACTTGAAAGATGAACCTACGATGGGAGGATTTAGTATCACAATCATTGTCTTTCATTATCTATTTAAATTCTATTTTATTATTTAGTGTTTATCCCATTCATCAAAATCTCAAAATCTTTGAACTAGTTAAATGTTGTGCTAGATTTGTAGTAATTCTCTTGATTAATTGCTATCTCCTCTTTTAATTTTTTGATTAATCCTCATGGGAACAATCTCGTACTCTGCACCTACTATCTATAAATTGATTCGTGCACTTGTGAGTACCACTTAATTTTCACAACAATAGGTCGTACAGTTGATCTGGTATATGATTCATATATAATTTGACTGCCCCATTATAACAATACAAAGTAGGCAATTCACCCTTAAATCGTATCGCTTTACAATGACAATAATTTGGTCTCATCTTCACTTTATGCTCTTCTTGACGAAGGCGCTTAGGTCGATCGATAGGAGAATGCGGAGGTACATACCCTCTTTTTATCAAAGTAAAACCAAGCTCACATGCTTGACCAATTTTGGACATTTCGAAAATTAGTATAAATGCAATTTCACATTACAATTTCAAATAGCATTCGTAATTGCCTACAGTTGGCTTTTACACACCCTCAAAGTTTCAGAAGTAAGGGTTAACCAGTCCTGAATGACCGGTTCAATTATTTTTGCGTTAACGCTCAGTACCTTCGAAATGAATAATTTTACGATTAATTGCAACAATAGTATATGTATAGCCACACAAACCTCCATGTTTGTTGTTGTTCGAATGACATTCATTATTTCTAACATTCTCCATAACCATCTGAGGAGCAATCTCTATAATGTCACTGAGGCCGATACAAGGTTCCCGACGTTGTTCGGAAGAGGCACCATGAATATTACTTTTCATGGCATTCATTCTCCTTGCATACACTTCACTCCCTTTTTTTAGCATAGCTTCCTTCCTCTCAGGTGTGATTGATGCATAACATTGGCGACCCCTCTCACATCTATGTTCCCCTTAATCTATTGTTTCCTTTTCTTTTGTGATTCTAAGGTTTGGGCTCTCATCCATTGCTTTATAATTCACTTCCCCTTCCAAAGACACCCACCAAATTGAGAAATTGTTAGAAGCTTATCTCTCAAATGAACTTGTCAAGTAGCATGTTATTGTATGATTAGTCATGTCGTTTAGATGTTATTAGTTGGAATAGGTGTGTTGAGCTTTGCAGATGCAATGTCAGATTGCATTTCTTGGAAATGGCTGGACGAATATTAATTTTTGAGGGGCAGCTTATAATTTTTTTTAAGGTTTGTTTTCTCACATGAACCATTGAACGTACAGGACTAAATTATGATAGGGGCAGCTTATAATTTTTTTATGGAATTATCATACATCTGATGAATTTTTTTAGGCTACGATAAATCCATGAAGTGTTCAACTACTCATTAATTGGATCAGCCATACATTCGTTCATTTGGAAATAGAGTGAAGCGATCAAAGATGAAGATAAGGTAAGAGAAGATAAAAGACATAAAATTAAGCTTACTTTCAAAATCAATTCAACAAGTTAGAGAGAATAACCATAATTCTAGCCCTACTAAAGGTTCAAGGTGCACCATAACTTATCTGATAAAAAATCAAAATAAGATAGGCTAGAAAATAATCCAACATTGTAGAAGGAAGTAGCAAGTGCAACTCTTAATTTCTAATAAAATGTCGCATCTATCATAGGTATCTTCTATGATTAAAAAACACAATTGACCATATTTACATCAACAAAATAATGATATGGGTTAAGGGTTTAGGGCTTAGGATGTTTGATTGCTTTGAGTGGAATTGGGCAATTCCAGTGGGGATTCGAAGATCTTGGAGAACGTTAATGGCGAGCGGTGCCATAAGATCGTCACTGCCCTAGATGTCATCTATGCACATGGGAGGACATTGAATGAGTGACTTTCAAATGGTTACTCGATATTTCCTATTTTGACATTTGTATTATACTTTGATATTTGAATCTTCCTTTTTTCGTTTTGATAAAATTTCTTTCTTAAGCGGCTAATTTATTTTATTCTGAAAATATAACTGAGATTTTTATACAGGATTAGGGTTTAGGTTTTTTTATTCATTGCAATTTCCTTTTGTATCTACGATTTAGAATCCATGAGTTACCAGTAGGTTGGTAGTGTAATGGAGCAGTTACATACATTTTATACAGATCATGTTATAAGATATTGTATAATTTTAATTAAACCATACAAAATAGAAGGAACTAAGAGGAAAAAAGTTTCAACAAAGGCATAAAAAAACCCATAAAAAAAATTGAAGGTTTTTTAATAATCCATCAAAACCAGGAAAAGTGAAACCCTTAAAAAATCCATGATACCCCGCTCAAAATTCGGAACGAATCAAGTCATGACATGAAGAACTATATGGGATGTAAAGGAAATTAGTAACCTATAATATTACAAGCAACGAACCTTTCAAAGAGGTATGTGCAAGAGAGTTTCCACTGTGATCGTCTCAATTTGCGTCTTACTGATGTAGTTGCACGTACAAACACCACCAACTATTGGGAAGCCTAAAATATATAAATGTGAAATTCATTATAAAGTGTGTAATGCAAAAAATCCCATAATCTATGAAGAGGAGAGCTTAAAAACCAATACTAAGCAATGAATAATATTGCCGAAACCGCGTAGAGCTGCTGTTATAGGAAAAAAAAATTATTGAAATCAACAAAAGAAGAATATAAAATCAACAAAAAAACATATAAAATCACAAAAAAATTGGGTAACAAAATAGTAGGAAGTAAGAGGAAAAAAAGTTCCAACAGAGGCATTAAAAAATTCATTAGAAAAAAAAATCGAAGTCACAAATATACTATCAGAAACAATAAAGAAGAAAGGAACTAGTTACAAATATTTAAACGTAGTATGAACCGAGTAATAAAAAACCAATGAAGAAGATGTGCCTATATATGGAAGGGAGATTTGATTGCAACTACCATTGCGTGAAGAATATGAAGAAGAAAGAAGATGATGACGTGTAATTGACTTGAATTTGGCTTCTTCAATTGCCTCCTCTCTTTAATGGCTTTTTTTACAGAAGAGACAACGCATTGGAGGTGAAGCTACGGCCAGATCTCGTCGTCTAGGGTTTCTAGTTGCTAGGGTTTCAAAAGCATGTGTAGTTACAGCAAGCTCGGTAATGGACGGCTGCAACCCAACTGGACCTCTCCCCCAGCATCTACGACATCATTGCCTTCGTCAGCACAACTATCTGAGCATGCAAAATCGGTGATGGTACTCACTTACACCATTTTAATAGAGGAACGGAATAGAGGAGAATCATGTTGTGCTCAAAATGCAAAGGGTATATTCTCGTCTCTAACTTTCTATGTGTGTGTGAGGGTGGGTGGCTAGGTGAGGGCAAGGAACAAGTTTACAGATTTTGCAATTCCTTTTAACTTAATTGTCAATTATTTTAGGAAAGGGTCCAAAAGTGGTGCAGTATGGAGATGCTATGGATGCCAAGGTTGGAGACTTCCATTTGGTTTGAGAAAACTTTTAGAAGATATTTCCGTTGAATGCCACAACATGGACATATGAACTCAATGCAAAGGGTATGAGGTGGTAATAGAGAGTAAGGTGCTGGAACTAATATTGCACTTTCTAAAGGATGTAGACTGCTACCCCGAATACTTTTGAATTGATAGAAAACTCTATAAAATCCCACTCAATGTCTAAAAAAATATAGTCAAAGAGCCTCTTAGTATCACCACTACTAATTGGGTTTGACATACCTAAGAAGGATTGTTCGACACTAATAAAAATTAGCACTTAATCCTTTATTTATGTGAAAAAAATACAGCTCAATAACAGTGATATTAATTTTGATCTGACCAAAAACCTGTGTTAAAATAGATTGCAAAATATGACAGTGAGATCTTAATATACGCTGCTCTATAGATGAGAACTTAAGTAGAAGAAGTTGTACGCAATGCACATTTCACCAGCCGTATAAGACCTAATAACAACAACAATATAAGTAATGCGTAATTTTTGTCTTTATAAATCATAAACTATTGGTTTCATTCAACAAATAAGGTCATTTAAGGTTGCCTTCTGGACTTCATGAATCTGTTTTTTTATGTAAGGTTTGGAGGAAAAAAACTTCCGGTTCCACACTGGTTAGTTTGGTTATATGTATCTGGGAAGTAAATGAACTAATGGTTGACAGAACCATGATAAATCAATGGTTTTGGTTGATGTTTTAAAAACCAGACCTGCCACTGACTCGACCAGAATGAATTGGTTCAAAAAAAATAAAAAAATTCAATGAACCCAAAATCCTAAGGAAGTAATTGTTGGTTTCAGTGAACTGGTTAAAACTTAAAAGCAGGTTTTAAAATTCATAGGTTAAAACTGGTTATAAGTTCTCCAATAACCAGTTGATAGGTTATAGGTTAAAACTGGTTATAGGTTCATAGGTTATAGGTTAAAATTGGTTATAGGTAAAAACTGATTATAGGGTATCCAATAAAACTGGTTATAGGTTCACTGAAACTGATTATAGGTTCTCCAATAAAACTGGTTATAGGTTCTCCAATAATCAATTCATAGGTTAAAACTTAAAAGCCCATAGCTTAAAATACCAATACATATACGCTAATAGGTACCGGGTTAGGTCCCTTGCGATATTAAATATTCTTTATTACCATCTTGCAGTTGTAACGGTGGCAATGGGTCGGGGTCGGGGTCGGGCTCAGGCTCAAGCTGAGCCATATTAAAAGGACAACACAAATTCTACAAGTGCCAACTTTCGTGCTCCACAATAGTTCTTGTGATTTTTGTGATTTTATTAAGACAGTTGTAAATTTCATAGATTGCAAAAAAAATTTTAAAGTGCTCTTAAGATAGTTGTAACTATCATCGGTTGCAAAAAAAATTTTACAAAAACAATTGGACACGTGCAATGCACGTATTTCTCACTATGACTGAAGTACGCAAGGCTCTATATCATAGTAGGAGAAATTTTAAAAAACAAAATAAATAAAAATATGGCTGACCTGAAAACGTCTTTTTGGAAAGAAAAATAAAAATAAATTTGGGAGGACAAATTCATTGATACTGTCGAAAAGCCATAAAATCCCATAATAAACCATGAGAAGTATAAAAAACCAAACACTTCAAAAGGCCATGATACCCCGCTCAAAACTTTTAATGAATCAAAGCATGACATGAACTACTTCTATATATGATAGAAATTTTTTTCAACGTACAAGATTAGAAGGAACGAACCTTTAAAAGAAGTATGTGCAATAGAGTTTGTGCTGGGATCGTCTCAATGTACATCTTGCTGATGTAGCTTCACGCGCGAACAACGCCAACTATTCATATGAATGAAATATATAAATATGAAATTAATTATAATGTGTGGAATGAAAAAAAATCCAATAATCTATGAAGAGGAGAGCTTAAAAACTAATACTAACCAATCAATAATATTGCGAATACTGTGTAGTGTTGTTGCTATAAGAAATCTACAACCTCTTCTCCTTCATCCCAGACCAAATGGCATCTATGGTTTGATAATATGATTTTAGTGTTTGGATAATGGAGTATTTGGGAGTTCCCTATAGGAAAATGAGTGTGCAAAGTTTTTTTTTGATGAGATGAGCGTGTAAAGCTTATTGGAAGGTTTGATATATATAGGGAAGAATGGATTGTGGATGTGAGAGGACATTAGAAAGGACAAGAGATCAATTTTTTTTTTCCTGATCATCAATGATTTCGAAAGTTTTGGAAGGGAGCATAGTAATTATTAAAAAAAAAAAAATTCTGATAATGAACGATTTCGAAGGCTACAGGATCCTTTTTGGCTAACATGTCAGTGAGACCAGTAATATTTGAGCATATCCACGATTTACAGATGAAGGATCTGATGTTAACAAAGATTCATCAAGATGTGATTGAGGGCATCAGGCCAGACTTCTCAGTGAAAGAAGATGGTTCTTTATTGTTTAAGGGCCTTCTTTGCATTCCGGACAATGCCGAACTAAGATGAACGATTCTTGATGAAGCCCACAAGTCAAATTATGCTATCCACCCTGGTAGCACCAAAATGTACCAAGACTTGAAAAAGAACTATTGGTGGAGAGGTTTGAAACAAGACGTGGTCGAATACGTGTCACGGTGTTTGACCTGTCAGCAGGTGAAGATTGATCATAGACATCCTGCTGGACTATTGCAGCCTTTACCAATCCCAGAATGGAAGTGGGAATCGATTTCGATGGATTTCATTGTTGGATTGCCCCGTACTGCCAAGAGACACAATGCCATTTGGGTCGTCGTGGACCGATTGACCAAATCAGCACACTTTTTACTGTACAATACGATGTATACGGCAGGAAGACTTGCAGACTTATATATGAGGGAGATTGTAAGACTACACGGGATTCCAAGCAGCATAGTTTTAGATCGTGATCCACTATATACGTCCAAGTTTTGGAAGAAATTTCAAGGAGGAATGGGAACACGACTAGATTTTAGTTTAACTTTCCATCCTCAAACTGATGGGCAGACAGAGCGAGTGAACCAAGTGATAGAAGACATGCTCAGAGTGTGCATGCTAGATATGCAAGGATACTGGGATGAGTATCTACCGTTGCTCGAATTCGCATACAACAACAGTTTCTAAACGAGCATTGGCATGGCACCGTATGAAGCTCTATATGGACGACGATGCAAATCACCCCTCAATTGGGAAGAAACAGGTGAGAAATTTATTTTAGGGCCAAAACTACTTGAAGACAACGCCACCGTCGTTCGAATAATCAGAGAAAGGCTAAAGTCAGCACAGAGTAGACAGAAAAGTTACGCCAATATCAAGCGGACTAGTGTCGAGTATAAGGTGGGCGAGCACGTGTTTGTGAAAGTGTCACTTATGAGAGGCGTAATGAGATTTGGCAAGAGAGGGAAGTTAAGCCCACGTTATGTGGGACCATTTGAAATTTTGGGACGCGTAGGTGAAGTTGCGTATCGCATTGGCTTACCACCGCTGTTTGATCGGGTACATAACGTTTTCCACATATCAATGCTCAGAAAGTATGTGAACGATCCATCTCATGTGTTAGGAAGTCAACCTTTGGAGATGTGTGAAGACATGAGCATGATAAAAGAACTGGTGGAGATCTTGGATCGAAAGGAACAAGTACTGCGCACTAAAGTGATTCTCTTAGTGCTTGTTCGATGGACGAATCATCCGACTGAAGAGGCTACATGGAAAAGAGAGGCCGATGTTAAGGAACAATATCCAGCCTTGTTTCCAACCACTTGAGAATCAATTGTACCCCCGCAAGTGTGTTTGTGGATTTTGACAAAACTTGTAATCCAATGAAATTTTTGATCAAAGTATGACGAAGAAAATTTTTTATATACACATGACCATGGTGTTGTGTTTTGTATCAAAAATTACCAATGGAAATCAAGGAAACAAATCACTTTGAAAGTTTAAAGAACCTGATCAAAATCGATTAATCGAATTTCAAATTAATTAATCGATTTGGAATTTCGATTAATCAATTTTGGTCGATTAGTCGACTGGCATATGCCAGTGACTGGAAAGTTGAATGGGGATTTAGGAAATAAAATAAAGGAAATTTTGATTAATCGATATAGGGTTCGATTAATCGATATAGGTTTCGATTAATCGATTTTGGATTTCGATTAATCGATCTGGAGGTTTGACTAATCGAATAACTTAAAAAAATTATGGAGAACTTAAAGAATTTAGGTGATTTCGATTAATCGAAGAACAATTCGATTAATCGATTTAGAATTTCGATTAATCGACTAACTTAAGGAAATTAGAAAATTTTGAAGTATAAAATACGATTTCGATTAATCGAAGTGAAATTCGATTAATCGATTTGGAATTTCGACTAATCGAACTGGAACTTCGATTAATCGAGTTACTTAAAGATGTTTGAAAAATATTGAAGGGCTACACGATTTCGATTAATTGAAGCAAATCTCAATTAATCGATTTTGTAATTTCGATTAATCGAACTGGATTTCGATTAATCGACTGGCTCGCGCCAGTGAGCTCCAAAACTTAAGAATCTTAACGGATACGATTTCGATTAATCGAAATGATTTCGATTAATCGATTTTGAGCTCCGATTAGTCGATTTCGCGCGGTTTACTCTAATTTTGAACCTCGATTAATCAAATTTGAATTTTCGATTAATCGAAATGAGTCTATATATATAGGAGCTGGGGTTTTTGGTGCCCATTCGGAATTTTCAAGCTTGGGCGCCATTTCTCTCTCTTCTTCCTCTTCTCCAACCGATCGAGATAGCTAGGGTTTTGGGGCATTTCGATCTGATTTTGGATCGAAACTCTAAGGTAAACCCTAGATTTGTACCTTTTCTTTCCATTGAGCTATAAAAACCCTAGTTTGAGCTTATTTCACCAACCATGCCGCCCAAAACCCGGTTGTCTTCGAAGAAGGCGACCTCTAAACTCCCTGTTCGGCGTAAGAACGCCGCACCACCATCACCTACCCCATCGCCGGTGAGGACTCCATCACCGTCGGCATCGGAGACCACCTCCGGTTCGACGAGCGCATCCTCGCGTGAGTCTTCACGCGAATCTACCCCCATGTCGCCACCACCCACTAACGTAATACAACCCAACGAGTGGTGGGCGGCTAAGACCATTGGGATCGATTTCATTATCGACCCCACTCTATTCACAGACCCTAATATCCAAGGAGAGACCAATTGGGCTCGCAAGTACCTTGAAAATGCCGGACTCGGCAATCTTTTGAAACCCAATGCGGGTCCTATTACCCTCGTTGGTTCGACTGTTTACTGTGGCTACCGATGGCCCTACTGACGATGTGGTCTTGTCCAAGATAGAGGGTCGAGACTACACCATTACACGTCGCCACATCCATGAAGCACTTGAGTGCTATTTGGATTTCGTACCTGAGACCACCCTATTTCCACCGTTCCCAGAGGAGGTGGATGTCGAGGAGATCATCTGCGACATGACCAAGGGGAAGAGGGGTTCGGGCACCTCAATCCGGAGGGTAGACTTGCCTCCGTATATGTGGATGCTCGACTCCATCATCAAATGCAATCTGTACCCAATGCGCCATGACACTGAGCACGTGGAGTTGGTGCAACAGGCACTATTCGCGGCTTACAAGGGCCGTTGGTTCGATGCCACCATGATCATCCTCGAAGGGATGAGGTACATGAAGGGAAAGTTGATGAAGGGCAACCTAAGGCCCAAAGAAAAAATGCCCTATGCGCGGCTCATCTCAAGCATATTGGAGAGTTATTCCGCCGCCCCGGCGTACTTGATATCGCCCCACGAGGTGCGGGCGACGGACCGAGTGAAGACATTTTTAAAGTCTTCGTGGAGCCGTAGCTACAACTTGTTGAAGCGGACCCTACCAGCTCCAGGTCCAGTTCCAGCAGCACCAGCAACAGCAGTAGCACCACCACCACCACCACATCAGGACCCACCTATGGGTGAGGCGCACCCGGCTGAGCCTTCAGCGGAGGGGGCACCCTCTCATACCACCGCTTCACCGACACCGCTAGCCCATTCCGCACCAGCTACACCCACATCATCCTACCGTCGGCGCACAGCTCCATCCGGCCCTACCATCGAGGACGTGTTGGCACGTGTGGAGGCCAACAACGAGCGAATGAATCGGAGGATGAACTTCCTTATGTTCCATACACTCCGCTACATCTACCCGTCCGACTATCAGCGGTACTTAGCTCAGGAGGAGTGGACCGCGGGACGGACCGCCTTCCATAGGGGTCCCGTCTTCCGTCCGACCACCGCGGCTACCGACGCCGGTCCTTCCACTTCTACACCAGTTCCGCCGACCAAGACGCCACACAACAAATGCCGCTACCTCCACCACCCACCAGCCTCAAGCAGACCACCGCCTCATAGCCCGCCCCCATAGCTTCGGCCACCAGATGGAGCAGCCTGCTCCACCACTCGACCAGTCTGGCGAGGGGACGACATGAGACTTTCACTGCTATATTTTGTGTTGTATTTTGGTCGTATAGAGAAAATTTTGATTATATTGTGGGGTACAATGATGTAAACATTTTGTAACATTCTGTTAATTAATATAATGTTTTTCTAACATTTTACGTGCAATTATTTTATGCTATGTGTTGTGTTTATGCTCTGTTGTGTTAAACAACTGGTCTACCTCTGGGTTAAACCCAAGAGTGTGGGGGGGGGAGACCCAGACCTGCGCACCTTTGGGTTATTTTCGAGGAGGGAAATTCCCAAGGTGGGGAGGATGTAATATCCTGAAAAATCACGTTAAACAGTGACCTCGGAATCAGTGCCCGACCAGTCATAGGTTTGACCAAATAGGAGTTCAATATTTGGCATAGGGTGCGATGAACAGATGAGATGTGAGAATTCGAGTGAATGTGTGGAGATTGATGTGAATCCGAAGTCACATACACCTATTACGGTGCCTGTGCTCAACACACAAACTAGAGGAGAGATAAAAGGGTTTAATAACCCTAAAATAGATGTTTTGGTTGTTGAGAGAGAAGTAAAGAAGAGAGAGAGAGGAGAAAAGAAGGTGGTTAAGCAAGGAGTCATTGTGGGTGATTGGAAGGGGGATTCAAGCACTTAAGAGGTCGATTCAACGTGAAGGATCCGTTCAAGCCAAAGCGGGAACCCTAGCCTTTCCAACCATTGGACCTAATCAATGGGAGATTGATTGGAGGTAAAATTCTTGTAAATTAAATGCATAGATTGAAGGGTTTTAGTATAGTTAGAAATAGCTAAAATCATAGGATAATGGCTTAAATAAATGAAGAAAAAAGAGTAGGAAAAAGATTGGGAAAAACAGTCAAAGGGGGGCTGAATCTGGCAAATTCGATTAATCAAAATTGAGATTCGACTAATCGATTTTCGCAAAGAAGTTGAAAAGTCAGAGGACCCCGATTTCGATTAATCGAATTGAGTCTCGATTAATCGACTTTGACTTTCGATTAATCGATTTTGGTATCGATTAATCGACTGGGAACCTCCAGTGAACTCCAGTGGAGGGAAGATAAAGACTTGGAGAAATCGACTAATCGAAAGGAAATTTCGATTAATCGATTTAGAATTTCGATTGATCGATTTGGGATCGATTAATCGATTTTGGGAATTCGATTACTCGAATTGAGAATCGAATGATTAGAGTGGAGAATTTCGATTAATCGAATTGGGATTCGATTAATCGAATGGGAATCTCGATTAATCTATTTGAGAATCGATTAATCGATTTTGAATTTCGATTAATCGATTAATCGAATCAGATTTTGGAGTTCGATTAATCGACTGCACCAGTTTTTATTGACTTTTGAGTTTGACTTTAAGATTCTTGGAGGGTCTTGGACTTTCCTTATTGTATCTTTAGTGATGTATTGCATGTATTATATTGTACCATAGGTGGTACGTGTGAGCTTGGGCACAAGGAGCCACGTGGGACCTTGATGCATGATCAAACAGGGACTTGAGGTAGGGAACACGAACATGTACTTTATTTTGCAAGAGCATGTATGTAGTGATATAGAATTTAATTCAAACTATTTTTGTTTCTTAAGAGTTGTGAAAAGCGTGCGTGTGTGACATGTAAAAGAGTAATCATAATGAGCCATTCCCAAGGGATGAGAAAATAAAGAAATAAGAGCATCAGGTGTGATGCAAGTGAATGGATACATCCCAGGGATGTATCCAAGATTGAATTATGTCTGATAGAGCCTAACTGATATAAGATAGCACACTTACACGGTGAATAACTATATATAAAGCACCTGATATTCTTGTTATTTGAGGTTTGATAGGATACCCCACCGACGTGGCGGGATACCCACGACTGACGTGACAGGATCTCCGTGACCGATACTGCGGCGAAACCGTAAGCCAGTGCAGAGGCTTATCCGTACACAGTAAGCACACCCCAGGAGTGTTGAATTGAGATATGTTGAAACCCCGCCACCGATCCCCAGGGGAAAGGGGCTTGGGTACTATTGGTATTCCCAGGGAATACATTTAAAACTGTCTATATAAATGACGATGAAGGGTATTTCATTGGGGCTCGATGCTATATTGCTCGGGGACTACTTAAGTTGAAAGGTTAAGTTTTGTTTTAGGCCTTTTCAGTGTCATTCATGAATAATTAAAAGACATGAATAAACTACCAGTAAAATATGATTATTTTCAACTGTTGTTCATCAGTAACTGCATAGACACATCATGCATGGCATATCATGGAATATATGTGAGTTGTAATTTATATGTTCAATTGTGTTATGTTCCCTATTGAGCTAGGATGTAGCTCACCCTTTAGACTACTATGCTTTTCTTAGCAGAGGCTTCAGGGGACGTTGACCCTGGTGAGTCAGACCCGACACTTGGAGACGAGTTGGAGCCACCTCCGGAGGACTTCTTCTAGAGGACTCTGTTGTGCAGCTTTGAGAGTTTTTGTGAGCGTGTTTGTGCGGCTTGGCATGTCAAGCCTTATTTTCATTAAACAATGTAATTAAGTCATGAGATTATTCTTTTGGGGCGAACCATCATTGATGATCAGCGATCATCGATGGTTCGGATCGGTTCTCCATTCATGCAGAGGCATGAAGGTAGAACTGTCTTTTGAGAAATATTTCAATGATAATTTAATTCCGCAGCTTTATTCATTATTTCAGTGTAGTTCATTGTTTGATATACCAATGTTCCGTGCATAGCTAAGGGGCACGGTCAAAGATGATCGTGCTGATGGTACGGGTTTCGGGGTGCCGAAATCCGGGCTGTCACATGTGCCATGTGAAATCAACATCTAACCGTTTGATAGGCGCTCAATGATCTTAAGATCTATCATAGGGAAGATTGGAGCAAATAAACCTTCCATTGTCTGATTCAAACCAGCCAATGGTTTTCATATGTGAAAAACTGTGTGGTGCGTCGGGTCAGGTCAGTTGATCAGGCATATGGCAATCTTCTGTCGAGCAACCAAAATTTAGCCCAACCCAAACCGACCCAACGCCCTATCCAGAGAGCACATCAAATGGCACACATGCATGTGTGATCATCGAAATTGGCAGTTTCATAGTTGGAGTTAGTCTACAATGGGTGTCCACTAGCTCATCACGAGCGGACATCGCAGTCCACATGTCTCTAAGACTAAGTGACTTGCATGGAATTTTATGTATCGAAAGTCCGTACAAGTCACTCAATCACAAGAACATGTGGAATGGATGTCTCCTCGTGATGAGTAGACACTGGGAGTAGACTCTCTTTATACTTGTACTCATACCCACTTAGCTGCCCTAAGATTACAATGTGGCCCTACTTACAAAACAAACAATAGGGGGTCAGTATCCAACGACATCACCGAAAGTTAGTAGGAAAGGGAAACATGCTATCATTTCCCTTACAACAACGTATTAAGCTATAAACGTAAGCTGTGCTTTGTCATAAACGTATGATGTGATGTGTGACATGCCCTAGCCCGAAAAAGTTGCACCGTCATTAGATAATAAGGGATCAATGTGGTCTTTTGAAATTGTTGACTACTTTGAATCAAATGGAGGAGACAATTTTTTGTCTCATCATTTAGCGCAACTAATTATGAGATCATAGCCCATCTAATAGACGGTCAGATGTTGATTTCATGTCGAAGGCATTACCAAATGTGACTTGAGAACTCTTCCCATGATATACACATGATCACGGCTGCTTTTGGGTATGTGTGCCGCTAATAATAAAAAATAACAGTCTGATAGGTAAGCTATGATCAAAAGTTCTATCGTGAAGAATATTAGAAAAAAAAGTTGCAAATAGTGTCTACCCTAAAGAATAAGGCTTAGGAGGAGTATGAAAATAGTTTTTTATAATATTTGGTGGTTCAAAGGCTAAGGCTTGATCAATGATTTATAAACGGTTCCCATATCTCAGGGTGCCTGGTATGGACAAATGTCAACTTTTGACAACATTAATAGGGAGATGGGTGGGTTTTTTGCATATACTCCTGTGTTATGCTAATATTATAAGAAACTCCTTGAGTTATGGGTATTTATTCTGCAGCCCCTACTTTTGTATTTCTGTTTCATATAACCCCCTTCCATTACTCAGCGATTAATTAGTCGTGAGTTTATGGATGAAAAGTTTATTTTGCCCTTAATAAAAGCAATATTTTAAAAATACCACTATTCTAAAAGGCCTTTCATTCATCTATATTTATAAGTCATGCCATTATAATTTACCACTATTCTAAAAGGAGTACCTTTAAATCCACCCACAAAATCTTTTAGTTCACTCATGCTGAAATACATCGACTGCATTGAATCAAACGATGGGGATTGTTTATCGTCCCAATCTTTCATGAGATCGATCTTTAGATTATGGGTGTACCATCAGATGGTCTATTTTTTATTTCATGTGGTACACACCTATAAAAGTGACCTTAATATCAATTTTAAGTATGCACGTGATGTTAAGGTCACTTTTCTGAGATGTGTGTCACGTGAAATAAAACACTGACCTTTTGATGATACGATCATGATCTCAAGATCCATCGTGTGAAAGATTGGGAGGATAAATTATTTCCATTATTCGATTCAATTCAATCAACGTGTTTTAGTGTGCGTGAAATAAAAGATTCAGTGGGTAGATTTAAAGGTACTCTTCTAAAAGGCCCTTCATTCATCCATCAGATTCAAGACTCATCAAATGAGTGATTTCCCATTAAAGTATGCTAACGTTTTGACGAATACTCAACTAATGGAGGATTTGTGGCAAACGATGCAATTATTCTTTAAAAGAAAACCTTCAATCTACATGTTCCACTCAAAATACCCATCCCTCTAATTTCCTATATGATTTAAGACCCATCAAATGAAAGACCAATTGATATTGACCGATACTTATCGCTACAATTTTTTTTCGGTATTGGTCGATTCTTAGAACATGGGTTGCCAAACAAGACCGATTTTATCGGTTTATCCTCCAGCTTTGTTGTATCCAAGTGGAGTTTACTAAAAGTGACGTCATAACTCATAATGCAGATTGAGTATTTTCATTATTAAGTCATCATCGACATCAAGAGAATATCAAGCTTATGAAGAGCCTATTGTGTCGAAAACATGCTCCTTCAACTATCAAGACCCTAAAAATCAGTGAAGATTAGGTTGTCAATGGGTCAGGGTAGGCCAAATTTTTGAAAGCCGACCGGACTCGAACCCCTACTTTATCTAACTTGATCCGATTCAAAACCCCCTTATTTCCTAGATTGTATATAAAATATCGTGTCCATCCAACCTTTTAGTCTACCCCACAAAACCTGAGCTTTGAAGCCCAGTTATGGATTAGAAAATTTTCAAATTCGATTAATTGCTACCATTTGATGAATCACTGGTTATACAATTGATCGGATTCACTACCATATCATTGTTGGTATAATGGTAACCATTATATAATAATGGTGTAGCGCTTCATATTATCATTATGTATAAAAAATTTATCTTTTTATTTTATTTTAGGAATTGGATTGCCTAACCACGTCTTCTTCCATCTACCGAATCTTTGAGTTCACCCACACTAAAACGCATTGATTGCATTGAATCAGACGATAGAGATCGTTTAGTCATACCACTGGACGATCAATGTTTTATTTCGTGGCACACATCTCATAAAAGTGACCTTAACATCACGTACACGATTTAAATTAATTTTAAGGTCATTTTTTTGGGTGTGCACCACATGAAATAAAAAAACAACCGCCTGATGGTGCCACCATGATCTCAAGATCCATCGTGTGAAAGGTTGGGACGATAAACGATCTCCATCGTCTGATTCAATGTAGTCAACCGTCTGATGGTGCCACCATGATTTCAAGATCTATCGTGTGAAAGGTTGGGACGATAAATGACCTCCATCGTCCAATTCAATGCAGTCAACTTTCTGATGGTGCCACCATAATCTCAAGATACATTGTGTGAAAGGTTGGGACGATAAATGATTTCCATCGTTCGATTCAATGCAGTCAACCATCTAATGGTGCCTCCGTGATCTCAAGATCTATCGTGTGAAAGGTTGAGACGATAAACGATCTCCATCGTCCGATTCAATGCAGTCAATGTTTTTCAATGTGGGTGAGCTCAAAGATTTGGTGGGTGGATTTAAAACTACTCTTTTTTGTAAGTGGAGGGCTGCCAACTCTAAACATGTGTAGAGGGTGACAATTTAGTAATTTAATTTAAAACGGATAAATATGGTATTTAGGCTATTCTTTAATGACTGATTAACTATTTAAAATTGCATCCGTTAAAGGGGGTATTTTATGGACACCAAAATACTAACTAGGGAGTTTAGAGCAAATACCTATAAATGGGAGGTTATTGAGAAGCACTTAATCATGGATGAGAAAGTTAACCCTCCACAAATCGAAGCAGGGAAATAAATACAATCGTGCTCATACCCATAAATGGTGTGTGATAAGGGCTTTATGACAATGGGCGAAGGTATCAAATATCAGACGATATCGATAAGTATTGATGTTTTGGCCAATTAGTATTGATACCACTATCGGGGTGGTATCAGTATTAGGTATCGGTATCTGTGATACTGATATGTGTCGGTCCTTAGCAAACCGATATATACCTGATACAGATACCCAATTTGATATCTTGCTACAGACAATGGTCAAGTCCAATTGGTTGAACCATATTTCATGGTTAAGTCCAATTATTTAAATACCATTCTCGTATTTATATGACGATCCGGAGACTTCAGTCCATTTGGAATAGCGCAGCTTTATTTGCACCCACCAAATGTAATAAAGTATTGAGTAAAAGTACCATTTGGAGTAATGGCTCCATAAAAGATTAAAGTGTGGTTTACCATTATGTGATGTCCCGTGATGCACATTTATGCTCAATCTAAATTATTCACCCAACAATGTACCATTAAAACATGTTCAACTAAAGAATCATGCCTATAAGTGATATGAATCATTCAATTGGTAAATTTTAGTATTAGATATAAAAAATAAGAAAAATGATATCAAAGTATACAAATCGAATGGTTCAAACCTTGAAAGAAGTGTAATTTTTTAGCCCATAAGATTAAATGTATGATTTATTACTTTAATGGAATCAATTCCTCCCATCTTACACTGTTAATGGTGGATGTTTATCTATTTTGATATTTAAGTGATGGTGTAGAGAGTAATTCAATCAATTTACATGATTAAAGGGGCTGCTCACAGTTGGCACATGTCCAGTCATTTACTGGGCTGTCAATTTCTAAGAAAACTTAAAAAATATTGAGAGATTACAAAAAGTAATAATAAATTATTAATATATATCAAAATATATACTGATCTATTTAAAATAAAAAAAAAGATTAGTGTCTTTAAAAAGATTAGTGTCTTTAAATAATAGAATAAGCATATTACGTAATTGGTAGGCATTAATAATTTACAATCGTTAAAAGCAATATAAAGTATAATTAAAGCATGTATTTATTAGTAAAAATTTGAGAAAATCAATAAATTTGCTAAATTCAAAAAAAATTCAGAGAATAGAATCAGCGATTATTTTTTCAAAAATATAAATTAATTTAAGAAATTTTGTGACCGAATATAAAAGGGAACAAGCCATCCAATCTATGAAACCCTCTATGAAATGTAATTTTAGGGATACATTAGTTTATTAGATGAATTCAAGGTATAAAAAATCGGCCGATACCGATATATATTGGTATTGTAACTTGAATATCGGATATATATCAATTTGCCCCTATTTTTATAATAATGTTTTTTAATAATAAAAATAAAATAGGCAGATACATATCAGCTGAGTCGAATTTGTCTTGAGCAAACTCATACTCATTTTATACTTTGGATGAGTATTTTTTGATGGCTTTGATGTGTGACACCTTGCACTTTTAATGGCAAAGGATCCTTTAATCTATTATTAATATTTCAATGATCTCTTTCTTTTGAATTCCTTCCAGTGCATTGCACTTGCTCGCTCATGCGCAGTGTCAATTTCTTCGACTTATTGACTTGCTCTCAAATATAGGGCCTCTAAATCTGGGTCGTTCTCAAAATACTCTCATCAGACGGAGTATGTCGTCGCAAACTATTTACGTGGCCGTGCACCTAATACGAACTATTTTTTTATTTGTTTATTTCCTTGTTTCTGAGAAACAAAGTACGCGTCCCATCTCCATCTTCACAATTCTCTTTTGCTCTCCGTCGGAAACCCTAATAGAAAAAAAAAAATCGAAAACGCAACCTTTTTAAATCCCTATCATCGGAAACTCGATCTAATCGTCTTCTTCGACGCGACGCCGATTCTAGGGTTTTTTTCGCACTGACATGGTGGAGAAACTAGGGTTTCTGTGATCGAGATAATGGTTCTAGATTGCATGGGGGAAGAATGCCTGAGCTGCGTAGTGGGGTTCGTCGACGACGTGCTCCGACTGTAGTATTAGATCTGCAGCAGCAAAATCAGAATCAGAAGAAGAAGCCGAGAGGCCGCAAAAAATCGGAGCCGAAGGTCAATAACGGTGGTAATTGCGTTAGAACGAGAGCTGCTGTAGCGAAGGAGAAGGAGGCGAGGGTTAGGGTTGAGGAGGAAGAAGCAAGAGAAGAAGAAGAAGAAGAGAAGAGAGAAGCGATTCAGGAGGAGAAAGAAGAGATGATAGGGGATGATAGTGGCGGTTTGAGTGCTAATAAGGCGGCTGGATTGGAAGAAGAAGGAAATACTGCTCCTTTTCCTGAGAGAGTACGTTGTTGTTTCGATCGTCTTTGGTTTGTTGTAGTTAGTTTTTTGAGTTTTTTGAGGCTTTTTAGAGTTATTATTTATGATCTTCATAAATATGTGTTTTGGTTGTGTTTTTTAAAAAATAAAATAAATTATGGAGGATTAATTAAAAACCTAAATATGAATATTTTTTATCAGTAAAATATGATGTTGTTTGTTGTAGAAATAACAGAATCGAGTAAATTGAATGAAAAACATATTCTTGATGATCTTCTAAAAGTTTTATTTTTTTATTATTTATTTTTATAAACATTATTGATGATTAACTACACCTAAATATGAATTATTTTTTGATGAGTAAAATATGATTTTTTTCTTGGTGTAGAAATAAAAGAATCGAGTAAATTGAGAAAAAATGGGTGAAACAGAAAACGGATATGAACTCTTTTGGTTCCAAAATAAATTTAATGTGTATATTTGTATAATTGTTGACACATTTGTGGCTTTGAACATGCATGATGACTATACACTGGTACGTAGGTCTGGATTGGATTTTCCAGGAGAAAAAATATCTGGTGGAATACTCTATTATTATTATTATTATTATTATTTTTGTTTTTTGCTGCTTTTATTGCTGGGTCTTGGATGATCTTCATGTTGGTTTTTTTTTTTTTGGTAGAATTTGGATTTTTATCGTAGATTAGTTAAAATCCCAAAGCTGAAGTCTTTTGTTGAAGAATTTGAAAGAATCGAGTGAACTTAGAAAAGGGTGGATGAAATGTTAACAAATAAGAATTCTTTTGGTTCCTAAATAAATATTGGAATAGTTGTTGATAAATATGGCTTTGTAGCTGCATGATGACCATACACTGATACATAGGTCTATCGGACTGCCTGGATAAACAAATATTTGTTGACCAGGTCTTTTTAATTTATTGGGCATTATTTTTCCGTTTTCGATCATCTTTTGTATTGTTGCAGTTAGTTTTTTATATATATTGGGTTTTTATTGGGGATTAAAAACACAAACTTGAGCTTTTTATTATCATCATTATTCTTAATTTACAGAAATGAATAAGAACTTATTTGGTTCCAAAATAAATATAATGTATATATATTGGTATGGTTATTGATTAATATGGCTTTGAACACAACTGATACAAGGTAAAAAGTTATCTTGTGAAGCTTATAATGACAGTGGGATTGAAATATTATGGTTCTATTATATTTTTATTTTTGTTGGTATGTTTTTTGGTTCTTGTAGTGGTGGGTGTTTGATGATCGTCATGTTTTCCTTCTCATTCATGGTTAATATATCGTGATCGTTGAATTTAGTTTTCATTGGTTATATTGAGTTTATTATTATGTTTTGTTGCTCTATGTTAGGTTTGATGCTATATCAGTCGTTTTCTTTTAGTTTATGTTCGGCAGCAATTTGATCACCTGGTATAATTATTTTTTCAATGGGCATCCAAGGGTTTGTATTTGTTGTGGTTTCATCTTTTCTTTGAATTAAATTTTCAGGTACAAGTAGGGGGATCTCCTCTCTATAAGATAGAGAGGAAGTTAGGTAAAGGTGGGTTTGGCCAGGTTTTTGTTGGTCGTCGTGTTTCTGGTGGGAATGAACGAGCTACCGGCGCTGGAGCTCTGGAGGTTCTAATCTCCTTAGTTTAATAAATATTTTTAATTGAAACTATTTTTGCTTCTGAATCTGAGGTTTCATGCTTCATTTCTCATTGGCCATTGTATCTCCCACAGGTTGCTCTAAAATTTGAGCATAGAAGCAGCAAAGGTTGTAATTATGGTCCACCATATGAGTGGCAAGTTTATAAGTATGTCTTGACATTTTTTTCCTCCTTATACCAAGTTCTTCATCTCATATTCATTTCTCCATTCTAACGCTACTTTTATTTAATTTGTCGTTGTTTCATTTTGAATAGTACTCTTGGTGGTAGCCATGGGGTGCCCAAGGTGCACTATAAAGGTCGGCAAGGTGATTATTATGTAATGGTATGTCTTGTGGTCCACCTCTTCTCTGTCTTTGGTTTCTATTAATTTTTGTTTTTGGTAAAGTATAATCAATTTCTTTCAATCTTATGATATTTGTGAATGTGAAATTAGTGCTACGGGCATTGGTCTACGTGACATTTTTTGGATCACGTACTTTCGGTTTATCTGTAGGTTATGGATATGTTAGGTCCCAGCTTATGGGATGCATGGAATTCGTCTGGTCAAACGTGAGTATTTTTCCCATTTTGACACTGTTCGAGAAGTTATTGGCAAGTTGGTTTGTTTCATTTTGTTTTCCATTTTGTATTTTTATGTCTATATGCATCCACCTTTTATTTTTTTGGCTGGACTGCACTCTGCCAAATTTCTCAGGTGTTCATTCTGTTGTAGTTTTATTTTCCGTTTTGAGTAGTATGCATCATGATGGATAATCTAGCTTACTTCCTTCGTGGTCGTTCTATTGAAAATGGTGATCAAAATGGATTTTTAAAGCTATAATGAAAATAGTTTATAGAATGATTGTTGTTCTGCATATGCTATTGCATGTGACACCGTGACATTATGACTTAAAATAGTTTGTATATGTGTTTTTCATTTCATTTATTTGTTTATCTATTTTGAGTAAATGGAGACGTGTTACATGTTTAACATTGCCGCACCACTCATATAGGGCTGCATGTTTCTCTTATGCCTTTTGGTATTATCATATGCATTACAAAATATTTCATGGCATATGTAATGCATCATAATCATCGTCTTGTTCCATTGAGTAATGTGTAATGCCCAAGTTCAAAATCATCTAAACCATATCAACTAGCCTCCGTGGATGAAAGACCCTATTTATTTTACAGCATTAATGCAACCCCTTTTATCTATTAAGGGATCTTGGAAGTGGGTAGCTAGATATGTAAGCTATCAATGAGTGCACATACTTTAGCTTTGATATCTCTCAAACTCTCAAACACCTAACGAATCTGGTGATGATGGTGACGCTTTGGTCATTACTTAAAACATGTTTAAAAGCACTTCTGTTTCCATTTGTAAAGCAAGATCACAGTAGGAAGAAAATTTTTAAAGCTAAAAATTGAGTAAAATTAACATT
The DNA here is from genome assembly GCA_021018995.1 of Chloranthus sessilifolius. Lineage (NCBI taxonomy): Eukaryota > Viridiplantae > Streptophyta > Magnoliopsida > Chloranthales > Chloranthaceae > Chloranthus > Chloranthus sessilifolius. Next base: position 195,892,346 of record CM037584.1, read on the forward strand.
TTCATACTAGTGTAACTAAAAATCTGCAATTTCATAAAAATCTGCAATTTCATTAAATTATATATGCTTGTGATGAACGAAAAATAGTCCACAAGCGATTTGAAAAATATGGCTTACGTGCCATGGTAAAATTTTCTTTTTGCAATCTTAAGCTTCTCCTTATTTTTTGATCGATTATCTTGATTCTGTCCTTAATCTGTGCTTTTCATTTATTGATATGTCCGGCCTAAGGAATAACCTAAAACCTCTCTTCTTCCAAGATAAATCATCGGGAATGTCTTACTTATTGTTTTGGGATTTTAAGATGGTCTACCCACAGTACCCAGTGCCACTCCTAGCATCCCTCTATATCTTGGGCTTCCAAGTTTGTATGCCAACGGTTCTGTATGTGTGAATCTTTGTCCATGTTAATGTGCTTTGTTTGTAGATACCTTACTATGAAAACGTCTATAGCATGCCATAGTCTCGGCTCTTTGTGCTTTTTGTGTGCGTCGGCTTTTGTACTAATTTTCGTTTTGGTTATTTTTAGCCCAACTCCTAACTTGCAGACGTAGGGACAGTGAACCTAACACTTTCACATTGGAGATATATTTGATTGTGTTTTGGTTTGTGTTTGATGCTGCAAAATTATTTTGCTCACACAATACAATGCTGTCGAACGATAAAATTTATCACAAGCACGGCAATAACAGTCGAGACATGTTTCCATTTTGATTACAAAATGGATGATTGTTAGTGGAAATGAAAGGACACCCAAATGCAGCCTTAGTTAAATTGAGTATAATCTGGCACATCCTTATATGGAAAATGGAATTTTGACTTATATAAATGATGGGTTAATGGGGCATCACTGAGACACCAACATAAATTGATTATTTAGCTTATGAAGATCATTATTACCTCAACAAGCCTGTCAAAAGCTTACTCCACAGAAGTCAGGGATACTAGAAATCTTTAAAAATATGCTTCTGACAGGATTATGTAGCTAAAGACCGTTCATTAGCTTGATAATCTATTGATGCCAGGATGGAGAGCCAATTCCATTAAGAACTTTTATTTATTGTTTTTCTTGGACTTTGAATTTATTCTTTCTATGGCATGGTTGGTTGTGTGACTTGCAGGATGTCCTCAGAAATGGTAGCTTGTATTGCTGTTGAGTCCATCTCAATCCTAGAGAAGATGCATTCTCGAGGGTAATGATCCATATTAAATTGCCAAGATGCACCTCATTCTATACAGAAAGTTAAAACTGTTATATTTTTCTTTTTATTTATTCTATGCTTCATGCACTATGTAAGGACATGAAATTGGGGGTTGAGCCTGTAGCTCAACTGAAAGGTTAACGACATTGCAACCTTGAGGATGCAGGTTGAATCCCATCTTACCTAACATAAAAAAGGACATGAATTTTTTTGGCATTTTCTTCCATGTGAAGTTGTCAACATTGATTCTCGTGTTGACACGACTAGGAGAAAATGCATTATTTTCTTTCCAGTTTTATTATATAAACTGTACTATTTAAATATTAATGTTTTATTTTTATTGCATTATACCCAATTTTTTTTTGAAATTTATTTTCCTAATTTTAACTAGTTTTCTTGTTTTTTTTTATTATCCAACAGTCTTTATATATAATAATATAATGATACCGTCACTCACACGAGGGGCAAGACAAAACTTACTCAAATTGTGAAATCCATCACAAATTATAGTGGGACCAAGAAGATGTCTTGAAATCACATATATTGGTAGTGTGTGCTGCCTCTAGCCATTGGTCCAAAAAAGAAGTGCAATGGTTGCGGTGAGACTTTGATATCAGGGGTGCCCAACATGTCATTGAGTAGGTGTTGGGGGAACTGTAAGTTCCTAGATCATATTGGTTTCAAAATTCTTTGAAGTAACCCCTGTACCCTACAGATCAAGTAAGACTGCACGATCTCCCTTGCATGGATCATTGCCCGGGGCACATTTTTTTATATAACAATATATTTGACAAACATTCCTATGTTTTGTCCTTTTTGAATGTGCCATATTTGGCACCTAATATACCAGTTCGACACCATCACACACATAAACGTTATGTCTATGTTAGTCAATAGTCTATGCATCCGTTGTTAATATTTCACACTGTACTTTTTTGTTGAAACTAGTTATGTTCATGGAGATGTGAAGCCTGAGAACTTTCTACTTGGTCAGCCAGCCACAGCGCAGGAAAAGAAATTATATCTTGTTGACCTGGGATTAGGTGATGATTTTTTTCCATTAGTTCCTGCTCCTCAGATATATCTTCCATTATATTTCTTATCACATGAAATGTACTTTTATTTTTAATTAGTTTTCTTTAAATGATCTCTCAGCAACAAAATGGAAAGATGGTGGTAATGGTCAGCATGTTGAATATGATCAACGCCCTGATGTGTTCAGGTACCGAATTTTCTCATATGTTGTATTGTATGAATAACCAACTAATCTTCATTTAATCTGTTCTTAATATCATCTCTCACTTAATTGCTTTAGAGGAACTGTTCGATATGCTAGCGTTCATGCGCACTTAGGAAGGACTGCGAGTAGAAGAGATGATCTAGAATCTCTTGCTTATACACTGATCTTTCTTCACCGAGGGAGGTTACCCTGGCAGGGATATCAGGTATATTCATCCGTACCATGCATATATAAGATGTGTTTTCATGCAGAGGTTAATGGATGACGTTACATCTTCTTTCTTCTTCGTCTTTAACACATTTTTCTTTCCCTCCTTACTCATATTTATTCTTAGGGTGACAACAAATCATTCCTAGTTTGCAAGAAAAAGATGGCAACTTCTCCTGAAGTGCTATGTTGCTTTTGTCCTTCACCGTTTAAGCAATTTCTTGAGATTGTGGTGAATATGAAATATGATGAGGAACCGAACTATTCCAAGATGATATCTTTGTTTGAGGGGTTAATAGGACCAAATCCAGCTGTTAGGCCAATTAATACTGATGGTGCTCAAAAGGTAATATGTGGTGGTCTATGTGAAACTGCAAATATGTATAAAAATTATTGTATTCAACTAGATTTCTTTGAATACCCATCAGGACTTACAATTTCTTCCTCAAATCCTTGCCAGATTATCCTCCAAGTTGGCCAAAAGCGGGGAAGATTGACTATTGAGGAAGAAGACGATGATCAACCCAAGAAAAAGGTTCGTGCAGGAGTTCCTGCTACACAATGGATTTCAGTTTACAATGCAAGGCAACCAATGAAGCAGAGGTAAAATTATTTGTTAGTTCTTTAATTTCCAAACTCTTTTTGAATTCGTTTATTTTCTGATTCATTATCTTTGACTTGTAAGAAACCTATTCAATGCACAGGTACAAAGAATAAAACAAAAAAACTAAATCGAGTAAACTGCCAAAGGAATTGGGTTGATTTGAATTTTGGCCCATCATGTCGGACCAAGGGCTCAAAGGTCATCTATAGCCTATAAAATTTTGCCATCTAATGGTTGGACTATTCAACTGAAATTTTGCACTTGTCCATAGTTAAGGTTGGAAAGTGCATCTACCCAATAGTAGTGATTAAATATAAATGGCAATGATTTGTACAAAATACGGCTACAACTCGATCAATGCAACACCAGAACAAAAACTATTATTTCAACAAAAAAAATTGTCCTTGAAATTATTCTTCTGCTGGGTTTGCTTAGAAAGAAAAATTGAGTTACATGTTACATTAATGGTTGTTGCTCATTGCTGTAGAGAAGGGAAGAAGAGAGTCGTTGCAAAGAAAGAAAAAATGGTTGTTTTTTCCACAAAAATGAAACAAATAAAATATGAAAAGCCATATACTAGTTTGTTTCTTATTTTTCTTCCTTTTCATCTATGTTATCTATTGATGCTATAAAATTTTTTAGTAACTCTGAATAATTTACAAAATGTAGGACTGTCTGGTTCTTTGTTAGTTGTTACACGTTTAAAGAGCTATTGGTATAAGGAGTCTAAAGAGTTGTAAACTTGTAATGAAGAAAACGAGTTGCTTATGTATCATTTGGGGAGAGATGTGGTCGTCATAAGTTTCAGGCGGAACAATGTTTTACTTGGGTAAAACCTTCTCACAAAATTAGTTTGTATTGGGTGATCAAGTAATATAACAAGAGGCAGTGTATAGATTAATCTTCTATCAAACAAGTGAAACCTTGGGAATTGCAAAGATACAAATGAGCACACATATCAGTAAATATAAATTTCATCTTTTAGTGATTTGATGCTAAAAAATGCATTTGATTGTGGAGATTGTAGAAGAGATTGACGCATAAATCAATCTTAGTGTAGTTGAGACACAATTGATGCTAATTCTTGAGAAATAGAGAGTGCTTTTCTTCGTAGGATTTTGACAAAATTGGGACGCAAGTGTTTGGAATAACCTATACTTATGCATTTATTGTGGAGAAGGTGATGGCTTTAATCTTCTAGTTGGAGGAGGATGCTCTTTTAGTAGGATTTGAAGGAGATGGTTCTCTAATGAGTCATGGGGCGTCCTTGACGCTTTCAACCAGGCGTGGTACCCATTCTGCGCGTTAATAAAAGCCAACCCATACATCACCGATACCACCCGCCTAGAGGACGAGAACTCCCCCAATGTGGTTACCTCTGTTTCACGGCCTACCACCCGGCTCATCGTGCCCCTTACGACACGCCAATTGCATCACTGTGCTAAACTTGGCTTGCTGCTTCACCGGTGCCTGACACTAGTACCTCGCTTCTTTGCCGAACCAAGCCTGACCTTGTGCCTCGTGCTCGCGTGCCCAACTGAGTCTCACGCAGCTTGCCCTCGTGTGCGTTCCGAATTACTAGCTGCGTTCATCCTTAGCCCACATCTTGTCGTGCTCAAGTCACAGTCACGCGGCTTGGTGTTCTCACGCGAGGTTGCTCACCAGTATGCACTAGCGACGTAGGTCCGAGCCATACATCAACCTCACCCGGGTTCCACACGGCATTGCTGCGTCGACGTCCTAGGCCCACCCTTTCAGACCTAGGAGACACTTGCGCCCCCTCTGGCAACACAAGACCTCGTGTGCGGGGGAATAGCTCTCTAGCTCCCTTCCCCTATATAAGGGTAAAACAGTCATTCAGCCAGAATGGTAGGAGAACCTCAAACCCCTTGGTTTGACATACCGCAACGCCTCATGCATCGCTAGCCCACCTTGTCCGTGTCGCGTCCGTGACGCTCCGCGTCCTACCCCATGCGACCGTGTCTCGTCCTCGCAGCGCGACCACGTCGCAAGGCCAACTTGGCCCCATATCGCGTGCCCTCTTGGCACCACATGTCGTGCCACACGCACCATGCTGCAAGCTCGAGTATTGGCCCCGTCACATCCTCCACCACTCCATAAATGTCAACGTCCTCATTGACGCATGATCATAGTGAACTGACCCCGCCAACTCCTCCCAGCTTGTTCACATCTCATTTCTAGTTCTTAGGTCCGCACCTTCCCACTAGCTCCCCACCGTCACCCCGGTCGGGTCAACTTGGTTCTGCTGTCACAAGGCCCTCACCTGTTAACTAGCTCAGGGATGTCGCGTGCCATCTTGACACCACATCGCGTGCCTCCGCACCAGTTGTTCATGGATGTCGTGTGCCCTCTGGCAACACAAGTCCCCGTGTGCGGGGGAATAGCTCTCTAACTCCCTTCCCCTATATAAGGGTAAAACAGTCATTCAGCCAGAATGGCAGGAGAACTTCAAACCCCTTGGTTTGACATACCGCAACGCCTCATGCATCGCTAGCCCACCTTGGCTATGTCCCGTCCGTGTCGCAACTGTGACGCTCCGCGTCCTACCCCATGCGACCGTGTCGCGTCCTCGCAGCGCGACCACGTCGCAAGGCCAACTTGGCCCCATGGCGCGTGCCCTCCTGGCACCACATGTCGTGCCACACGCACCATGCTGTAAGCTCGAGTATTGGCCCCGTCACAATACTCTTTTATTGTCATCATCACCTATTCCTCTTTGGGGTTGGCTTTGGAGTCCTATTTCTTTGTTCTGTGCTATGCTTCCGTAACTCCTTAATCCTTCATGGCACTTCTCACTGCTTCCCTCCATGTCTTCAATTCGATTCCTCTTATCCTACTTCCTCTTGCTTCTAATGTGTCAATCCTTCCTACAAGGTTTGTTTCTCACCTTCGAGGGACATGCCCAAACCATCTCAAATGACACTCCATAATTTTCTTATTTATTAGTGCCACTCTCAAATTTCCTTTTATGTACTTATTCCTATTTTATCCTTTCTTGTTACTCCACTCATCCTCATACACATCTCAGCTCCATGCACTATATCTTTTTGTTGCTTTTTCCTAGCCCAACATTTCACACCATAAAGTATGGCATGCATTACTGTTGTCTTATAAAAATGTCTCTTGGATTCCACAATTCTCCACTTGCTTCCTCCATTTCATCCAACCTGCATTAATCCTATGGAGATGTCATCCTCACATTCACCATCTCTTGTAAACTAGAGCATAATATACTATTTGGCACATACTTTTACTAAATCCTTCTCCAGGCTACCATGTGCGCTAACATTACACCACATATGTTTCTCCTTCGCTCTGCTAAGTTTGAACTCTCAGACTCTCCATAGTTCCAACTTTCATTTACTTATTACTTGTTTGGACGATTAGTACCACATCCTTCGCGAATAACATGGACCACTTAATATCTTCTTGTATATCTATTCTTAACGCATCTATCATCAGGGTAAACAAATACGAACTCAAAGCAAACTCTTATGCATTCCAACTCAACCAAGGAACTCATTCGTTTCTTCATACATAGTTTTTTAACTAGTTACTACCCTTTCATACATGTCTTGGATAATCTCAATATTTAAGTTCATGATGCATTTCTTCCTTAGCGGGTATTATATTATCTGTCTCGACATTTCCAAATCACTAAAAGCCATATATGAGTTTTTCCTTCTCTCCCTAAACTTTCCCATAAGTTGCCTCAATAAGAAAATGACTTCAATTGCTGATCTTTCATTATATATCCAAACCGGTTCTATGATACACTTGATTTTTTTCTTAGTTGTACTTTTCTCGCCGCAAGTTTCATAATCTCACTCGATAATTGACATAGTTTGGATCCCTTTGTTCTTAATAAAAAGGGATCACAATGCTCTTCCTCCATTCCTTAGGCATTTTCCTTGTTTTCACCATCCTATTGAACAAGTTCGTTAACTAATCTAGTCCCCTCCCCCCAACGACAATCCAAACTTTCCTAGGTATTCCATCTGGCCCTAATACTGTTCTTTTCTTCATCTTTGCTAACTTTTACTTTAGTTTCCCATATTTTGTTTGTCATCCCTTGACATGATTCCTCTGATTGCTCTACTTCCTTGTCATGTTCTATGATAATTTTTTAAAAATATTCTTGCCATCTATTCTTTGTCTCATTTTTTTTACCAAGTAACTTAATCTTCATTTTTATTGCACCTTTCTTGGTCAATATCCATTGTTACCTTGGCACTTCTACTTTTGGAATTTTTGCCGTGCCGACACTTGGTGGCACTTGACACACGTGCCGACACTTGGACACCCCTCAAACAGTACGAAACTTCTAAAAATATATGAAAAACCATATATTATTATAAAAAATGCTCATCGTTCTGACAACTATAAGATGATCTTTTTATTTATTTATTTAAATTATGTAAGTTTAGTAACTACTAAATAAAAGGTTTGGGGTGTTGAAAATGATTTTTACAATATAGTATGCTTTTATTTACGTTCACGACATATACTATGTATCTTTTTATTACATATCTCTAAGGTTTCCCTTCAATTATTTCTATATATGTTTTATTTATTTAATTTATTTTTCTCAAGGCTGTCTCGCCATATTGGAATATTTAGAAATTGGCGTGCCAAACATGTATTGGCACCTTGACACTTGGCACCCGTGCCATGTGTTTAGGTTACACTGTCAATATCTCTAATGTTCTTAACTCTAATCTTGGCTCCCAATCTGGTATACAAATTGTCATATTATGCTTCATGCTCGACCTTGCTCATGGCTTTCTTAGGTTTTCTTTTGGTGATGTTATATCTTTCAATCTTTTCAATATTTCTTGTTTTTGCCCTTTTAAATACACTTCTTTTTGACAAGTAACCTTTGAATCTCTGCATTCCACCACCATGCAGTCCCTTCATCTTTGTACTCTTTAAGCACGTCCTTAGCAACTCGTTTAAGGCATTGTATCATTTGTTCCTGAATCTCATTTGGATCTACACAATTTCACACTTTTAGTCACGTATTGTCCCTTTAAATGTTGTTATTTTATCTCCTTTTAAGTCCCACCCTTTTATTTTTTTATGTGATCCTCCTTTCAAGTCCCAGTATTTTATTTTTCCTCAAGGGCACACCCTTCTATTTTTTGGGAGGGATATCTTCTAGACGACCTGCTCAATATTTGGAAGAGTTGGAAAGATCGTTTCTAATGCATAAGTATTAGTTTGTTAATGTCAGATATTTGCTGGGTGAAATGGAGATACATACGAAGGTATTCTAACATCATGGTGTTTGTGAAAGATCATAAGAGGTTGCAATGACCATCTCCAAGGGGATCATCAAGATTCCTAACAGACACCAAAAGAAAAGCTAGAGAAAAGATACAATAGTAAAGTCAACACCTCAAGGTGGACGTTCACTGTTGGGTCGTTTTACAAACACCTTACCTTTTCTTGTAGTCAACCCCGGGATCAACCTCGGTAGCTTCGGTTTTGGAGATTAAAGATACCTCTCAACATTTGTTCTTCAGCTGGTCTGCCGCACGGGGAGAATCCTTACTAGAGATCAACTGAGAAGAAGAGGTATTCCTATATAAACAGATGCTTATCATGCATGCGGGGACAGGAATCTGTGTGGCACACCCTCCTTCACTGCCCTTTCTCTTTCAAAGTCTGGGGGTCTGTTCTTCAGATGTTCGGTGTTCAATGGGTCTCACCGGAGAAACCGGTGGACATGATGGAGCAATGGGCGGGGATGGGTTTTCCGGATTTAAAGGGGGACCTATGGCAGATTGTGGGGGTATGTGATTATGTGAGCCTTATGGTTGGAAAGGAACGATAGGATCTTCTCGAAACGAGCTAGGCCTTATCAAGTGGTTGTTACTGCTGCTTAAGATCTCCTTCTCTCTTGGCCCCAGGCCTGCAGTGGGATCGATGACAAACACAGAGAGGAGCTGCTGCTTCAGTGGGGTAATCTGCTTTTCGTTTAGACCTCCTCTTGCGTGTTTCGGTGCCCTTGGGCGTATGGTATTCTTGTCCTTTTCCGTTGACTTTTCTCTGGGTTCTGCTGATGATGTAGCGTTTCGTTTTACTTTTTCTACTATATCCTTTCTCACTTCGGTAGTGCCTCACTGCCATGCTTTTTGTACTTGTTTTTCTTTTAATATATATTTTCGTTACCGATAAAAAAAAACACCTCAAGGTGGAGATGGGAAACGTTGAAATCACTTGCAAAAAGATAAACTCCTGACTTCATGATGAAATAGGGTTTCTGCTGCGGAGTAGTGAAATTTAGCAATGAGTTTTTGGATGGTTGGGTGATGACGTGTAAGGACGAAGCCCATGAATCACATTTTGTACAAAACTTATTGGCTCTTGCTCTTTTTAGATAGATTGGTGTTGGGTGATTGGAGTAGACGAAATTTTCTGGTGGCATCTTTCACTACTGTAGAAATTTCGTCTACTCCAATCACCCAACACCAATCTATCTAAAAAGAGCAAGAAAGATTCATGGTGGAGAAACTGACCTTTACTTCCATTGCTTACTAATCCCTTTGGCTATTGCTAACCTTCTAATTGCAATTGCTGGAGTTACCTCAATTCAAAGCTGGCTTGATTGACCTTGAAAATTAGAGGTAATCCCATATGAGGAGCTGTAACTTTCATGTTCATTGCACGAGCTTCTCTAGAGTCTAGATATTCTCATATGAACTGCTGCAACTTCCACATCCAATGTGTTAGCTTCTCCAATTGGCTATTAATATTATAAGATTTTGATACCTCACTGTTGGAGAATGCTCCACCCATAAGTGCATAGTTTGGATTTTCTTTGCTTCTGCCATCATAATTGAGCTTCACTCAGCCTTCATCTAGCATCTGCTAAATATCCAGTCTGTTAGCACTTAGCAGCTCCTGAATGACGCATTTCTGCAAAAGGGCTCACTTAGTAGTTATCTTTCAGATGCTAATGTTTATTCCAGATGCGATACCCTTGACAAATCCAAGTGGCCCATACAATTACAAGTGCCAAAAACTCGGCATATTACGCAAACAAACTTTGTAACTATTACTACTTGGCTGAGTCCAAGCCATCCAGTGAGAAAGAAGGTTTAGGGTTTAGACATGGACGACGGTCTTACCAAAACTTGGGATATGTTGTTCAGATCCTTAAGAAGTTGGGAGGTGACTTCCTAAGGGCTGGGAAATGTAAACAAATAGGACAATCCTAACATGAGCTTTTTTCTTTTAAATTAAACAAATTTTCAGTCAAAAGTGATGCGATTGGGAAGTTCAGAAAGAACAAAGGAACAATGAAGGCTGCAATGAGAAGATAGGATTAATACAGAGGTTAAGGGTGTTACATGATGGCTTCAAAGGGGACCTATGGGCTGCTATCAGGGACTGGTTACTGGGTCAGAAAATGATAGTGACTGGTTACTGGTCCAGAAAATGATAGAGAAAGGGACTGTTAAGAGGGGTGACAGGCCACATCCACAAGGGCTGCATAGTTGCTTGAAAAATACACAGAAGCAAGACATAAAACAGGCCCAAAACAACAGATTTATTGGGCCTAAAGTAGGGTCCATAGCAGCTGGAACCTGGAATTAAGGGTCCAATACAGACCATGTTTACATGACCCTGAAAGTTGGAGATTGCAGATATTCTAGGAGTTGTATTTCACAATAATTTTTTTCATTAATTGTTCCCTACAAGGTCTGCATGAGATTAGAAGGTCAGAATTTTGTTTCCTATTTTATCTGCATGGAGCTGCTAAATCTGAAATCTATAACTACGCAAGATAGCTGTCTAGATATGTTTAGTAGGAAGTCAAGAATTCTGTTTTTGGTGGACCGTGATGGCTGGTAATCCAGAAAATCTGAAATCTTGTTTTTGTTTCCTATGTTTTACCTACAAAATCTGTGGTCTCCGACAAAGGAAATCCAGAAAATTCAAGGATATTAATTTGTGTGCCACATGGATCATAATCTCAAGAGAACTTCTAAATCTCATTTAAAATTTTTTTTGAGATAGATTTCAGGTTCTATATTATAGGGAATATAAAAGAAAAGTTACTCGAAGTAGATTTTCATTTAGGAATTTTAGTTAAGAGTAAGAAGCTATGTAGTAAAAGAAAATTATAGTTAGATTTTTTTTCTTTAATCTCTTTGTATCCATGTAAACTGCCAGAAAGCAGATCTGATTTTAGTGAATAAAATATATATTTTTTCTTTCTGCGTGGAAGAGCTTCTTGTGGGCTGTGAACCCTAAATTGGGTGTTCTACTTTCTCTCTCTCCTTGCTAGATTAAGTTGCTGAAAAAGGTGAGTTATATTAAATTCTGAATTTTTTATTTCATCTCTTCTCTCTTTCCACGCTACATTATGAAGTCAGTCCATGTCTACTAGTGTTATCAAGAAAACAGTTCATCTTGATCATGAAATTATACATTGCTGACGTCACACCATTACTTGTGCACAAGGAAGTATGGGCTTGGAAGGGTATCAATATTTTTGACGAGGATACTTGTAGGAAAAATCTTCAGACATGTAGAACATATTTTAGCAAAAATGATGCTTCATTCTGCTAGTGTGGCCTTGTTAGTTTATTGATTTGTAAGGTACAGTTGCCAATATGTTTGATTTGTTCATACCTTCCCTTGTATGGTGTTTGATTTGTTCATACCTTCCCTTGTATGGTGTTTGATTTGTTCATACCTTCCCTTGTATGGTGTTTGATTTGTTTCATCCTTAGCTTAAACCTAATTCACTTGAATCACTATAGAAAAACGAAATTGAAGTTTGATATGTTTGTGTCCATGTGTGTAGTGATTATTCTTATTTAGCCATTAGATGACAATATAATCCAGTTTCATGCCTCCCGACTCCATGATCCCTTATAAATTGTTCTTATTGCGCACAGTAATTACTGGATAATACTTCTTCTTCTTTTGTAAATCGGTAAGAGTAAATTTCAAAAATGATGGGAAAGATACACGAGCTTATGCTTGAGACACATCCCACAAAGCGAAAGAAATGTAAAGAATATTTAGAAAAATATGAATATTACATGGGAGACAATGTACCACTCGATTGGATGTAGGGACATGGGTTGGCCTGGAGAACACGAATCTGATAATTTAATTGCTGGTCACCTGATTGATCTTGGGAATTTACACAAACCAGCCGGTTCCCCCTTTCCTCTCTGTATAGGTGACCGCTAATTTTATTTGATAGAAAAGTAGAAATACGATTGAAGCATTCAGTCATAACAAAAGCAAGGCCCAACACTTGGTCAAGGCACTACCACTAAGTTTATTGGCCACCACATCAATTTCTCTTGCCTGAGAATCTGCAGGAGTATTTGATTCCCTGGGATTCTGGATTTCTGAAACAAACCCATTGAAATTAAGTTCAAGGCTACCTGACACTGAAGCTTCCCACAATCTTGGATAATCTTCAAAACTATCTCCCCTTCTTAATAGAATGGCTATTCTATGCTCTGTAATGCTGTGTTTTTCTGAAACAAACCCATTGAAATTAATTTCAAGGCTACCTGACACTTCCCACAATCTTGGTTAAGCTTCATAATTATCTCCCCTTCTTAATAGGATGGCTATTCTATGCTCTGTAATGCTGTATCCGTGTTGTGGATATGTGTCTGAAGGGAGGGAAGAATGCACACAGTATATAAAATAATGCCTTATATAGTATAGAACAATATATATGATAATATCTTAGAATATATAATATAATACCAGAGAATATCCATCACGTATATCAAATTTAAGTATTTAAACATTTAATTTCCACCTGTGTGAATTTTCCTAATGATATGATTTCTCTTTGCAATAGGTATCACTATAATGTGGCTGATTCGCGTTTGGCTCAACATGTGGAGAAAGGAAATGATGATGCTCTGCTTATAAGCTGTGTAGCATCTTGTTCCAATCTTTGGGCACTCATTATGGATGCAGGAACTAATTTTACGTCTCAAGTCTACGAACTGTCACCACACTTTCTACACAAGGTGTGAATACACTTTTCTCATCTCTCTCTCTTAATTTTTTTTTTTTAATAGACAACTCCATTAACATTTACCAATGTTTTCCGTCAAAACATGAAAGGAATGGATTATGGAGCAATGGGAGAAAAACTACTACATCAGTTCCATTGCTGGTGCTAACAGTGGGAGCTCTCTTGTGGTGATGTCTAAAGGTTGGTCTTCTTTGTCTGCATGCATGCTTGTTTATATATATATATATTCAAGTGAATGAATTTGTCCCTTTTTGATTCAATATTTGGTATTTGTGATATAGATTCATCAAGCATTAGTTTGTGACGGGAATATTTATGTTAACAGTAACCGGGATGTGTACCCTATGTAATCAATGGTGGTTTTAGGTGCTAAGCACAGCTAGCGATACTCGTGTGCATTGCGTAGACACTAGGCATGCACATTGGGCTAGTTGCATGTATGATTTGCGATTTAAGATGATTCCCTCATGACATGACAAGACATTGACCAAGCATGAGCCACTTCAGTGAGCAGGGGCTACGACTAGTTAAGAAAGTGTCCATGAGTGACGATGGATGGGGTCCCTGTCAATATAGACATTATCATAGTTTTGACACTTGTAAGCGCGCTAGAAGTGTGTTAAGATAAGGTTTAAGTCACGCATGAACCTTAAGGCATGTAAAAATCAGGACAAGATACTCTCATATCCATGCTTAATTGAAAAAAACCAGAATTAAGTGTACATATCCCTGTCAATATAGACATTATCATAGTTTTGACACTTGTAAGCGCGCTAGAAGTGTGTTAAGATAAGGTTTAAGTCACACATGAACTTTAAGGCATGTAAAAATCAGGACAAGATACTCTCATATCCATGCTTAATTGAAAAAACCGGAATTAAGTGTACATTGTGATATATTAACTGTAATGACAAAAATTTCTTACTATCTTACAAATTGTTGTGTTTCTTATGCATTATCTTATCTGCTCTGTAAGACAAACTTACTTTGTTTATCCGATCTTCCCTTGATATTATCATATTTGTTTATTTTTAATGATTTTGCTTGCTATTGGTTAAGTGATTTAAGTCATGACGAATTATTAACGCTTCCCTCTTATGCATCGTGAAAAAAATGCTTACCGCGACACTTCTGTATAATAGATCCTCCTGTTTCTGACCTTCCAGAGGATGAGATGCCTGAGGAGGACCCTGATTATTTACCTACGGATGAGTAAACTCATTCAGAGGACTTCTTTCCGTAGGATATATGCTTTATTTTTCATTGGATTATTTTGGCACGGTATATTTGATGGTTCTTTTGTTTATTTTATTTTATGGTATGGTTGATCGTTTCTTTCTAATAAAGTATACTTGTGCATATATGCTACTAGTATATGAAAAAAGTGATTTGTGTATTTTTATAATAATAATTTTTTGCCATTAACTTAAGATTAGGTTGCTTTACATGATTATGGTAGGATTCTGAGGGAACACGAATTTCCTTGCAGAAATTCAGGTCATTACAAAAATAAATGACGTGTCACACTGCCTTATATATACTTTTAAAGCGGAGGTTTTTGTCACACTGCCTTATATATACTTTTATTCAAGGTTGTCAACTCGTGAATCGGATTGGAAATCGTTTTCCCTAGAAAATTAATCGAATCATGAATCATAAGATTTAATTAAGTTTTTGAAAAAAAAAGAGAAACTAAATTAAGAAAAATTAGAAAAGTGACGTAAAATTTCAATCACTTCAAAAAAATTTGAATCCCAAAAGGTCAAAAAGTGTGTTCATTTCATCAGTTTAAGTATTGTTGTTCCTCATGTAAGTTCTCATAGTAATTCTATATGAGTATGACCATGGATCAAAATGCCGGAAAACCGGTACGTATCGTCCGAGCCGAAAACCGGTACGTATCGGACGATACGTACCGGAACAGTAACATACCGGACGATACATTGAATGTATCGTCCGGTATTAGCAATATAAAAGGGCGATACGGTACATTTAATGTACCGTATCGTCCACCTCCGATACCGATACGTATCGGTATCGGACGATATTTTGATCCATGAGTATGACATCTATGTAAAATCAATAATGCAAAGCAAACTGTCCATCTAAAATCCTTGGAGTAATATACAATAATACAAAGCAAAAGAGAAAGGAGATCAAGAGATGGAAGGCATAAAATCAACATTCCATCTTTGTGCTATCCATTTAAAATCCTTGAGTCTTCATTCTTCAAGTTGTTGCCTTCAAATCGATGCTTGATGTCGTCACTTAATTTTGCAAGAATACTCTTTTTATGAGAGTTTGCTTCATTGAAAATGCGCTTGTTCATCTCTTGCCATTTGTGCCATATCGCAAAAGCGAAACAAGTACGTTTTAAGTATGAGATGAGGGGTTTACCGGTTGAACCTTTTTGGACAAAGATTAGTTCAATATTGAGGGAAGTTATTACCGTTTTCCTCATCTTGAATTGCCCATATCCACAAGGAGTATGAGCATTTAAAGAATTAGTGATCAATGCTCTCGATGTCACTCCAGCATAATACACATCAAGAAGGAAGCTGATGGCCTTTTTTCATAAGGTTATCAAGAGTGGGTAATCTGTAGTTTATTGTCAGCCTAGCACAAAAAGCTAGTTTGGGAACCCAGGGTTTATGCCAAATGAAGCCATTTCCAGTTAGCTTTTGGATCAGTAGAGCGGACAGCTTGCCACACAAGTGTGTAAAGGTTAATGTTCCATTGTGGGAATTTTTCAAAATAATTTTATCTTCATTTGACTCATTTGGATGGGGGTGTTGCGAAATCTTCTTAATAATTGATTGCATGCGATCAATGAACATCTATGTATTTAAAATGTGTATGTGTTAGTGTATGACACTATGATACTATGTGTGACTATGAATGCGTCCAAAATAATTTTCTTTTATTTATTTATTTATTTTTATAGCGGACAATCATTCGTATAAAAGTTCACTTTAGAAAATCTTAAAACTCACTTGTCAATATTGGATTTTGTTAGACACACTAAGCCTTAGAAAAAAAGTATCCTTTTGCACCATTGAATGTTAAAAAAATTAAAATAACAAAATATGGTTTAGTTAAACTATTATGGAGATATTTAAAATATAGTGGTTGCCCTAGAAAAACTGAAAAAACAATAAAGAAGCTTTCTACAATCTAAAAAAAGTGTAATAAGCATGCGATATGATGGAATAGGGTTCATAAGGTTTTGGGATTTTTTTTAATAAAAATGAAAACAAACAAACATGATTTTAAGTGACATCGCGCGATACTATGCAAGGTTTCACCGGACACACTCAAATCGTACAATTCAATTTGAATCTTACAATTCAAACACGACTTGACTGATTTCAGGCATATTACGATCATGGATCAAAATATCGGAATTCCGATACGTATTGTCCAAACCTCCAGGATGATACGTATTAGGTATCGTCCGATATTTTTTTTTTTTTTTCAAAAAAATCTCCAAAAAATACTCTAAAAATCAGAAAAATTATATTTAATAGATTTATATTTATTTCAACTTTTTTTAAATTTGGCTTATTTGATACATATTTCGAAATTTTCTCAACGCAGAACCTAAATTACATTGTACACGACTCATGATCAAAATTAAAAGGTACATTGTACATGAAAAACTTACTTTAAAGCCACATTAAATTTCATGGTGGTTCCCTTGTAATCATCATCATCAGTGCGCGAACTTTCCCTATAGTGTTGACCATATTGATACCTATGATCATATGTGCCCCTTGAAATTGAGGCATTAGCGACGAATATGACTCAATGTAATAGGTAAAGGTCGGTCCTTCAAAAATTTGACCAACGAAGTCATTTGGCCAGGGGTTGGTTGGTTGAGGCTGGTATGGATTACCGGTTGTTGAATCTTCGGTGTTTTGCAAACTAAATCCTTCAAAGCTAGAAGTCATATAACTCAAATCATCTTGTGGACCTTGTGGTGGTGGTGGTGTTTGGTAAGATTCTGACGCTCCCCTTCCTTCAACCTCTCTCCG
Organism: Chloranthus sessilifolius; assembly: GCA_021018995.1. Taxonomy (NCBI): domain Eukaryota; kingdom Viridiplantae; phylum Streptophyta; class Magnoliopsida; order Chloranthales; family Chloranthaceae; genus Chloranthus; species Chloranthus sessilifolius. Next base: position 195,909,681 of record CM037584.1, read on the forward strand.
TAGGAGTGTCAAATATTGTTATCGGTTCATCATCCCATGAGGCAATACCTCCATAAGAATAAGAGGGACCAACGTCATCCCCTCCACCACTAGTGCCAACGTGGGTTTCATCGCCTCTACCATCACTCCTAGTATCCCTATCATCATCATCATCTCCCTTATCACTACCGGATTGCGTTTCGCCACTAGATCCGACCACTGAATGACGATTCAATCTTCTTTTTCGCTTAGGTTGTTGAGAAGCTTGCTCTTCCACTATTCTTTCAGCATTATCTAGCCATGTAGTAGTGCTCTCACTATCCGACACTGACTCTTCTCTCTCTTTGATCCACTAATTCAAAGAGTCATCCTCCGTGAATATATAATTCAACTCGATGGGATTAAAATATTCACTATCTGTAAGATAGAATGTGATAGATGAATTAGTATATGCCTTGTCAATTACATTAAATAAAAATTGTATGAACTAAGACTTCAAATAATTGCTTACCACGATTATTTCTCTGCATATTCCTGACCCTTAATCGCATGTTGTAGTGGCAGTAAATTAATTTTTCCAATTGTCCATAGTTAGCATATTCCTTGTCTTCATGTGAATGGGAGAGAAGGTATTCCAATATCGCTCACAGCTGGATGAGGAGTATGTTTGCGATAAAACGCGCATTACAATCTGTCTCAGTATCAGCCCATCATGTCTATAGTGCATCCACCAATCAATTGGTTTATCGTGTTGGATTTGGAATTGCGCTAACCTCATCCCAAATAACCCATATTTGTTGCGGAACATGTCAATCTACAAAGATGGAATACAATAATCCACATATCAATAAACAGATCATATGACATTTGACTTATGAGTTTTAAGTTATGACTACTCACGTCTCTTATGGCTTGACCTTGGTCTGCCAACTCAGGGAGCATTCATTGGATCACATTGAGCAAACCACTATACACTTCATCGACCTCACCCAACTTGAAGCGTCGCGTATGCTGGAAGGTCGGATTCAAGTAGTGTGCTATGCATCAAATATGAGCAACGTCACCAGTATATGGAAACAATGAATAGCATGAAAAATAATTAATAAATACAAATCACTACATAAGCTGGAATTGTGCATCTCACCTCTTGTTGATAATCACCCAATATCGTTTATATTTTTAGGACATTTGGCTTTGATAGTCAATTTTGCCTTGTCCATTGGCTCGTAAACATATCCCATCGTTGGTTTCTCATCACAATCTACCAACCTCAACACTTGCACCAACGGGGTAGTGACGGCGATCAAGTGGCCAACATCTTCCCAAAACTAGGTGTTGTAGATCAGATTAGCAACTTCAGTGCTAGCAGGTCTCTTTGATCATGGGGGTTCTAATTCATATTTTTCTCATGCTTCGGACGACACCATGCTTTTCAGCTCACGCCTATATCTAGCCAAACTCTGTAGGGCTAGAAATTGTGTCGCAAACCGTATAATCACAGGCCGGAGCAGCTCGTTCTTAATGAACTCTTATTAAATTTACCAATTTGTCACTGTTATACAGAAAAAAATAATCGTTCTTTTCTGAATAATTGCCCGTGCCTTGCTTCTCTTTCCCAAATCCTCAAGAATGAGGTCCACGCAATGAGTGGCACACGAGGTCCAGTACAAGTGAGGTCTTTTCAACATTAACTGCCTTCCAACGGCTTTGTAATTGGCGGCATTGTTTGTTACCACCTGCACAATCCACTTCTTTTTAACCTCTTCAACTACCTTATCTATTAGTTGAAAGAGGTAATCAGCCGTCTTCGCGTGTTTATAAGCATCGTCTGATTTCAAAAATATTGTCCCGGTATTGTTGTAAACCAAAAATTTTATCAAACTCTTCCTTGTGGGACCGGTCCATCGATCGCACATAATTGTGCAACCTCTCTCATCCGATACTTTCTCAAAGCTCCGCATATAAGCTCCTAATTTCGCGTACTCATTTAATAGGGGCCTAGATACCTTGTATGCAGATGACTTTTTAACTCTTGGACCAGCTTCTGCACTAGTATCAATCATGCTTTTGAAGTATGGCGACTCCACAACCTGACTTGGAATGTGGTTATATATCACGAGCTTTACAATGAATTTTTCAAGCCTCTTCTCCCATTTTTTCAGTGAGGTTGCACTCAATTTAGTTTGTTTCGACCTTTCTGTCCGATACATGAACGGATCCATGAGACCTGTAGTACGACCTGTAGTAGACGTCCTGATCTCCCTCACGGTTGCTGACCTAAGCAATCCGGCGGTCTCCTGAATGTCATTATCATCAACAATATGTGGCCTTTGACTAGATCCACCACCAACAATACGCATGGATGGGCCCCTCAAGCTGGACCGAAACTGATAATCGACTTCTTCCTGATCTTGTCTTTGTCGTGTTTCTCTAGCATTCTCCCTCATCACTCTCGCTGTCACCTCATCCTCATCCTCAGGTCTAGGTGTAAGAAACTCTGGATCTCCTTTATTCTCTCATACATTTCTCTATCTCTGTCGACTTCTGCTTTTTTGCTTTCCCTTAGCTGCCTGCAAGTTGGCTTTGATAACTTCTCTCTCCTCTCTTGGTACATGGGGACATCCTTTTATCTCTCCCTTAACGTGAGCAAAATGCTTCTTCAATCGTGTTATACCTCCTCTTAGTAATTTCTTTTCACAGAGCTTGCATTCGATTCGGAGTCTATCACCATCTATTGTTGTGCCGTATTGTCAGGGTGGATCTTGTCCACGTACTATATTTATTTATTTTACCTGCATGAATGAGTAAACAATTTGATTAAATTACATGTGACACATCATCGCATGTTGATTACATGTTGATTAATTGTATGTGATGATGCATGTGTCACACGTAATCATCATGCGACACATGCATTATTCTAATTTTTAAAATATTAGATTACTTTTGAAAATAATATTTAGTTGATATCATTCTAATTTTTAAATATTAGATTACATTTTACCATATTTATTTGATATTATTCTAATTTTTAATATTTAAAAAATTAGAATATTTTAAAATATGAGATTATATTTGAAAATCATATTTATTTGATATTATTCTAATTTTTAAAATATTAGATTACATTTGAAAATATTATTTGATATTATTCTATTTTTAAAATTATTAGATTACATATGTGACACGTGTAATTGATGTGTCACATGTGTCATGGGGTATGTGTGACATGTGTCACATGTAATTGAAGTGTCACATGTGTCACATGTAATTGAAGTGTCACATGTGTCATGGGGTATGTGACACATGTGTAATTGATGTGTCACATTTATAATTGATGTGTCACATGTGTAATTGATGTCACATTTATATATGATGTGTCACATGTGTCATGGGTTATGTGACATGTGACACGTGCAATTGAAGTGTCACATGTGTCATGGGGTGTCACATGTAACACATTAATTACATGCGTCATGGGGTATTTTCATTGTGGGCTTTATTATGGCCCAATTATATCATGTTGTAATTTTTTTGCGAAGATTTTGATACATCCACATGATACACTATTTTATATACATGGAAGTTGTTACTATTTGGGCATCAATTTCCTTTATTATAGGTGTACATTCCGTTTCCCAGGTCCTTTGCTCCATTTCATGAATTGTGAGGACATGAAGCTTTAGGAATACCATACTAATCTTGTATGAACTGGTTGGAACAACTGCCAACGTATACCTCTGTAGTGGACATTTTATTTACTGATTCAGTTGCCTTGTACATCTTATTATTATTATATGAATTTGGCTTGTATAAGCACATCCAAATTTTTGGTTTTGTACTGTGGTTTTGTTTTATGTTTTCAGTTGTTATTCTTCTTTAGTCACTAAGCACTGAAGTTGCAATCTAATTTCTTCAGGCACCCAGTATACACAACAGTCTTACAAAGTCAGTGACTCTTTCCCCTTTAAATGGATAAATAAAAAGTGGAGGGAAGGATTTCATGTAACCTCAATGGCTACTGCTGGAAGCCGATGGGGTGTTGTCATGTCCCGCAATGCGGGCTTTAGTGATCAGGTTTGTTTCCAGTTTTCATGCTATCCTCATTTCTTGGTAGTAAATTTTTTATCGGATGTTCCCTTCTAATGTAGCCAAGTCAAATTGCGCTCTGCTATCTTAACAGAGATTTTTCATAATATGTTTTCTTTAATATTATCATGATTTATTATTATTATTATTTTTGAGAAATCTCTGATGACGACTTGGATGCTTATAGATCCCTCTTAGTATTGTCAAGTTGAATTGCTCTCTCTTATGTTGCAAAGTACTTTGAGATATGTAAATATTTGCCTATTTTTTATTTGTGCTTTCTTTTACATGAAGGTGCTTCTATAGCAAGTTGATCCAAGATAGCCTTGCAATTATGTAACAATTTGTTACCTACAAAACTGTGGGCTCGAGAAAAAGTAACATCCAGTGATACACACTCCTTAGAGATAGGATCACAACACTCGGTATCCTTTTTGAGTGGAAGAAAAACAAATAAATATACACTTGGCAGCCTTCAGAGATAACTTGTCATGGTGAGAGGTGGGGCTGTACGTTGACAATTCCTGAAAGATATAATGAGGGAAAGGTCATTGATATTACGAAGTGTGGTAATAGTATTAACTTCAAGCAGATTAACTTGTATCTTGGGAATATGCAAGATATAATCTAGACCAACATGAGGAACTCCTTTTTTTTTTTTTGATAACCTGGGTATCCGGGCCTCTTAGAGCATCCGCCTAATCCCAGGGGCACATGCAACCCCAAATTCAGCACATGCCGAGTCAGCACAGGATATAAATCCCTATGGTGGCCCTAAGGGGGGGAGGGGATTCGAACTCAGGTCTCCTGCTTTTGGAAGCAGGTACCTGGCCAGCTCGCCAAACCCCTTGAGGTTCATGAGGAACTCCTTTACTGACAATAAATCCATCAGCCACACGAACACTACAAGGTGTAGGAAAAGGAGATAACTTTGACATACAATCATGCGGTTGGTTGCACCAAAATTGATAATCCATGAGGATCGAAGAGATATAGAAGTATCCATTGATCCAGTAATCCTCATTTTGGCTACATAGAAGTACGAAGGCAACATGTCTACATATAACCTTTGATCTTTGTCAGGGATAGGGCTGTCAATGGGCTGGTGGGCCAGATTAGGGCCTGGTGGAGGTCAATCTCCGCCTGAACGTAGGCCACCTGAGCTGCCATATACTCATTCCTAGCGTGGCCTTAGGCTGGGCCGGGTTGCGGGCCAAAAATTAATCTGTATATAATGTTTTTACATATGAAAAATAGATCTCTATTAAAAATAGATTTAATAGTGCTTGCACTATGGGTTCAATGGTGCTAACCATCATCTAATAACAACTCTTTGTTGATCATTTGCTTCTTATTCTTTTCTGGTAAAACTATATGAAACTCGACGAAGCCAAACAAATTAGTCATACAAGTAGGAAGATTATTATATAGTCAACACCAAAAATATCATGCAATATTCAGCCAAATGTGACCAGTTAGACCACAATTATAGTCCCAACGAGTAAACCCCACAGCCTACGATGAAATGCACCACACTGTAGGTAGCACAATCAACAAATAATCCTCAGTAACACTACCCAAAGTTAGGTCCTACGACCATTTACGAAAGTCCAACACCTCACGTAATCACAACATACACTTTTAAGAATCAATGCTCAGTCATTTACGAGAAATGCTATTTTTCAGTATAAAACCTCAAATTCAAGAACGATAAAGTGCAGAACCGGTACCCCGACAGCCAAGGAAAACATGCAACTCACTCAATACTCACCCAACTCCTCACGTAATCACAACATACACTTTTAAGAATCAATGCTCACAGTCATTTACGAGAAATGCCATTTTTCAGTATAAAACCTCAAATTCAAGAACGATAAAGTGCAGAACCGGTACCCCAACAGCCAAGGAAAACATGCAACTCACTCAATGCTCAATAGAAGACATCAAGACCATATTCATTCGAAAGATAGTCTAACTTCAATCATATAACCTGCATCGTACCTCATCATTAAAACCGTTGTAGATCAGAAGCTCTTAAAAATGTGAATTTGGTTGCTATAACAACTGTGACAGCTCGAATTTTTGAACTCCGAAATCCGTGCCGTCAGATCTCCATTACTGACGATCCCCGAACACAATACTTGGTATGTCAACATAGAGAGCGAAATTCAAAGCAGAAATCTCTTGCAAAGTAGATAAAGTCATCATATATGGTAAAAGAAAACTCCAATTATATATATATAACAAGACAAAATAGCGGTTCTATCCTTATACAAATCATGAGTTTGATAGAATTGAAACGAACCACCGATGATGGTCGACCATCACCTAAACAGTGGTTCACAACATTAGTTTACATTTCATGAATCCAAAGTAATAAACTAAATATGAAGGCTGGACGTACCAAGCCTTATCCACAAAATCTCAAAATAACTCTGAATATCCTAAGGAAAGAAATCCTCAGGTAGCAGATCGGACTCTTATTCAGGGACGTAATCAGGATCTTCTTCACGTCCTGAATCCTCAATAGTTGTATCAACACCTGTGCTTGTGACGTATAGTCGAAGGGTGAGCTAACAGTCTAAGCTCAATAGAGATTGTCAATAAACATGCATATCATATAACAAACATAGATATCATGACTGATTTCTAAGCATATCTTATCTCACACAAAACTGAATTTTCAAGATGTATGAGTCGAACAAAACACGTTTTAAATACACATTTTTCTCACACAAAATTCACATTCTTAACACAGTTCACATTCATGCTTATTTCGGAATTTCATGCTGTCTTATCTTAAGTTAACTTAAAATAATAACTTAAAAAAACTCTTAAGCAGAATATAGCATTGAGAGCCACACATATACCGATGGGAATCCCCGAACTATCGTCGCTCAATTGAACCATTTTCGAAGTGTGATGCCAAGCCTGTGAGCTACGTTAGCAGGGTCACTTGTGCGGCTAAAGTTACCGTTGGTCGATATAATTGTACGGATATCCCGCCTTACCGGTACACGATAGGGATTCGTTTCGCGCGGACCTTAAATCATAGTGCAAGTTCTAACATATAGTTTAATGTGTATTGTGATAATTACATAGCTAGATTTGGAGATCTTACACAGTTCGGATTCAGAATTCACACACACGCACACATGCTTATCACGATTTATATTCTGAGTCCACACACACACACATGCTTATCACATTTCGTACTCTGAGTTCACACACACACATGCTTATCACGCTTCGTATTCTGAGTTCACACACACACTTATTACTTTTGTTTCACATTTCTAAATCTTACACACACAAGCTTATTACACACGCATGCTTATTGAACTTATCACATCATACTATCTATACAAATCACATCACATGTAAGGTTATTGAATTTTCTTACCTCACGGCTTACAAAAACACGCTAAGCGTACGAAACGGAACGAAGATCATTGTGTACGTATCCAATCCATAACCTATATTCCAACGCTTAGTTACATGAAGCAGCAGGAAGCGTGTTGTAGGTTGGAAGCAGGAGCATCATCAAAAGCTTAAAATTGAATTGTTTTAGGAGAGGAAGTGGGAGCGGGAGCGAGATTCCGAAGCGGGAGCGGCACACTGAGTAGAAGGTTCCTCCTACTAGGATTCTATGACAAATATGCCAAATTCAGCTTGTCGTAGCCTAGTTTCACTCAACTGATAGGGAAATGATGCTAACTTCTAATGCCAAGCCGAGAGAGGGAATTAAAAAAGACAAGAAAGTCTTGCACTCTTGTTCCAGAAGAGAGTTTTTAGGAGGGGGACCTGTATTTCATAATGTTGTTTTATTTTAATTCTATTTATGGTTCATTTAGAGAGAGGCTGTAGTGAGGTTTTATTCCTAAAAATTCTGCTTGAAAAACTTCTCACAGAACTCACTTCACATAAGTCCATGCAAGGACAAAATTGCCCCTACATGGGACTTTAGAGGGCTTCAGGGTTGAAAATTCAGTTTAGATAGACCAAAATTATATCCACACAACAATGCTGATAGTATTGTGTGATATATGAATATGATACCGATTGTTGAAAATGCTTAATAGTATCTTTGCTCCCAGAGGGCTGGAGGGAGGTTCCAAAATTGTACCCACATGGAAATGCTGATATTAGTGTATAATATAATAGGAATACGATACTGATTGTTTCCATAAGCCTAAAGCCATGATATCCTATATTTTCTTGTGCAATTATACCCACTGGGAGTGCTCTTTATATGATATTAAAAAAAATTTAGTACTCGGAAGGTATTGATCTTTTTTTTTTTTTTTTTTTTAATTTTAATAAATTTCCGTTCTATCTATTAACTGAACATCTGAAGTGTACTTTCCTTACTGCGAATTTTCAGTTTTCCCTTTTTTTTTTTTGTGAAATCTATTGGCAATGTAGTTAATAATTAATGTTCCTGATTTACTTTGTATCTTTCAATTATGTACATCAGTTTATTAATTAGGTTTGATAAATGATGGTTTGATATCTGGAACACAACAGTATGTTTTTACTTTTTACCCATACAATATTCCTCTTGGGTTAGTCACAACACTTGTTTTCATAGATGGCTTTAGTTGGTGCACTTCAAGTCCATTTTGGCATAAACCAAGGAAAAAAATGTTGATAACTCTGGAAATGTTTCCATTGCCATTTCTTCCACATCTTTACTATTATAATGCGAGAAAGCCGAAATTAGGACTGGAGACGAAAATATTAGATTTTTAATTAGGGCTGGAGACGAAAATATTAGATTTTTAATTAGTGACGAGTTTTTTTATAATCTAATAACATCATTAAAGTTACTTTATTTAAACCATATTATAAAGAAAGAATGTCAGAATCTTCTTTAAAGCTTAACCTACTCCTCTTTTTTTGATACCTCAGTCTCTCATTCATGAAAAAAAGGCTGTGTTACCACCACACCGCTTTAAGTTATATCTAATCTCTTAAGACAAGAAAAATCAGTTGACTCCTTTGAATTTGATGATGGAGATTATTTTTCATCCGAATGTTTCCCATGATAGATCTTGAGATCATGGATCTATCATCAGACGGTAAGATTTTGATAAAATGTGGCACACATCCGAAAAAGTAAATTTGAATCATGTTTGATGGTTCATCGTGCTCACACTCACCTTTGGGGACGTGTGCCATGAGGAATTAACATCTCACAGTCTGATGGTAGACTCATGATCTCAAGATCTAATATATGGAAGATTAGGACTAAAAACAATTTCCATAATCAGATTCAAAGCGGTGAATTGATTTTTTCTTTTCTTAAGTGAGGTGGTTTGTCACATAAAGTGGTGTGGTAGTAACACCATCCAAAAAAATCTCTCCCCTCCCCTCTTGTGCACGTGCCACCAACTAGTTTTATATAATAATTTGTTTAGCTATATCATTGTATTGGAGTAGCGTGTCTAAATTTTCTTTTATCATATGATGATGTAGTGGAGAGGTGTGCCTCAATTTTCTTTTATCCTATGCCTTCGGTTTCTTCAGGTTGTCGAACTCGACTTTCTGTATCCAAGTGAGGGCATTCACAGACGTTGGGACAATGGTTACCGAATCACGTCAACCGCTGCGACAATGGATCAAGCTGCTCTTATACTTAGTGTACCAAAGCGCAAACCTGGGGATGAAACTCAGGAGACCTTGCGCACTTCAGCCTTTCCCAGTACACATGTGAAGGTGAATGACTCATCAGGCTTACTTCCTTAGACATATAGTTAAAATTACTAAATACATGCAGTTTCTGAGATTTTTACCAGTCTAATTGCGATTGGAAATTTCCTACAAGGCAGTAGGTATAGATATTGAAGTTATATCCTAAATTTTCTCAATCGACTGCCATAGGAGATTGGATGGTGTTGGGGACTATTACTGAGTAAGATATCAACGGATCTAATATTGTTATATAGATTCGATGGTGTTAGGATATGGAGAAAACCATGTCTCATCAGCTGTCATAAAGATCATTTGATATTACATAAAGTGCTCATCTATCTGCTTGGAAGTTGAAGTTCCATCTTGGAGTGCATAATGTAGGTCATCACATTCAACAATCTGGTCATCTTTGGGATGGTGTTTGCTTTATTTATATGCAAGTTAGCAAACTGTTTTCTAAAAAATTATGTTAATACAATAGATCAATGCTAGCCAAAATTGAAACGTATTGTAATATCGTTTTAGATTTTGTGAATCAAATCATATCGATAAGTCATTGAATCAAAAGATTCATAGCAATTTTTTTTTATATAAGAAAAATATCTGAAAAAATATTCAGTAATCCGAAAAATTAAATTACATTCATATACCCACAATCAATTATATAACATGTTTTTTCAAAAATTATAAACCATATAAAGATATAAACCAAGTATGCCCGATTGAAGATCTATTATAAAATGTGTCAAATTGTAACAAAAAAGAATGTAATGATGTATAAATGTACAAAACTATAACTGAACTCTCCACTTCCTCCTTAACATTAATCATCACTCAGCATCATCATAGCAACCTTATCCCATATATTTGGGGTCGGCTATGCAAGTCCTATTTCTCCACTCGTTTCTGATCGACACTAAATTCTCTGTAGCATTGCAATCCTTAATATCTCGTCGTACATGGTCTGTTTCATGCATCTGATGTACATGCCCAAACTACCTCAAGGGACTGAATTTTTTCCTTTATAGGTGCCACTCTCAAATTTTCTCCATGTACTTGTTCTGGATTTTATCTTTTCTTGCTACTCCATGCATTCATCTCAATATACGCATCTCGACCAGCTATACTCTTATCTTGTTGTTTTTTCGTGGCCCAACATTCTGCACCATATAATCTGGCAGGTCTAACAACTGTCTTATAAAAACACTCCTTCAATCTAAGTGGAATTCTTGGGTCTCACAATACTCTACTTGCTTGCTTCCATTTCATCCAACCTGCATGAATCTTAAAACGTCCTCTTCAAATTCACTATCTGATTATAAAGTAGAGCCTAAATAGCAAAATCTTTGACAATGTGGTACTAAATGATTTTCTATTGTAACTAAATCTATGACCTGTACATAGTTTACATGTTTCACACTTAATATAGTCGGGAGATTGTGATTTCCCCTATGGGCATGGATGGCTAGTCTTTCTAGCATGGCTTGGTAGTCAATCTACATTAATATGGCAAAGTGTCTTTGATGCCCATCATGAACCCAACTGATTTCAAGGCCATGCACACCACCAAAAGAGGCAATTATTTTTTTTGCCCGGATAGGTAAGCTGGACTGGAACCTGTGACCTTGAGGTTGCAATATTGTCAATCGTCCATTGTGCTACAGGCCCTAGCCCAGCGAAACCGTTTCTCGTTGAAGCTTCGCAATTTTTTTATTTTTTACTTTTCCGTATGTACTTGACATTCTGCTGATCATATTCTGATGTGGTGTGCAGGAGAAATGGGCGAAGAATCTTTATCTTGCTTCGGTTTGCTACGGGCGCACTGTATCTTGATGCATGTATGTTTCCATCCAAAATAGAGATTTGATGGTTTTTAATTTAATTTTTCATTAATTGTATATGTTTTGTTGGAAAAATTGTTGTATAATGCTTAACCGCAGCAGCGAAAGGATCCCAAACTGTGCTCTCATGCAAAATGTAGTTTACAATATATACCATCAAAGGTCTATCTTTGAACGACCCTTAAAGCGGGCTACATATAAACAGAGAGAGTTGATGCCAAGGCTTGTGGCTAAATACAGCAGTCAAACCAGTGTGCATTGTGCAGTAGTAGTGTATTGAACTTCAAGATGATGGTTGTTGGTTGCAATTTTTTGTGTCTCATGCAGAGGAATAACACCTGGACCATTCGATCTTGATCCAACTGTTCTGATTCTGTTTCCAAATGGTGGATTTTGTTTATCATGTGATGTGGTCGCAGGGAACAGCAGCGCAGCGCGAATAGCTCTCTACTGGGCTCTATGCGATAGTGCTGCTTATTAGCTTCAGTGCGCCATCTGAGTTTGCAGTCCAGTCACCAATCCCTGTCCCCCAGTTTTTATGTCAGAATTGTCAGAATCTCACTTCAGGATTCCTCATTCCATGATGGTAGATAGATGGGCATTTCTGGAAACCCGAAATCTGTGTCGTCAAACCATTTGTGTCATCAAGCCTTTTGAACTATGCGATCAATTCACTTCTGTGCTTCAACGTAGGTTATCGTTCATATGTCGTTTTCCTGTCCATTTGAACTCCCTAGGCTCTTGACTGGACATCAGAAGTCGCTCGCGTGCGCATTTATTTTTTGTCAGAATCCAATTTAAAAGATGGTTATTTGTTTAAATAAGTATTGGGCATTTTATTTTTGGCGAATATTTTGATCAAATCTTCATCTCAGTTACCTGAATTCTCTCTCTCTCTCTCTCTCTCTCTCTCTCTCCCCCCTCCCCCATATCTTATTTGGGGAAAAGGTGTTTACGGGTCTCGCCTAAATGAGATAGAATCATTGCTTCCCAGCCTGGGAGAGTGGCATCATCGCATTGCATTTTGTGAATTTTAAATTGAATTCTTATTTCGTAAATCTGGTCTAGTCTGATTGGTGGGTGAGAATATGGTTGGGCAGCATGTTTTCAAGCTTGACCCTAGCTCGCCCAGCTGATACGAGGATAATGTCTAATCAGCCCTTCAGTCCTACTCGATCCTGAAGCACGAATGGGTACCTTTGTTCACGACTGCGGGTTTATTGAAAGCACTCATGGCCGAAGCTCATTCACACGAATTGATTGCTTCCAGTCAGTTGATGGAGATTGTTTTTCACCCTAATCTACCACCCTAATCTACCATACAATGTATCTTGTGACTAGGACTGCAACCGAGCCCGAGCTTGGGTCAGCTCTAGTTTGGCTCTACCATCTATGAGCTGAGCCGGAGGTCGGCTCTTTGAGCTTGAAAATTTTAAGCTCTAGTTCGGCTCTCTGAGCTCGAGCTGAGCTTTGGTCGAGCTTCGAGCCAAGTATGTTCTATTATAAAAAAATTCCTCGTAGTATTTTTTAAAACTTTTACTTAATTAAATATTCATTTTATAAAAGATTTAAATGAATGATTAAATACAAGTACATAATATATGAAATAAATAAATGAGATATATGTGAAGTTGAACTCAAAATAAAAATTACGTATCATTTTAGTAGATATTTTTTTGAATTGCATTTATCATTTGATTTGTATTTCCTTGTTGGCTAATTTGATTGTCAAGAGATGAGTTTGAGAATTTTCTTAGACCCATGTAGCATGATGAACATTGATGAAATTAGATTGGTTGAGTGAAGCCATTTGAGTGTATAGCATTTTAAAAAATTTATGAAAAATAATATATTTTTATAATAATTTCAGCTCTTGAAATATGCTTGATAACTATTATATTCCCTTGATAAAATATATTAGTTAAGATGAAAAATATGATAGATAAAAATTAGGGCAAGTGGGGGACAAAAGTATCTATTTTTTCTTTTAAAGTAACCGTTATATAAACTTAAGCAATTATTTTGAAGGATAAAATAGACTTCTCAAAATTAATTACTTATTATATAAATATAGATAAATAATTATAAATCTAGCCATAAAGCCATGTCGAGCCAGCCTTAGCTTGACTTCGGCTCTATTCATTCGAGCTATAAACTTCCCAACTCGGCTCGACTCTCGAGCCGAGCTGAGCTGGCTCGCCTCTATTGTAGCCGTACTTGTGACCATCAATGTACCATGAGACGGGCCAGTTTTCCCTCAAATATGGTTTTAGGGCTTTTTTATAAGGATCTGTGACACATCAAATACAGTGTATGATAGTGTGTATGGGGTGAAAAATTTTTAAATATGTCTGGGTTTCGAAAGGTTTCAGATGTAGGCTCTTTCAGTAAACCTATAAGCACGAGCATAGGTAACCCATATATAAGTTACATGTTTTTGACTTATAACATTTGTAAAGTCGTATTTTTTAAGATCCAATGCCAAAATCGAGAATAAAGTGAGGTCGCCATTGACACCCACCGTGACGCTAAATGCTCTGCCTAACGATCGTCTTCGTTTCCTCTGCCATTCAGGTGAGGCATTTTACTTCGTCTGCCGAAGATTTCGGTAAAGTTTTATTATTTATTGATTATTATTTACTTAACATGTATACCAAATGGCCAACACACTTTAAATCTTCAATCATTTTGTCTCCTTGAAGGTAGTTTTTTACTTTTTAATTGTTTTAATTTTATCATTTTCTCAATGTTGATTAGAAGTTGAAAAGCCATCTCAAATTCTCCAGTTTGGATAGGCTTTGGGAGATTCACCAAATTATGTAGGATTAATGGTGTTTTTGCAAAATCCTATACTAAAGTTTAAAATTTAGTAATTTCGGTATTAGATTTTAGAATTTACTTAAAATTAGCCGATCCCTTTTCCAACGGTCATGATTGTCACTAACTTGCATTTGAATCAGCAAAATGAGATCCCCAGTTTTTACGTGCACTGTCCAATCAGAAATGTTGGGCAATAGGAGGCCTTTCAGAGCCCGCGAGGTCTTTTGAAGCCCTGCAGAGGAGCTTAAGGTCTTTCTAAGCTGGAGGGCTTTAAAAACCTGTGAAGCTGGAGGGCTTTGAAAGCCTGTGGAGACTGCCCATTGCTATCCTTGATTCTAGCCCTTTTTATCATTTGAGAGAAAATTAGGCCGAGTCTTTTTCTATTTATGCTTTAGACGTAAGAAGCTTGGTGGCCTGGGGCGGGTTTAAATAGCAAATGGTCAAGAACCACAAGGCCCATAGGCACTGGTATGCAACATTGTGGGCTGAGCCCTTCTGTTTGGACTCCAACATTGGGTGTGGTGTTTCTCTTCAGTTTTATTTTTTTTAATCTTTTCCCATAAGTTTCTTGTCCTCTTCAAATCATTATAACAACTAATAACCACAGACGTTTCATTCATCCCACTAAATTTATTCCATGTACTAATGTATGATCCAAATATGATCAGAGTAGTTGGCTATCTGGAAGCTTGATAATCAGATTGACTGATTCCAGGTTCATCATAAATATGAGGTAATTTTTACAGTTCATCTAAATATAAGAATTCTTCCTGATCCTGACCACCAATAGGATGGTAATAATTATTACTCTCCTTCATGGTGATTTCCTTTTGCTTTCCCCATAGAACTAGGTAGAGGCCTATCACAATCAAAACTATTCCAACAACACTACATAAAGATAGAACTCATTAGAAACAATGCAAACAAGAACTAATTAGAATTTGATTTTTTCACTCTTTATTATTAATTATTAGTTATTAATTTAATAACACAAAGAAAAAAATCCTTTGCCTTAAGAGCTGGTATAGAGTTACCTATCTGTTTTTAATCTTGGTTGGATACAGGTGACATTATTTTTCTTTAAATGTACTACTTGATGCAAAGGATCCTATGCAAAGGTCTGGTGGGTTGAAGATTACAATAAAAAAAAAATAATTTTCCTTTAGGTAACTTAAAACATTACCGGAAAAAGGATGCAGGATTTTAGAAAGGAGAAATAGAGGAACTTCCAATACAAGAATTATGGCCAAAGTCTTAATGCTTCAGTTCAAATTGCAAGCACTTTGCAATCACCATCGATCTTTTCATCGAGGGTTGGTAGAAGGGTAGAACCATAGGTCAGCAATGGTCCTACCTCCCATCTATGGTGTTAAATATTGGCCATATCCGATACATATCGGCCCTTACATACCCTATTAGGCCTGGGTCTATATGATATTAGCCCTGATTCGATATGGGTAGAAATATCAGCCTATATCAGCCAGTATAATTTGATTCAAATTGGCGAATATTGGCTGATATGCATCCGATAGGAACCGGAAAATATCAAAAATGCCTTTTGAGTAATTTTTTTATTTTAACTTATCTATATATTCTAAAGGAAAATGATCATATGACTCGAATCACGACATGACTTGAGCATCAACCACTGCATGCTAGAGATGCAGTGGCTGGATGCTCAAGTCACACTGTGACTTGAGTTAGATGATTATTCCCCTTTTTTAATTAGTTTAAAATAAAAAGGGGACTTTAATATCAGTTAGTTTCTCCAAATCCGTATCCAATTTATCTAATACATATTGGATTGTGACTTGGCTGATATTAAAAAAAATAAAAATCCTTGTCTCATCTTTGCCCCGCATCTTGTATCGGGCCGTGGAGAGATGGCACCGAGTCAAACACTTCTGAGCACAATAATTTATTAATTTTTAATGATATTCACGAAAATTGAGGACACGAAATTACCTGCCAAGATATAGTGAGTCTCCCAAAATGAGGAGCTTCATGAGGGTTGTCACTAGAGTTATTAAAGGCCGGAAGGCTGTTACAAACACCGATCCTGTTCTCCTCAAAGCCAATCTTCGAGCACAAGTGGCAATCCCAAAAGTCACTACACCCTGTAAAAGAAAATGTAATATTATTGGTTTATTTTATATATATATATATATATATATATATATATATATATATATATATATATATATATATAGGTACACATTATTGGAAGGGTGATGAATGATGATCCTT
Source organism: Chloranthus sessilifolius (assembly GCA_021018995.1). Classification (NCBI taxonomy): domain Eukaryota; kingdom Viridiplantae; phylum Streptophyta; class Magnoliopsida; order Chloranthales; family Chloranthaceae; genus Chloranthus; species Chloranthus sessilifolius. The sequence continues at coordinate 195,926,351 of CM037584.1, forward strand.
ACTCAAGTTTATGGTTAGGCGGCATTTGGCTGAGCTCTTTGTCAGCTCCTTGTTAGAGTTGGATATACTTGCTTTAGTTGGCTCCCCTTCTCCTTGCTAACTCCCAGCCAAGCAGGATTTACCTGCTCTAGCAGCTACGTCCTAGCCAAATAGGATTTACCTGCTCTAGCAGCTACCTCCTTGCTCTGTGCTAACTCCTTGTAAGAGCAACCAAAATCTACTCTAGTAGGGAGTGAGCAGAGAGCAGGACAGAACTGTTGGACAGGTAAATCTTGCTTTGGAAGGAGTTAGCAAAGAGAAGGGGACATGCTAAAGTAAGTAGCATGAATTTAGCAAAGAGAAAAAAAACACTGCTAAAGCAGGTAAACCCTGCCCCGACCGGGAACTAGCAGAGAGCTATGTCAAACACAACCTTAATTTCTGAATCGAGGATGCACATACAAAAATTAAGCGCAAGTTGACTTTTCACTGATTTTTCTGCTCAAAATAATCAATGCTTTCACCGAGGTTGTCAGATTTGAGATTGAACCGAGTTCCGCCGCTAGCGCTCGGGCCAGGTACCCTGTACCATTTTCTAGCAATATTATGCTACAATATTTGAGATGAACGCATATTGGAAGTGCATTGTAAAGTTGTTGGGAGAGAAGATTTTACACTGTAAAGTGAGGAGAGGAGGGTTATGTCCCATCCCAAGCGCCATGCTGAAGCTTTGGGCTCCATTATCAGAGTCACAACTACTGCTTGAAGAGTTCCCACCAAGCATACCAAAGAGTGACGAGCGAAGGGTGCTGGATATTGCCTAAGAGTTGGGACCTGTCAAAGAGTTAAGGAGAGACGAGTGATTTCCATAAATTTTGGCTCCCTACGTACAAAATTGAATTATAGGCTCAGGGTAAGAGTTCCAATGCATGGTGGATCCACGCATTCCAATAAGGTGGATCTATGTGGCTCCCGCTTAGGAGATTGGGTGCTATGACAACTTGCCCAAGGGCGATTAAATCCATTAAAAAAAAACAAAAGTTAAAAAGGGTAAATATCCACCTCTCAAAATGTGGTCAAAGATAAAAACAAATCAATGCACAAGATGCTTGGAGCGGTATCCATTATGATAAAAAATAATTTCTTAAACTATACATTTTGTAAATATTTATTTACGAGGGCATGCCATATGTGTCCTTAAATAAATAATTGAGATGGTATGCCAGATGTCCTCTAAGGTAAATACTGTCAAACATAATTATCGAAGAGGGTATATCGAGTGCCTTTTGAGGTAAATAATTTTCAAAAAATATAGGATATATACCCTTCAGTTAAATATTTGAAAATAGTGATTTTTCTACGTCAGATGCTCATTTTGATGGGAAACCAATGTATTTTAAAGAGAATTCAAATTTTACGCTTAATATAATGAACTCAAGAGACGTAGATGACAGACATTATATACATTAGATAGCTATGAAGAGCCTTTACCTTGTCAATTATATCAAAAGCTTGACATCTACAGATGCCGAAAACCCAAAAAATCCATAAAAGTTAGTTTTGATAGGATTTAGTAGTAACATCAAGGTGTCAACCCAGGTACCGGTATCGGTATCAGTCTATGGAGGGCTGATATGATGTATCCGCCAATACCTCGGGATAATACGGCCATATGGGTTCCATATGGGCCGATAGCCGATACGTACGGGCCTGTATCGGCTAGTTATATGATACATATCGGCTGTTTGCCAAAAAGCTGATATGTGTAGGTATAGGCCGATATTTGATTCATTGGTTAAAAGACTATTAAGAGACAATTTGTTGACGCTAGTTATAAGAGACGATTCTTAAAATGACTTAGACTTTCCATATGAGTCTGTGTCGCCGAGATGGATGTGTGGATTAATGAAAATGATAAAACCTGAAATAAACACGTAAGAGAAGATTTTAAAGTGGCACTTATAAAGGAAAAAAATTGTTTTTGACATGTCCATTTTAGATAGGCGGTGGAGCAGATTTTGTATAAAGGGTTGAAAAGCTACAATATAAGGAAATATGAAAAGAAGAAGATCAATAAAGACCTAGAGGGAAGCCGACAAAAAGAATATAAAAGATTGCGAAGTTTCAAAGAGCTTAGCACTGAAGATAATCAGCAACTACTGAAGGAGCAAAATTAGTATATATGGGTTTCTAGTGCTAGTTTTATACACTTAAAACAGAAACCTTTGAGGGGCCATTAACATTTTTATTGTTATGAGTTTTTGAGTCATATCGGCATAGAATTGCTGAGAGAAAGGCAAATGAGGGAGCCAAGTTGTGCATGGCAGACGCAAAAGAAGCTGAAGTATCTGCCAATCCAACGTAATAAACTGTTCGAGACATGATGGGTCTGAAAAATTCAAAAATGAAATTTAATAATTATTTACTGACAATTTACACAACAAATTTAACTGATATATAACTTTCAATCCAATAGTCTTGACATTAATAATTTTTTTGTAAATTTAAACGTAAAAATCGGGGTTGGGGAGATTTTTTTTTATCGATAAAATCAAATATATTAAAAAGTACCAATGAGAAGCTAAAAAGATACAAAAGCCCAACAAAATTAGGGAGTAAACACTAAGCCAAAAAGAAAATAAAAAAAGAAAAACCCTCCATCTAGACTAAGGGGGAGGGACGAAAAAAACAAGATTAGCCAAAATCAAGCAGCTTCGGGAGCTCCCCAATCCCATACTTGTCAAGCTTGACCCATTGACACATCAAATCCAAGATGCCCTTCAAAATCAAAACCATCGGGTGACGCCTCCTAAGAAAAATCTGACCATTCCTCTCGAGCCAAATACTCCAAAAGACTGCATAAAAGCCCACACTCCAAAAAACCAGCAACTGGCTCTCCAAGTGAGCACCAAAGTAGGAAATAAAGTGAGGAGGAATATCACTGGAAAAAATGCAAGCCATACTAAACGATCTCAAAATAATTGCCCATATCTTCTATGCTACCCAACATTGAAGGAAGAGATGGGACGCCGTCTCTTCCCATTGCAAACACATGGCACACCTATTTGTTATGACTTTGCCTCGCATCATAAGCCGATCAATGGTCAATACCCTTGCCCTCAACACCGTCCATATGAAGAACTTAACTTTGGAGGGCACCAGAGCTCTCCACATCACTGCCCACTCCATTTTAACAAGAGGCCTCATGGACACCATCCGGTAGAAAGAACGAACCGAAAGCCTTCCATTTGTATTATAGCGCTAGCGTCTAACATCCCATCTTAGCCGATTCCTTCAAGCCCTTTTCACACATTCCAGCAACCCGAGGAACAGAAGCACCTCTTCATCCTTAAGGACCCGCCGCATAACAATATTCTACACTATCCGCCCCCCTTGATCCAACGAAACTTCGTCCACCAAACATATAGGGGAATCAATGATCCTATAAATGCTCGGGAAATTGGCAAGCAAAGGACCGCTACTAATCCAGGGATCCAACCATTGCCCCAATTGAAATGGATTTGTCTCACAAAATCCGACCAAACTGAACAAACTCCCTTCCACCAAGCCGAAATGTTTCTGACGCCATTCATCCGAATACCCCATTCCCTACTACTCCAGCCATACTTTTGGGACAAGGTGGAATCTCTTGTCGAGCCCAAACCATTCCCAAAGAAAATTCGGTTGAATATGCTCCAGCTTACTAGTAACTGATTTTGAACATTGAAACATCGAGAGATAAAAAATCGGAAGACTTGCCAAAACCGACTTAACAAGGGTCAACCTACCACCACTGCCCAACAACTTGCCTTTCCAGGAAGCCATCCGAGCCTCACATCTCTGAATCACAGGACCCCAATCAGCCGCTGAAGGCTTGCCAATACTTAGAGGAAACCCCAAATAACTAATAGGCAGTTGCTGAGGGGCACAATCAACCATAACAGCTAATTGGGATAGCAGCTGAGACTTGACCCTAATCCCAACCATCGAGGACTTGAGAAGATTGACCCGTTGGCCTGAAATCGCTTCAAAAATTACCAGCACGTCCGCCATTGATTGAATCTCAACCAGGTCAGCCCTACAGAAAAGCACTGTATCATGATGAGCACAATGCACGACTTCATGAGCCACAACCACCATATTAGTAAGCACCCTACCATGGACAAAAGCACTTTGATTAGCAGATATGATCTTACTTATAAGAGGTTTGCTCGGTTCTCTAACACCTTGGCCAAAATTATGTAAAGGCAATTCAGAAGACCGATGGGACAAAAATCCTTAATATCCTCTGCTCCTTCCGACTTTAGAATGAGGGAAATAAATGTTGAATTAAGGCTACAACCCAAAAAACCTCTCGCATGAAACTCTGCGAAAACTTCCAATGAGTCACTCTTGAGTAAATCCCAAAAGGCCCTAAAGAATTCCATAGTAAAGCCGTCTGGAGCCGAAGATTTATGCCTACCACTAAACTTGATAGCTTCCCAAATCTCCCTTTTTTCAAAGCGTCTCTCCACCTCCGCCCCCTGAGCCGGAGATAAAATAGGGAAATCAATACCGTCTAGCTGCGGACGAGACAGACCCTCATCCGAGTAGAACTCCGTATAAAAAACAACAATTTGCTATTTTATACTTTCTTGGTCCATAACCACCTCCCCGTCAACAGTAATCTGTCGGATCGTCTTCTTCATACCCCTCGCATTAGCCACCGAGTGAAAGTACTTCGTATTATTATCCCCCACCTTCAGCTAGTGTACCGTAACTTTTTTGCTTCCAGCTGATATTCTCTTTAAAACACTTATCATGAAACTCCATTTTGACCCTCACCCTCTCTCCCTTCTCAAGGTCGGACAACCTTCTAGCCTCCTCTATATCATCCAACTCCTTAAGCCTATCGAGAAGGAGTTGCTTGGAGACATGAATCAGCCCAAACACTTCTCGATTGCAACTTTTAATTTTGCCTTTGAGGTTCCTGAGCTTAGAGATACTTCTGAAAGCCTTCGTACCAATAGGCGCACTCTCCCTCCACTACCTTGGAACATGCGTTCGAAAATCATCATTCCGCAGCCACATATTTTCAAATTAGAACGGAGAAGGGCCTTTCCCAATCGAGGCACAATTTAAGACCAACGGCTTGTGGTCGGAAACGGCCCTAACAAACCCCTGAAGAGCCGCATTCGAAAAAATATTCATCCTCTCTGGTGAACAAAGAGAACGATCGATTCGGCTTAATGTGACCCGATCCTGCAGATTAGACTATGTAAACCTAGCTAATGTTAGTGAAAAATCAAACAACGCACAATCTTGAATGAAGGAATTAAGGCCCCTCCTCGACGACGTATCAGGCGGTCCCCTTATTTTCTCTGAAGGACACCTAATAGTGTTAAAATCACTGCCTAAGCAAACCGGCACATCTCATCTAGCCGCAATCGCAGAGAGCTTGAACCATAAATCGTCTCTCCTTACATTATCATTCGGGCCATACACCCTAGAGAAGCACCAGCGGTGGTCGTTATCTCTATTTTGGAGAACCACCGATGTCGAGAACTGCCCAATTTCCTCATCCACTTTGGAGAACAATAAAGTATTCCAAGCAAGGTGTCAAAATTGGTTTCAGACTCGGGTATCGGTCCATGGAGGACCGATACGACTCGACCGATATGTATCGGCCAATACCGATACTTATTGGCCTATTTAAAAAAAAAATTAAAAAAAATAGCCGTTTAAACTCTTAAAGTGTGAAGCATTGATAAATTATTAGAGTCACATTAGACAAAAAGTAGCCCTTTTGCTATTTTTTTGAAGTGGGAAGCGACCTGTCACGCTCACATCACACAAAAACGCAATTGGTTGGGGTTTTTACTTTTTAGGTATCTCTAAACGCACCAATACATTACTGAAGGCACCAACATTTCAGAACTCTTACAACCCTTTGATTGCTTCGGATCAGATGATGGAGATTGTTCTTTTGCCCCAATCTTCTACCAAAAGGATATTGAGATATGTATCACCCATCAGACTGTAAGTTTTTGATTCCACATGTCACAGATCCTCAAAATATGGCCCTAAAATCTGTTTGAGCATGACGTGTGCCATAAGATTCAAAATTTATTTTTAGGAGATCTATGACATGTGAAATAAAAAACGGACCGTTTGATAGGGTATACATGATCTCAAGATTCACTATATGGTAGATCGGGGCGAAACATGATTTCCATCATCAGATTCGAAGCAATCAACAAATTTTAGGAGTCAAAGATATTGGTGCTTTCAATAAATGCATTGGTGCGTTTAGACCTCTAATTTTTTAATAGACAAAAAAACTTTGTTTTTATAGATTGTAATACGCTGTTCCGAGGAGTCGAACTAGTCAGTAGTCATTGACACCGTAGGAGGATAGCCTTGGACCACTTGCCAACAACCTCTCCAAAAACGCATTCTGAATTCTGATGCGTTGTAAGTTTGTAACAAATGTTCGCATGTATTAGTATTTAGTCGATACCTATACGTATCGTCCCGATATGTATCAGTTGGACAAAAAACCGATACGCATCGGCTGATATTTCATATCATGATTCTAAGCCACCAAAGTACCCTCGGAAGCTTCCATTGAATCTACCCCAATCCACTTCCAACGATTTCCTCCTAGCACAGACTCTACTTTAGAACGATCACAACACCCCCACTTTGTCTCTTATAGCGAAAGGACTGCAGGATTATGCAAAGAGATCACTTCTCTAACTCCCGCTCTCTTCTTCCATCCACAAATTCCCTGCACATTCCAAGAGAAAAACTTCATTATAAAAAATCTAAGCCCGACTAGGCACCTGAAAGCTCAACGTCCCAAGGCACCCCTCATGTCCCACAAAACCCACTCTAGTCTAACCAGTTCACGTGATCTACATCCCTTCTTTCCTTTACGCCGATTCGAGCGACTTTCCTGAATATCCTCAAAGTGCTCTCTTAGAGAAGCATTCGACCATTTGAAAGACATCCCGATGTCATGACCAAACCGAATTAATCAAGCAATGGCATATGGCCCCACACATTCTCCCCCTTCCACCCTGACCCTCGGAGCAGCGAATTCCTCCTAGTCCACTGATACCGACGCTTCTCCTTCTGAATATGAGCACTCCACCAACCCCCCAGACTCCAGTTGGTGAAGAGAGCACAAAAGCCTATGCCCTCCATATAACGTAGCCGATGACTCTGAGTCCTCAATAGAGAAAGAGATCTCTTTTTGTCTACACAGCTCCTCCCTAGCGACCTTGCAATACAAATACCGGATACGCCGACGGCTTAAATTAATGTGCCGTCGGCATAGGACCAGATTTGGGCCGCCCACCAACCCGGCCACTCCACTTAAGCCCATGACCGCTTGGGCCACTATATAAGGCTGGTTTTTCTTCTCCCTCCCATCTCCCGAACTCAAACCCCTCTCCCCTCTCCCCTCTTTCCCTCTCGCTCAAGCCCTAAATCCCCCTCATTCCCTCTCGCTCAAACCGTAAATCCCTCTCGCTCAAACCCCTCTTGCTCAAATCTCTCTCGCTCAAACTCTAAACCCTAAATCCCTTTGAAATCGACCGCATTTTTCGTTTTGTTCTTGAGGAAATTGGGAAATCGAGTTGGAGAACGGTCGATCTGAGAACTAGCAAGTAAGATATATAACTGATTTTTTTTTCTTTGCTAGCGTTCCTGAATGCTTGCGTTACGGCTATGGATATGAATTTTCCACTCTCGATTCAGTTTCTATTTCTGATCTCAACTCTATTTTTTTTTTCTTATTTTGTATGATATAGAGATCCACTGGATGAGAAGGATCTCGATCAGTTACTTTGAAGGACTCTAAAAATTGTGTGAAGATGGCGGCCACAATAGCGAAGAGCGTTTGACGTCTGATCGCTTTCCCATCTCTCTCTCTCTCCTCGAAATCGAAATCTCACATTCAAAGTCATTAAGAGCGATTTCGATTGAGGTAAACTTCAGAGATCCATCGATCAAAAGCTGAAATTTTCCATTTCTGATTATTTCGTTATGCAATTTTATATGTTTCTTAGCTTTGAACTTTTCCCATTATTTTATCCCTAATGCAACTTGAAATGGGTTTTATGTGTTTGATTTTTTAGGTTTGCTCTTGTGTTGTCTAATTCTGTCTCTCTCTATGTGTGTTGAGGAATCCGATTTTACTTTTTGTTTTTTGTTTTTTTAATAACTTTTAGTATTTTAATATTAATTTAAAAAATATACGCAAGCTTATAAAAAAATGGTTATATGTACACGTGCTTATCGATCTGTTCAATTCAGTGCTCAATTTGATCGCTGAATTTTACTTTTAGTTTTTCAATATATTTCATTTTATTATTAATTATAGATAGATGAAGTGAGCTTCAATTCAGTGCTCAATTTGTGTGCGTGTGTTCATTGATCTGTCCAATCAAAAAATCATCAAATTTTGGACTGAACTACCTGAACATCCGATCAATAATCAGATTTTGGATACCCATTAAAGTCAATAATCCACTAAGGACATGGTTAGAATCATCTGACTCCGAGCATTTTTAAGTTATATGTACCTGTTTTGGTGCTGCTCTAACCACCATTGTGCAATTCATCTAGATGTGATTGTCAATCTAAATGTATGTGTCCAGCAGTTTCTGTTGATATTTATGTAGTGGTACTTCCAGCAGTTTCTGTTGTTTAATATATTTTCCACTTAAAGAGCACATAGCAGAGGATGTGAGGGGCACGCTTAGCAAGTAGAGGGGCACGCTTTTATATTGTGAATAAATTTATGCTTACAATCATTTGTATGGGTTCCATGTCACAAATGCCATAAGCTCGGATGTGTTTCTCATATCTTCAGGAAATGTTGTTTCAATTTCTTTTTTGGCTTGGTGGAATCAATACATTTCTTTGATACCTTACCAGTAAGCTATCAGCATTATATATGACACCATTTTTTTTTTGCTTTCTGGAAATTGATCCGGGTGAAAGGGAAACAGCAGCAGCAACAGACGTGACCAAGTAAGCTCTGCCACTCATGATCCTAACTTTTCATTGCTCCTTCTAGCTTACATAGTGATTAGTTTACTGTTGTCGCTCCAAGTGTGCCAAAAATGTGTGCAAAAAATTAAAGAATTAAAGAATGCTAAATTATATGGATGTTAACTTATGAAAGGGATATCAGCACATTGGGGCTAACACTGGCCTGCAAGATCAGGGCCAATTGTAGCAAGTTTTAAAAGTAAGTATTTCAAGATCGTCCACAGAGAAGTTTGTCTAAAATGAGAGATAAACCTCCAGATCTGTGCTACCAGATCTGGCTCTATAATTATCTAAAATAAAGAATAGATAAAAGAGAGTGTTGGGTTTTGTCACGTTTAACTAAAAGCAAATAAAGAAAAGAACTAACTACGTGATCCAGATCCGAGTTGTGGAGGTGTTTAAAATAAGACAAATGCAGAAATAATAGCTTCATGTATTTTAGCCTTTGAATTTTAATGGAGAATCTGTAGTTCAACAGAGCAGATTCAATCTTCATCTGGCTACCGACAGATGTAAGAGAAATAAATCTGAATTAAGGAATAGGTTTAGACTTATGGGCGTGATTTGTCACGGATCATCGACTAGTGGCCTATTCTTTATTTCGAACATGAACATCATTGTAAATCGCTTGAATTAGGTTACCAACGCTAATTCGCACGGGGATGATGAATTAAGGGAAGTTGGATGCGGATGAGTGAATCTAGAGAAGTCTAATGCACTAAGGTGAACATTCAGACCCCTCGACATGACTCCAATGGAGAAGACACAAATTACGGCAACCTTTTAAAATCCAACGTTACAATTACTGAGCACGGCTTCTTAGAGAGCCCTCGGACTTGATCTGAGCTTCTCAGAGCCCTCAGTTCTGATCTTGAATCCGAACTTGGAAGTACAAATCACTGCAATGGCTCTCAAAGGTAAAATACAAGAAGGGATTACAGGGAATCGGATGAGCTTTCGAATGGAATGGGGAAACAGAGATGAAAACTCTAAAATGGATACCCAAATTGGGCAAATGGTTCGTCTATTTATAGTTTTTCCTAAGCCCTCGGATGTGTATCAACCAATCGAATTGGATAGATCTGTATCAACCAATAGGAGTCGAGCACCGGGATCCGGATCATTACAGTCGAAATGCTTGATCCTGGTTCACCAATCGAAGCAGAGGCATCAATTACATTATGTAATTCAAAAATCTGTTTGAGCTTCTAGAAGTTCCCAAGTAATTTCATCTTTGGGTGTTCACATGGGGTGGAATATGCCTTTGGTTCGTGCTCGAGAATCTTCCGGAATGTCCTTGGGTTTTAAAACGATTAGGTCAAAGTTTCTGAAATACCCTTGGACGATGCAAATCCCAGAATGCCATTTCGCATAGTTTAAGGGCTTTTTAGCAAAGTAGTTTGGCTCGAAGCTCTCTTCATAAAGCATTTTGGCTTCAGGAGATCTTTTCGCAAAGCATTTTGGCTTCAGGAGATCTTTTCGCAAAGCATTTTGGCTTCAGGAGATCTTTTCGCAAAGGACTTCTCTTCTTTTCGCAGAGTGTTTTCTTCTTTTCGCAAAGGTCATTCTTCTACTCGAGGAGTGTTTTCTTCTTTTTGCAAAGTTCAAGGTTCTTTGCGAATTGACTTTTAGCTTCCATTCTTCTTTGCGAATGGATCCTTCTTCTTCTTCAGGTCTTTTCTTGCTCTTTTAGGACCTTTTTAGCCATTGCTGAGGCTATTTCTTCACTCCCTCTTTGAGTTTGACATGCGTTGTCAGCTGTTTGATCATTTTAGGATGGTTTTCGGATTTGGACCTGTCTTTTTGGTTAGCTGCAATATGAACACTAAAGCACTTATTTAGTCCTCTCAAGGGTCTTTCAAGGCTCGTGTTTAGGGGTGAAAAATGGTATTTTTCACTACTTATCACCCCAAACCTAAGCTTTGCTAGTCCACGAGCAAAGAAACATAAAAACAAAGTAAAGAGCCACTTTTGTAGGAAGCAGTGCATTTAGCATATGCAACAAGCCTTTTAAACCCCTAGGTGATCCCTAGAGGAGGAGTGAAGTCTCTGAGGGTTTTCAAATGAAGGTACCCACAAACTTCTCCATGAAACAGTTAACATCAAGTAATATTATCAAATGAGCAATCAAGGAGCAGGTTAGTTACTCTTGAATCAATGATGAAACAAAAATTTGATTATTGTTTGCACAGAATTTAAACATTTATAAACCTCATGAATGTTTCAATATTTCCAATCTGTGAACAAATCATAGAAAATCATACAAATGTGCCAGATAAGCTCATCCTATGGATAAAAATTAGGTTATAAGTCATACTTAAGGTGCTCAAGTTCCAACCCAAACACTCACCGGTATACTCTCATCGGTGTTTTTGTTGAGGGGTTCATTTTCACTCAAGCTCAAGAGCGCTTACATCTCCCAAATGGATCTAAGCATGAGCATAGGCATGATTCTTAGGCAATGGCATCATTGACATCTCCTCACCATAGATTGGGTCACTTTTCATCTCCACATGACACTCACTCAACTTTGGATCACAAGGGCTTTTAATCTAGGTTTGTTTGTATGGCTTATGGAGTGAAGTTTCAAGGAAAGGCAATTTGAAGCAGAGGTTTGAATTTGAGAACTCGTGGAAGTGCGGAGATGGTTCATGACTCCACCTTTTGAGTTTAGCTTCTTTCTTCTTCTTCTTTGAGATTCTCACATTCCACGGATCAGTTCTTTCTTTGATCTTGCATTTTTCAACATAAGGTCCCTTTTTTGCCTTTTTTGCTTGCAACTTTTTCACATTGTTTGTCTCTTCTTTTCTCGGTCACCATATTACTGTTTTTGAGGTATTTTCTCTTCATTTTCTTGATGTTGCCCGAAATGGTCCATCTTGATTCTTTCTCCTTTACCTCCAATTCTCGAGTGAGGAAGGCTGAATTGGTTCCATAGGTTCAGTGCAAGTACTTTTGAGTATTTTGATGAAGAATTGTAGGATTCTGACTCAAATGGGGTACAAACAGTGATTTTTCTTGGTTGGTTACATTAGGTTCAAGTCCAAAGAAGGCCTTGATCTTTTCCTCGGCCATGAGTGTCTTGTTTACTTGTTTTAATTTGGAGTTTCCTAACTTCTAGTGGATCTAATGCCTAAGCCAATCCTTTGAATCGTGAAAAATTGCCTCGATCACTCTTCAACGGAGATGGAAAATATATGGGCTCAATTCTCATTGGTTATGGTTTTTCCTTGAGCTTTTAAGTATATCTTTACCTTTTTCTCTTCCTTTTGACTTACTACGTGCTGATACCAGTATGTTTTTATGGTGTAATCATCATGGAAATGTAGAATATCGCAAGGTTTAGAATGTCTAAATTTGGCAAGGGAATTTTAAATTTTCTAGTTGTCATGATTCTAAAGTAAATTAATACATTTCCTAATTACTTAGGTGATTCTGCTGCCCTTATGTTAACTATTCCCTAGGCAGGACTTGTCTGCCACACCCCCAAACCTATGGGGAACAGTGTCCTCACTGGTTCAAAGGTGGTGGACAATTATTAGGGGAAGACAGCAGAAACAACAATAATCTGGACAGTTACAGCAAGCACATCAGAAATTTGGATAGAAAATAAAAGGAAATTTGGACAGTTACCAGTAAGCCATCAGCATTATATATGACACCATTTTTTTTTTGCTTTCTGGAAATTGATCCGGGTGAAAGGGAAACAGCAGCAGCAGCAGACGTGACCAAGTAAGCTCTGCCGCTCATGATCCTAACTTTTCATTGCTCCTTCTAGCTTACATAGTGATTAGTTTACTGGGCCATTTCCTTTTAAAATTCGTTATGTATTTTACTTAGCATGCTTATTTTATAGGTTAATGCGAGCTCACCGGTCTTGTATAGATAGCATCCTGACAGTCCCACGTTTTAGACCATGGCAGATTTTTCGACCAAGCTAAGGCATCAAGTGACTAATGATAGTATGAATGTTGCCGAAACAAAAAGACATGCCCATCAGAAGATATAAACCATTAGATTTGCACACTTCAATATAGACCATTGATCATACCGAATATAGATTCCATATTGATGTGCCCAGATCAGATGTTGGAGATCTTCTTATGGGCTCTTTTTTGGCTCACCTGGAATAGTTCTAAGCCATGTGGCAGCATATGGCCTAAAACTAATAGTTGGACTGTTGAAGTGTTATCTTAAGAAGACTGTGAGGAGATTTAATCTCTTAGTTTATACATAATCTATAATGTACAGCAAGGTTTGGAACTAGGAACTAGGTCAAGTCAAATAGTTTATGTATGTATATATATATATATATATATATATATATATATAAAGAATGCTAGTGCTGTGGTTTTATTATTGGAGTTTGTAATTACACGGTCAAGCTCCTTAGACAATTCTAATCAAGATTTGTCCAATTTCCAGATAACGTAGTTACTGCTTAAGTCGACTTGAGTTGAAGCAATCAAATGCTTTACTTAATTGTGGTTCGAGCTTTAGACAATCATGTACATCATGCTTCACACAAGAGGATCACTGTTTAAATGTTGGAACACTAGCATTACAAATCACTGTTTAACTAACATATTGACGCAAAACAGAGCTTGCTTTGACAAATGTTGGTCAGTAGAAGAGAAAGAGATGAAACAGCCTAAAGCTCTTTAACATAATTAAGAAAACCCGACCTGATGTCCGACCCGAAAACCCAGTTCGTCCCGGCAAAGAAACCCCATTCTTTTAAACTTTTTACATACAAATTTTATTGGGTTGACCTGACACTTCTTAGAGGATCTGACCCGATGTTTCACGCCTGACCCGACTCAACGTAATATCCCCAAATTTCGAATCAAATTTTCCTTTTGGTTAGAGATAAGAAGGCAAGTCTCCCGAAATTGCTTATCCCAAAATATTTTCCCAAGTGGAGAGATATTAAACCATGGAATAGTCTTTTGTCTTCAAATAGATAAATGACACCTTTTCGTAATGCAATATGGATGATATTGATATGTTTTTGGTTCTGGAGAACAAGTTTTTCCTTATTCTTGCTTTGATATTTGTTTCTTCCATCTATTGCAACTTCAAATGGGCACTTTGCAGAGCCGTTTGGATGCTGAATTTCTTTTAGCACATATGTGCTCTGTAAAGTTCAAAGAATGGATTGTGGTCTTGGCCACTCTTTTAAGGCGCACCGAGGTATCACAGGCATTTTAACTTGTACAACTTTAGTACAACTACTATCTGCTAGCGATATTTCATTGCCGTGAATTCTTTCATCAGTTTGATCTCATAATAGCTGCATATATATAAGACTTGTTTTCTTAGTCATTCAGAATGTAATGAGATTCAATTCGTAATTATGCTGTGAAATGGTAGAAGGCAATTCTATGAAAATACATGTATGCCTTATTGAACTTTAAGCCAAGTTCAAATTTAAATTGTGCTGCTCCAACGCTGATGAAGTGGAGTCTTCAGTTATTTTAGTTAGAAGAATGTAAGATTCTCTAAAAGAGTGAAAACGAGTACAAAAAAAGAGGTTAATATTGTGTAAAGAATCGAATGAACAGCTAATGCAAGTTATATAGCCAACTTGATCTTGTTGCTAGTTATTTAGCAGTCCATTTTGTATTTGGGTGCTCCCCTAAGAATAGGAGCTAAGTTTGTTAGTTTAGCATCTTTTTTTTTTAAATATAAGTAGTTTAGCATCTTAAAGATTGTCAACCTTTCATTGTGCTACAGGCCCATCTCCTGTATTTTGATAGGTAAGCTGGCTATAATTTTTTACATATTATACATAGGGTACTGTTATTTACACCCTGTGGAACTGTGACCTGATTTTCATCGTGCTCTATTAATTATTACCTGATTTTGAAGAGATGGGAGGTTAATTCATGCATTATTTCCTCATATTTCCGCCTTGAATGAATTCAAAATCTCAAAATTTAATTTCTATTATTATTAAAAATATATTCATTAAATTCCACATCCTTTATTTGGATAGTATTAATTAAGTGCCAGCCTTCTTGCTTAAACTAGAGGGTGTCTGGTAGGTAAAATCTGCACCCTTGGATGATGATCCAACAGTGCAACTGCTCTCACACACTGGGTCATCCCAGCTTATGTTATAGAGATTAGGTGATGAATGTGTTTTAAATGTGTGATTCACATCAAAATAGTAAAATCCTAGGGGAAAAGAACGGCTCATTGTGTGTAACCTTTGGAGGTGATTTTTGTCCCATGTGAAACCCATTTCAGATGGAACAGGGAACTGATAATTGTTTTAATCTGACCTACTAAAGATAAAGGGAGTTCATCTTTGAAAGCTATTATTTTAGAGTATTGGGAAATACAATATTTAGTGGATCATTATTTTTTCTTTAGAGCACCCTCTGTTTTTTCTTTAGAGCTCCTCCACCTTCACCTCCCGCTGTTTTTTTTTTTCTATAGAGCTCAGAAGCGCCCTTGTTGTAAGTATACCTCCCGCTGTTTCTTTTTTTTCTATAGAGCTTAGAAGCGCCCTTGTTGTAAGTATATTGACGAGCGTCATTACCCTGTAACCGCCAACACACATGTATTCATCACAGCTCATTTCAATATATTCATATAATGATCTCCTCACTTGAGTGTGGCAGAGCACCCAATCTTAGTCAAGTTGTGGACCTCTAAAACCAATGTGGGGTCAACAAGCCCCACCAACGAAAAATACATACCATATTCATGAGGATATGTTGGGCCCATTTAAATTGAATGCAAACTAACTTTTAGACGGCTGGCCAAATTATTTGTTGGCATGGGAGAAAAGCTCATAGATTGAGGTAGGTCCCACAACCAATACAGATTGTCAGAGACGTATCTTGATCTCCATGGTGGAGACTTTGTGTTCATGGTTCTCGATGGCTTCCAACATCAAGTAAGGTCAGTTTCTTCCTCACTCAAATGAAGGGGTCATAGTCTTACATCAGAATGTGAGCAGTATTAATAGTCTTACATCAAAATCTCGTCTGAAACCAGTACATACCGGACGATACATACCGGTTTTGGAAATCACCGGTATGATACTTTGAATGTATTGTTCAGGTGCATTAAATATATTTTGGTAATGTTTCAGATTATACATACCAATGTATCATCCTGAACTGGTATGTATCATCCGATACATACCGGCTTTGGAGCTGGATGATCCATACCGGAAAATCGGTATTTAAAACCATGATACCAAGTGTACTTATAATTGAAAACCGAATAATCTGAATCTGCACCAAGTTAACAAATGTCAAATTTACACTATCCAAACGAAATCATACAAGAAAATCTTGAAATTTTTAACTTGGGTGACGGAGTACCTGTGCATGAAACCACATAATCGAATTATAATGTAGGTTAGTCCCGAGTCTTGAATGAACTTTTCGGTGCAGTGCTTGATCTCCATCAATGGAACCATTTGTGAGTGTCTATTTTTCTTTCTTTATTAAATTTATTTCTAAAATAGAAGATGACTTATTAGACTCTCTTTGGTCACCTTATTTATTTATTTTCATGTTGAGTTGTAGTTATATCATGATTTTGTGATCAGTATGCTGCCCAATACATGATGTCATGCCCTAAACACATGACCCATTTTTGCAGGAATTCTTATTTAATTGCAGGAATTGATATATTATGCTGTCAGGGAAGTTTCCAATGAGATGTCTTGCATATAAGTACGGAAATCAAGCCAGAGTCGGAGCAACTCAGAAAACCTTGCCCAATCGACCCTTCTTAGTAAGTTCTTCAATCTGAATGAGAGACATATAATCAATTTGCTCTGTTTGTGCATCCATTATTCAGGTTCTATGAACTAACTACCATAACCAAAATTATAGTTTATTTAAGGAAATATGAAAGCTTACATGATGTATGTGGATGTCTGCAGTGGGGTCGAACCAGAGATTGAAATGGTATATTACTTTCCAGGTATCTACATGGTAAAAAGCTTACTGGGCCAATCCCCCCGAGCTGGGGAATATGTCAAAACTTAGCTATTTGTGAGAGGCGCCTCTTTACAAACTAATTAAACAATTAATTTAAAGTGTTATTTTTTAAAAGTGTGCTAATATTTTTCATCTACAGGCAGTTGAATGACAATTAGTTGGTTGGTGGAATTCCAGCAGAACTTGGCAAACTTGAAGAATTTTTTAAAATTGTGAAATTTTCGTAATATGTTGAAATCAATAAGCCCATATATTGGATGTTTATTATCTCATTTTTGAGGAGTCTTGCCAATAACAAACTTGAAGGGCCCCTTCCCCAAAACATTAGCTCTTGCTCTGCTCTGAATCGGCTTTCAAGATCATGTATTTGAATTTGACTTCTATCTCTGATTTTTGGCATCGTATTTCAGCAATGTGCATGGTAATTGGTTGAATGGTTCCATTCCTTCTGAGTTCCAGAAGTTGGAGTCTTACATACCTGTATGTATCGTTTGATCCTTAAAATAACTATCTTATTTGTTCCGAAAGGAATTAGCAAACAGTTAGAACACCAGATGAAATTTGATTATCTTCTGGAGATCCTTAGCACTTTTCAAATTTATTTCCATTAGTAGTTCAAAGTAAATTCTGATTTTTATCTTTGGTATTCTTACAAATTTCCATTCTTTGGAAATAATGAAACTTCTCTTGCAACAATTTCAAAGGCATGATTCCAGGTGAACTAGGGTGTATAATCAATCTTGGTACTTTGTAAGTCCAGAGTTTTTTTTGATTGTTGACTTCAGGGATCTCAATGAAAAGATCAAGCTAAGTCGGATGGGGATTTTTGAATCTTCCAACGGCTCCATGGAGTCAACTATTCCTCGAACCAATTTGAAGGTCTAATTTCTCTTTTTTCTCTTTTTCAATTTCTTTTAAAAGTAAAATTTTATTTAATTAGTAACTTTCATTTCTTTTTTCTTAATTTTTTGTTTTTAATTTTGAAATTTTTAGGTCTCCCACCATGGTACCATGATTCTGTAAGAGCAATAACTCCAGAATTGCCTATCTTCCTCTACAATTACTCCACGCATCAGCTCCATGGGACTTTTGAGGTACTTATTTGCATTATTTTTTTATTTTTCTTAATGGAATATGCTATTTTTTTATTGGGTCTTGATGTGATTTTTTAATGTATGTTTTACTCGCAAGTGCACGAATCGGTTTGTATATAATGGGTGCGGAGTACGAGATCGTTCCCACGAGGATTAATGTTGAAATACCTAAAAGAGACAAGTAATTCTAGAAATCTATTAAGATCTAACAGTATTCTACCAATTTTATGATTTAAGTGGTTGGTGAGATGGTAATTAATGACTACAAACTAAAATTCAATTGATGATTCACAAATAAAAGTAAAGATGATGATAAAGATGAAGATACTAAATCCTCCCATCTTTGGTCCGTTCTTCCTATAATATAAATCTAAGGATTAACTTATGAGATACTCATTAGTAACAAACATCTTTTATGGAAGATCAATGGTCAACACCCTAATAGGTTCCATGTTGCATCCTGCAATCGGGACTTAGATGATTTTCATATATAGATCTCGGGATCAAGGGTGCGGCTGACACCGCATGATCTCGTGTTCAAATAAAAACCATCCCAAAGTGGGTGAAAATTCCAACAAGAATACCACTTATAAATCAAATCAAGGGCATGGCTCGGCACACTTTATTGATTAGGGATATTTGAGATAAAATTACCATTCTGAACCAAGATCCAGGCATGGCATGGCACACTCGATCCCGAGAACATAATCATAATTAAATCCACACAACGAAAACACAAAGACCATAACAATGATAGGTAAAATTACCGTCACAGATCGAGATCCGGGCATGACTCGGCTACATGCGATCCGGTTAGTGGCGGGGATTTCATCCATTCATGATAGCACAATAACCATAAATTAAAAATCTCATATTTTAATCCCTAAATTTATATTATTAAAAGTACATCCCTCGGATGGGAATCATTAGATCCCCATCTCTATAAATTTAGCCACACATATTGTAAATAAATGATATAAATAAATAAAGACGGGAAAATAACATTAATTAAAATTACCTCAAACTTCAAAATAAATTACCTTGATCCACACGAATGATCTTCAGAAAATTAATGCAGAAATAAACTTTGAATGAAATTTGGGAATGAGTACTTGAAAAATTAAAGAACAAAGCTCTCAAAAAGAAATAATAAAACTTCCTATTTTTATGAAAAATAATGGCTAAAAACTAAGAACACTAAGAACTAAAACTCTCTAAAAAAAACTCTAATTCTAATCTCTAATCTACTCCTCTAATTCTCTACTACTCTAATTCTCTACTCCTTTTTTTTCCGAAGTGTTTGAGTCCTTAAATAGAAACGTCGCGCACAGTATCCTAAACCGACTTTTTATAGTCGATTAATCGACTCATGACCCTCGATGCATCGAGCCAACAATTCTTCCACAAAATCACGTTTCCAGTGTCAGAATCGTGTCAGACTGCTATTCCTGCTCGATTAATCGACCTGTAGGGTCGATGCATCGACCCCAGAAATCCGTGAAAATCAGCACTTTTTGTGGTTCAGACACTGCTTCGGTATTTCGGCCATAACTTTCTGTCCCGAACTCGGATTGAGACGATTCTTACGCCGTTGGAAAGCTGACGAAAAGATATACAACTTTCATGTTTTGACAATTTTGTAATTCGGCCGTCTTGAAGGTCCAAATTTAGCCGCAAGTCGCACCAAGTTCTTGATTACCCGAAATTGCAGTGTTTTTGCATTATATTCCGAATTCTTGCACTGTTTTCTATACTTGGCTCATATTTACCTGAAACACTTCAAATCTAATAAATCTTATCAGATAGCCTTCATCGGATAGCTAAATATAGGTATTTAGGGGCGAAATATCCTCATTTTTCAGTACTCATCAGGTCTACTTGATAACAAGAAAATTCCAAAGTCTCAACAGTAAATGAAATCAATTTCCTAATTGATCTTTACTTTAAAATTTAATTAAGCTATCTAAAAAATGATTTCCATTAGAAATTAATTTATCTTGTTTGATTAGTAGGCATGAAAAAAATTTGGAAATGACTTTTTTTTCCAAATAATAAATAACATAATTTTCATTGGAAATTGATTTCTAAATAGTAAAATTATACGGTTAATCAAATGGCACAAAATAGAAACGTATAAGGTTAATTTGGTCATGAAAAATTAAGACTTAACTAGATTGTTGCAACAGCCAATGGTGGTTGGCACCATCAAAGATGGTAGTTCAATTGAAAAGTTTAGTGTGACCGGTAAATTCTCAGACATTAATATTTTGACCCGTGGTGCTGAAAACTCCTTAGTTAATAATAAATAAATAGATAGATAACCTTGGCTAGGTAATATATTTATGTTCAACTAACAATAGGTAGATTTGTCCCATTTGTGGGATCATAAGGCCAAGAAATTTTATGCATCATTTAAAGTTGGGGAAGCATCCTCATCATATTCAAAACTTACTTATATGCGTCTTTTATTTGATTTGGTTAGAATGACTCTAGTAGGCTTAGTTCTATCTTGGGATTGCTTGTGCAACTGTGGGTATTCAAGGGATTGCTTGGGCTTTTGGAGGCATGATCTTTGCCCTGATTTACTGCACTATAGGGATTTTAGGTAAGGGACTTTGTTGTCTTTATATACCTTGTGTTTGGGAGTTTTGTTTCTTCTAATTTTGCATGACTTCTTTCACCAATTGTTTGTATAATTTTATTTTTAGCCATATACATGGACTATGTTTTTTAAGCTAATTAAGGTAAATGGGTTTGTGTTTTTTTGATTATTTATCTTTGAGAGATGAACTGAATTATGATTCTGTTAAGTGTTAAGACTCTTAAAAATGCAGGCGGAAGAGGGGTTTGTTCTCCGCAAATGGCGTTGGTGTTTCCATGCCTAGGCACTTGATAAGGTAGTAGCGATTATTTTATGTACTCTTCGACAGTTTCACGAGCTTCTACTCAGATACTCTATGTCCTAAAGCGATTATTTTTCTAATATTTCCAACACCCTTCTTGCTTCTTGATGCTTTTTTTAGCTTAGGTCTAACATTTTAGTTTAATTTTGTAATATCATTATGTAAAAAAAATTCTAGAGAGATGAAATAATTAAATTTATTATCCTGGTTTAAAGGGGTTTGCTTTTTCATGGGCACATACTCTTTCCTGTATTAAATCGATGGCTGGGAAGCAACCTGTGAACTCGAGGTAGGTACCGCAATTAGGAAAAAAATAATTTTTTTTAAAAATAAGGGCCTACGCCGACGGCCGACTTTGTAACCGTCGGCGTAGGGATGATTTATCGCCAACCGTCGGCGGATAGCCGTCGGCGTAGAGGTTCCAGCCGTCGGCGATTATATCTACCGACGGCGGGTATAGTCTACGCCGACGGCTTCCCACCGTCGGCGTAGGGGACTGTATTTGTAGTGTTGTTTTAAAATCGCAGAAGAAATCTTGTACTTGATAGCCTGAAAAGGGAAGGGTGATCCCTAATTCCCCATCTGTTAACCTCTTGTAAATTCGTAATGGGAAAAGTGTTCCTTTTTTTGAAAATAGGACAAGCCAGTAGCAGCAAGGTAGGTTAGCTACTATGGATGAGTAAAAAGATCCATTAAATGGTTTTAGATGTTGGGCCCCAACCTCACAGGTTCTCAATGCTCGTGAACCAGGAACCTCTAACTGATGCCCTTTTTCAGCATGACGAAGGCCATGTTCCTCTTTTTTCGTCCCAGTCTTCCACATAATGAATCTTGAGACGATGTACCATCAGACGGTTAGATTTTGATTCTATGAGAGACACATCCTAAAAAGTTTACGTGATCATGGGTGTATATCCTTTTTTTTAAGAAAGATTATGAGCATACATCAAATGTTCTTCTCGGATCACTTTTTGAAATCTGTGCCACATGGAATCAAAATTAGATTGTCTGATGGTGCCCTTTAAGAGTTTTGTGATTGTTAGTGATTTAAATCTAAAAGGTGTGATTTTTATTTTGACCAAACATGCGTTTGCTCTGAAAAAAAAGTTTTCTCAAAAAATTCCCCTTTTTTTTTTTGAAAAAACGCGTTCAAAATTGTCTTTTTTGAAAAATATGTTTTACACCCATTTTTCCCGTTTAAAATTGATTTTGGTCACAACATATTTTTTAAAATTTCAAAATTTTCCCATTTTTTCCTGAAATTACCAAAATTTATCCTTTTTTCTGTATATTTCCAAAGCCGTTTTATTTTTGTACCTATACTTGATCACTATGATTTGAAGCATTGGAAGGACGTGATTTTACCAAAAAAACAAAGACTTTTGTTGAGAATGAGAGGCTCAATGTCCTTGTCAAGAGGGGACAGATGATCTACGCCTCTAGGCTCTAACGGTCACCAACCTTAAAACTTTGTATAAAAGTCTCGAATTTTGGATGGCCAATATGATTTTGGATGGATAAGAATCCACTAATATAAATTAGGAACCCTAAAGTTTAATAACAAATTTTTAGAAAGTTTGATTGGTCAATTAATCACCTAAGTCATAACTTAATTCCGCCTCCACCTCTAGGCTCCAACGGCCGTCACCAACCTTAAAACTTTGTACCCCACAAGCAGGAAGGGGAGCACATCTTTTAAAAGATAGTTTTGAGAGGGGAAGAATATGACAAGAAGAAGAAGAGAGTAGTCTAAGTAACTTATCAATTGCAACGTTTTACCTTTCAAGTAGTGAATTGCGATGACTTTTTTTTTGACTGCCTTGAAGTCTTCCCAATTTTCCATACAATAGATCTTGAGATTATGGTCCACATATTAGACGGTCAGATCTTAATTCCACGTGACACACAACCCCAAAAGTGATAGTGATATGCACATATCTATCAGGCGATTAATTTTGGGAATGTGTATCATGTGGATTCAATATGTGACCGTCTGATAGGTGTGCCATGATCTCAAGGTCTATTGTGTGAAACATTGAGATGAAAAACAATCCCAATCACCTGATTTAAGGTAATAAATAATTTTTTCTTATGAAAGAGGACATAAGAAAAATGGGTACAAATAACGCTTCCCATTTGGAATCACAAAAAATTTAACGTTCTTTAAAAGCTCCATGATGGAGAATAAACCCACACTATAAACACCAAAATGGTGTTTGTATACTTTGACCTTATACGATTGAAATATACTGTTATGTCATGTG
This sequence comes from Chloranthus sessilifolius, assembly GCA_021018995.1. Taxonomy (NCBI): domain Eukaryota; kingdom Viridiplantae; phylum Streptophyta; class Magnoliopsida; order Chloranthales; family Chloranthaceae; genus Chloranthus; species Chloranthus sessilifolius. The sequence continues at coordinate 195,949,600 of CM037584.1, forward strand.
ATATATATTTACCATAAATTTAAATATTGCAAGTGGCTGTGGATAATTAGAATATGTTTTAACTTAAAAATCACACCTATTAACCAATAACCAAATGCATTTCATATCATCGCTAAACTCTATTATTGGGCATTAAATATTAAAAACAGTGGTTGATATTAGAATGTAGATATGGGATGATTCAAATCTCCCCCAAAATGTATGATTTTTGAGCCCACAACGATTCAATGCATCAACTTTCTGTTTGAGGGCTTGGATTGCTCACACGTTGAGCAACATTGAATGGTTCAAGATCATTCAAACACCAAAATGTATATAAATGGTGGTGATGAAGAGAGGCGGGTCCCTAAAACATAGGATTCCGCATATGATGCCGGATTCAATAATTGAGTGACCTAACCTACCCCAAAAGACCTAAGACGAATATATTTATGAACACTGATGGTTTCAACTTTGGCCTATTACCCTGCAATATTAGTAAAATGGAAACAAAATAACCAATAAATAACATATCAATGGGCGTAGTAATAATAATAATAATAATAATAATAATAATAATAAGAGGTGAAAATATATCTCTTATTAGCTACATTTTACATCAACTGACATCGTAGCTAATCTTTTTGGGATAGTGTTATATGAAGGAGAGATTTTATATAGACAAAATGCAAGCGATTGATGTGATACAACATAATTTGGTGCAAGTGCAGTGGGCTCTATTAATGCAGGTCAGTACAGTCAGTCACGTCACACCTGCCATGTTAGCCGCATGCACTTTATTCGCAACAAATCTATCCTAGGTTTCTAATTTTTCATTTTTTTTAATTAGACAATTTTAAATCTTGGAATCCGAGATTTATCGATTAGGCCCAATTCGTGAGATGTCTCGTGTCTCAGGGATACCACATGAAACGAGAAAAGGCTTAAATGATCTTACACATTATGCTTAACTTTATGCCATGTGGCACGTATCTGTGATTAATTTGAATAATCTAATTGGTTGTCCATTATTAGAACATCTCATTTAGACAATCATCCCTATAAAATAATTGCCAACTGTTCGATCAATGAGCTCTAATATTAGCCTTTTAAAAATAAAAATAATAATAAATATTAGAGTGCACAAATTTGGACAAAGCATAATAGAAGTCAACCTGCCATCACATAGGCTTGATACGGTAAGTGAAAATAGTGCCATCAGAACAATGTAGGTCGGTATTTAAGCTGGACCAAGCTGAGACATATCGGACCGATATGTATCAGCCAAACTGGTCAATATTTAAGCAGTTTTTAATTTTTAAAATAATAAAAAATATTTAAAATAGATTTTTTTTACAAAAATAGCATTTTTTGTATTTTGTCCGATGCATATATAACACATATTGGCCAAAATGACCCGACATGTGCCGATTTTTGACCTGATATTTGATCCTTTACCAAACCGAGAGTGTATATTGTATAGGCTGAGGCTTAAATTGAAACATATGAAGCGATATATATTAGATATGGCCGATATTTAAAATCACAGTACAAAGGTCACGATTAGTTCTAACCTCCCATAGGAATTCAGTTTCAAAAAGGCAAGTTTCTCGTCTGTCTTTGTGCAAGAGATGATAAATTTATCATTTCGCTGACAACCGAGATCGCGAAACTTATTGCTATGAGATGCCATCTCGGACGATATTAAAAGAGTTGAGAATTATAAAATCAGTAAAGGACGGAGAAAAAGTTGAGAATTATAAAAAAATATGAAAAAATTAGAAATACGAATGAAAAAGTTTCAAACAATGATCATTGTCATATGTGAAGTGGGTTTTTCACTTAATGATATTAAAAAAATAATATTTATTAAAAATTAAATATGTTATATATTGTATTATAAATGTGTTATAGATTATATTATATTATATTATAATATAATCTAATATTAGTTCATAATAGTACAATATGTTATATTATTTTATATTATAAAATAAAATAAAATAATAATCTTAATTTGTAGAGCCTTTAGACTAGTAGGTTATAGCTTCTTATATTATATTATAATATAATATAATATAATATAATAATATATTGTAATAATTTGCAATTTGTAGAGTAGAGCCAATAGACTAGTAGCCTATACGGCTCGGCTGTAGCTTCTTAACTTTGTTAGCCATGTAATAGGCGATTAGGCTCTTTACTAGGCAAGTAGCTTCTTTAATCATTTTATTCTTATGAAGAAACGAAACAAAGAAGAAAAGAAAAAAAAGAAAAAGTACCATAGGGAGAGTGTGAGAGTCGATCCCTGCTAGAGCCGATTGCCGGCGGGAGCCGTTCGTTGCCTGAATTTAACGATGATATCTCGGCTCAAAAAAAAACTTTAACCTTGGAGGCATGGTATGTTTTATTTTTTATTCCTCTTAAAAATTAGGGTTTTAAAACTTTTTTAATTTTTTATTTTTTTTTAAAAAGACGGTTAATCTTTCAAATTGCCGACTCGCTGATTCATCGCCGATGTAGCACCGATTCAACGAATTAGCCGACTAACAGTCGATTACATCGAAATACTTAAAATCGAAGACTACATCACTGATTTTTTGAAGACGTCAGCAATGTTTGTCACTATGGTGGTCACTTAGCCCATATGCACTACAAAAAATAAGATTATTAGCAGAACTTAAAACTGTCGCTATTAATCAGAAGACTTGTCGCTATTTAAAAAACAAGATTTTTTGTTAATAACAATATTTTTGATTATCGCTAATAGTCTTATTTTTTGTATTGGTGGTGGAAAGATATAGGTAGAAAATCAATCGTTGATCAAGGATTTTAATGGTAGAAAATCATCGTAGCAAAAATAGGGGTTTTCAATTAAGATATAACGACAACTACTATTCTCCTAGCATTCAATTAAGATATAAAGACATGCTAACTTAGGTGTGTGTTTCGCTCAAGCTTTAGGAGAATATTCCATACTCTTTTATTCGCCTATAGGGTTCCTTCAGTTGACTCTTGTGCTTGTTACATTTACCCCTCTAAGATGTATCGTATTTATACTCTGCCGTCTGCGTTTTACTTGTTTTTCACTAGGGTCCTTATTTTTGAGTTTCCTTTGTATTTTGCCCCCTACAATGAGAAATTAATCATTGACTATTATAAAATTGAACTTTGACTATATGAAATCAAATGATAGAAATTATTTTTCACCATAATTTTCTACCCAATAAATCTTGCGATCACGAGTTTATCATCAAACAATAAGATTTTGATTTCATAAGTTATAGATAACACAAAAAGTGATCATGATCGTGGGTGTACATAAAACATGGTTCTTGAATCACTTTTCAATAAGTGTGTCATTGGAGTCACAATCTAACCGTTTGATGGTAGACTCATGATCTCAAGAGTCAAAATTTAGTTTTGTAATAATCAAGGATTGATTCATCATTGTAGGGGGCAAAATGCAAAAGGATACTCAAAAGTAGGGACTGTAGCATAAATAGGTGAAACACAAGGGGGGCGGGGGAATGTAAATAAGACATATCTTAGGAGTGTAAATGCAACAATCCCTTATTTTTCCATAAAAACTCGGAATCTTATCAGCTTAGAATCTTGTAGAATCTGAGCTTAGTCAGATCCCTATCTTTTGTAAGATGTGTTCTTGAATTTGCTCAAATTCCTAAATTTTCCAAATAAACTTAAATTCTCGTTTTCTTGAGTTTTTACTTGCCTAATTTTAGAAGAGTATCTTTGCCTTCAGCTTTCTAGCTTAGAATCTGAACATTTTGTAGTCCTTTGCTAGGAAATGGGTATGAAGCTTTCAATGGGAACAGCCAAACACTTCAATATGAATCCTAGGTTCAAAATGGATGACAATTCATACTAAAGTTTCGAGAATGAGTAGTCAGATCTTTTGAGCATATCTTCATATGATATTTAGGCGGCGATTGTGTTAGCTCTTTCGCTTCAAAGAAGGACTCTTACGCTCTTTGGCTACAACAGAAAGCTTTTTTAAGGTTTGGTAACACTACTCCTCGCCTCATCTGCTGTAACCACTCAGATTTTTGCTAATGTTGAATTGCTGACTTTTGATGAGAATATAATTATTTGATTGATTTGACTTTAGTCAAATATTTGACTTGGATAGCATGGCCTTGGGCAAACCTTTTCTTTAGGGTGGGTACACCACGCATAACCGATCCAACTTTCAAGCAGCATTATTATAGTCCACATGATTTTATTCAGTCCCTAAATGTGTGTGCTAAGTCGAATTGGTGCAGTGTTGCACACCCAACTCAAGCCATTCCTAATTGTTTTAAAAATAAATAATTAAATAAGTAAAATCTTTTATATATATATATATATATATATATATATATATATATATATATATAAAGTGTATTAGTGCATGGTCTTAGATGAAGGCGTTATAAGGACTTGGTGTGATTGCCCAATAACTAAACTAGCCATCGACTTACCCAACCACACCTCTCTCACTCACTTAAACTCTATATGTGCCCAACACAGTGGACTAGCCTCACTCTCCTGTTAGATCTTAACGCAAAATAGTATCACAAGAATTCCACGTGGACTCTCTATCACTAGAAATCATGAAACTCAGTATGCAAGTCCACACACTCTATTATAACTTGCATATTATATATAAATAAATAACACTACAAAAATAAGGTGTTTTAGCAGCATTGCTATTAAGAGAATTTTTGGTAGCGGCAAAACTAATATCGATAGTTTTTAGTAGCGACATGACTGATAGCGGCAATTTTAACAAAAAATTGCCGCAAATAATCTTTTTTTTCTTTTTTATAGTGTAAATAAATAAATAAAAGGATAGAAATTTTGAATTCGGTGCAGCTGACACCCGAATTCTAGCTTGCATGTCGTTTTTGGCAACTAAATTCTAGAGAGAAAATCCTTTTGAGATTTCCTCCTATTTTTCTCTCTCAAAGACTCCATCTATGGGCCTCTCTCTCTCTCTATGTTTTTCTCTCTCAAAGACTCCATCTACCTCCCATATTTTCCCTCTACACATGACTGCCGAAGCATAGTATCACCATACCCTATGTTCTCTATGCAGCGACTGAACCAGGCAGTTACCCCCTTCCTTCTTGCCTCTCTTCTTCTCCATGCTCATATAACCACATCCACACATGGCTAACGCAGCAGCCACATGCATGGCTCCATTATTGGCCACCTTACATCATCACCCACTACAAAAAAAAAATTAGTTTTTTTAACAAAAAACTGCTACTATTAGTCTTGTCGCTACAAAAAATTGCCGCTATTAATTCTGTCGCTATCAAAAAAGATTTTAATAGCAAGTGCCGCTGAAACCCTTTACTTTTGTAGTGACCATAGTGCATGCATCGAGGCTTTACCCACGGCAGCACAAGGACTCATAGTAGAGTGAATTAACGAATCAAGTCGCTGTGGCTCAATGAATTTGGAATCGACTTTTGGGGCATCGATTTCTTCATCTCGAGCTACTCGATCCAACGCGGACACACTTCAATAAGTGGGTACCCTCCTATCTATCTAAATCTATACATTTATACCTTTTATGTGATGATTTTATGTTGATTACATTAAATTAAAGGAATTTAAAAGAAAATTTCTTTTTTACGTTTTTGAGTGGATTCGCAAAATTGTTATGATCAAAGGGTTGATCCTTTGGTTGAACGCATCAGCCGAGAACTAAATGGTATTATATTCTTCCATATGACATACAAGGGTGGCAACAAAACAGATCTTAAGGACTTTAAAATCGGACACCAAGTTGCCCAACACATAGCAACGACATTCGTTTAATGGGCTCCTGCCCTTATAATTTTGCACGCTTATGCTAGGGGTCATGTTTAACCCCCTGTTGCATCCACCCAAACTATGGACCATTGGTCCAAGGCCGTGGGTCAAATCTTACACTATCTGATCATTTATAATATGGATGGTTATATCCTCCTGAAAATAAACATACATTGGCTTTAACCTCATTACTATTGTATGTGTGTGCCACTTGGAATTTTAAGTTAGGGTCATTTTTGACCCCTCAAATCTTGAAAATCAGGCCGAAGTAGCTCACATACTTAAGTTTATAATGATCTCGACAAAAACTTAATCAGGTTTGTCTGATCAACAATAATCTCATCGCATTTATTATCATGCTTTTGAACTAGTGAAAATTTAGAAAGAAATAAACTAAGAGATTTAAACCCTAGTACAATTAGTGTAAAATGGTCCGTTTGACTCACTTTTTGGCCGAACCAGTGAATTGGCTAAATACAGACCCCACCTAATTTATGGAAAGTGTTATCTTTGCTAGGCCTAATCACTCCAAAAGCGATCTGATAGCCCATAAAAATTTCCCAAATTTGCATGCGAGCCATTCTTATTATAAATCACTACTGGCATCATTTCATATAGATTCTTTCACATTCGACAAAAGTTTAGTAGGAGAAAATGTCCCTTTTATTTTACCGATTTAGGTCACAATTTATTTCAGATTAAAATCATTCACATCTCTTGAGATGCGTGAAATGCTAGATCCATGGCTATAGAGGCCATTAGTAAATACTAGATTTAGAGCTATTTTATAGCAATTGGGCCATAATCGAAATACATGAGTCCCATGCCATTAACCATACGAGTCTTTCCAGACCTCCGGTCATCATAAATGCACATGGGCTTTCTCATGATCGCTCATCTACTCTATGGACTCTTAATAGGCCCATTTACCTTAGAAGAGTCATTTACACTTTTATGAGAAACCAAGGTCCAAACTCTAGGGTAGGCTAAACCATCCTTTTAAGATTAGGAAAAACTTCTAAATAGATCTTAAAGTCATGTTAAGATGGTGTACACCACTCGATGATCATACGATGATACGATCTTGATCAAAATCCTAGACCATTCAGTTAATGGTTTAAATGATCAAACCAATAGTAACAATCATTGGGTATCTAAACCTCCATTACACTGATGACATCGGTAGCTAGGATTAGATTATTCTAAACTCGATCATGTTCACTTTAAAATACGTATATCGAATATTCGATGATCTATAGGTGATTCAGTCATAAAGAGATTAAACATTATTAGAATCACCTAAATGACTAGTCCGTTTTCATCAGATCGATCTAATGAAAACAGTTTATTATCATGTTGTGACACACATCATAGGGTCATGTATCGATTTACATGTGACCTCTTTATATCTCTCTCTTCTTGAGTGTCCCTACAAGACTCTGTAAGATTTTTTGTCACCATCATGACCCAAAAATCAGTGTTGGTCCTTTAGGAAAAAGTCTTGCCAAGTAATTAAGTTTGACAAATTGATTTGTCAATTTTGAACCCACGGTCGTCTGTAGTACACTCACGGACGTCCGTGGTCACGGACGACCGTGAGTGATTCACGGACATCCGTGACCCGAAAACATATAAATTTTTGGTAGTTCGGACAGTTTTGTAACTGATCCGAATATCTTCATTCTAAAATTTTTCTGGTCAAAATTTTGTCTTTGAGATTACTTACCATCTTTTGATTTCATTCTTAAATCTCATTGATGTTTGTGTCTTTACGATTTCGTGTTTGAGAGTATAAGACTTGTGTGAGACAAGTGAACCTTTGCGAGAGACGTCGGTTGATGGAAATGTTCACTATGGATAGTGTGATGGTGAGAGGCTGTCATGTTTGGTGATTGGAGTGTTAGGGCATATCATTCCAAAGAAGCACTGTAAGGTTTTTTGATTCATAGTGAATTTTTTTCTTGGATCTGAGATAGATCCCGTGGTTTTTGCCTGTGATGGGTTTTTCATGTTAAAAATGTCTTGCGTACTTATTTTGATTGTGTGGTGATTGTGAGTAGATTTTAATTGATAAATTTAATAGATTATATTAAAAATCCCTTATTTCAGACTCTAAATCACTCTCTTGCTTGGTTAAGACCTTAGGTCTCCATCTAACGTTATAAGTCAAAGTTTAACTTTTATTATAATTTGTAACTGACTTATGATCAGTTCACTAACTTTTTTGTTCTGATAGATTACTTGTTTGACTTTTATGTGACTTATTAATAGAATAAGTTCTTTTTATGATTAAGCTTTAATTGTCGAAATTGTTGCTGCGATTATATAAGATATATGTTATATTAAGTGTTTTCATCGATACTGCATTACATCTATATCATAGAAATACACTAAGGCATACGCATGATAAGTTACAGAATAAGATACAACACTCGACTTTTAAGCCTTCGTCACGGTGGGATTCCTTTCACGGTCACGTGAAACTTGAAATATAGGCATTTATTTACGGATGCAACATTCTATAGGAATATAGGCTACCCCACGAAGTACATTTACGTTACTACGAAGCTCATCCCTTGAAAAGTGTGATTTAGTGAAACTTATCGCATCATGACTCATTATAACTTGTACGGCTGAATATGAATTAAATTCTACATGTCTCACACCTTACGTGCTACCGTAATGGTACAACGTCTACAGGCAAGACGAGTCTTAATGACAATATGATACGACAATGTCTCGACGTAAGAGGACACTGATTTTTATGTGCACAACCTCATTGGACTGAATAGTGGTTTACGATATGATATGAAGGTTAGGTGATTATTTACACATGAACCTCGTGTGGTAGGCTGAAGCAGTGGCCCTATAGATCAAAATGCCGGAAAACTGGTATGTTTCGTCCAAGTCAAAAATTGGTACGTATCGGACGATACGTATTGGTATCGGTGCGTACCGGACGATATATTGAATGCATCGTTCGGTACTTTATATAGTAATGACCGATAGGTCATTACGTCATTTATATAAGATAAGTAAGAAGAGAAGTACGTTGTATATGCGTATAGAGTTACAATAAGATTTAAGATATGCCACGTAAGTTAAGGTGATGAGACAAGTGAGAAAAGTGATAAGTATTAGAAGTATCATATATACTGAAATTTGTTACGTTCTTACAATTTTATGATTATTAAATGTTTATGAGAAGTTTTATAATGCTGTTTGTATGAAATTGTAAAGGATTTACTTCCTCTCACAAAGTTGTACCCACGATCACCTGAGTAGATTATAGTGGATCGATTGTACAACCCACTGAGTTTATGTGACTGAGTAAACTTATCCCAACAAAAACTAACAACTGCATGTAAAGATATGGACTACACTGCCCCAGTGGACTTGATGTACCGGTAGATATACAAATTATGAGGGTGACGACATGGATGACCAGTTAGACAATATTAGGTATGTATTAAGTATTTAGAAATACTTTCCTATAGTTGACCGCACCTTTATTTATGGTTATTTAGTATAATGGACTCAAAATTCAATAAAAGCTTAATGAAGCGAATTTTAATGTAAGAAGAAAATTTGGTCTACAATTTAGGGAGCCCCATGTTATATAAGATTTAATAAGATATGTATGTCCATTAATCGTCTTAACAAGCGTGCGATTTCTTAACAGAGAATTCTAGACCTTTGAGATCGGCTAAAATTTTGGTTCGTGATATCTGCTCTAGTGGGGAGCTCTTTTAAGTGATAAAACTATTCTCTTTCAACTCTCTACAAGAGTTTTTTGCTCTTACGAAGAGTCATGCGAAGAGCTACTTCTGCTCTTATAAGAGCTAACCCGAACAGAGCCGTAGCCAGTTGGTGAATTTAGATTGGCCAAAAATTTCTACCACATGACCTAAAAAGTGCCACGAATGCCATTTTTTGTCAAACATTGATGATTATTGACTTCTTAAAATCGATCAAAATGTTAGGCTTTTCCCTTTTAACATAACATAACATAACAATTACGAATCTCCTAAGTAGGCCTCCAAAGGTGCTACCAAAGCTCTACTTTTGGACTGTTGAGCTCGGCTCGAGAGTCGAACTAAGCCTTATTTATGAAATCTCTATTCATTATAGCCGAGCTAAAGTTGGGTCCCTTGACACCCTCTCGGCCTTATTCCTTACAATTAATTATATAATTTACATCTCAGAATGGGAAGTATGCAACCAGTTGCAGGCATTATCCCTGCAATCGGAAGCTTTCATATGCTAGGGGGCATGATCAATATAAAATAATACTCGATTTGGGTTGATTAGTTATGAGGCATGTGCTTTTAAAAAAATAATCATTTATAAACTTTTTTGGCTTTCATCCTATGGGTAACAAGATACCATAAAGTCCAACAAATTGGTACGACGACTTTAAATTCCTTTGACCACATTTTCAATTGTATCCATCTATTGGATCGTGTCTAAATTTTTTGGCTGACACTTGATCGATTTTATCCAAGTTTTCTTGGCACCTGATCCTTGTGATAGGCGCCACATGATGCCCACTTGATGTCGATGCAGGAGTGATCCCTGCATCCGAACACATAGCCCCACCCTTTTCACATATATGATAGATTTATTATATTAATTAATCTTATAAAGTAACAGTTAGATTCATCTCACCGTTATTTATAAGACAGAATTTAGTAATTAAATTCATAAAAGCCTGTAACCAAAATTAGGAATAATTTGAGAAAAAATCATTTATTTCGCATATAATACATAAAATTGGTGAATTATTCGAATTTTATTCATTTTTTCAAATTTGCAAATTCTACGAGACTTTTTCAAAAAGTCTGCAAATTTGATCACTATGGATAACCACAGTGGTAATCGGGCCGAATTGAAATCAGGTTTGGGTTGAGGATCAAGGGTGGAGAGTCAGGTTCGGGTTGATCCTGACCCGACTCAAACGCGACCCAATTGCACTACAGTGCTGCCATCTAATTGGACCACTAAACTGGTACATCACGACGACCCTCTATGCTACTCTATCTCCATCTCAGTAGCTAGTGGCTTGAGCTCTATAGAGCCAAGCTAGAGCTTAAAAGTTTTAGGCGCAAGCTGAAAAGCTAGAGCTCAGACTCTGACCCCAGCTCGAGCTCGGCTTGGCTCGTTCGTTCGAAACCCTGCTGAGATTGGTCTCTGAATTGGTCGAATTTTTAATCAGGCCTGAAAAAACCTGGCCCATTTGTGATTCAGGCGTAAAACGTTATAAAAGTGGGGTGTTTGTTTTGAGTAATTTATATGCTTTTCCATAGTCTCATGAACAACTAAATGACCACAAAATTTAAAGGCAAAATAGCCATGGAAGGATTGGGACCAAAAAGTTTTAGGGGCATTACCCATTCACAATCTCCTTGCGATATTGGACCCAATTTTTTCTCATCCTCTCGCAGATTTCTTGCGCTGCTCATTGAAATCTTTCAACTAAATAACCTCCATGTACACATGTATGATCCAATATAAAGATTAGTTGGCAATCTTAAATCTTCATAATCGGATTGACTAATTCTAAGGTTTATCATAAATATGACATAACTTTTACAGTTCATCTAAAAATGTCACTAAATGACTTCATTATTACTTTCTCTTAGATCATGATCATCAATAAGAGGTTGACAACAGGGTTCTATTTCCTCGGCTTTCATGTTGATGTCCTTTTGCTTTCCCCATAGAACTAGGTAGAGCCCAATCACAATCAAAACTGCTCCAACAACACTATTAAAATAGAATTCATTAGAAACAATAGAAAAGAGAACTAATGAGAGTTCCAATTTTTTTTTTTTTTTTTCAAATTATTATTATTATTTTTAAAATTTTTAATTCAATAGTACAAAAAAAGGATATTTGCGTTGAGAGCTGGTACGGTGTAACATATATGTTCTCAATCTTGGTCAGAATAGGTAACTGATTGAATACATATGACATTATTTTTCTTTAAATGCACTACTTGATGTGATGGACCCGCTGGAAAGATCTAGTGGGTCACAGATTGCAGAAGAAAAATCTCCCTTCTGTAATTCAAAACGGTTGAATGCCTTTAGGTGACTTAAAACATTATAGGAAAATTGATGCAGATTTTCATATTAGAGAAATAGAGGGACTATCCAACACGAAAATTATGGACAAAGTCTAAATGCTTCGGCTCAAATTGCAAACACTTATGCAATAACCATTCGATCTTTTCATCCGAGGTTAAGTGGGAGGGTAGAACCATAACTCATCATTATTGGTCCTACCTCCCATCCTTGGTGTTAAATATCGGCCATATCCGATACATATCAGCCCTTATATATCGTGTTATGCGTGGGCCAATATTATATTAGCCCCCGATTCGATATGGGTAGAAATATGTTTCACCAACTACATATCCGATATAACCTCAAAGGGTTAAGTGAGTTGGCCAGGTACCTGCTTTCAAAAGCAGGAGACCCGAGTTCGAATCTCCTCCCCCCCTTGTGGCCACCTTAGGGATTTATATCCCATGCTGACCTGACATGTGTTGAATTTAGGGTGCGCATGTACCCTTGGGATTAGGCAGGTGCTCTAAGAGACCCGAAAACATAGGTTATTAAAAAAAAAAAAAAAAACTATATATCCGATATATCATATACTTATCGGTTTGTGACCTGGCCGTTATGTATCGTTTTGAATCCAACTCCAACTTTTTGCCCCACATTTGGTATCGGGCCGTGAAGGTATGGCCCCAAGTCAAACGCGCATAGCGCAATAATTTAGGGTTTTTTGCATATACCCCCCTGTGTTATGCTAATATTATAAGAAACCCCCTGAGTTATGAGTATTTATTCTGCAGCCCCTACTTTTGTGTTTCTGTTTCATATAATCCTCTGCCATTAACTAGCTATGAGTTTATGGACGGAAAGCATATTTTGTCCTTAATTAAACCAATATTTTAAAAATACCACCATTCTAAAATGCCCTTCATTCATCTATATTTACAAGTCATGCCATTAAAGTTTATCACCATTCTAAAAGGCCCTTCATTCACCTTTATTTACAAGTCACGCCATTATAATTGACCACTATTCTAAAAGGAGTACCTTTAAATCCACCCACAAAATCTTTGAGTTCACCCATGCTGAAACACATCGACTGCATTGAATCAAACGATGGAGATTTTTTATCGTCCCAATCTTTCATGAGATCGATCTTTAGACCATGAGTGTACCATCAGACGGTCGATTTTTTATTTCATATGGTACACACCCCTAAAAGTGACCTTAATATCAATTTTAAGCATGCACGTGACGTTAAAGTTACTTTTTTGAGATGTGTGCCACGTGAAACAAAACATTGACCGTCTGATGGTACGATCATGATCTCAAGATCCATCATGTGAAAGATTGGGAGGATAAATGATCTCCATCGTTCGATTCAATTCAATCAACGTGTTTCAACATGGGTGAACCTAAAGATTCAGTGGGTGGATTTAAAGGTACTCTTCTAAAAGGCCCTTCATTCACCCATTAGATTTAAGACTCATTTTATGGGTGATTCCCCCATTAAAGCATGCCAACGTTTGGACGAATACTCAACCAATGGAGGATTTGTGGCAAACGATGCAATTATTTTTTAAAAGAAAACCTTCAATCTACATGTTCCACTCAAAATACTTGTCCCTCCAATTTCCTATATGATTCAAGACTGATTTTTAGGAATTGGATTGCCTAATCGTGTCTGCTTCCATCCACCAATTATTGAGTTTACCCACGCTAAAACACATTGATTGCAATGAATAAGACAATGGAGATCGTTTAGGCATATCATTAGACGATCAGTGTTTTATTTCGTGGCACACATCTCAGAAAAGTGACCTTAATATCACGTATACCGTTAAAATTAATTTTAAGGTCATTCTTTTGGATGTGTACCACATGAAATACAAAATCAACCATCTGATGGTGCCACCATGATCTCAAGATCCATCGTGAGAAAGGTTGGGACGATAAACAATTTCCATCGTCCGATTCAATGCAATCAACCGTCTGATGGTGCCACCATGATCTCAAGATCCATTGTGTGAATGGTTGGGACGATAAACGACCTCCATCATCCAATTCAATGCAGTCAACTATCTGATTCTGCCACCATGATCTCAAGATACATCGTGTGAAAGGTTGGGACGATAAATGATCTCCATCGTCTGATTCAATGCAGTCAACCGTCTAATGGTGCCATCGTGATCTCAAGATCCATCGTGTGAAAGGTTGGGACGATAAACGATCCTCATCGTCTGATTCAATGCAGTCAATGTTTTTCAGTGTGGGTGAACTCAAATATTTGGTGGGTGAATTTAAAACTACTCTTTTTGTAAGTGGAGGGATGGATTCAAAATTACTCTTACCACGTGTAGAGGGTGATAATTTATTAATTTAATTTAAAAAAGGATAAATGTGGTATTTAGGCTATTCTTTAACGACTGATTAATCATTTAAAGTAGCATCCGTTGAAGAGGGTGTTTTATGAATACCAAAATGCTAACTCAGGAGGTTTAAAACAAATAGCTATAATTAGGGGGTTATTTATAATATCAATATAATCGAGGGGATATTTGCAAAATACCCCAATAATTTATCTACTTTTAAATGATATTCACAAAAATCGAGGACAAGAATTTACCCGCCGAGATATAGTGTTTCTCCCAAAATGAGGAGCCCCATGACGGTTGTCATTAGAGTTATTAAAGGCTCGAAGGATGTTAAAAACACTGGGCCTCTTCTCCGCAAAGCCAATATTTGAGCACAAGTGCCAATGCCGAAAGTCAATACACCCTGTCAAATAAAAATGTATTATTATTATTATTATTTTTTGAGTTTTTTTAATACCCACTTCGTTTTAAGATATTTATAAATGTCACCCTCTATTTCATTAATTTATAAATAAGCTTCTAATTTCTAATTTTGTATTTAAATAACACCTTGAGTTACTATTGCATTAACTCTCCTCTCGAAAGTAGCAAAGTGTAGACATATTTATAACACGAAAAAAATAAAATAATGAAAATAATAAGTGCACTTTGATTTTTTAAAAATGACACATACTTTTACAGTAACTCAAGGCGCTATTTAAACACAAAAATGCCAATTAGAGATTATTTATAAATAAGGGAAATAGGAGGTGGCATTTATAAATATGCCAAACCTTAGGGGTTTCTGCAAAAATACCTTTTTTTTATATGTACATTAGTGGAAATGGTGATGAATGATGATCCATATTAAAGTTAGGGATGAATGATGATCCATATTAAAGTTACCAAGTGACTCGATTATCTCAGCCATACACGTCAATAAGATAATTGTTAATTTACAATTGAGGCAGCATAAATTTTGCCCCCTCATCAAATTGGGAACCATCGAAATGGACTCTCTGGTCATAGTCGCTAAGTCAAGGTTCAACAATAATTCAGAAAGGTTAAAATTGAGAAAAAATTCAACAAAACTCGGCAAATTCGGGAAAAAATTTAGAGCAAAAATCGGAGAAAGAAATAGACAATACAAAAAATATTATACAATAGGAAATTTTTTAAAAGTTGTGAGCTATTGAAAAATTCCCACATTATTTGTGAAATAAGCAAATTTTTAAGAATACAATTTTCTCACAAATTTGTGAATAATGCGTGATGAATTCATAGAACCTCAAATTTGTGAATTAGTCGCCAATTACTTGAGGTTTATGGTCGCTTAGTTTCTAAATCGAGGATGCATAGGGAGATGGTAAGCGAAAGTTCACTTTTGACTTTTCAGTGATTTTTCTGCTCAAAATAATCAACGCTTTCATCGATGTTGTCAAGCTTGAGATTGAACCGAGTTCCGCCGCTGACGCTCGGGCCAGGTACCTTGTACCAAAGTCTAGCAATATTATGCTACAATATTTGAGATGAACACATATTGGCCATGCACTGTAAAGTTGATAGGAGATAAGATTATTTTACACTGTAAAGTGGGGAGAGGAGGGTTATGTCCCATCCCAAGCGCCATGCTGAAGCTTTGGGCTCCATTATCAGAGTCACAACTACTGCTTGAAGAGTTCCCACCAAGCATACCAAAGAGTGACGAGCGAAGGGTGCTGGATATTGCCTAAGAGTTGGGACCTGTCAAAGAGTTAAGGAGAGACGAGTGATTTCCATAAATTTTGGCTCCCTACGTACAAAATTGAATTATAAACCTTAGGATGGGTGGGGCCCACATGGTAGCCATCTAGGGTTTGGGTGCCACACCAACTTGCCCAATGACGATCAAATCCATTTAAATTTTTTTTTTTTTTACAACGATGCACATCCACCATTCAAAAAGTGTTGGGGAAAGCAGATCAATGCACCAAGATGTTTGGAGCGGTACCCAAAGTTTGACCACCAAATTTTTTTATTTTTTGAATTTTGTTTATAGATCACATGTCATGTTACACATGATCTGGGGTTCGAACGCATAGGTTTATTCATGTACTTAGAACCAAGGTGTCAACTCGGGTATCAGTCAATGAATGACAGACATGAATCGGCCGATACTTGATACGGATATCGATGCCAATACAGATACCTGATATGTATCGATTGGCCAAAAAACGGAGCGATGCGCATTGGTATTGGCCCATATTTAATACCTTGGATCCAACTCATATGCCTTTTTTCCTTAACGAGGCCGAGGGAAATGGGTTCTATGGATTGGAATGGGGGGTTTCATCCATCCTAAAAGGTGGGCTTTGTGCATTAATTACCTGCAAGACATAAAAGCATGAGAAGGAGATGGAGCTTGCAATGAGGACGGTGGAACCCTGGACCAAATCCTTTTTTCCATCTCTGATCCCGTTTGCCCAAGTGTCAGAATGTTGAGGATGCAGGGAAAGTACGGCAATGCCCTTGTATAATGTCATGAGTGTGGCACCTCCCAAGGCTACAATGGTCCCTAACACCTTTGCTTGACTTCCTATCTTCACAATCTCTAAATTCTCCATCCTTATTCATGCAATTCATGTTAAAGTACATTTCACAAATTTACCTGACAGGGCACCATTTTGAAAAAAAAAAACTCCTTAATCTCTAGTTTTTATAAATATCTATCTAAGAGGGCATATGCCCTCAAATAATTACTTAAGAGGATACGGCCTATGCCTTGTGAGGTAGATATTTAAAAATTATTACCTAAAAGGGTATATAAAGTGCCTTTTGGGGTAAATATTTTTCAAAAAATATAAGGTATATACCCTTCAGGTAAATATTTGAAAACTATCCCCTTTATGGTATTTTTCTACGTCAGAAGCTCACTTTGATGAAACTTCCAATATATTTTAAAAAGAATTCAAATTATAACCTTACTATAATGAACTAATGAGACATAGTTTAGAAATCTATGAAGAGCCTTTACTTCATCAATAATATCAAAAGTTGACATCTACCGATGCTAAGAACCCTCAAAATCCATAAAAGTTGGTTTTGATAGGATTTAGTGTAAAAGACTATTAAAAAACAATTTGTTGCCGCTAGTTATAACTTATAAGAGATAGTTCTTAACACAACTTTTAGACCTGCCATATGATATAGTATTGAGTGTTGGGCTGCAAGAAAGAGTTGGCAAGAAGATAGAGTCTATGTGGCCAAGATGGATATAAATATGGAGTGATAACAAAAGATAAAATTTAAAATAACCACAAGAAAATTTGAAGGTAATACCTACAAAGTAAAAACTTACAAATTTCACTTGAGTTAGTTTAGACATGTCCATCCTGAGCATCAAAGCAGACTCTATATGAAGGGTTGAAAGGCTACAACAGGAAGAAGTGTGAGAGTAGGAAGACCAATAAAAGCTACAACATGAAGAAGTGTAAGAATAGGAAGACCAATAAAAAATTGGAGGAAAGTTGAGAGAAGAGATTTGAAACATTGTGAAGTTACAAAGAGTTTGATGCATATAAGAAACGAGTGGAAAAATAAGATTTGCAAAGCCAACCCGAAACAGATGATATAAGGGTAAGATGATGACGATGACGATGATGACTTGTATAATCCAATGAGTGCAAAATGGAAGTGAGAATGTAATAATGGAATTCATCTCATCTTGTATACAAGATAATCAACAACTAATAAAGGATCAAAATTATCTTTGAGTGCGACTTACATTTTTATTTTTATTAGTTTTGAAGCCATACCTGCATAGAATTGCTAAGAGAAAGGTAAATGATGGACACAAGTTGTGCATCGCAGATGCAAATGAAGCTGAAGTATCTCCCAATCCAATGTAATAAACTGTTCGACTCATAATTGGTCTGAAAAATCCAAAAATAAAATTTAATAATAATTTATTAACAATTCAAACAACAAATTTAAACTATATATAATGGGTAGCTTTAAAGGAGCCCACCAAATCTTGAGAGGACCTAGGCCTAAAATCATTCATTGCTTTAGATAAGATAATGGAGATCTTGCTTTATTCTGATCTTCCACCCAAGGGACACTATAAAAAACAAGACTATTAGCGGCAATCAAAAACTGCTGCTATTAACAAAAAACTGCCGCTAATACCCTTGCCGCTAATAGTCTTACTAGTGTTTTCATTAATAGCGGCAATTTTTTGGAGTAAAAAATTGCCGCTAATAGTCTTATTTTTTGTAATTGGATCTCGAGGCCATAAACGTACCATAATACGGTCACTTTTTGATTCCACATGTCACATAACCCAAAAAACCACTTTTGAGTAAACGAGACTTACACGATATGTTTTTGAGATTGTGATATGTGAAATTGAAAATTGATGTGAAATTGAAAACTGACTATCTGATAGGTGCGTCATGATCTCAAGATTTATTGGGTGGATAATTGGAGCTAAACACAATCTTTATCGTCTGTTTAAAGCAATCAAGGGTTTTATACGTAGGTGCCCCTCAATATTCGGTGGGTGCGTTTAAAGCTATCCACATGTAATTTCAATCAAATATTCTCGACAGTAATATTTTGTTTTTAAAGTTTCAACGAAAGAGAGAGAGAGAGTGAACGCACAATAATCTCAAATTAAAATCTATGTACACTATTTATAGACTAATAATATTAGTTACTAACATCATTTATTGTCTTAATTAGTGATTTTTATTCTAGGGTTACTCTATTTGCACTAGCAAAAACTCTAAGGGCACTGATGGAAGCCATTGACTCAGTCTGAATCAAATGATGATCTTTTTTTGTCCCAAATTCCCAATCTTTTAAACAGTGAATCTTGTGATCATGAGATAGTCAAATTTTGATTCCACGCCGCAAGCATCACTAAAAAAATTAAGATTATTAGCGGCAATTTTTTTAACAAAAAACTACTGCTATTAGTATTGCCACTATTAGTCCTACCGTAACCAAAACATGCCTTAATAGCAAGTGCCGTTGAAATCCCTTATTTTTGTAGTGCATCCTAAGAAGTTAAGATGATCATGAGCAATTGGGAATACATAAAATGTTCTTCTCGGATCACTTTTCTATTTTGTTGAAGATTGGGATGAAAATTGATCTCTATTGTCGGATTCAAAAGCAGTCAATGGTTTTCGGTGTTGGTGCCTTTTAAGAGTACTTGTGACTGTTAGCGATCTATGGTAACTATTAGCAATTTAAATCTAAAAGAAGTGATTTCCTTTTTGTACCAAATCTAGAAACTTTTGAACCAAGGATCAAAATTTCGATTTCAGTCTAGCTCAAAATCGAAAATTTGTAAATTTCGGCTGAAAATTTAAAATTTCGGTCAACTTTCATTATTCAAATTATTGAAGAACTAAAATATCGGCCGATAAGTTTAAATTATCGGCCCATAATATGCCCGAAACCAAGACTTGGCCGAAATTTTAATGTTATCGTTTCGGGGACCACCGAAACCGATAAGTTTCTAAGATTTCGGCCTAAAATTTAAAGCATGTTTTGAACGGTCAAATCTAGACTTTTGATAATATTGCCCTTATAGTAACTGCTATAGAACTTTTCGAAAAGATATATTGTCACCAATGGAATAGATACAATTTTTAAAAAAAATTTGGGCATTTTTCAATACAAGCTTTCCTTAATTTATTATTTATTATTTTCATATCTTTTTAAAAAGAGAGAGAGGAAGCACATCTTTTTATAAGGTTTAGCGGAAGAATAAGAACGGGGTGGAGAGAAAGAGGAAGTAGTTTCCATAAACGTATCCATTGCAATGTAAAATTTTCAAGTAGTAAATTGCAATGACTTTTTTTGAATTGCAAGTAATTTCAACTCTTTTAAAAGCTTCATGAATCATGATAGATTATAGACCGAGCATGTAAACACCAAAATTGTGTAATTAAATACACTTTGATCTTATACCATTAATGTATACTCCTGCTATAAATCTAAATATTGCAAGAAACTATGGATAATTAACCAAAGAATCACACCTGCAAGCAGATGCGATTCATTTGAATGCTAAACTTTAATATCAGCCATTATAAAGTAAAAATAATGTTTGATATTAGACCATACATATTAGATATATCGGATGGTTCAAATCTCTCCCAAAGAGTGTGAATTTTGAGCCCTCAGCCATTCAATGTATCAATTCTCTCTTTGACGGCTTGGTTTGCTAAATAAGACTATTAGGGGCAGTTTTTTAACAAAAAACTGCTGTTATTATTCTTATTGCTATTTAAAACTGCTGCTATTAGTCCTATCGCTACCAAAAACTGCCTTACCAGCAAGTGCCGTTGCAGCACCTTAGTTTTGTAGCATGTTGCACTTTGAATGGTGCAAGTAAGGTATTAAAAATCCGCCGATACCGATATATTTCGGCGATATATATATATATATATATATATATATATATATATATATATATATATATATATATATATATATATTGATTTTTCGGCAAACTGATATGTATTGGCGCCCATTTGTATCAGCTATCAACTCTGATTTAGGTATCGGTATCGGCCGATACGGGCTCGTATTGGCCAATAGGTATCAGTTATCAGCCTGATATGGAACCCGTATGGGCCGATACTTCTCAATTTTTTTATTTTTTATTTTAAAATTTATTGAATCAAGTCGGTATCGGCCGATTGGTATCGATCTTCTCTGAACTGATACCAGTACCCGAATTGACACCTTGGGTGAAAGATCATTCAAACAACAAAATGTGTGTAAATGATGGTCAAGAGAGCCGGACCCATAAAAAAACCGATTCCACATACCAAGCTGATGTGGATTCAATAATTGAGTAACCTACCCCAAAAGAGCCAAGAAGAAGATATTTATCAAAGCTGGTGGCTTCAACTTTGGCCTATTACCCCTGGAATATAAATAAAATGGACAAAATATAATTAACAAACATGTTAATAAGTGTGCTTACTATTCATTAAGTAAGAATAATATGTTTGGAGTCTAATGAAATGACTAGAGCCCATGACTGAAGCTCATAATGGCTGAATGTCAAATAAATTGACTTTAAAAGTCAATTGATGTGATATGCAACCAATAAAAACTCGTGTATGTCCATGACTAGAGTGAGAAGATCATTATATATAACAATAAGAGGATCAGTTTGCGACAACACCAATTGGATGTCACGTAATTGCATGGCCTCCAAGCACATGTTTGGGTGTCACGTACTTGTATACAAGGCCGATCAAAGACCGTCGGAGACCATTAAATATTTTTTAATCAATATCATAGTTTCATATCTCGGAAATCTGAGACATATCGGTTAGGTCCAATTTGTGAGACGTCTCGTGTCTCAGCGAAACCGGGTGAAATGAAAAAAGGCCTTCAATGATTTTAAAGTTAAAACATGTGTTTGATCTTACACTATTAAAATATACTTCACTGTTATGCCACGTAGCACTTATCAATTTGAGCAATCTAACTGGTTGTCTGTTATTGAACATAGCTCAGTTAAACAATCACACTTATATAAAGATTACGAACAGTCTTATTAACGAGCTCCAATACTAGCTTTTCGAAAATAAGAACAATACTAGATATTAGAGTGCATAGATTTAGACAAAGCATGATAGACATTCACATGTTATCACATAGACCAGTTTAGATGAGTGAAAATAGTGTCATGCGTACAAAGCAGGGATTTAAAGACCGATATGTATAGGCATATCGGATTGGTCCCAGGCCAATCCGAATCGGATGTCTCAACCAAATTGACTGATATTTATGCACCTTTTTTCAATTTCTAAAATAATAAAAAACAATAAAAATTAAAAATATATAAAAAAGGTAATTTTGATATTTTGTCCGATTCATATTTAATATATATTGGCCAATATAATCTGATATTTGATCTTTGACTTAATCGAGGGTGTATATTGTATCAAATGGGGCCAAACCCGATGTATATCGTGTAAACCATGCTACAAAGGACGATTAGTACAATTTCAATTTGTGGAATAGCATCACCTCCTATACAAATTCAACTTCAAAAAGGTAAGTTCTTTTCTACAGACATGGTATAGTAATCATTTTGCTCAGCCCGAAAAGGAAAACTTATCGCCCAACGCAACTTGTCTCAAGCAATTTTTAAAAGGGAAATTTTCAGGATCGATCCTGTCAGATTCATCTTTTCTGCCAAAGACCCTATAGTTTTGCCTTTTCCATAATCGACCAGCTTCAAGCCGAGCCAATTCCAACTAGCACAAAAAGCTTGAAATACCCCTTCTTACACCTTTCATCATTTTACATGGTTTAAAATTTAAAATTTTGCTCTTTTTGATATTTATGCGATATAAAGCATCATCTATGGCGTTTGATTTCAAAGCCACAATGTAAAGATCGATGGTGCCAAAGATTGACACAAAACATAATCTCTATTATATGATTCTTTAAAGTCAATTATCAAATTTAATAATAAGTTTAAAGAATAAATCATCACCGATAAAATAATGAATCATTATCGTTCTACTAACCAATCGTCACCGATCTGATAACAACTCGTCATCGCTCTGATATCACCTCTCTAGAGAGTCGATATCATCTCTTTAAAGAGGCAATATCGCCTTCTTATTGAAGATGTATCTTATATTCTAATTTCGATTTAGTGTTCTGATATTTTGATTTTTCTCTTTTTTGTAAAAGGTTTGTGATCCCCTCAAATTGGTTTTCTTTGAGTTAGAGATACCAAGTTTTTATCAAACCAGTGACGCCTAATTAGTTGAATGATGACGATTCATTATTTAAAGTTATCATTAAATTTAATTGTTGACTTTAAAGAATTATATGATAGAGATTATGTTTTGTGTCAATCATTGGCACCATCGATCTTTATATTGTGGCCTTCAAATCAGGCAGCATAAATGCTGCTTCACATCTCGTAATAATAAAAAAAATGTAAATTTTGAAAATTTTAAACTATTTAGAACAATAAAAAATATAAGAAGGGGTATTTGAGACTTTTTGTACTAGCTGAAATTGGCTCGGCTTAAAACTGGTCGGTTATGAGAAAGGTGAAATTATAGGGTCTCTTACAAAAAAGGTAAATCTGACGGGATGCTAGTTGGGCGTGCCGAACTGAATTGATACCGATTTTCTTGGTTTTTGGGTCTGTTCAGTTTGAACCAAAACTGAATCAAAATTAATCGGTTTCGGTTCAATTCGATATCTTGTTTTTTTCTTGTACCCGAAGTCGGTTTTTTCGCTTTGATTTCAGTATTTTTACTATTTTCTCAATTTTCAAATTCATTCTCTTGAAAATTTCATTTTTGTCGTGTTTTTTTTTTCGATTTTCTCAACCTATCCCTCGGTTTACGATTTTTCTCACACTAAACCGAAGCTGAAACTGAACCGGAATAAGATCGGTCTGAGTCTGTTATTAGGCATATAAAGACAAGGTGATTGTAGTGGCGGTAGAAGAGGACATATGCACGTGAAGAAGTTGAGTGGAATGAAAATACTTCTCCCTTACATTTGGGCTGTTTGGATCAAGGATAAAAATTTCGGATTTCAGTTATGACCGAAACCAAAATTTTCCCAATAGTACATTTTATACCGAAATTTTGGTTACCGGCTTTGGTAGGGACCAAAGTTGAAACGTTTCAGCCAAAATTCTGACCCATGGTTTGGATGATCCCACATTTATTTTCATTTAAAAAAAAATAATTTTTATGAAATAAAATCAATTCTAATCTTTTGTCCCCAAATTGGGGGTGGAGATCAGTTTGAGCAGTAATGAAAACTAGAGTGCCCCCATGAGATGAATTGTGGGAATTCCCAATTTAAGGAGGACAAAACAGGAAATGAGTTTCCCTTGTTTTTGGCAAACACTAAAACAAAATTTTGATATAGACTAAGGATCAAAATTTCGGGTTTCATTTCAGTTTCGGAGGGGACTGAAATCGAAAATTTGAACCGAAATTTTGGCCGATAATTTTAATCTCATACAAAAATATGACTGAAATTTCAGTCCAAATTATCGTTTCAGTGAGGACCGAAACCGATAATTTGGACCGAAATTTCGGTCATTTCGGCCAAAATTTTGATCCTTGGTATGGACCAACTATATTCAAACTATGGGAAACACTGAAAATATCTGATCCATGTGATTATGTGAAGTTGTATTCTAGCCATCAGAAAGGGGGCCAATGGATTTGCCGGTGCCGGAATTATTGACGGTGACGGATAGTGATGGCGAAAGAACAGACGACGTTATGAAAGCGTGAACTCACCCAAGCTTTGGTGGGCCATCGCGAGTTCAGTTGATGTCGGGCCAGCCCAAGTTAAAATCTCCAAAATTTTACATGAATTTTATCTGAAATGATTTGAAACAACTCCTCCACTGAAATATATACGAACCAAAATTGCTACTATGCTCCCTCGCAAGGTATCAAACTGGGTATCGGTTTGCGAAATGTATCGGTATCTGCTGATACTGTGAATTATTTTTTGAAAAAAATCTGAAATTTTATAGTCTTATAGTCTTAAAAGTATCATAAAAGACTTAATATTTAAATTGTCAATTGTTTTTCTTTTTAAGATGAAAATTTTAAATTTGGTAGGTATCAGCTAATATCCAATCCGTATCGGCCAATACCCGCTACTTATCCACCGATACTGTGCAGTATCGGCCGAAACCGATACCACCCCGATACTGGAATCGAGGTGGTATCAGTATCCATTGGCCAAAATACCAATACTTGATACCTTGCTCCCTAGTACAGACTTAGGGATGCAAATTTTGAACTGAACACAGAAATCGAACCGAAAACCGAGGCTCCCGAACTGAACCAAACCACACTGAAAATCGATTCAAACCGAACCCCAATTCGGTTTGGTTTCTGTTAGGGTGGCTTGAAACTGAAACCAAAGGGTACGTTGAGTAAACTGAAAATAATTGAAAAAATGGAAAAAACAACCGAATAGCCTCAAAATGGGTGGTTCTGATCGATCAGATAAAAACACCCGAATAGCCTCAAAAGGGAAGGGGGCAGGGGCCACCTTTCGAAGACAAGTGCTGTGATAGCTGTGGTGAGTGCTGCGATGGCCTGGGCGTATACTATAAGTACGTAGCAGCTCATCCCTTTTTTAAGCGACGCGCTGACGATGATCCCGTTGCCTGCGTAGCACATGCATCCGAAGATACACAGGAGATAAGGCTGTAGAGGCTCAACCAAGTTGCCAAACCTCCTTATGCAACTTCCTTCTTCTGCCATTTTCCCCCAAAATTTTGGCCGTTGATCGATTGGCAGTTGGCAATACCCTTTTGAAAGTCCTCACTTAAAAATTCTCTATACATGACCCACGTGGGAAGCCACTACCGTCTTTTATTATACTTTAGGGTATGGATATTTGCAACCAAAGATTCCTCACACCGCAATTGAATTGATGGTTTGATCGTTAACACTGTTGACGCTCTTCAATCAGACGGTAAAAATTGATTTTCATACCACCATTTCACGAATAGATTTTGTTATAACAATGACTTGAGAATCCTTCTCATGGTGTACCATAATCACGATCACTTTTGGAGATGTGTGGTATACCATAATCACGATCACTTTTAAAGATGTGTGCCACAAAAAATTAACATATGCCCTTTGAAATAGGAGGAAGATATCTCATATTGGCTACATTTGACATCAACGGACATTAAAATTCAATTGATGTGACGTGCGGCCAATAGAAGCTTAAAGTTATGAGCTCATGTCCCATAATAATATATCATTAGGAGCTTGGGATCACACCAATTGAATGACACGTCATTGTAGCACCCAAATGCATGTTTGGGTGTCATGTAGTTACATGGAAGGTCGATCAAAGACTACTATTTTTTTTTTTTTTTTTTTTTATAGTGTTATAATGAGGACAGATTTTATGTAGATAAAATGTAGGCAATTGATGTGAGATGTAACACAATTCTGTGCAAGTGCGGTGGGCTCTATTAATGCAGGTTGGTGCAATCAATCACGTCGCGTCATGTCAGTTGCATGCACTTTGTCCGTAACAAATTTATCCTACGTTTATAATTTTTTTTTTTTTTTTTTAACTAGAATCTTGGAATCCGAGATGTATCGGTTAGGCCCAATTCATGAGATGTCTAATTGGTGAGATGTCTCGTGTCGCAGGGATACCACATGAAACGAGAAAAGGGTCTTAAATGATCTTACACATCATGCTTAACTTTATGCCATGTTGCATATATTTGTGAGCAATTTCAGTAGTCTAACTGTTTGTCCATTGAACATATCTCATTTAAACAATTATATCTATAAAAAAAATTGTGAATTGATCAATCGATGAACTCCAATATTAACCTTTTAAAAATAAGAATAATAACAAATATTAGAGTGTACAAATTTGGGCAAAGTATGATAGACGTCTACAGGTCATCACATAGACTCGATACGGTGAGTGAAAATAGTGCCATGTGAACAAAGCATGTCGATATTTAAGCGAGTTCCAAGCTGATACATGTCAGCCAAACTAGTCGAAATTTAAGCACTTTTTAATTTTTAAAATAATAAAAAGTATTTAAAATAGGTTTTTTTACAAAAATGGCATTTTTAGTATTTTGTCCGGTACATATCTGACACATATTGGCCAATATGACCCGATATGAGCAGATTTTTGACCTGATATTTGATCCCTTATCAAACCGAGGGTGTATATTGTATAAGGGAGCCGGTTAGGTCCTCCAATGGAGGACGGTCACCCCGTCCTCCAAGATACACATGGAGCTCCACGTGGCATCCAAAACACTGTTTGGGTGCCACGTGGAGCACAAGTGGACGGTATAGATCAATATTTAAAAAAAAAAAAATTACAAAAAACTTTTTAAACCCATTAGTCAAAGTTTGACAGGTTTCATTGGTCTACATTTCACTGTTAAAAAAATACATGATGGAGATGACTTTTTTAATTTTTTTTTTTCAAAGATGATCTAAGCAATGCACCCTAACTCCACGTGGCATCGAAACAATATGTTGGCTGCCATACGGAGCTCCACGTGTAAGCTTTGTGACCGTCCTCCCATGAAAGACGGAGGCCTTTTCCATATATATATATATATATATATATATATATATATATATATATATTAGTTCTTTTTCGATGGTGTGATAGCATCACCTCCTATACGAAATCAGTTTCAAAAACGTAAGTTTCTCTTCTGTGTCTTTGTGCAAAGAGATGGTAAAATTATCATTTGGCTGAGAACCGACACACCAAACTTATTGCTCGAGATGTCATCTCGGACAATATTTAAAACCGTGACAACTGAAATCAATAGTGTTTAATGCCCATGAGATGAATTGGGGGAATTCCCATTTTAAGGACAAAACAGGAATCAAAATTTGGCTTGTTTTTGACACACTAAAAATAAATCTGGACTGTTAAAAAAAAAACTAAAGATTTATGCCGCACCCAAAAACAAAATAGCTCACATAAGATGGAGTGGGGCGTACACCTGAACATTAATCAACAAAAGATTCTTCACCACAAAAGAAACAAGGGCCCCGCATAGAGAAAATCGGGGCCATCCGCCTCCTCAACATCTAAAGAGACGGGTCATGGGTACGCGGGGTTGTGGGAGTGCTCTCTTGTCTCACCTTCCATTACTTTATGGGATCCTTTGATCAGGTGCTTCTATAGTGTCATTTAGACTGATCACACACCATCCAATCTTCTACCCACTTTTTGCATGATCAGGGACAGCTGATTCCTATCGTTAGTCCATTGATTTCTTTTTTTTAACAGAGACTTGCGGAGATACGGGCCAGATTTAGAAGTGTGCTTGGTGATGGGTTAGGAACAGAGAAGAGTGCCTCTATTTGCACTCACTATATCTTTAAGGACACTGTAGCAGAAAACCATTAACTGTTTGAAATCAGACGATTAGATATTTTCTTGCAATCTTCCACCTAATAGATCTTGCCATGGGAGGCATACCATCAAATGGTCAATTTTTTTATTTATTTCATGAAACATAATCCCCAAAAAGTCACCCACACATTTGAAGGCAATGTTTGCCAATCAAGTGAAATAAAAAACTGATCATCTGGATGTCCTTCATGATCTCAAGATCAATCTCCATCCCTTGAATCAAAGCAGTCAATAAATTTCAAGTATGGTGCCCTTAGAGATTCGGAGGGTAAAAATAGAGGTTCCTTGGGTAAATTACACTAAAATTTGACCACTACTGATTCTTAATATATTTTTATATAGAGGCCAAGGACAATACGTACGCTTAGGCGTAGAGATTTCTCAACGCCCACCATTAGATGGCCGTCATGTAACGTCCATCGCAACGATCGGGTGACACGGCAATCATAGTGACAAGTCGGCAAGTCGGCAATGAATCGGTAAGGAGAAAAGTCAGAAAACTTTGGCAAAATCGGGGAAGATCGGGGAAAAGTCGGGAATTATGAAAAAAATATAAAAAAATTAGAAATATGCATGAAAAAATTTTAAACTAATATTTATACATTTAGATATTAAAAATATAATATATAAAGCATAAAAAAATTATATCAACTCACCATTTACCAATTCTTAAATATATATGCATAAATTGATTTTAACTATAAACCATCTCTCACAAAATTAAGTTTCAACATTCTATAAAGCATCGAAATTATAAAAGTTAAATAACGAGTTCACAACTATAATTTAATTAATATTATGATCTTCGTAAAGATCATCATAAATAATATTATCGTTTTCAATAACTTCTTCAATTTCATCCTCGTGACTTGATGGTGCAGAAGATAACTCTGAGAATACTTCGCTGTGTTCGAGATAAATCGGTACAAAATCTTTCTTTTCTTTTTCTTTACTTGTCCTTTTCATAAGCAAATTCATCCGAACGTATACCAAGGAGTTTTTTTGAAAACTCATTAAAGATATCAGACTTTATATTGATATAATCTACAATACCATTATTGAATTCTTGTTTTTCTACTTCACTAGAAAATATTTTCTCCAAAAACAAACATACTGAATCTTTGATTTCATCATCGTACTTCACCAATTTATCATAAAATAGATGTGGTTTCAAGAGGGCCGCTAGCGAGTGGATATCACTATGATTCTGTTTTGACCATCTATCATCAATGATTTCCCAATAAGGTTGGTAACTGTCTTCAATTCCACCATAAAAAAATTTTAATTGCCTCTTTACATCTATCCATCGCTTCGTAAACATATCCAAGAGTTGACCCTTCTGAATCATCCATCCTTAAAACTTTCACAATCGGTTTCACTGTTGTTAAAATTTATCTTCCATCTCGCCAAAACGCATTATTTTGTATGACATGCGTTATTTTAAGTATCTCTATTTTTTTTGTTTGAGATAAATTTCTCTAGTGTGATGATGCAACCATAACGCATAATGTTTCTTCTTCATTTAAGATCGACTTCAAGCTAAGATAATTTGTTGCAAAACGAGTGGCCTCGGGCCTCTTAAGCTCTCTCCCATGTGAGTGTGTTCTAAAACAATTTAAAACGTGTTGGGAAGCATACAAAAATGTAGATATTGATTTTGAAAGTTCCATGATATTATTCACCTTTGGTATCTTATCAATGTCTTCTAAAACTAAATCCAAACAGTGAGCAACACAATTCGTTTTAAATGCATGGGGAATTTGATATTCCAATATATCACCAACAAATTGATAACTTGAAGTGTTATCTGAAATAATCTAGACTACATTTTCTCTGCTAACATGAGCATCAATCCCTTGTAAAATAAAATTTACAATAAAATCTGATGTTTTAATAATTCCCTCAGTTGATTGTGAACATAACAAAATTGTGCCAGCAGGAGACGCAACTAACAAATTTATATGAGGCCTTCGACGCTTATCTTGCCAACAATTTGACATGATTGTATACCTAGTTTCAGCCCATATTTTTTTTACTTCCTGTATATACTCTGCTGCCGCTTCTTTTAATGAGGCCAAATACTTGGTCCTGATTGTTTCACTACTTGGGCCTACATAGCCAAGACCATGATTTGAGATAACACTAGCCATCATTTAAATTAAGTGTTCTTAACACATGAAATGCAATATTGTTTTCAATAATGAACCTTGAAACGGCTAAATTAGCAGCTTCTTGTTCTTTTTTTCGAACAACTCTATTTAATGTTTGTTGTACACCTTCAAATCTAACTCCATATGAAGTTGTTAATGATAGGTCTTCTTGAATAGTATAACTATTTTCAGCTGAATACCTCATAAAGTCAACAATGCTCTTTTTTCCCTTTCTAGCAACATCTTCTACGGCGTTACGTGCAAATTAGACAACACTTTCGGGTGCCACATTACAAACTTTAATATCTTTATTGGGGATTCGACCTAAATGAATTTTTATTCTTGTGATTGTCGCTGTAAATTCTTCTTTACAATAATTGCATCTCAACTTATTCCCAACTTTTATAATATGTTCCCACGTCTTATCTTTTTTCTTATGCATATTCGCTGATAGAAAGTGGATGATTTACAGTAACCTACAATTTGTATAAAATATAGATTGACAAATAATATAATGAAAATAAAACTCTTAGCATTTTAATTTTTTATTAATTAAACTTTGACTTCACAAACGACAACATATATAAACAAACAATGGTCATTGTCAATTGTAAGTGGGGTTTTCAATAAATGATATTAAAAAAATAATATTTATTAAAAGTTAAATGTTCTATATATTTTATTATAAATGTGCTAATATATATTATATTATATTATAATATAATCTAATATTGGCTTATAATAGTATAATATACTATATAATATTATATTATAAGATAATATAATATAATAATATATTATATAATATTATATTATATGATAATATAATATAATAATTTGTTGTGCATATAATAAGTCTATTGTGCAAAGTATATATATATATATATATATATATATATATATATATATATATATATATAAAATTTGCTATGCATATAATAAAACTGTTAATTTATACTATATACCAATTATCATGTACAACATAGGTTGCTAGGTTGCCTAAGCTGCAGAGGTTATGATGTAATGATGTACTTTGTGGAGGGCTATAGGAGGTTAGTAGGTTACTAAAGTAGTAACTAGAGTAGGGGGTAGCTGGGTAGGTTGCTTAGTATATTATATTAAGTCTAAAAAAACAAAATAATGAAAAGAAGAAGAAGAGAAGAACTAGTCTACCAGAGAGAGAAGGAGATCGCCGAACGTGCCGATCGCCGTCGGAGCTGTTGGTCGCTGCTGCCTTGTCTCAAAAGAAAACCCTTAGAGCTTAAGTTTTATTTTTTATTCATCTTAAAAATAAGGGTTTAAATCCCCCCTCCCCCCCTTTTTTTTTAGAAGACGATTATTCTTCCAAATCGCCAACTCGGTGATTCATCACCGACGCAGCGCAGATTTGGCGATTTGGCCGACTAACCGTCGATTACATCGTACGACTTAAAATCGGCAACTATCGCCGATTCAAAAAATCGGCGATGTTTTTTCACTATGACGAAAAGTTAAGCAAGGTCGATCAAATCTAATTAAAAAATAAAAAAAATTCTTTGAAAGACCTTTCCACTCTTAAAAATGTGGTCAAAGTTGGAGAAAATCAATGCACCAAAATTTTGAGGTGTTTTCTTATATTTGATGCATCAAACAGAGAATAAAAAAGTTAAAATAATAATAATAATTTTTTAAATCAAATATCTCATGATTGATCAACAAAAAACGGGATTTTATTTTGGGTTGATCATGCCACATGACATATGAACTGGCTACTGAGCGCACGAGTCTGTGCCCCTGACGTATACTCCCCAACATGGTATAAAAAATCAGCCAATACCGTTACGTATCGGTTTCTTGGCAAACCGATACGTATGTATCGACAACGATACGTATCGCCGTATCAGTATCTCAATTCGGTATCGATATTTTGGCCTGTATCAGTTGAAACATATCGGGTATCGACCGATACGAGTATTCAATTAAGATATAAAAACCAAGGGTCAAAATATCGGATTTTCGATACGTATCGTCCTCAAGGGTCAAAATATCGGATTTTCGATACATATCGTCCTGAAGTTCAGGACGATACGTATCGCGTAGCGTCCGATACATTCAATGTATCGGCGATGCATTGAATGTATCGTTTCAATATATATTTTTTTTCAAAAAATCTAAAAAATCAAATTATCGTCTATATCGGACGATACGGACGATATGTATCGTTATCTCATATCGTCCGATAGCAATACATTAAATGTATCGTTTTGATACATTTTTTTTCCAAAAAACTCAAAAATCAAATTATCGGATAATAATTTGAAATTATCGCCCGATAATTTGAATGTATCGTCCGTATCGTCTGATATGGGCGATATATTGCCCGTATCGGACGATAATTATCCTGTTTTTTAGGGTGTACGATACATAGGTAATGTATCGTACCGCCTAGGTCCAAAATCGATATGTATCGGGCGATACGTATAGGTATCAGACGATTTTTTGACCCATGATAAAAACAACGACTATTCTCCTAGAATTCAATTAAGATATAAAGACATGTTAACTTATGTGTGTGTTTCATGCAAGCTTTAGGAGATTATTCCTTATTCTCGTATTCACCTATGATTATGGTGTTTTTTTTTTCCAAAAAAACTCGGAACAAGGATCAAAATTTCGGTCATAATTATCAGTGTCAGTCTCCACCGAAACGATAATTTGGACTGAAATTTCGGTCCAAATTTGAATGGCACCCAAAATTTCAGCTGAAATTTTGGCCAAATTTTCGATTTTCGGCTGAAATTTTGGTTCAAATTTTTACCCAAAATTTTGATCCTTGACTTGGAATCTTATCAACTTATAATCCTGTAGAATCCGAGCTTACTCATATCCCTATCTTTTGTAAGATGTGTTCTTGAATTTGGTCAAATTCCTAGATTTAATTTATTAAAATGTTTAAATTCCCGTGTTCTTGAGTTTTCACTTTCCTGATTTTGAAACAATATTTGCTTTCAACCTTCTGAGCTTAGAATTTGAACATTTTTGAGTCTTTTGCCAGAAAATGAATATGTAACTTTCATTCGAAAAGTATGTAACTTTCATTCGAAAAAGCCGAACACTTTAATATGAACCCTAATTTCAAAATGGACGACAATTCATACTAAAGTTTCGAGAATGAATAGTCTGATCCCTCTCATGAGCATGTCTTCATGTGATATTTAGGCGGCGTTTCTGTTAGCTCTTTGCTTCAAAGAATGACTCTTACGCTTTTTGGCTCCAACAAGGAAAACTTTTTTAATGTTTGGTAACACCATTCCTCACATCATTTGCTCTAGTGGGTAGTTGTTTTAAGTGATAAAATTGTTCTCTCATCCCTATCAAATTTCTCAAGAGTTGGTTTTTTCTACTCTTACCAGTAGTCGTGTGGAGAGCTGCATTCGTTCTTATAAGATCTAACCCAAATAGAGCCTTAGCAACTTGGGTGAATTTGGATTGGCCAAAAATTTCTACCACATGACTTATCTAAAAAGTACCACAAGTGCCATCTCTAGTCAAACATTGATGAATATTATATAACTTCTTAAAATCGATCCATATGTTGGGCTTTAGGACAATTATGAATCTACTAAGGAGCTAGCAAAGCTATACTTTTGCTCTATTGAGCTCGATAGGGGCGGAGTTAGAATGTTTTCATAGGTGGTCATCTAATCAATTAATGTTAGAATATTATATAAATTTTTTTTTAAGTAAACGCTAGAAAAAAAAAAATATCTATAAACGAAACTAAATACGAAAAAAAATAAAATCATATATATATATATCGATAAGGCCGTTCCAATAAAATGGCCTAATTCAAAATTTCCTTGATGAATGATTACGAGGTAGCATCATCCTCGTCATCATCGTCCAAAGAGTAGGATGATGTGGCGGTACATTACAAGGAGCCCGTGAGAGCATCAAAGTTGTTGAACATATCTCGATGATGAACGAAAAGACCCGACACTTTTTTTTTAATAATTTTGATGCCTTAGTAAAATTATATATGTATTGAGCTTTTTTTACTCTTTACATATCTTAATGAATTGCTCTAGTAGAGTTCTAGGTTCAAATCTTGTTATGTGTATTAAATTGTTTATTTTTTAAATTAATTATATTAGAGCCTATATATCATATATGTCACTATGTAGCTCTACAACATAATGGAGCCCCTTGTAAGAGAAATCTCTCAGAAAATAAGTCCGTGTGGCTCCGCCTTTGGAGCTAGGCTCGAGTGTTGAGCTAAGCCTTATTTATAAAAGCTCGATTCATGATAGTGGAGCTAAAGTTGGATCAAAATAGCGGTTTCATTTATAGTTTCGGGAATGATCGAAACCGAAATTTGAACCAAAATTTTTCCCTCACTACAAAAAGTAAGACTATTAGCGATAATTTTTTACAATAAAAAATTACCGTTATTAATAAAAAAAACTATTAAGACTATTAGCGACAAGGTTATTAGTGACAGTTTTTTTGTTAATAGCGGCAGTTTTTAACTGCCGCTAGTAGTCTTATTTTTTATAGTGCCTCTATATATTTCTTGACCGAAATTATGATCCGCGCTTAACAGTCTCTCAAACTCTATTCCTTATAATTAATTGTATAATTTACATCTCCGATGGTAAGTATGGAACTAGTTGTAAGGATAATCCCTGTAATCGGGTGCTTTCACATGTCACAGGGCATGATCAATCTAAATTAACACTTGTTTTGGGTTGATTAGTTATGGGGTATATGCTTTTAAAAAATAATTATTTATAAACTTTTTTGGTCCTCATTCGATGGATAAAAGGATACCATAACGCCCGACAAATTGGTACAATGAATTTAAGCCCCTTTGACCGCATTTTTAATTGTGGATATCTATTGGATTGTGTCCAAATTTTTTGGGTGATACTTAGATCGTTCTTATCCAAGTTTCCTTAGCACCCGATCCTCGTGAAAGATGCCACATGATGCCCACTTGGTGTCGATGCAAGAATGATCCCTGCCTCCGAACACATAGTCCCAATCCTCTTCACATTTATGATAGGTTTATTATAATAATTACTCTTCTAAAGTAAGAGTTAGCTTCATCTCACCATTATTTATAAGACGAAAGTTTGTGACCAAAATCCGGAATAATTTGGGAAAAGTAATTTATTTCGCATATAATACGTAAACTTGGTGAATTAGTCGGATTTTATTGGGAAATTCGAAATATTTCGTATTTTATTCAATTTTTCAAATTCGTGAATTATTTAAGACTTTTTCAAAAAGTTGGTGAGTTTGGTCGCTAAAGTATATAACAACAGTGGTAATCGGGCCGGATTGAAATCAGGTTTGGGTTGAGGGTCAAGGATGGTAGATCGGGTTCGGGTTGACCTTGACCCGAGTCATCCGACTCAAACGAGACCCAATTGCACCACAGTGCTGCCATCTATGTCAACAATTGGACCACTAAACTGCTACATCACTACCACCCTCGCTCAATGCTACTCCGATCCATGCAGCTAGAGGCTTGAGCCCTATAGAGCCAAGCTAGAGCTTAGAAGTTTTAAGCTCAAAATCTAGTTCAGACTCTATACGGTAGAGCCGGGCAAAGGCTGACCCCAGCTCGAGCTCGGCTTGGCTCGTTCGTTCCTAACCCTGCTGAGATTGGTCTCTGAATCAGCCCAACTTTTAATCAGGCCTAAAAAAATCTGGCCCATTTGTGATTTAAGGTCTCGAGTAAAAGAATTGGGCTTGACCCTGGTCCGTAAAACTACTGGGTCAGGTTTACGTGATAGGAATTGAGATTCTTCGAGATATAGCCCATGACATATTAGGATTGTCTCAAAGAGCTTATAGTAATAAAGTTCTTAAAAGGTTTAACATGCATAATTGTTCCGCTACTGTTGCCTCTGTCATTAAGGATGATAAATTTAGTCTACTTCAGAGTCCTAGGAGAAAGCAGATGGAGACAATTCCCTATGCATCGACAGTTGGGAGTCTCATGTATGCACAAGTCTGTACTCGTCCAAACATAGCGTATATAGTTGGCATACTTGGTAGGTATCAATGTAATTTGGATTTGAATTATTGGAAAGTGGTCAAGAAGATTTTTCGCTATTTACAAGGGACTAATGGACACATGCTCACGTACAAAAGGTCGAATAACCTTGAAGTTATTGGTTATTTTGATGCCGACTATGCTGGGTGTCAAGACACTCGTAGGTCTACATCAAATTATATATTTATGCTTGCAGGTGAACTTGTATCTTGAAAGAGCGTTAAGCAAACGTTGACTACTTCTTCTACTATGGAAGCATAATTTGTTGTATGTTTTGAAGCAACATGTGGGCGATATGGTTGAAAAATTTTATCTCAGGGTTTCGAGTTATTGATACTATTTCAAGGCTACTGAGAATCTTATGTGACAATTCCACTGTGATAGCTATCTCTAATAACAACAAGATTAGTGGCGGTTCCAAATATATTGATGACAAATATCTTGTTGTGATGAAGAAAATTCAGCATCAAATTGTATCTGTTGAAAAGATCAGTACGACACTCATGTTGGCTGATCCTCTCACTAAAGGCTTACTTCCCAAGCTCTTTTCGGAGCATGTTGCGCGCATGAGATTAACAGATAATTTTGATAGCCTTTGAGAGTTGATATCTAAGAGTGAATACATTTGTTTAATTGATTTAGAAATAAAGATTATTTATTTACTTTTCTATTTTTATGCAAATAAAATTTTGGAACATATGGTGCCAGTAGATGACAATAAAGTAGGACCACTAATAGATTGAATTTATATGTAATCATCATTCAGTTTGTAAACTTGTAATTTATGTGAAATTATAGTAGTTGGAATCCATGTCGGTGATGAATTCTAATACGGTAACTAATGAACAGTCATGTATCGATGATATAATATATTGACTTCATTGATTCTGTGTTAAAATTCGCACTGAAAATGACTGATTATAAAGACTTTGATTGAGATTATTAAGACTTACCATTCAAAGAAAGTTAGCTAACATTTGGTAATTGAAATTTATTGACATAGTTTGGCTAAGTGGGAGACTGTTGGAAGTCTTTATTTTGGTGGCCGTCACTATAGTCAACTCGTTGACTGGTGAATGGTGTAAGATCAATCTTGAGATGTATAATTGCTAATTCGGTGAGTTTGAAGAGAATAAGCAACTAATAGGTAAGTTTTTTATTTATGGTATGATTGTGATTTCTAATCATAATATAATTAGTAATTTAAGTCCTTAATGGGAAATGACTCTTTGGTTATAAATATAAATGGTGCTTGGTCCCAACGATTACTCGACACAATTCAATCCTCCCTATTAACAAAAGCATCCCATTGTGCTAGGAGATATTGAGAACGAAAAGATCGTTGAAGATTGACGACTCACCATTAATGGCTCACACTCAAAGTGCGCACATGTATTTAATTTATGGATTAATGATTTATTATTTTTGATTGATCATGCGCCTAGATTCTAGGACATATATTTGGATGGTCGGATCGATAAATCCATAAAGATCCATCAAAAGACACTTGAAATGCGTCTTCAAGTCCCCTTACAAGCAATCAAACACACATGATAACTTGGTGCTTTCTTAGGTTGCGTATGGCATAACTCTTTGTCAGCTCAGTACTTTGCATTCTCTAGCAGCCACCTCCCTGCTCTCCGCCAATGCAAATAAATTCTGCTTTGGCAAAAAGTGAGAAGAGAGCCAGGAAGAGCTATTGGAGGAGGTAAATCCTGCCATATAAAGAGGTAGTAAGGAAAAGGGGGACCTCCAAAAGCCGGTAGCAAGAATTTAAGAAAGAGAAAGAAAACCTTCTAAAGCATATACGTACCACTTTTTCGCAAGGAGCTAATAGATATCTACACCAAACACAGCCTTTCCCTACAGGTCTCCTACACTCCCACCTGATTGCCAAACAAGCTCCAAAGGTGCGCTTACCCTTTAGCGCGGCTAAGAGTTGGAGGGAGCCAAACGCCACCTATGTCCCTTATAGAAGGCACGTGCAATTAGAGGCAAAAAGCAAAGAAGGCTCATGGTTATGGTACATACCGTAATCACCAAGTCGAGGTTCAACAATAATTTAACAAGGTTAAAATTCGACATGTTCAGAGAAAAATCGGAGAGAAATCAAAATAGGATAAAAAGTATTTAAAATTTTTTAAAAAGACAATTTTTTTAAAAATCATGAATTATTAATGTTGATTTGCAATTTTTTAAAATACATGAAGTTTTGAAAAAATCACGAATTATTTGTAGAACCTTAAATTCGCAAATCATTCCCGAATTGAAAAAAAAAAAGAGAGGAGAATTTGGTGACTGTGGTATTGACCGCTAAGGCTGTTTGACAGCTAAAACTGTTTTGCTTTTGTCACTTTAACATGAGATAGCCGGTTATGTATTCTTTAATAAGTCTTAGTTTTTATTTATTTATAAGATACTCTTAAGTCTTAGTTTTAGAGTTGTTAAATAGGCTATTTAAAAAAAAAAAGTCTTAGTTGTGGAATTGTTAAATAAGCTATTTTATAGAACTAGTAAAGGGTCTTCTTATTCTCCTCTCAAAATTAAACACTAGTAAACACAGGAAAGTGGACCCTCACACATACTTTAAGGACTCGGTATTTTGGGGAACTGTGCTATACAAGGTTTTAAATCTCTGGATCGGCCACTGGGTTGGTCCTTACAAAACCGATCCGGAACAGCGATCCGAAATGGTGTCGACTGATCCAGTTGTGTAAATTGAAAAAAAAATTCATGGACTTTTGCTTATCGGGCAACTCTACTTGCCCAATCTGTCATCTCTCTCGCAAGCACCTCTTCTTTTCTCTCTCTCTCTCTGCAACTTGTGCTGCCGAAACACTGACAAAATTCTACGGGCTTAATTCAATCTCACAAAATCAGCTTGTAAGGTAAGGTTTATCCAAGTTATCAATAACCCGAAAAGGGTCAGCCCACAGCTGATATGAGACAAATCCAACAAACACCACAGCAGCCCAGCTGCTACTTCCTCTTCTACCCCCTTTCCTAATCACAGCAGCAACAAACTATTGCTGCCTTCATCTTCTCTTTAAACTCTCTCACTTCATCGGAGCTGTACTACTCAAGCACCACTGCCAACGATCCGTCACAATTAAGCACTCATTGTGGTGCCTAAACGAAGGGCAGTGAGGCGTTGTGGAGCAAGAAAGGAGCGGAAGAGCCATTGATTTCAACTCAATATGATGCGTTGGATCCGTTTTATGCTGACCCGAAACCATCCAAGTCTTCTCGAATAACGCTAGAACAAGTGGGTGTGCTCAAATCCCCTCTAATCTACTTTCCACATAATTTTATGGCTTTTAAAACATCATTCAATCGCATCCAATCGATAAAAATATACTGAAAGTCAGATTTGAAGGGTTTTGGCATGCATCTCGATGCCATAAAATTCACAGGATTGACCCCCATGGTCAAACCCTTTACCCTTTAACTCATATGTAGGTTACATCGCACCCTCATTTTTGCTCTAGGGTTGCTTGGCAAAAAAAGGGCACCTTTTCTGGACACAACGTGCCCAACTATGTAGCAGGTGCCCGTTGTGCAACACTCTGCACAACTGCACCCCGTGTAGGCGAGCACAAGGGTAGACCCTGTGCCCGAACACTGGAGCCCAGCACAAAGCGTGCTGCTGCTCCTGCACTTTCATGCCCAAACTTTGTGGGAGTCAATGTTTGGCCCCCCAAGATCTCCACTTTTTTGGCCATTTCGAGTTCAGGTTCAGTAGGTGGAACCCCCTAATTTCTATTGCTCTGTTCATCTAACGGTTTAGACTTATCTAGATATTTTTATTGTCGTGAATTTTAGTACTCCGAATTTTTTTTTTTTTTAGTTTACCCTTTGGAATATTTTTTGCTTTCTGTTTCTGTAAATATCATACATTTTGACTAAAAGGCCCGTTCGACCCATTAAATTAAGTGAACCATGGACTAATGGGTCAAAGCCCATGTACGAAATTAAAGATCATCTGACCATCTGTCAGATCGATGGTGAGATCGCCATTTTTAATAAACCAATCCCAAGTTTTGTGCCACTTAGAAAGGTACACCCCTTGTAAGTTTTGTGCCATTTTTAATAAACTAGAGAAAACACTTGAACTTTATGTCGACCGTGGGCCGACTTGGACCCTCTAGATCTCAGTCTCGCAAGCCCTTTTAGGCCAAAGGCCAGTAGGTACACCCCTTGTAATTTCTAGAACTCCATAAATCTAATGGTTTACTTCGACATGTACACTGCTATTTTCACAAATTTCAGTATCCAATAAAATCTGTGTTTTATTTCTGTTTATATTTCAAAAGTGTTCATAGTAGCCCTCAATTCCTAAATTTAAAAAAATACATTTTTGACAAAAAATAAGGAAACTTGGTGTTTTATTATTTTTTTGTATATATGCAAACTATACTCAATGAAATGAAGTAATCCTCGCGTTCATACTTAATTTCTCAACAAAATTGTTGACTAATAAGCTTGTGCCAGTAGCACAATGGAAGTTTGACAATATTCCAACCACAAGGTGATAGGCCCGACCTCAACTTACCAATACAAAAAATGCTCACTAATAACAGTACAATTGTACTCAAATCACACCACTTTATGTTACAACCACCTCACTAAAACAAAGAAAAAATATGTTGATTGCTTTGAATCATACGATGGAGATCCTTTTTTTCGTCCCAATCTTTCACACAATGGATCATGAGATCATGAGCCTACCACCAGACAGTCAGATGTTGATTCTGTGGGCCACACATCCCAAGAAATGAACCTGAACCACATTTAATTGGATGTTGTGATCACAATCACTTTTTGAGATGTGTGCCATGTAGAATCAACGTCTAATCATGTGATAATAGGCTCATGATCTCAAAGCCTATTGTGTGAAAGATTGAGACGGAAAAAGATCTCCACCGCCTTATTCGAAGTAGTCAACGGATTTTCCTTCGTCAAAGTGAGGTGGTTGTACCGTAAGGTGTAGTAGTAACACCGGACTAAATTTATTTCGCGCATAAATGTTCATCATTAGCCAACAATTTCAAACCATAATTTATAGTGAAAGAATTTTCTAATATTACCCGTATACTTAGGTATATGTTGCTTAATCAATCATTTTTTTCTTAATATTATTTGACAGAGAAAAATCAAACAACATTTAATCTAAAAAAATATCATTTAAATGATTTCATTTTCGGCTTCTCTGTGATGGTGATCATTGATTAGAGCTTGGTGACATGACTCTATTTCCGTAGCTTTCATCTCCTCATTTTTCTTTCCCCAAAGAACAAGGTAAAGTCCAATAAATATTAAAGCTGCTCCAGTGACACTACAAAAAATAATTTAAAAAAAAAAAAAATGTAATCTGAACATGCTAAACAAGCGGCTCCATAAGGAATTGAGATAATTCTACTTTCATCTCATTCGAAAAAAGCTTGTGCCGTCAAGTATGAAAGCGAGGGTTTGAGTTCGGAAAGCAGCTCTCTGCCTGTTTTTTGCCAGAGCAAATTTTGTCAGGGTGCAGGCAGAGAAGAGTTTTATCACTTAAGATAGCTCCCCGCCAAAGCAAATGAGGCGAGGAGCTGTGTTACCAAACATAAAAATAGATTCCTGCTAGAGCCAAAGAACAAAAGAGACGCTCATTGGCCTGAAAGAGTCAACCCAAATGCAGCCTAAAGGTTAGATTTGTATCCCGTCCGTCTTCCCAGCAGCCCGTTCATACGAACCAGCACTAGGTAATGACCATTTTTTTCTTCAAATAGGCAATTATCCAAATATAAACTCTAATGTTTGACCTAAATAACGAAAAGATCTCTCATCACCATTCAATATTGATCGGATAGTAACGGTGAAATATACCTCCGATCATCATTGACTCTTGAATCAGATGGTGATGAGAGGATGGAACATG
This sequence comes from Chloranthus sessilifolius, assembly GCA_021018995.1. Lineage (NCBI taxonomy): Eukaryota > Viridiplantae > Streptophyta > Magnoliopsida > Chloranthales > Chloranthaceae > Chloranthus > Chloranthus sessilifolius. The sequence goes on from CM037584.1 coordinate 195,991,884, forward strand.
AAGTGAAAATATTTAAGATAAGAAATTACCCTCCAAGATATATTGATTCTCCCAAAATGAGTAGCCCCAAGATAGCTACCACTACCACGCCTAATGGGCTAAAGGCTGTTACAAACACAGGGCCTCTTCTACGGATTACGAAGAGTTGTGCATAAGTCCCAAGGCCAAAAGCAATAATGCCCTGCTTAGAATATACATAGCAAAAAAATTGTAAGAGGCGTTGTAAGTATTGCTTCATTGGAATCTAATGTTCAGAAACGTAAAAAACAATGGCTAATGGAGCTTCACCTACAATTTTGAAGTATATTTTTCACACCATGTGCCACACATTTTTGAAAAATCCAAGCTATTCAAGTCGCGGAAAAACCTGTGAAATTTCTATATGTTAGCGAAAATGGGGTGCCCCAACCAAAGGATTCAAACTATTTGATCCAAGTACTTCGACCTCAACCCTTTTTTTTATTGCCATCAAGCGGGGTTGAGGCGAGGGCATGGTGGGGATGTCAGAATGGTTGACGACTTGGATATGCTCCCACCAAATCTCAAATGAGGCGAGTTAAATGTTGAGAATTATGGATATCCAAATAGGCCCGCCGGTCAATAGGGAAGAAAATGGGTCGGGTCTGAATTTACATTTTCCTGTTTTTTTTCAATGGGATTGCCCGGTTATAAGAGGTTTTTCCTGTTAGGAATTCTACCCACTCTACGAACTCCCTATCGCGATGAATGCGAAAAAATAAGAAGATTCAGGCAAAAATTAATCACACGCATAACACAAAGATGTACGTGGTTCACCCAATCGAGGGCTATGTCCACGGGAGTATATGCACTATTTTATGAATGTTTACAACACACACACTCTCTTCTCTCTAGTGCAAACTCAATCAAGATTTAGCACGATCTTCAACAACAAATCCGTTGTTAAACTAAGGACGCAGTCCTTCAAATAACAGAGAAGAGATCTGCCAGAATATAATCACAATTCCGACACAAGAACGGCTTCAATCGGATCTTCAATCCCCAAGCTATTCTTTAATACTTTTTCTCTCAAAGTATTCTCACAGATTTCTCACATGAAACTTTCACCAACCTCTCTCTTTCCTTAGAGAAGAAACTTTCTCTCAATAGGCTCTAAGCTCTTTTGGATACGTAACTCTCAAATCTCTTAAGAGTTGCAAGTATTCAAAACACTTCCAATAATAGTCTCCTAATAATTTAGGAAACCTTGGCTAAAGTGAACTTCTCGAAATTAGCCACTTAAAGTAAACTTACGGATCTACATCCGCCCATCAGTCAATCGATTGACACCGGTCAACTGCCAATCGATTGACTTTTCAGCGTCAATCGATTGACATCGGTGGTTGGGATTAAACCTTATTCAACAATCTCCACTAAGGTTTCATCCCTAACCACGGTACTGCCCCAACGGGCATTAACGACTTCGACAAGTGTTAATCAAGTTTAGACAATGCCTAAACTTATTTTGCGTAACCGGCTTGGTCAACATGTCCGCTGCGTTATCTTTCGTATTGATCTTCTCAATCGATAATTTCCCATCTTCTATCATATCCCTGATAAAATGGTATCAAACATCTATATGCTTTGTTCTAGCATGAAAGACCTGATTCTTTGCTAGGTGAATGGCACTCTAACTGTCACAGAAGATATCGGTGCTCTTATCAACCTCACCAAATTCACAGACCAAACCTTTAAGTCATGAGGCTTCCTTAGCCGCCTTTGTAGCCGCTATATACTCGGCCTCTGTAGTTGACAACGCAACTATCCCTTGAATCATAGACTTCCAACTAATCGCTCCACCTGCCAAGACGAACACGTATCCCGTGGTAGACCTTCTTCTATCAAGATCACCAGCATAGTCGGAAGCGACATACCCGTAGAGATCCAACTTGCTTGTATCTCCACCTTCAAACATCAAACCATATTCAACTGTACCTTTCAGATATCTCAATATCTATTTCACTGCAAGCCAATGTTCCTTACCCGGATTCGACATATACTTGCAAACCACATTCAAGGCCTGTGCTATATCTGGACGTGTACTCACCATGGCATACATCAAACTCCCAACGGCATTTGCATACGGAATATTTTTCATATATTCCCTTTCTTCATGTGTGGACGAACTCATTTTCTTTGTGAGTTTAAAATGCTCTGCTAGAGGAGTTGATACATGCTTGACATCACTCATATTGTATTTCTCAAGGAGCTTTTGGATAAAGGTCCTTTGAGTTAGCCAAAGCCTTTTCTTCTCACGATCCCTCGTGATTTTCATACCTAGGATCTTATTTGCGGAACTAAGATCCTTCATCTCAAACTTCTGGCTCAATGATTGTTTCAGCTTGTTGATTTCAACATTGCTTCTTGCTGCTATCAGCATATCATCTACATAGAGAATTAAGAAGATTCTCTCCCCTTTACCATATTCTTTTCAATAGACACAACAATCATACTGTCCTCTGTGATACCCTATGCCAAGCATATATGAATCAAACTTTATGTACCACTGCCTGGTGCCTGTTTGAGACCATACAAAGATTTCTTCAATCTGCAGACGAGTGATTCTGACCCTTCTGCTTTAAATCTTTCTGGCTGTCTCATATAAATTTCTTTCTGAAGATCTCCATAGAGAAAAACTGTTTTCACATCCATCTGTTCTAGTTCGAGATCTTTCTGAGCAGCTACTGCCAACAATGTGCGAATCGATGTGTGTTTCGCAATCGGAAAGAATATCTCATTATAATTGATACCCTCTTTCTGAGAAAACCCCTTTGCAACTAGCCTTGCCTTAAACTTTGGAGTTTCACTCTTGTCACTTTCTTTCTTTTGAAAGACTCATTTACAACCGATTGCTCTCTTCCCTTTAAGAAGTTTCATGAGATCCCAAGTCTCATTCTTCAAAAGTGACTGCCATTCTTCTTCCATAGCTAACTGCCACTTTACTGCATCTGTATCCACCCGAGCTTCTGAAACTGTGTTTGGTTCCCCATTCTCTGTGATAAGTGCAAGTGTTAAAGGAATCATGTCCTTAAACTTTTCAGGACGTTTCTTCATCCTCTCTTATTTTCTTAAGGTAGTCTGAACCAGTACCTGGGACTGCAAGTCTTGAGAAATTGTGTCATCTTCATTATCTTTCTCATCTTGCTCATGCCTTTCAACATCAACTTGTATCTGAGGTTTACCAAATGACTGAGGTTTGTCTTCCGCCTTTTTCATCGAAAACTCATCTTCGTTGAAAGTAACATCTCTTTCAACTATCACTTTGTGAGATTGTGTATCCCACAAACGATAACCCTTGACTCCTTCACCATAGCTAATCAAGACACACTTTTGAGATTTTGGATCCAACTTGGATCGTTCACTTCCCTGAAGTAATGCATAAGCCGCAGATCTTAACACCCTCAAGTAAGAGTAACTCCCGTGTCTTCCATACCAAACCTCATCTGCAGTTTTTGAGTTCAATGCCGCTGAAGGCGACCGGTTGATCAAGTAATATGTCGTGTTCACTGCCTCTGCACAAAACCCATGACTCAAGCCGAAATGATTCAACATACACTGCACTTTTTCCAATAGTGTTCTGTTCATCCTCTCTGCTACACCATTTTGCTGAGGGTTTCTAGGAACTGTTAAGTACCTAACAATCCCTTGATTTTCACAGTAAGCCTTGAACTATGATGACAAGTATTCCCCACCATTATCTGATCTGAGAATCTTCACCTTTCTGTCAGTCTTCTTTTCAACCATACTCTGCCACTGCCTGAATTTTTGAAACACATTTGATTTATTTTTAATCGGATACACCCAAACTTTCCTGGAGTAGTCATCTATAAATAACACAAAGTAGTTGGCTCCACCTACCGAAGTGACTTTAGCCCGCCCCCATACATCTGAATGTATGTAATCAATCAACCCCTTCGAAGTGTGTTTTTCAGTAGAGAAACTGACTTTCTTCTGTTTTCCAAAAATGCAATCTTCACAAAAATTAAGTTTACAAGTTTGAATTTCAGAAATCGCCTTATTCTTTATGAGCTCTGTCAGCCCACATTCACTCATGTGACTAAGCCTTTTGTGCCACAAATCTGAGAGATCCTTAAAATCTTTTATAGCCGCAATACCACTGTCGCTGATTGTGTTGCCTACTAAAGTGTACAGATTTCCCATCTATTCACCTTTCATCAAGGTCATAGCACCACGTACAACCTTTAGTTTACCGGATTCTAGAATGACTCGACATCCTATCTCATCCAATGCCCCCAACGAGATCAGATTTTTCTTTAGATCAGGTACATGCCTAACCTCAGTAAGAGTGCGAATACAACCATTAAACATCTTGATTCTGATCAAACCGATACCTACTGCTTCACATACACTGTCATTCCCCATCAAAATAGTCCCACCATTGGCTACCTTATACTGGTCAAACCAATCCCTGTACGGACATATGTGATACGATGCCCCTGAATCTATGATCTATCTATCATCAAACTGACTGGAGCTTAACAATGCACACAATAGGTCTTCACCGGAATCTGACTTAGCAACACTAGCCTGTTGCGAAGTCCTTTCATCACCCTTATTATTATTCAATCTCTGCTTGCAATATTTGTGAATATGTCCAGATTAACTTAAGTAATGATAATATCCTTCACACCCTAGATTTGGACCTGCTGTTTCCTCTCGTTGATTTATTATCCCCTCTGAATTTGTCTCTTTTGCGATCATGATTTTGACTCCTTTCGCTTAAGAGACTAATCCCTTCGGAGTTAGATTCAGGTTGTTTTCTCAATTCGTCGGAAAGAAGTGCAGCAATCACTTCTTCGACGACAATAGTATTTTTACCATAAATTAATGTGGTAACAAGGTGCTCATAAGATGGTGGCAATAAGGTGAGCAAGAGAAGTGCGAGATCTTCTTCTTCAAGTTTCACCTCAATGCTCAATAGTTCACTAACTATTTTATTAAACGAATTTAAATGGTCCTCAAGCTATTCTTCAATACTTTTTCTCTCAAAGTATTCTCACAGATTTCTCACATGAAACTTTCACCAACCTCTCTCTTTCCCTAGAGAAGAGACTTTCTCCTAATAGGCTCCAAGCTCTTTTTGGATACGTAACTCTCAAATCTCCTAAGAGTTGCAAGTATTCAAAACACTTCCAATAATAGTCTCCTAATGATTTAAGAAACCTTGGCTAAAGTGAACTTCCCGAAATTAGTCACTTAAAGTAAACTTATGGATCTACATCCGCCCATCAGTCAATCGATTGACTTCCCAACCTCAATCGATTGACACCGGTCAACCATCAATCAATTGACTTTTCAGCGTCAATCGATTAACATCGGTGGTTGGGATTAAACCTTATTCAACATTTTCAGCGCGAGACGACCCGTTGCCACCCACAAGTATTAATCCATGAATTGTTAAAAAAGTGTACCAAAGAGAAGATGCCTATCTTACCGTGTAAGCTGAAGAGCTGAGGGCAATGTCCAAGCCAGACCACCATGCCGAACCGTGGCGCTCAATGGCAATTGACAGAACGGCGGTTTGAATCGTTCCCATCAAGCATGTCAAAGAGGTAAGGGAGACGGGGGCCGGGTACCATTTAAGCGTTGATGCCTGCCAATTAAGTCATTTTATTTTATTAAGAGTACATGTACTCTTCGGAGACTCCGATAAAATTAGAACGATACAGAGAAGATTAGCAACTCCTTTGTAAGGATGACACACACAATTAAGAGTAAGTATTTAATCATGTTATCAAAGGCTAATCAGATCTTTTCGTAAAAATCATCAACAATCATCTGTTACAATTTTAATTAACTCAGAGTTTTTCTTTTTATTTATTATTATTATTTCTTTTTCTTTTTTTCTAATTACCTGAGCATTCGGACCTCTTAGAGCACCCACCTAATCTCAGGAACATGTGCGCATCCCAAGTTAGCACAGGCTGGTCCAGCACAGGATATAAATCCCTAAAGTGACCTCAAGGGGAAAGGGAAGGGGAAGGGGAAGATTCGAGCTCAGGTACTGGCCATAGTATAGATTAGATTAACCCTAAAGATTGTGAAATTAAATGATTTCTATTGTCTGATCAATAGCCTACAAGAGCCTTCAAATTGGTGGCTATAAACTGCATAGGGGCACTGGTCCACAAGCAGGCACGAAAAGCTCGCGCTTTGATCGTGTGGTTAGAAAGCTCCACATCGATAGAGATTGGTTTTCATCTCAATCTTTCACACAACGAATCTTTACATCATTGGCGTTCTATCAAATGGCGATTTTATGTTTTTCATGCGACACAAATCTCAAAGACTGATCTTAAAATCACATTTGATATGTGCCACGTAATTTTTTTAATTTAGTTTTTGGATTTTTGTGCCACGTGGAATGAAAAACCAATCTCCATTATCTGATCAAATGAATTTTCACCCTCAATTATTCGAACAGCTAGAGCTACGCTTGTGATTATTGTTAGTATTTTTGAAGGGTGCCTCTGTGTGCGCCCACACATTCTCCAACCGCGCCCATGTCCCAGACCCATTTAAAATCATTGATTGCTTTAGATCAGATGATGGAGATTGTGTTTCTCCTTGATCTTCCAAACAATAGATTGTCAGATCATGGCACACCTATCAGACGGTCAAGTTGTTGATTTTATGTGTCACAAGTCTCCAAAGATGTCCCTTGAATCATATAACACACATCATGCTCAAACGCAAATGTAGGTCTATTTTTTGGGGATTTGTGACATGAAATCTAAAATTGACCGTCTGACATGTGCTAATCTTAAGATCCATTGTATAAAAGATTGGGGTGAAAAACGATCTCCATCATCTAAACCGAAGCAATCAATTTTTTCAAGAGGTTCGAGATGTGGGCGCTTTCAGAGAAAGTGTGAGCGCGAACAGAGGTACCCATTTTTAAATTGACATTGCACACATTTATGTGGCACCCATTTGGGTGGGATATGACAGCCAAATATCCCTATCCCAGGATTGAATGTGGACTAGTGAGTAGTGACAGAGCCCATATTTGAGGCAACTAGAAGCAATAAAAAAGCCTTTATTTCTTAGGAACATAAGTCACCTGCAAGACAAAATAACCGGCAAGGGCGAAGGCGCTTGCAATGACAATGAGGGAGCCCCTTATCCAATCCTTGTCTACAGATCCCTCCAACTTTTTCATAGTGCTAAGCAGCGGGTTAATTACAATAATGCCCTTGTATAGGGTCATCAGTATGGCTCCTCCTACGGCCACCAAAATTCCCACCACTTTTGCTTGGCTTGTTATTTTCTTCAACTCTAATTGCTCCATCCTTATAACCCAAGCTTAAGTAGCATTAGAAGACTCTAAATAAGAGTTTAAGTAAACTTTTGCATGCCGATTTTGTACCTCATACAAACTCAACCCGTGTACCGGGATAGACCGGCACCAACATCTAACGGATCGGTACTTTTTTTATGTTTATTTTTTATGTGGGGTTTCCTACTGGGCCGTCACGACCCCTTTGGGACCCCTTCCCGTTGATTAAGCCCCTAGGATGTGTGGAAACACCTCTAGCCCCCACCCTGCATACCATTAGCACTAAGGGGGACGCATGTTGAGACTTATGGGGACCAAACCTATGACCTCAACAACGATGCCAACACTAGGGGTCTCAATGGGTCGGGCTGGAACCCGGCTCACTATAGGCTATATTTTTATGCCCATTTAATAAATGGGCCAAACCGGATTTTCCCGAATATATAAATGGGCCGGGATTGAGCATTTAGATTCAAGCCCGCCAGCCTGCTATACTCTAGAGCTATTTAGTCCTGGCTCGACCCGAGATAAATAGATATATGTATGTATATTGGTATACACCCATTTCATACTTTCAGTATATATATCAGTCACCGATAAAAAAAGGGTATATATATATATATATATATATATATATATATATATATATATATATATATATATATATATATATATATTAGTCAATATTAGTCAAATTATTATATTATCCTCATTTTAATCTGTTAGTGTTTTAAAGCAACGGTATATTTGGTAATTTACCTCAATTACATTTGCTGCAAAGGGTCAGATGGGTTCATGTCCGGCCCTAATTCGGCCCAAAAAAGATTACAAATTTTGCTTGGATGGGCTTATTTTAGGCCTGAACCAAGCTCAAATATATGGCGGGCCGGGTATGAGCTAGGTTATTCTTTAGTCAGGCTGGCTCAGTCCAGCCAGAATAACAAACAGGCCGCGTATGGACAAACCATTTTAGTCCGTTTAAAACTCCAGCCCAATTATAGCCTGCCCCGTCCCATTGAGACCCATAGCCAACACCCTTGCGGGTTATCGGACAGTAGATAGTAATATCAACCGAGATTTTAAACCATGAGAGTGAGGCAAACCTGCAGATAATTGCTAACAAAAATGTAAGTGTTGGAAATAGGTTGTACATAGCAGCTGCAAATGCTGCTGAAGTATATTCCATTCCAACGTAATAAACTGTTCGACCCATAACAGATCTGAAAAAAATAAAAACAACAACAATAAATGTTATAAAACCGATGTATACTAAACATAACGCATGGATCTCAAAATTCCAGAAGAAACCGATACTTATCGTCTAATTCATATTGATTTCAGAGGTCACTGGGTCAATAGATTGAACATAGTGGCCCATATTATCGGCTGATACATACAAATGTATCGTCCAAAATTGATATGAATCGTCCGGTTTTCGAGCTGGCCAATGCGTACCAGCCTATCGCATGACCGAGATTTTGATCCTTGATGCTATGTAGCCGATGATATACATAAATATATGCAAAGTTAGCAAAATCTTCAATTTTTTTTTTTGAAAAACACTTGTTCAAAACGCATTTTTTTCATGAACCTTGGAAACATGTTTAAAACGCACTTTTGTTTTTAAAAAAATACATGTATTTTTAAAAAATAAAATTTTTACCTTTTAAAAGCGGATTTTACTAATTTTCCTTATGTTTTTTCCAAAAAAAATATTTATTTCTAAATTTTTTTAAATATTTCCGCTACTTCTTCCCAAATGCTTCCCGATTCAAATTAAACACTCAATCCAACCTTTTTAGGGTGAAAGATATACAACTAATGCACTGGTATAAGATGAAACATTAAAGATGTAAACCAACCCCAGAATGCCGAGGAAGAAGATATTTGGGAAAATGGCTAGTTTAATCGCTGGTCTATTATTCCTGCAATAAATAAATGAAAAACAAATCAATATATAGCCACTATATTCTAAAGTTATGATGTTAACAGTCAAATAGACATATTGAGCCACTCTTTTATCAAAAAAAAATAAGAAGACATATTGAGCCACTTAGTTATGACTACAGACTCCTAGCCACATGTTGCATAAGCCCCCATTTAATGTTTGAAGTAGTTTTACAATAGGCTTCTTATACAGCCTTCTTGCATGTATAAGCCTCAAATCTATGGTGTACAAAGTCCCAAATTTCCGATTGAAGTTTAGTCCCACATTGAGTAATCATAGTCTTGTCTCTCCTCTTGTATTATCTTGGACCCCTCTAGTCATTGCCAAATGATTTTGAAATGAATACCCAAATTTATCAAAATAATTATTAACATTTCTCATCGTCATGATCCTGGCTACTACCCAATATGCTTTAATTTGGTTGGGATTAGGTTAGCCACAAGAATACATTAAATTATATTTTTCAATATTTACATTCATTAGGGCTATTGTTGCCGGAAAAAGGAGAAGGGCAGACCGTTTGGCTACTGATGGCAAGCTGAAGAATTTTACAGGGAGATGAGGATAGAAAAAAGACCAATAGAAGAATTTTAGAGGGAGATGAGGATAGAAAAAAGACCAATAGAGACTTGAAGAGAAGTTGTGATTGAAGACTTAGCAAAGTCAAGTAATGGGAGACAACTTGTTGGTGATAATTTTTAAGATGGTGATGATCTATCAAGTTGTCGAAGACTGCCACGGAAGGACCAACCATCAAATGGTTAATAATGAATGATCGATGTAACTTTAAAATCCCCCTTGGTATAAGGTATCAGACTTGCTCATCAACTTTGTGCTAAAATTGTCTAACCTTAGAAAATAGGGTACCTCTATTCGTGCCCATGCGTTCTCTGAAAGCGCCCACATGCTAGAACCCTTCAAAATTGTTGATTGTTTCGTATTAGAAGATGGAGATCGTGCTTCACCCCGATCTGCCACAAAATGGATCTTCAAATCATGGCATACCTATAAGGTGGTCAATTTTTTATTTCATTTGTAACAGATCCCCCAAAAATGGTTCCTTAACCAAACGGCACACTTCACGCTCAAACGTCATTTTAGGACAATTTTTGGGGGATTTGGGACACATGGAATAAAAAACTGATTGTATGATAGGTGTATCATGATCTCAAGATCCATTGTTTGAAAAATCTGAGTGAAACACAATCTCCATTTTCTGATCTGAAGCAATCAACGATTTTGAAGGAGTCTGAGACGTGGGCGCTTTCAGAGAACGTGTGGGTGCTAACAGAGGTAGACGTGGGCGCTTTCAGAGAACGTGTGGGTGCTAACAGAGGTACCCTAGAAAATACACAAATACTTTTATGCATCCAAATTTGTGAAACTACATATTGGACCTTTTCAACATAAAGAGATTGATCCGTTCACAGTTTAGAGAAGGAACTTGGTAAAAGACAGACACAATCGAAACGACTATGGATTCCCAATTTCTAATCAGTTTCTCTCCTCTTAGGCCCTTTTTCATAACTTAGAAATTTTAAATAGAGTGTAGGGAATATGCCCTGGAGGGTTGCACCCAGACATCCAATCAGCCAAGTGACAATCCACATGGCATGATCACCCAAAACAGCCCATATTTTTGGTTGGACATTTTTTTGCCTCCATTTGATGGGTTATGACCCTTTGACCACAGTTTCAACACTTGATATGTACCAATTGTTGCCTATTTTTGTGGGTGGTACCTGATCGATCTTGTGCAAATTGTCATAGCATCTGATTGTCGTGTTGGTGCCACATGGTGTCCACCTGAATAAAATGCAATGTTTTGAGCTGCATTGGGACGCATAGTCCTAGCCTCTTTAAAATATTAAGGAAATTAAATTCAGTTTTTACATGTTCTGTGATGTCCCGAAAATTTTGACCTTTAAACAGTTAAACTCCGTGTGCGTGCCCGACTAATGACGCACCTAACAATATAAAAATATTTAAGTAAGTTTATGTTGGATTAAGCATTGAGTGAAAAAGTAAAATTTATAAAGTGTTTGGGCCTTTAGATAGACTATGGTACACCGAAGTATAGCGTAACGGTTTAACAACTAAGCCTAAGTATTTTTAGTTATAAGTGAGATTGAATGCAAGAGCATTCATATCTTTTGTTTTGGTTGTTGAGGAAGTTATTGAGAAGAGAGAGAAAGGAGGTGAGTTTAATTCGTGTGTGTGTGTGTGTTTGCGTGCAAGAGTTGAGGCTGTGCGGGAAATTGTGGACTTTGGATCGTGGAGAATCCAAAAGCTCCAACTATGAAGCCCTAGCTTGTGTGTGAATGTGTGGATCGAGAAATCAATCAATTAGAGGTGAGAAAACTCATGTGAATTTCTGAATTATAGTGGTGTTAGTCTTTTTTTAAGATGTGAGTAAAGAATTAGAAGTATAGGAGTTAAGTTTTTAAGGAAAGTGAGTTTGAGAAGTTGAAACTCGAAAATGAGTGAAATCTGACAAAATCGATCGATCGATTTTGTCGAGACAAGAATGTGAAGGTTTCTGAAGAAACCGATCGGTCGAAATAAAATTCGATCGATTTATGAAGCCGATCGATCGAAACGAACATTGATCAATCGATTTGGGAAAAATAGTGAGCGTATTAAATGGTTTCTAGAGAAATCGACCGATCGAAAGGGAATTTGATCGATCAAATTTGGAAACCGATTGATCGATATTTGCGTGCCAGAAGTATGTCGTTTATGAAGGAAACTGAACGATCGAAATGGACTCGATCGGTCGATTTTGGAAACCGATCGATCGATTTGGGAATCGATCGATCAATTTAGACAGATTCAGGACTTTGATTTTGTTTTGTTAAGGGGACTTAGAGCCAACTTTATACCTTTCCGTTTTACGTCATTTCTAACGTATAGATTGTGAATCTATGAATTTATGTGTGTTAGATATGAGCATGAGTATGAGCTAGGAGAGCTAGCTTGGGAAAAGAGACCTTCCGTGTGACTTTGCGTCAGGTAGGAAAAACTTCGTAACATGTGCATTTGATTACAACCAGCATGAATTTTGTGATATAATAGAAATGTGTGTTATTGTATAGTTTTTGTCAATTATTCAGCATGAAATGTATTCATGATTTTAAATAAGAAAAGTGTGTGTGTATGTGCACTAAGAAGAATCTATATGTGTGTGTGTGAAATCCAATAAGTGTGTATGCGACCTCAATAAGAAGCAACAATGTGTGTGTGTGACATCAGCAATGTGTATGTGTGAAATCAACAATGCGATAAGTGTGTGTGGAACTTGTGAAACTTCAAACCTATTATAAATTATCACAATACATGGTGAACAATTATAAGTTAAATTTCGCACTTTGATTTAAGGTTCATGTGTTGAATACCCTACCGACGCTGCGGTATACCTGTGATCGATACGGCGGGATATTCGTTCTTTAATTTCCAATCTATTGAAATATTTCGTTCGACACAAGTCATCTAATTCGAAGGGATTTGGGCAACTTTGTGAGAATTGTTCATTGAACGACGAAGATTAAAGTATTCCATCTGTAATAATTGTGGCTCTCGATGCTATATCTGCTCGAGAGATTATTTAAGTGATTGCTTAAGTGTGTGTGTTATGAGAACAAGTTTAGTAATCATGATCAATGTGTTTTTGAAATTATGTATCAATATCTATTTTGTGTCAATTTAAATACTTTTAAATTACGATTCTCGGTAAGATAAGCATGTTTTGGATTATGCTATGGAATATATGTGTGATGTGAAAATATACATCTTACTTATGTTTTCTTATTGAGCTTAGATGCTAGCTCACCCTTCGGCTATACGTCACAGGTATACAGTTAGATGCGGGTACTGAGGACGTAGATCCTGAGGACCTCAGGATCCCGAGTACGTGCCAAAGGAGGAGGCTGAGCCCCCTCCTGAGGAGTTCTTCTAGTAGGTTGTGTTGTGCTAGCTTATTTTCTAGATTTATTTTGTAAGGCTTGATACGTCCAGCCAATTTTTGTAAGAATTCATGTATATGTCGTACCATCTTTTGGTGACTGTGATTTGTTACTGATGGTTCGGTTCGGCTCTTTTATCCACGTGATTATTCCTGGAATTAGAATCATCTTTTATAGTCTTTTGAGCTTGTCATTATATAGAAATGAAGATTTAATTTTTTCTGATGACTCTATCTGTTTGTTTAAAAATTATACTTTGTTTTACTTTGTATATGGATATACCAAGTGTTCAGTTTGTTTGAGAATCGACCTTAGCGGCGATCAGTCGGCACGAGTTTCCAAGAGCAAAAATTCGAGCTTCACATGTTCTTGTTTGATAACATTACAAAGAGATTCTATCAAAAGAAAAAAAAAACATTATAAAGAGATGGGAAAAAAATGTGGGCTCTCAATTTCCGTACAATAAACCATTTTAGATGGAAATCATTATAGACTTTAGCTTATCAAAATTAGTGGCTGAAATTCGGTGCAGCATCCCCGCACTAATGGCAATGGACGGAGCAAACCTTAGGCAGGAGATGCACATTATTCCGTTTGACAGGTATCTTCTGTTTTTTTTATTTATCATTTAGTATCGGCCAAACCAGCCGATATTCAATCGATTTTTATTTTGATTTTTATTTTTTACATAATAAAAAATAAACAAAAATATAATTTCTTTTTGCAAAAAGGGAATTTTGATATTTTGTCCAAGTCATATACGATTTCTGATATGATAAGATATTTGACCTTCTATAAAAACGGGTGTATATCAGCATCGGAAGTGGCCTAAAACCCAATACAAATCGGCTGATAAGTATCAGATACAGGGGTGCAATTCGAACCAAAAATTGACGGGAAACTGATTAGACGGACGGCTCCGTTCGGTTTTGGTTTTGGTACCTAAATGCAGAAAACTGGCTCGGTAGGGTGAAGCTTCCATGGGGCACCCAAAATATTATTTCGATAACACGTGGAGCTCAAAGTGCATTGCTTAATTCATCTTGAAAAAAATAATAATTGAAAATCGTGTATTTTTTGAACCGTAAAATTTGAACCAATAAAATCCATCAAACTTTAACTCGTCGGTTTTAAAAGGTTTTTTTGAATTTTTTTTTTTTAATGTTAATATATACCGTCCACCTATGCTCCACGTGGCTCCCAAATAGTGTTTTGGGTGCACGTGGAGCTCCTTCTATATCTTAGAGGACGATGACCGTCCTCCATTGGAGGACCTAACCGGCCGACCAAAACCAAAATCGAACCGGTTTGGTTCGGTTCCGATTTGAGGGGCTGAAAATTTCGGTCAACCGAAACCCAAATTTTTCGGTCGGGTTCAATCCTGCAAAAACCGAACTGAAAACCAAAATTTATTAGCTAACCATCTACAAACCTAGCGGCTGACAACAGAACAAAGATCCCTACCCACTGGATGATCAAGGAACACAAATCTCAAGGTAAGACCAACCGATTGGACGGTCCTGATCAAAAGAGAAAAGGAAAGAGAGAAGATGCAAAAGATAAGGGGGTCACCTTTCGAAGACTAGGGCTAGAAGTGCAGTTGTGACCGTTGCGATGGCATGGCTATATACTATAAGCACATAAGGGCTCATTCCTTGGTTTAAAGCCCTCTTAACCACTATACTGTTCCCTCCATAGCACACTTCTGCAAAGATCGCCCCCAAATATGGTTGCACAGTCTCCCAGATGTAGTAGGAGCCGCTCCAGCTTCTTCCTTCTTCCATTTATGGAGAGATTTCAGCAACGATCGGTCGGGCAAACAGAGATTATACTGGGGAAAGCTGTTCATTTCCCTTCAGCGACTGGGCATTCACACCCACTTTGTAAGAGGGAGTTGGCATATGATAATTGGCCTGCTTCCTTTTAAAAAGTAAAGCGGGTCACCAAAACCAGACATGCGGCACACTTTGTCCCTTGAATATTGATCTAATAACGACACTTGGTTATGATGGGTATGAAAAATAATATCTCTACAAATCCTCCAAACTTTCAAAAAAGCCTTTGATGGTTCCGCCATTCACATTTTCGTCTCAATATTTCATACGTCAGATCTTGCGACGATGACTCAGATATTAAACGGTCAGATATCGATTCAATGTGGCATATTTCAGCACAGTGCTCCATCAGGGCCGGCCTCGGACCAAGACGAGCCAGCGGCTGCCTTGGGCCCCTGATTTCCAAGGGACCCCAATAAAAAAGGTCTTTTACGAATTAGGTTTAAAAAAATATAATATAATATGTATACATATACAAAGGGCCCCATTTCCGACCAACGCCTCTCTCTTCTCCAAATCCTCTCCTCTCTCCAGAGTTAAAGGCGGTTAGGTTCCGGTGCTTTATGGAGTGGGCTGATAAGTGGAGTTCGATTGTATCTGTGTAGTTCTGTAACGACCCTAAAAATTTTCAACTGAATTTGTAGTGTTAGATTAATTTTGCACCAAGCATGGTGTTAGTGTTCCATACCGAAACCTACTCTAATTGAGAAAATATATTTTTTAATTTTTCAAAATGTTTTATATTTAAAATTATCTTTATTTGATACAAGTTGTGTAATGGATTGTGGTTGAAAGACTTTGATTATAGACAAGAGGTCTTTGTTACCTCAAAAGTCCAAGCTAGGTTAGTTATCTATTTAACCACATTTTTGAAGGCCAAATTTTTTTTTTTACAAGAATTCTTCTAAAAAATCCTAATCGTCACTCCATCTTCTTCTCTGGCCACCTATTTTCTAAAAACATCTAAATCTCTTGTGTGTTCTTCCACAAAGAACACCGTGGTATTTTTTTACCGTCAAATCGTGGTGGAAGAAAGCGGCATAATCGTGAACGGACCATCGTGTGGACGGCGATCTCTATCGCCTTAATCGCCATCGATTTGTCAATCACGCTTCAAGAGATGGGTACCCATCCATCTATCTCGTTCTTCTCAGATCCCGTCGTACAGGATACAATTCGATCGTGTATCAACAGGCTAATAAAATAACTCCTAAATTTATTCCCAAGATAATATTGTCCTAGGATTAAAAAAAAAAATGTGATTTATCTTTATTCTAATATTATTTGATTTTATTAATTTTTATATATTATAGGTTTATTTCGAAACCCACCGATTCGGAATCAGTATATAAACTCTCCCTCGAATATACGAACATGGATTAAACTTTAGTTTATTTGTATAATCATGTACCTGATAAGACTAACAAATATATAAAATATTAAATTAATCTTATAACGAAAAACCTGATGCCACTATTGATCGTATAAAATATTATTTTAATCTTACAAATCAGGTATTTGATGGCACCTTTGAATATACAAAATATTATATTAATCATATAATTGTGTACCTGATACGACTTTTGATCATCTAAAATATTATACTAATCTTATAATTGTGCACTGATGAGAATAAATAATATTATATAAAAGTTAATAATATCTAGCTATATGAAACAATACCTAATAAAATATTATATTACATATGCATTCTTTTTTTTTTTTTACTTATACAGGCTATCAAGTGTTACCTTACTCAAGTTGTTCTCCTCCTTATCAAACGGTCAATGAATATTCCCAATTAAGTTCCCAATTGTTAACGACAGCATAAAGCATGGAAATACCAAATTAACTTTTCATTGATTCGGTGCTTAGTAATATCTACTCAATCCCTAGAGGGAGGTTTCCGTGAGAGCTAAGACATGCACGCCCTCGGGTCGGATACCCAATACAAGTAGGAAGAGTCTAAGCCTTCATGTTTATATATATATATATATATATATATATATATATATATATATATATATATATATATATATATATTGATGAGTAATGTTATATCCCCGATATAAACCTCAGACAGTTCCCAGACACGAGGGTTGTGGTAATTTCACACTCCAATGCTTGTCTGGGGTTATAATTTTTGTATGTTCAATGGCCTGAATGCATTGGTTCACAGACCCGTCTTAGATCGCCGAGCACAATGAATCTCATAGTTCAATCTAATTATACCTTTGACCATGCAAATGGACTTGATCCTTACCATTATATGCTAGGTACAACGTGTACCACGCTATCTTTAATACTGATAGGTACCAAGGATATATGCTATATATAATAGTACTTGGTATTCAATCCGTTGATCACTATGTGTTTGCTTGTGTAACAATCACTTTTATGTTATATGCTATTATATAACTCAAGCACACTTATTTTTATAATATAATATATTTAAAGTACAGACCCCTTTAACTTATATTATGATACCTAATGAATATCGTATATTATATACTTGTTATATTACTCTAAAAAAGAATGGTACTTGAATACCTTACTATTTAAACAATTGGGCACTCAAAAGCTTTGTGTCGCATTCATTCCACTGATCAATCGACTCTAACACCAAAGGCTTGACTCTGATCAGAATTGTGTAACTTACATTATTTATCGATTGATCGAATGATCCTCGTCCGAACGAATGACCTGATCCACACTAATATTTTATTATTGTACGACTAAAAATTAAGTGCATTTTAATCACTTGCACTTTTCGATCGATGGTCGTGAATTCACTTAACCTTTAAAATAATAATATTTTTAATTAAATATTTAATACTTATTATTATTATATATACACATATATATATATATGTATGTCACTTTTATCGCTTCAACGCGACATCTTCGATAACACAGAGTATTAGAATTTCGATACCTCGTAAAAATCGAACTCTGACCTTCAAGTTATCGAAAACACATAATTACTCCCCTACTCTATAATTATTGGTGTGTTATGCAAATAAATATATGTATAAATATAACAATAATCTAAATGAAAACTTTTTTGTACGTGCGATAATTCTGTACCTCTACTTTGATCATGATATGAGTTAAGGTCATGTTAAGTCAGATGACGCGAGAGTGTATGAGATCATGCCTATGTTTGGGCGTTGTAATCCATTGAGATGGTATCGAAGCGGGGAATACATCGTATTCGCATGCCTTATAACTCATGGTGGTATGAGACACTATGACGAGTAGGGTGAGTGCGAATTCAGTATAACCTCATATACGGTGGCATAAACGGTGACCCTATCACCCCAAGTTCTAATATTATAGGATAAGATATGAGTCGGTAGGCTAAGATATGAGTCAGTATGATATGATATGAGTCAATATGATAAGATATGCATGTTACAATAATAAGACACCGCTCTATAGGCCAACAAAAGATTAACAATTTAAGTTTCTGTATATGCCGTTCCTTACGTAGCCACCTTAAGGGCAATAATGTCTTTCAGTTAAGACGGATGTCTCTGGGAGACATTATGAGTTATGAGTCGCTGATCGCCCCTGTGACTGGATGTGGTATATGATATGATATGATATGGAGGGCATTATGATATGGTGGTATGATACTATGGTGACCCTCATATGGTAGCTCGAGCAGCGACTCTGGCACATGTCGTTTAGGATTTTATGAGTATGTTAGTTGCGCTTATGCGATGTACAGACGTATGTGCGAGAATAATAAAATATAGTATGATATGAGGTATGATATGATATGAGATATGGTAAGGTACATTAGGATGTAAGTGTTTAGATCATGATCTCGCATTAATGATTAGGATATGAGCTTACGATATGCACTTGATTTTGTTATTCTGTTCTGATTCCTTTGATATACTATATTATCACTCACTTGATGCACCCACAATGCACCTGAGTAGTATGGGGTGGATTGATGGTATATCCACTGAGTTTATGTGACTGAATAAACTCATCCCACGATAATCTAACAGCTGCAGATAACTATACCGACGGTGTGGACGTGAGTTTCTCTGATCTGATTGATGCTGAGAACGTCGACCGAGTGGACATTGATTACCAAGAGCCTTTGGAGGGTGACGTTGCCGGTTATCAGAAGGACTACATTGTTGATTTTGATCCGAACGTCGGATATTGATTTAGTAGACTCGATATTGGATTTTGCCTTATATCATTATCATTGACTCTATGCTTTCATTTTTATCGGATTTGTCTCCGATTTGACTTACATGTTATTTGTGGATTTATAGTATTATATCGCATTTTATCAGATTTATTCAGCATTTATGATTGCTTTATATTCCACCATGGTATGTTGGCTTTTACGGATTTTGTGGAACTAAATATGCGTGAGAACTTTGATTAAGTGTATGTCCGCTTAGCATATCCGAGATATGTGTGGGTCATAACTCGAAATTCTAAGCCCTCGGGATGGGATAGAATTTCAGGTCGTGACAGGTTCGTATCGACTCTGAATGTGGTGCAGCACTATGGTATGCCATGGTCACAATCATTTTGGGGACGTATGGCATGTGTAATAAACATTTGAACGTATGATGTTTTGGCTATGATCTAAAGATCTCATTGTAAAAAATTGGGACAAACACAACCTCTATCATCTTAGTTGAGGCAGTCAACATGTGAACGGTGGAACCATTAGTGGTGCCGCAAGAATCTTTGGCTACATAACACGTTATATATTACAAAATAATTAAGGGATAATGGCTCCAGAATTAAACACAAAGAATGGTGTTTAAATGATCTTACATTATTATAGATGGACTTTCAATCTCACACCATTGAAGTGTGATTATAATCATGCCATGTGGTGAACATATATGACCAACTAATTGTCCAAGTGATAATCTATCGTTTGTCTTTGACTAAAGAAACATGCCAATAAGTGTAGGTGAAGCATCCGATTTATCTATCACTTGGATGGTAATGATTACCCTCTTCTTAAACCATGGATGGTGTAAGATCATCTAAACAACATTTTAGCCTTTAAATGACTCTTAATCATTTCATTGTTCACAGCTTAACTCTTAATGCTTTTGTAGGGCAATGGTGAGGTCCTACCAGATAGAACTAGATTTTCAGTCCTATCCCATTCACTGCCCTTGGAAATAGGAGAATATAGACTTTCTTCGTTTTTACTTTTTATAGCATGAGGTGCAGCCGGGATTCTCCACTACCCCTGGAAATAAGAGAATATAGACTTTTTTTGTTTTTACTTTTTATAGAATGAGGTGCAACCGGGATTCTCCTATTTTCAAGCGCGGCGGATGATGTAGGACTGAAAATTTGGTTCTACCTAGACGGACGTGATCATTGCCTTTTTTAGAGATTTTGACGCTCCTTAGCATGGGTCAAAATCTTGGCATGGGTCCGAGCTCCTTAGCATGGGTCCGAGCTCCAAAACGATACGTATCGGTATCATCCGATACATTGAATGTATCGTTCGGTATCTGCCATACAACTGAACAATGCGGTATATTGAATGTACCGTATCGTTCAGCTCCGATACCGATACGTATCGTCCGATACATATCGGTATCGGATGAAATTTTGATCCATGCTCCTTAGGCCATGTTCGAATAGGCTGAAATCCTCAGATTCTGAGTATCCCCCCAGAAAGTGGTGTTTCTGAGTCGTTTATGAGTAGGAGACGCTTTTGGTTTCCTAAAATTTTGGTCAGGAATACTCTGTTTCTGAATAGAGTTAGTATAGTTTGCCCGATTATATACACCTTATAATCCCTAGGCACCTACGTTGTATCGGCTAATGTTCTATTTAATACTAAAGTGAGACCCAACTTTTTGTATGTTGTTATAGCCACCTCAATTAAACAAAGGGAAATCGTTGACTGCTTTAAATCAATGGTGATAGTTTTTTGTGTCCCAATCTTTCACACAAAATCCTTGAGATCTTGGGCCTACTATCAGACGGTATAAAGATGATGATTTTTAGTTGGCACACATCCCAAAAATTGTATATGAACGATGTTTGATGGTATGGGTTCACGTTCACTTTTTGGAATATGCGCCATGTGGAATGCAACATCTGACTGTTGGATGGTATGCCTATGATCTCCAGATCTATTGTGTGGAAGATTGGAACAAAAAACAATCTATGTCATCTTATTTGAAGAAGTCAACAGATTTTTCCACCATGTTTTAGTCAGGTGGGTGAATTATAATGTGATTTGGTATTACCATCATCCTTATTAAATCCTTACATTCTTATCTCAATGATTAGTTATATATGTCTTTTATTTCCTTTCGATATTTTTTATTTATTTTATTTATTTTTTTAAAAGATAAATGAAATATGATACCTTTATTTATAGCCAAATATCTGTCCTTCCCAACCCATGCTTTTACGTGATTAAATCATTGAGTGCTTTGTATCAAATGGTGGAGATCATTTTCATCTCAATCTCTGATGTAATCGATCTTGAGATCATGGCCAGACCATCCAACACAAACCCGACCCTTTCCCTTAATATAATCGGGTTTAGCCGGGTAGGGCTCGGGCTGAAATTTCATCGGCCTGATTGTTTTTACTTTAAAATTTAGGCACGAATCTGGCTCGGATGTAATATCGGGCTGAGCTTGTATGAATCATTTTTGCACGAATTCGGCTTAGATATAGTGTTAGTATGATAGGCAATCGAGTAGTAAAGTTATAGGAATCATTTTTGTACAATTGCCCCGAAGGCAGTGTTCAACTTCTCATGGATCGTACATCGCCCAAAAATGACCTTGAAATATATACGACATGGTATCAGATGCTCTACCGTTATTCCTACGATCATACAATGTCCCTAAAGTAGACCGATTCTGTGTTTTTCTGGATTAATTAAAAAAACACAAAAAATCCTTCGTTTCTATGAAATATCATAAATCAGAGCTTTTCTGAGGCCTAAAAGAATACACCTGGGGAAAATCATGAATCTAAGTTTGCCAGGAATCTACAGGAAACAGAGTTGTCAGGAATCTGAACTTTTATGAGAAAACTGGAGAAATACCCGAACATGACCTTAGAGGCTTTATGACTTATAAAGTGTTTTTTTCGTGTGAAACAAGGTTAGTGTTAGTACCACACCACTATATGTTACAATCACGTCACTCAAATAAATACAAGAAAAATCTATTGATTATTTTTAATCAGATGATTGAGAACATTTTGTCTCAATCTTTCACACAATAGATCTTCAGATGATTAGACCTACTATTAGAGAGCCCGACATTAATTCCATATGGCACTCTTCCCAAAAAGTGAATATGATCAGTGTACCATCAAATGTGTTTCACTTTCACTTTTTGGGATTTGTGCGACGTGAAATTAAGATTTAACCATCTAATAGGAGGCCTGTGATCTCAGCATCTATCGTATGGAAGATTGGGACAAAAGTGATTTCTGTCGTTCGATTCAAATCAGTCAACAAATTTTTCCTTTAATTAAGTGAGATGGCTATAACATAAAGCCGTGTGATAGTAATACTAGTAAAAAATAAGTGAAGCTCAGTAAAAATATATCAAGAAATCAAATTCTGTGAGATTGAGCTTTTGACATGTTTGATGATACTTTTTATAAGCTTATGCTATAAGGATGACTGGGTCACACTCTCACTGTGACAGGCTACGTGGCACAAGCGTTGGGAAATTCTCCATCATCATCCTATCCTTATTGGACGATTTTGTGAGTCTTATTTCTCCACTCGTTTTCGATTAGCGGTAAGCTTTTTGTAATTTCGCAATCTTTCATATAATCACATATTTTCTCACGGATTTCATTTAGGTCTTTATTGGTCTTTCTCTTTTCCCGAGTCCTTATAATTGTAGAGTCTCAATCAAGGATTAATATTTCGACCGAAATTTCGGTCATATTTACCGAAATCGATAATTTGGACCGAAATTTTGGTCATATTTTGTATGAGACTCAAATTTTCGATTGAAATTTCGGTTAAATTATCGATTTTCGGCCGAAATTTCAATCCAAATTTTCAGTTTTGGCCATGCCCAAAACCGAAATTTTGCTCGATATTTTGATCCTTGGTCTCAGTCCATCGTACAAGGCCTACTTCTAGCATTCGGTGAACATGCCCAAATTCATAAATTTCTTATATGAATCTCACTCTCAAATTTTCTCTCATATACTTATATTGTATTTTATCCTTTATTGTTATATCTATTTTAACATACGCATCTCGGTTACATATATTCTATCTTCTTATCGTATTTTCATAATCTAACATTCCACATCATATAATATGACATTTCTAACGACCTTCTTATAAAAAGCGTTAGGCAATTCAAGCCATTGGATACACATTGGCCAAATCCATAAATAAATAAAAAAATTATAATTATTTTGTAATTATTTTTGATAAAATAATCATTAATAAATACGTCGACTATTGGCTGCGCCAAAAAGAAAACTTAAGGTCAATCACTTTTAAAGAAAATATGTCGACTATTGTCTGCGCCAAACAGAAAACTTAAGGTCAATCACTTTTAAAGTGAACGGCAAAAATAAATTAAAAAATTTAATACGATAACCATTGATTCTAAAGGCAATTGACCACTCTCTTATCTAGAAATACACTTACGAAAACACATGTCCCTGGTCTAATTTTTGTGACCCGTTTTCATTAGAAAAGAAAAAGGCCTATTACCATAAAGGTGTCAGTATTTATAATAAAAAATTCTATTCCTATAGTGAGGTGTTTGTACCATGAAACTTGATGGCCGCCTTTGTTTTGAGGTCAAATGTTGATTTCATGTGAAACACTTTTTCATATTTGACTTGATAATCCTTCTCATTATATATCCATGATAACAATTAATTTTGAGGATGTGTGCTATGTAAAATTAACATCTAATTATTTAATTGGTGAGCCATGATCTCAAGATCTATTATATAAAAGATTAGGACCGAAAAAGATCTCCATCGTCGGATTTAAAATAGGCAATGGATTTAATAATGAGACCTTTGGCTGCAGAGACCGAATCTTTTGTTGCAAATACCAATCCCTCACCATAATACTTATCTAAAGATCGTGGCCTAAAGATGGGGTGTCATTGAACTGGATTGGTCCTTATATATATATATATATATATATATATATATATATATATATTTTTTTTTTTTTTTTTTTTTTGCTTCAATATTGTAGACCCTATAGCCTTGTCATTTTATTAGATACTTGCACATCAGAAACTCTCGACTTGAAAGCTTTTAAAACGCTTAACTATGTCAATGTCTTGTGGAGGGTGTTTGAATAAGACAGGATAAGGACGTTAATGCCCTTTAAAAGACTGACAGCTTCCGAAGATTGCCATACAACATAGACAACCCGAATGTAGTGCCTGTGTGCAAACTTGTACGCATAAAAGATTCGTTTTTGGAGCAACACACTAGCACGAGATCCACACGAAGTGCTGAAGCAGGCGTGAGGATTATAACTCACAATCTATTGCTCTCTCAAGGAAAGAGGATGCCGATTTAGCTATCGCTGAATAGATCTTTTACTCAAAGGTAAGTACAACCGATTTTTACAAGGGTACCAGTATTTGCAACTAATGATCAAGTTTCGCAATTTGAATTTTGACATGTGAAAACTGCTGACGGCCTTGGATAAGACAATGGATGTTTTTTGGCCTAGTTTTCCACTCAGCTTAATTTTAGATCATAGCTCACCTATTAGACGACTAGATCTTGATTTCCCATAACACAAACACACCTAAAAGAGACCTTAGAACCCCTTCTCATTGTATATAAATTAGAAAAAAAAATTCCCCTACATGTTGCATAATCAATTATCTTTTCTTAATATTATATGAAAGAGGAAAAACAAAAACAACATTTAAAATCTAAAAAATGCCATTAAACGGCTTCATTTCCACTCTCTTTGATGAGGATCATTGATAAGTGCTTGGTGACAAGACTCTCTTTCCGTAGCTTCCATGTCCTTTTTCTTTCCCCATAGAACTAGGTAAAGTCCAATAAATATTAAAAAAGCTGCTCCAACAACACTACAAAAGTAATTTCAAAAAATTCAAAAATTTATAATATGACTATTTGAAATTTAGAGGAAATATCAATTTCTACGGGTTTTGATGAGGAAATTTGTTCAAACTCTAAATGAGGTCCAAGGGTTTGCATATGAGCTGAACCCCATTTAGAGTTCAACTGGTTCGACCCCAAAACCCGCATATGCAAAATTCATCTAATGTTTGTGTAATAGTCCCACATCGGATATGGTAAAGTCTTGCCCCTGGGCTATATGTGATTGCAGACGTTACATGTCATTACACGTTTTGAGTGGAGACTTAAGCCCATGCTAGAAATAAAATCGGGGTGGGGACTTAAGCCTAGAATCGGACAATATTGTGACATGTGAGTCTGGGTCTTCACAGAATGATATCAGAACTAAGAATGACTCTTCTATGAGGTGTGAGGATTGTAATAGTCTTATATTGAATAGGGAAAAGTCCCGACCTGATTGCGAACGCTACATGTCATGACCCGTTTTAATAAGAAGCACTACAAAGAAATAGATTATTAGTGGTAGTTTTTTGGAATTAACAAAAAACTATTAAAGACTATTAGCGGTAATTTTTTGCTAATAGTGACAGTTTTTGGTTGCCGCTAATAATCTTGTTTTTTGTAGTGATGGGTGGTATAGAAAAAAAGTAATGATAGATAATTTTTTATAGACAATTTTACAGGCAGCTTATGTGGCATGACGTGACTTGCTGCATTGCTTGTGCCCCCAAGCAACACAGCCAATCAAGTTGCGCCACATAAGTTGCCTGTAAAATTGTCTCTCAAAAACTGTATAACATTGCCCCAAGTTGTATATATGTCATGCTATATTGGTATCTAATGTTAAGAAATGAAAAAGACTGCTTAAATTTTTTTTATTTAAAAAAATTAAAGAAAAAAAAAATCTCTCTTTTTTATTTATTAACATTTGATATATTTTTTTTAAATTTAAACACTTTTTTTTTGAAAAAGTTAGAATTGACTTTGCAACCTTGAAGTTCCAATTCTGTCAACCATTTCGTTGGGCTATAAGCTAAATACCCAAAAGAAAATTGTCAGGGTCAATTAGGCTTCCCCGAGCAATGATTAGGTCCAACTAGGGCTGTCAAAGGGCTGGGCTTCAGCTCGGTCCCGGCCAGGTTCGGGTCTAATTTTTTTAGATATTTACTAAACGGGTAGAGTCGGGCCAGGCCAAGCCCGAATAAGAAATCGGGCCGGGGTCAAGCTGCAAAGTGTAAGGCCCAGCTCAACCTGGATTGCTGAGGTCCTTATTAAAAAAAAATAATCTTTAAAATACTCTTAAAAATTATTAGGAACCCGGCCCTGCCCTGATAGCTAATCGGGCCGAATTCAGGCTACAAAATTTTAAAATCGGGCTGAGCGCGGCCTGATCCGATTAGCTATCTAGGCCGGGCCCAAAATATTTATAAAAAAACAGGTCGGGTGAAAACCTGGCTCGTTGATAGCCCTAGGTTCAACGGGCTGGGCTTCAGCTCGGTCTCGGCCCGGATGGGCCAGGTTCGAGTCCAATTTTTTTAGATATTTACTAAACAGGCCGGGCAAGGCCAGGCCAAGCTCGGATAAGAAATCGGGCTGGACTCAAGCAGCAAAGTGTAAGGCCCGGCTCAACCCGAATAGCTAAGGTCCTTATTTAAAAAAAAAATCTTTAAAATACTCTTAAAAATTATTAGAAATCCGGCCCGGCCCGGATAGCTAATCGGGCCGAGTTCAGGCTACAAAATTTTACAATCGGACTGAGCGCGGCTCGATCCGATTAGCTATCCGGGCCGGGCCTAAATATTTATAAAAAAATGGGCCGAGTGAAAACCTAGCTTGTTGACAGCCTTAGGTCCAACCAAGTAGAATTGGATTTTTTCACCCGGCCCGACCCGACTCATTGACAAACCTAGGTCCAATCAAGTAGAACCGGATTTCAGTTGACAGCCTTAGGTCCAATTAAGTAGAATCGGATTTCGAGTTCAACCACATTTGCCTTCCTTAGAAATAAGACACTCTTGATTGCATGTCATCCTATAAAAAATAAAAATCATCAAAGTCAAGATTCTCCCATATCCAATGACGACAAAGATGGTTGAACTCTGACAAATATGGTTGAACTCGAAATCCAATCCAAGGTGATTGGACTTGACCATTCCGTCGGCTTCACCTTCATTAAAAGCGAGTATCATTTTTCCCAATTGTAGCACAAATTTCTGACCAAACCAAATGGTCCAATCGTAGAAATCCCTTGAACTAATGTTATACAAAATAGGGCGGTCATTAAAGGATGGGTGACTTACCCATCAAGTCGGGGGTGCCCATTAAATGTTTTCCTCACCGCTCTCATTAATTAGAAAAGATTAAAATCGTGCATGATGATCATAAATTAGAAGTTAAGGGCATGTTTGGTTTCAAGGAAAAATAAGGGAAAGTAGGGAAAATTGGTATGTGCGAGATGAATTACCGTAATTTTCGTTGTTTGGATGACATCGGAAATGTCAGAAATTACCTTCCCATTTTCTGTTAAAGCTCGACAACAAATGCCGAGGGAGTCCCTCGATTTTCTATTTTCCCACCCTTCGGACTTCTCATCTGAGTCTTCTCACCCATTTAGTAATACCACACAATTTGTTTACAAAAGAAAACCATTGACTGATTTGAATAAGACGATGGAGATTGTTTTCTTTTTCAATCTTCCTAATGATAGATCTTAAGATCATGACTCCCCTGTCAGACAGTCTGATGTCGATTCTATATGGCACACATCCCCAAAAATCAAAGGCAGAGTCACATTATGACTTAGGTGGTCAATTGACTACCCAAACTTTCTAAAAATTTGTTATTAAGCTTTAGGAGTTCTAATCTATAGTAGTGAATTCTCATCCATTCAAAATTATTTTGAAAATCCAAATTATCAAAAATCTTCGAACAATTTTTTTATGGTATTTATTTTCATAGCAAATATTTCTTCTTTAATTTGTTTTTTTTAAATCCCACAATTTTGGCCTATTTTTAAGCTCCCCTCTATCTATTTAGGTATTGCTAGGATTGAACTTAGAACCTAACATTCACAAAGAACTAAGTCAACTACTAGAGAAATTCACTAAGATATGTAAAGAAAAAAAAAACTTAATATACATATATATATATATATATATATATATATATATATATATATATAAGTTTTGGTTATTTGGCTATTTTTTTGGTTAGGATATGTTATTTTCTTACAATTTTCTTGCATATGTATCGAAACACATAATTTGATTAATTCTGCGTTTTCCGAGCTAGCAATGTGGTTATCCAAATAGCGAAAAACAAAGGGAAACGAAGGAATCCCATCATTTCCTACAACTTAGGTATCCATGGGAAAATATAGGAATATTATTTTACTTTCTCACATTATTCGTGTTTTTATTTAAACAGACCCTAAGGGTATGTTTGGATAGGGGAGAAGGAAAATAAATCATGGGAAAGGAAAGAAAATATGCTAATTTCATATATATGGCAACAAAGTTGTGTCATCGAAAATAATAGGAAAATTAAAAAATTTCTTTTCCATTGAAAAATGATAATCCCTCTAAAATAGGAAGATTTCATAGGAACTCTTTTGCCACTTCCTCCCCTACCCTTTTTATTGCGTGAGAATACACTCTCTCTATCTCTATCACCGAATCACTCACTCTCTCTCTAACAGTTTATCTTTCTCTCCTATCTCTCTATCTCACTCCTCTCTCTCTCTCTCTCTCTCTCTCTCTCTCGCTCTCTGTCACCGAATCGCTCTCTTTCTCCCATACAGTTCTCCTATCTCGCTCTCTCTCTCTCTCTCTCTCTCGTAATCCCTCTCTCCTCATCTCTCTCTTTCTTTCTTCTAATTTTTTTATCTCCCACGGAATCTCCCTCACAATAGAAAGTTGAATTTATTAGGTGTGTGAGATATACGCCATTGATAGTACTATTTTCTATTTTCTAGGTGTAATTATGCAATTCAAATACCAAAAAATAAGGAATTATTATAAAGTCCTAAGGAGCTGGAATCCATTGAATTTATAAATCAATTTCTTATGTTTTCCGAAAAATTGCCAAATAGATCATAAACTACATGTTATATGAAATATTTGCCGTTGTTCCTATTTAATATAGGTTCATATTAAAGTGCTCGGATTTGATGGTCCAGATCCTCTTATGGACTTTTTTGGGAGCTAAGTTCACATAACATTCGGCCCCTTTGACCAAGTGGAATGTAGAAAATACAGACCATGTGCAGTACAAAGAGGTCTAAAAGTTTCCCCCGGAGAGATATTACATATTTATGTAGGTGACCTTAGTGACTAAAAGAAAATAACAAACATAACTCTTGAGGCAATCAGGGAGAGCACAACTTTTTTTTTTTTGATACGGCCATTTAGGCCGAGATAGCCTCGAGAATCGAGGAGCAGGCACGCATACACATATGACATTTGGGGAGCAGCGTGAGGGAGCACCAACTACAGTAATGATGGTTAACTAACAGAACCCAACCCACACCTTGTAAAAACAAGGGTGGGAAACAGTGTGGAGGACAAGTATCGAACCCACGACCTCCTCCCTCACAATGGCTTTGAGAATCAAATTAATACCAATTAAGGCCATTAATGCATGATAAGAGAAGTTCCCTCCATTGGAGAAGCCACTAAGTAGAGAAACGTAAATTATCTACCGTGGACAGATTTGTTGAGGA
The DNA here is from genome assembly GCA_021018995.1 of Chloranthus sessilifolius. Lineage (NCBI taxonomy): Eukaryota > Viridiplantae > Streptophyta > Magnoliopsida > Chloranthales > Chloranthaceae > Chloranthus > Chloranthus sessilifolius. The sequence goes on from CM037584.1 coordinate 196,021,768, forward strand.
CAAAGTGCATAGGCTAATGTGGCGACGTGATTGGCTGCACCGACCTGCATTAATTCAGTCCCACCGTAGTTGCAGCCAATTGCGTCGTGTCACATCAACTACCTGCACTTTCTCTGCATAAAATCTGTCCTCCAATAAACACTATCAGTCATGGATCAAAATCTCGGCCGAAATTTCAAAATTTCGGCCGAGACGTCTCGGTTTTAGCCTAAATCGAGACGAAAACATGTAACTTATCGCCCCTCTTCCGAAAAAAGTAAATTATCGACCAATTTTAAAATTATTGGCTGATAATTTCAAATTATCGGTCGAGATCACGCATTGGAGTTTGAAATTTTTTTAATAAAGTTGTAAACCCAAAATTTCCAAAAAAACCCTAATTTTTTTTTCGTTCCTTTCTTCTTCTTCTCTCCTCCATTTTTTTCCCCCATTTTATTTTCCTTGCTTGCTTCTTTTATCCTAGAAAAATAAAATAATAAAGGAGAAGAAGAAGAAAGGAAAAAAAAGGAGAAAATTAAAAAAATGGAGGTAGCTTGTTTAATAGGAGCTACCTGGCACTAGCAGTTGCCCTAGCCTCCCAAAATCGGGTTTTTTTTTTTCATTTTCCTTTCCTCCTCTTTTCTTCTTCTTCTTCTCCTCCTCCTCTGTTTGTTTTTTTTTTTTTTTCTGCGATGGGTTGCAAAAAGGTTGAATACTTGAATGAGAATGAGAGTGCCTTTATATGCCTTTTTAATAAAATAAGAGTGCCTTTATATACACCCACCGACTCTTTGAGTTCACTCACTTTGAATCCGGTGATGCAGGTCGTTTTTTATCCCAATCTTTCACACGATGCATCTTGAGATCATACTCTTATCATCCACCGTTGGTTTTTATTTCACATGATATTCATTCCAAGAAAAGTGACCTTAACATCATGTGGAACTCATCACGCTCAAATAAGGTCACTTTTTGGGATGTGTACTACATGAAATAAAAAAACATATTGTCTGATGGCACACCCATGATCTCAAGATCCATTATGTGAAAGATTGGAATGAAAAACGATTTGCATCGTCGGATTCAAATCAATCAATGGGTTTCAACGTGGGTGAACTCAAAGATTCGATGGGTGTAACACCATCAATGGTTTAAGATATGGGTGATGTGTGCCATAGGATTCAAGGGAAATTTTTTGAGATCTATGACATGTGGAAAAAAAAATTGACCGTGATAGATGCATCATGATCTCAAGATCCATTGTGTGGAAGATTAAGGTGAAACACGATTTCCATCATCTGTTCCAAAGCAATCAATGAGTTTAATGGGGTTGAACATATGGGCACTTTCAGAGATTGCGTTAGCGGTAATAGAAGTATCCATTTATATAGAGGTACGCAATATTTCACACAGTAGATCTTGAGATCATGCATATCCCAACTAGCAGACAGTCAGATCTTGATTCCACGTGGCATACATTCCCAAAGCAACCCTGATCATGGGTGTATCATGAGAAGGGTTCTCAGGTCACTTTTGAAAATTTTTCAATGTGGAATCAAGATCTGACTGTCTGATATGTTTTGCATGAGCTCAAGATCCATTGTGGGATCGGAAATTAGCTTCACTAGTGTAAATATGTATTCTAACAATGTTAAAGAGTTAAAAAAAAAAAGTCAATAAAATAAAGTTCGACAAAGTTCAGTAATGTTCGTAGCATATTTTCAAAAAAATATGAAATTTACCGAAATTTTGACCAATTTATGATTCGGGTCATGAATAAAACCAAAACCGAAACCGAGATTTTGATCTATGCTATCAGTAGAGATATGATTCATGTAAAGGAAAAAAAAAGAGTGAATCACGGTGGCCAAAAAATTATGGGATAATGGCTATGTTTAAATACCAAATGATATTTAAATAATCTAACATCACTAAATTAGAATTTTTTATCTCACATCATTGAAATGTGATTTCCTTACAACATGTCATGTAACATCGATTTATGATAATTTTTAATGGCTCAGACAGGAATCCATCATTTGAAAATGTTTTAGCCTAAGAATTATGTCTATGAGTGGATGTAAGTCATCTGATTGGCTAGCATGAATATCAGCTATTAAAATTAAACAAAACACTTGGTATTAGAGTGCACATATAAGATGGTTAAAACCTCTAAAAGGATTTTTGCTCCCTGCCTTTCAACTTATAATCTATCACCCTGACAGGGTGGATTACACCTTGAGCCCATCAATAATATATATGATCAATTTAAGCACCAATCTAGTGCTTAAATGACGGCTGGGAGAGACATGCCCAAAAATTATTATAAGAAGAATTAGGCCACGCTACAAAATTTGATCTCATAGGTGACCATGATGCTCCATATTCAGCGAGACGTTAAATGAAAGCTAGATCTCCTTTAAATGAAGGGGAAACGAAATGCACATATAAATATAATAATAATCGATAGTTGTATAACTTCTACATTCGCAAGAGGAGTTTTCACCCATGAAAATCGTTGACGGTCTTGAATTAGATGATGGAGAATACTTTTCATCTCAGTCTTTCAAATAAAAGATATTGGAATCAACATATCAAATTGGGTTTCGGACTCGGGTATTGATTCTGGAAGGACCGATACGACTCGGCCGATACCGATACGTATCGGCCTAATTTATAAAAAAAAGGAAAAAAATACAAAGTCTCGGTCGAAATCGAGACGTATCGACCGATACCTGATACGGGCCCGTATCGGCGATACGTATTGGCGATATTGATACGAGATACCGATACATATCGGCGATACGTATTGGTTTACGGCCAAACCGATACGTATCGGTATCAGCCAATTTTTGATACCATGATTGGAATCATTGTCCACCTCTCATACTGTCATATGTTTTCACATGGCAGACATCTCCCAAAGTAACCATGACGATGACCCAACAATGAGGAGGGTTCTTAGGTCAGAGATAAGTGTCATGTCAGATCAATATCTCACCGTTTGATAGGTGGTCTATCATCTTAAGGTCCATTTTCGGAAGATTGAGACAAAAAAGTCTCCATCGTCTGAGTCAAGGCAGTCGGTAGTTTTAACAGGTGAAAACCTCAGTTGCTGAGGGTAGAATCCGACTGTAAATACGTACCCAACAATTAAGTACCTGAATTGAATCTAGATTTACTGATATCCAAGTATACCTTTGGTAATAAAAGTGGTGATGGGTACCAAAGAGTTCGTTCTTACACTGTAAGTGGAAGGGTTGAAGGTAATATCCCACCTGGACCACCACCCCGAACCTCAGCGCTCAACGATTGATAACCGTCAAAAAGGCGGTTTGAATCGTTCCCATCAGGCTTGTCAAAGAGGCAAGGGAGACGGGAGCAGGATATAACTCAGTGTTGGAGCCTGCCAATTAAACCAGTTATATTTGATTAGGAGTAAGCACTTTTCGAAGACATATGATAAAATTGGTCCCATATAAAGAAGAGTACGTGTACGATCTTATTGGAGAGACAGAAATAGATCGAAAAAATACTTTTAAGGCATGATTAAATCATTGTTTTTAAGATAATATTTGCCCTTTATATGTAAGGGGATAAGTCTCGATGAAACACCAATCTAAAGAATGCAGTGATTCGAATCCTTTCTCTGGCCTCTATTTATAACTTTTGAAGCACCTTTTCAGGAGGTAGTTTTCTCTGTCGGTTCCTTTCAGTCGAGGGCCCTGATCGATCCGATCACCGATTGTAAGGATCTAACGATTCACACACGAATATTTACATCTTTCGGTGTTCAACAGTCATTAACTGACTTGTCTGAATCCGACCATTTTCATGAACGGTCGGTAATTGCCTGATGCACATATGTGAAGGCAATCTGTGTCCGATCAATAAGTCGACCGATCGGACTATCTCAGATCAAGTAGGAAAGGCGAAGTGCAAAGTGTGTCATAAAAGTGCCAATTGCGTCATTCACACGTACGTGCGCGGCAGCAACCGCCGTTATGAGCCATGTTTTTATGTTTAAGCCAAATAATATGGAAGATAAGTTTTCATATATATGACAATGGATTTTTTTGTAAAATAGTGAGGTGGGACAAAACTTTTGCAATACTTTTAACTTGTAGTGAGAATTATTTTCCTCTAAAATAATTCAAAATTCAAATCACTTTGACTTGAAGGTTGAAGGTTCAAGTATTAACAAAATCATCTTTTCCACATGAAACCAAAATTTAAGGAACCATTTAAAGATAAATAAATTAATAAATTAATATTATTAAATTAATAATAAATATTTATTTTGTTAAATATCCAACAAATCTTACTTCCCATTAAGCTACTATTCTAATGAAAATCAATTAGTGATGAAAGAGGCACAACTCAATATTTTAAGAGTGTATTTGCAACTGCTCTTTGAAAGTAATTAAATAACACCTCTCGTATTGTTTGGTTGTAAGTATTTTTAGCTCATTCGGAAACCGGAAGAATTGAATTTGAGTCTCTTTAAAAGAGTTATTTAAATATGTTCTTTGCCTCAAAAGAGCAATCTCAAACACAACCTAAGGCACTGAGAGGGCATTTTCGAGTGTTTTTAGTTAATTTAAAAATAAAATAATAATAATTTTATTTGTTTTTAAAAGTGATGAAATGACCAAAGTGGGTTCATTTTTTGGGTTTAAGTCACCTGCAAGATATAATAACCCGCAAGGGCAAAGGTAGCTATAATGATCATGATCGAGCCCTTAATCCAATCCTCGTCTACAGAACCCTTCAACTTTCTCAGAGTGCTAGAATGTTATGAAAACGGGTAAATTACGAAATTGCTCTTGTATACGGTCATGAGGATGGCTCCTCCTACAGTCCTACGGCCACAAAAATTCGCACCACTATTGCTTGGCTTGATATTTTCTCCCAATCTAATTGTTCCATCCTGCTTGTAACCCAAGTTTAAGTAGGATTAGAAGAGTCTAAATAAGAGCTAAGGAAAGTTTTGCACCCGAACTATGTGAGGACCCTAAGTAAGGTTCTGTCACACTAGGCTCTCCGATTTTAATATTCGCCATATTTAGAAGGGAATGGTCTCACTAATACCATAGGATGTGGACGAGCTTACAATCAATGTGAGGCTAAAGCATTTCATTAGACAGGAACAAAATTGCAACCCTCTATCACTCTCTGGAGCCTCTACTCCTCTCCCTCACTTGATTAAAAAGTTGTCCTCAGCTCTGATATTATTTGTGATGACCCAAAACCAACCCGATATGATGTTGTCTGGTTTTACTACACTAGCTTCTCCGATTTTAAAACATGTCATATCTGGAAGGAAATAGTCTACTTATAGCCCATGATAATTTGCAACTAATTACCTGAGACTAAAACATCCAATTAGGTGGGAATATGGTCACAACTAATGTGCAGTGAAATATAATGATATTTCACCTACATGATAATTTATTTTAATAAAAGCCATTAAATGTGTTAAATTTAAATAGATATAAACTATTTATGATAAATCGTTTGAGTTAATTTTATCAAATAAGTTGATTTTAAAACACCAAAAATTTTGAAACGTCGGATTCAATATGGTAGAAAGAATGGCACGTTGGATTTAGCGACAAAATGGGATAAAAAATCAATCGATCTCATCCAAAATGAAATAAAATCATAAGAACAAATTCGATCCGAAAATTTAAATGAATTATTCTTTATTTGTGACCAAATATTCAATTTCAACAAAATTTATTTTTTGGAATAAATTAATCGTAATTGAATCAGAATTGGATTCAAAAAGAGAAAGTTTTATTTCATTAAAGAAGTTAATTTATCATTCATTCATTTTTGAATTAAATATCATTTTAAAACTGCTTTTATATTTGGATATCGAAGCATGTATATTTGATAAAACAATAAAATATTCATTTTAAAGAAATAATATTATCATTGATCCTTTTTCATTTTGATGTATAATCTTTTACATTTTTCTTTTTTTCTTAAAATCTTTGTTAGTATAAAATCAATCTAATAAAAAACTTTCATTAAATATCTAAGATCATTGAAGAAGGAAAAAATTTAAGATATTGAGGGTCTAAAATAAAATAATGAATATGGTTAAAAAATGAAAATCTCATTATTTTCAAAAATGATCTACCTAATCATCTGATTTATTTGTTTTTTATTGTTTAAACTATGTGAGTTTTACATAGGGATGTTCACTCAATTGATTAATTAAATTATAAATTGGATGTTTAAATGTTTTCGTGAATTCATACTTTTAATCAGACACTCATGGTGAATTTCATATCCTGAATGGGATTAATTTAATCTTTAGAAAGATACAAGCTTCTTATGTTTTAAATTTTCATTAAATTTTAGGAATTGAATTGATCTTAAAGTTACATAATTCTCATCCAATTCATTAATTTTAATTCTTTGAAAATTTTCTTGGTATTTAAAAACACTTCAATTTTTCTTATTGTAATCGATATTTGATATTAGTGAAAATTCATTTGCTTGATGTGAAACTAAATAATCTTTTTAATTTTTCTAAAAGAATCCGTGGAGGTTATGTCTTGAATTCTATTAAGTTACATTCAATTATTTTACCATTTAATTTTTAACGTGATTTTTATAACATTAAACAAAATCGTATCAATTCAACATAATTTAATTTTCTATACAATCAATCATCCATTATGTCTAATATCAAATCTGATAACTCATCCATTCCAAAATGAATAAAAATTCATTAAATGATTTAAAAAAAGCAATCAATTGTCTGAAATCTAAATATCGATATATTATATATACTTTCATTAAGATCATACACAATTCTGATTCTTAAATGATGTATCATCTCAAATATTCTTGTATATCTAATATGTATTATCAGTAAAAGTATTCTTCTCTATGAATGAGATCATGAATCTTTTGTAAAATTTATTAATGAAAAAAGAATAAAAGAATTGAATTAAATTTAATCAAAAAAGACTTAATCTATCTCTTTTTAATATTCTAAAATATCTCCAATTCTTTTTTTTCTCTTTTCATTATTTTTCTTTTCCTCTTTTTATGTTTGATCTCGTAAAAAGAGCGATTCAAAATCTCCTTAACTCTCACTGTCGAAATAAGAAAATAAAAATTTTAAATAATTGAAGGTTAAAGGTTAAATTTATCAAGAAACTTATTTCCAATCCAAATAGAAGGATAAATTTATATAATCATTCTTTTTGATAAATCATGCTTAAATAATTACCTTGTCTATGTCTTGATGATATCATCGTTCTAAATTATAGTTGATATCATTTCATTGATCTAAAATATATGAAATTTCAACATAATTCTTTCAAAAACTCAATTTATATTCATATCGATATTTGGCTCTAAAAAGCAGGTTTAGTCTCACAAAATTTCCAGGTTTCAAATCTTAGCTTGGTATAGTGTAAAAATTCTAGAATATCAATTACCACTTCACATTAAACTTGATCCATACAAACTAAAATGGTATCAAAAATTATTTTGCATCATCAATAAAGTTTGAAAACTCAAAAAAAATAATTCATATATGATGGTTCAAAAATTTATTTTAATTATTTTTTTTTTTTTTTATTTTTATTTATATAAAGAAAATAAGAAAGTGGCATGAATAAGAATCATACTTTAAATGATGTCCTCATTGATTGAAATAAATTTTACCCCAAACACTTGAAAGTATCAACAAAGATTGGTCAGAGAATAGCATAAAATTAGAACATGACAAAATAGATTGGAAGGTAATGTTACACTAATTTGGAAATTAAAACAACTAAACTAAACTAAACTAATATTCTAGAACTAACAAAACAAAATAACGAAAATAAATAACACTTTGGGTTGCCTCGAGATAAGTATCTACCTCTTTTGATATTCACTAGAATTGCATTGCCTCAATTCTCCAGATGCTCAAACTTGGTTTTTTCTTTAAAACTCGATTTGTGAGGAATTGGATCTCAATTTCATGCACTAATAGAAACAATCTTCCATCTTTATTTTTTCTTTAATCATTAAATCAAAACCTTTTGCCCAATGTGAAACTCTTTGAAATTGACTCATCATTTTCTTCTCCTTTTTTGTCTTTGAGTTTTATCGCACCATAGCTCTTTTCTTACCTTGATTTGATCCTGCGCTTGCTCGAAATTTAATCTTTAATGGAATGCTTTATGCTCAATTCAGAAGATGTCATACACGAGCGGAGACATTCCAATTGGTGTCTTGAAAGCGATAGGCTCGAGCATCGAGCATTTGACGATCTCTTCTAATCGTCATCTTTCTAAAATTCTCTCGGTTACACTTCCACGACCACTAATTTGGTGATATTCTTCCATAAAATAACATTAAATAGAAGTTCATGCGAACCGCCCTATGATATTCGTCTATTAAAGACATTTTCGAAAGTTGACCACCACTTTGTGGTTTGAAGGTTACTTCAATCCATTTGAAACGTAGTCAGCTTTCGAGAATGTGAATACCAAAAGATGGGGAAAAAATGAAGTCAATCCCCAAACATTTTAATCAAAATCGGGTTAAGGGCATTTGAAATATTTCCTTGACATCTTTGGCATTCTTTGCAAAATTGAAAGATCACGAAGATGGAGGCATAGAATCAAGAATTTTGCTCTTCTCCTCAAAATGGCCTCCAAATGATGTAAATCGAGCTAAGTTGCTCTTTATTTTATCTGATGATTTGATCTTGAATGTGGTTCAAAAATAGTATTTGATCCGGGAGAAGAGGTTCTTATCATTCTTTCAAGAAATTGCATGACCAAATAATTCACGATATTGGCAAAAAGGAACTTTTTCATTAATTCATTTCTCAGGAAAAGTGTCCGGATAGGTTCAGTGTAACCAATTCTTCAAGCAAAATACAAATGATCAAACATTCTCGAATCCCTTTTATCCTTGATTTGAAATTAAACTCTTGAAAGTATCGGCGGATCAATCGTGGTTTAATCTTTGCTAACAAATATTTCAATGCGAGTGGTGAAAGACCACTATTTTTATCAGCGATAAGGCGAAATTTATCGAGCATACACCACGGCTAATAGTTCTTTTTCGGTGGTGTAGTTAAAACATTATGATCAACGTCTTCTTGGCATAATAAATTACGTAGGTAATTTGTTCACCCTTTGCCCTAAAATAGCTCAGATAGTAATGATGCATCACATGAGTTCGAATGGGAGAATAATCCTTGGTTGGATTATTGGTGATAAGAGTTCATGACTTGAAATGATTTCATGCAATGCTCATCAAATTCAAAAGGGACATCTTTAAAAAGGTACATAAAGGTTTAGCCACCTTGCGAAATCCTTAATGAATCCTATAAAATCCAAATGCCTAAAATGATCGAATTTGGCGAACACTCTTTGGTGAGCAAATTGGCAATTAGTCGACTTTGGCCTTATCCACTTCAATTCCTTTCTTGGAAACAATATGCTAATTCCTTGTTTTTGAATCCACAGCGTTATAAAACTTGAGGTGATTCAAACAAGAACCAAAGCGTTTTCCTCGAAGTGTCCATGAACACCTCGATGAACTTGTCAATCATATCGAAAATATGGCCATACATCGTTGAAAAGTGCATTACATAAGCGAGCGGCATCCTTCGATATGCAAAAGAAAGTAGTAAGGGCATGTGAATGTCGTTTTCTCTTGATCGGTGGAAAAGCTTGATTGTATCGAATAACCATCAAGAAAGCAATAAAACTCTTGCCGCTAACTTCGGATTTGATCGATGAATGGAAGGAAAATGATCCTTTCTAGTAGCGTTTCAATTTTCTATAATCAATGCGAACCATGCAATAGTTTCACGAGTGACAATTCTCCTTTCGGTTTCTTTCCGATGATTCGGACTTTTTGGGACAATTTGGGTGACTAACCCATTCTTCTCCAATCGGATAGATGATTCGATCGAGTAATTTAATGATTTCCTTTAAAGCGATTTCTTGCATGTTTGGATTAAGAAATGCTCTGCGGTTCTCTCGATGGTTTACTCTCATCTTCCAGATGTATTTTGTGCATACATACTGATGGGTCAATCCCTTTTAAATTAGCTAGAGTCCATCCGATAGCCTGCTTGTGATCTAGAAGCACTTTCAACAGGTCATGCTCTTGTTCTTCAGACAACGTGGATGAAATTATCACCGGAAATGTTTCTCGTGGCCCCAGAAAAGCGTATTTGAGCGATTCAGGCAACTGTTTCAATTCCATAGTTGGTGGCTCCTCAATTGATGGAGTCGGTTCAGCTTTTACTTCAATGGGTAACGGTTCTATCTTAGTCACAACTTCACATAAGTTATCATATGGACACACAGTGCGGGTGACAGGAGCTTTAGCTTGCTTGGTCGCAGCTAACAACATATTCATTTGCTTGGACAACATATCAACCTTTGTCGATAGATCAGAGGTATTATTTTTGACATTATACAATCCATCTCTTGTCAACACATGAGATTTAGATGCCAAATCTAAGTTAGTTCGCCCCAGAGTTTCACTTTGTATCGAAGTTTGGTATAACTTCTCAAACAACGCCCACAATTCATCAGCTTCTTTTGTGGCACATGATCCACCACACGATGCATCAATCATGCGTCTCTCTTCAGGAATCAGCCCATTATAAAAACTTTGAACCTGTTGCCACCTTGGAACTTGATGATTTGGACAACTCTTAATCAATTCCTTAAAACGTTCCCAACATTCATGGAATGTTTGATGGGTTGTTGGGAAAAGAATTGAATCTTCCGCAACTCAATGGCTTTGGTCATGGAAAATATTTTTAGAAACTCGATTGCAAAACTGAATAGATTGCGGTTCAAAGAATAAAACGTTTTTGCCTTGTCTTAAAGAAAGGAAGAGTGGTTAGCTATCATCATGGCATTAACATTTTGCATACCGGTGAATTCATTTAGATGAGCGTGAGGATTTTCATTTACTGTGGAAAATTGGTAGCATTTGGATCATTTGATTTGAATTCATAGTGGTTTCTGAATGGGATCATGCATTATACATTCACGATCCTCGTAAAACGATCATTATAATATTCGAGTGTTCTAGGGCCCTCATTGTAATTATTCCATCATTTCCATTATTTTCATTATTGCCATTATTGATATTACGGTTATTCTATTCATTTCTTGCCTTTGATCATGGTATCGATGATAATCTGATTCCTTTAATTTGCGATTCTCTCTACAAGATCGTTCGATCTCAAGATTAAATGTCAGATGTGGGTGATGAGAAGCAGTAAAGCTCATACACCACGCTTGAAGATTGATGAATCCACAAACTCAAAATATTGACTTCGATTAAAGTAAAGATTTTCAATCGATTGACACAAGCGCACAATTTTTTATTTTTTTTATTTTTTTAAATTAAAATTCAAATTTTTTTTTTTTTTTTTAAATCCGAATTTCAAAAATTAGAATTCAAAATTCAATTTTTTTTTTTTTTTTTTTTAAATCCGAATTTCAAAAATTAAAATTCAAAATTCAAATTTTTATTTATATTTTTATTTTTTAATTTAAAATTCGAATTTAAATTTTTTTTTTTTTTTTTTTTAATTCGAATTTCAAAAATAAAAATTAAATTCAAAAATTTAAATATAAAATTTAAATTTCAAACCTAAAGACAATCCTTCAAAATCTTATAAAATCTTACCTAAAAGAGAAAAAGAGGAAGATTTACAAAGCTAAAGTAGTCCCACAAAAATTAATAACTAGATTTTAGAAAATCCTACAAAATATCTAAAAGAGGAAAATAAGGAAAATAAACTCCTAAAAAAATTTAAAATAAGAAATCCTAAAAATCTAAACTTCCTAAAAGAACTCCATAAAAATTTACCTAAGAGAGAAAAATAAGGGAAAAAATTTTAATTTTTTTTTTTTTTTTTTTTTTTTAGAATCTGAATTTCAAAAATTAAAATTAGAAATTAAAATTTTAAATCTAATAGCAATCCTAAGAATCTTATCTAAAAGAGAAAAATAAGGGAAAAAATAAAAGATTCCTAAATTTCCTAAGAAAGGTATCCTAAATTTATAAACTTCCTAAAAAAAAAAAATTAATAACTAATTTTAGAAAATCCTAGAATATCTAAAAGAGGAAAATAAGAAAAAAGAATCCTACTAAAATAAGAAGTCCTAAAAACCTAAACTTTCTAAGAGAGTCCTACACAAACTAAAATAAGAAGTCTAAAAATTTTAACCTACTAAAAGACTCTTACAAAATCTAAAATAAAAAGCCTAAAAATCTCAACTTCCTATAAGACTCCTAAAAAAAAATACTTACCTAAGAGAGAAAAATAAGGGACAAAATTTTTCTCTTTCTTTTTTTTTTTCAAAACACAAAATTAAAATTAATCAAAATTTTAATTTCTAGTAAAACTTGTGTATTTAAGTATAAATCCAAGATCTTCTTGTATGGCAAAAACAAATTAAAACAGGAAAATCTTGAATTTAATTAATTCTTGATTTAAAACATCCCAAAGTACCAAAGGCGATTCAATTTAACAAAAATTTATCACTTTTTCTAAATGCAAGAAAATAAATTAATCTAAACAACTAATCTTGATGAATCTAAGAACAATATTTAAATAAGATCAAAATATGTTGCTTCATTAAAGAATCATTCACCATCACCATCATTCATTCAAAATGATTTGAAATAAAGTATGATCATCAATCCGCATATCTAAAAATATAATCATTCTTGGTATAAGTAAAAAAAGCGTATCTCGTGATGTGTAGATCAAAACAATAAAAATATTAGACTATGGTATTAATCATAAATATGATTTATATCTGATCTTTCGATCTCGATTTATCATCTTTGGTGTATGATCTCCTTGTTCATTCAAAGCCATTCCTCTTTTTATTTCTTAAAAATCTTTGGTTACAATGCCTTTTCCTAAATACAATCTATGAATGTAAAAGAAAGTTTAAATCCTAAGTACAATCTACCCAAATCAATCCCAGAATGAGAAAAGAACTTTTAAAAAGATCGATAAACTAATAATGAATAAATAATCTAAAAATCTCTAAATTTATCTAATTTGCTCTAATTCTAATATCATTATCCTTTTCGAATTAGAATTTCTCGATTTTTCAGTATTTTGCATAATTCTCCCGAACTCGGATTGAGGCGATTCTTACGCCGTTGGAAATCTGACAGAACGCTCTACAACTTTTATGTTTTGAAAATTTCATAATTCGGGCATTTTGAAGGTCCAAATTGATCTGTAAGTTGCACCAAGTTCTCGATTAAAATTCTGATGTTTTGACATTATTTTAGAATTCTTGAATGCTTTACCGAAAGAATTAACTTCAATCTTTCTTATCAGATAGCTTTCATCGGATAGCTAAATATAGGTATCTAGGGGTGAAATATCATCATATTTCACTACTCATCAACGATCTTGTACTTTGCACCCACTGACTACATCACGATTCGTGCACTTGCGAGTATAACTTAATTTACACACCAAGTTTTTGGCGCCGTTGCCAGGGAATGGGCGTAGAAAATTAAAAACTTTTGAAAAATAGAAAATTAATTTTAAGAATCTTTGTAGGTTTGAACTCAGTAACTCTTTAAAAGAAAAAAAAAAAATTCTAAAAAAAAGTATTGAGATCGATCGATCGACCTAAACTGTTGATCAATCGACTTTCCAAAAATCTGAAAAAAAAATAAAAATTCTTTGAGATCGATCGATCGACCTAAACAGTCGATCAATCGACTCTCCAGAAACTCGAAGAAAAAATTTTAGAAAAAAATAAAAATAAAAATAATAGCAAACTTTTCTTTGAGTATCGATCGATCGACCAAAACAGTCGATCAATCGACCCTCCAGAACCTGCAAAAATCTTGCTCGCAATCTTCGAATTCCGAATTTTTCGAATTAAAAAAAAAAAAATTCAAAATTCAAATTTTGAATCTTCGATCGATTGACCTTAACCGTCGATCAATCAAACATTCTCTTGGTCGATCAATCGACCTGAACTATCGATCAATCGACTCTCTTTAAAAAAAAAAAAAATCCTTTTCTCTCGATCGATCGACCTAAACAGTCGATCAATCGAACAAGAGTCTGCGGAAGAAAAATCTGTGCACTTTGTGTATGCACACAAGGTCATCTAGAGATAAATCTTTAGAACCTCTGAATCCTAAGATTGAGCGAACGTGTCGTTCAAATCGAAAAGAAGTTAGAACTGGTCAAGAAGTGAGAACTGAACCATCAATTCAATTCGAAATGAATGCAAATGGTTGTGAAAATCAATATCATGAAAATGAGGAGGAACCAACCTTGAGGGAGTTGTTCGCTCCAATTACTACAAATCCCCCTTCTTGCATCACATATCCTGCCACACCTGGAGGCAGATTCGAAATCCGTACTAATGTGATACAAATCTTGCCAAATTTTTATGGTATAGAAAGAGAAGATCCGTATTAACACATCAAAGACTTTACCGAAGTCTGTTCTTCGGTGTATCAAAATTTCAGTGAAGAATCTGTGAGACTGGGTCTATTTCCTTTCTCTATAAAGGATAAGGCCAAAGCATGGTTAAACTCTTTACCAGCTGGATCCATAACCACCTGGGATCAAATGGTTAAGAAAATTTTGTCAAAATTATTTCCCATGGCTAAGACTAATGCTTTAAGACGTGAAATCACCAATTTTACACAAGAATATGATGAAAGATTTTATGAAGCCTGGGATAGATTCATGGATATCTTATTGAAATGTCCACACCATGAATTCTCGAATGGAGATTGGTCAAATGTTTTTATAATGGATTGGATCAGGCAAACCGACATCTGATTGAATCCATGAATAGTGGAGGATTCTTGGGATTGAGAGAAACTAAATCTTATCGATTCTTGGAGAAGTTAGCAGAAGACTCACAACAATGGGACTTCTCTAGCAGTCGAGATCAGCCAAAGAAAAATCGAGATCAAGCAGGAAGCTTAGCAAAGAAAGGAGGATTGTATGTGATGAAAGAAACACCAGACCTAATGGCAAAAATAGATTTCCTTACTCAACAAGTTGAGGAATTGAAATTGAAGAAAAATGTAAGTGTTGCATGTAAATGTATAACCAGATCCATGCTCATATTGTGCGAGTCCAATGCATACATCCGATGGTTGCCCGTCACTTCAAACTTACTCAGAAGATCCTAGTGAACAATTGAATGCGTTGAATACTTACGAACGGAATCAGGGAAATGTTTTCAATAAAAACAATCAAAATAGTTTGAAATATCATCAGAATTTCTCATGGAAACAGGGAAATCAAAGACCCCAAGGCAGAAGTCAAGGGATGAATGTATACCCAAATCAAAATTTCAGTCAGGGACCACAACAACAGTTTGGTCAAGGATAATTCCAACATCACTATGGAGGAGGAAACCAATTTTACCCAAATCAAAATCAAAATGTGCAACCCAGGCAATCGAACCAGAATTACCATTTCTCACAATCAACAAATCAACCTGGTGTTGCACAAAATTTTCCTCCACCTGGATTCAATAATCAAGGAAATGTTGCGCCACGTCAGTCCCGAAATCAATATCCTCAGAGTGAGGATATGTGGAAGTTCATTCAATCTAATACCTCTTCGATATCATGGATAGAGACGCAATTAGGGCAATTGACAACGCTCCTTTGTGAAAGGGAGAAGGGATCATTCCCAAGCCAACCAGTCCCAAATTTACAAGGACAGATGGCTATTGAGCATGCCTCGACCTCATCTCAGGAAGAGAGCCAACAACAGATCAAGGCCATCACTACATTGTGATCTGGGAAGCAAATCGACAACAAAGTGGAAATGCCAGAAGAGGATGAGAAGCATGAGCCTGAAGTCAAAATCGAGATGAACAAAGAAGCAAGAGAAGAAGAGAAACAAGAAAAACAGGATAAGAAGATTGAAGATAAGAGCGAGAGAGAGAAGAGTTTCATACCCAAGGCCCCATACCCTCAAAGGCTAGTGGGACCAATGAAGAATCACGATCAGGAAGGAACCATTGAGATGTTTAAGCAACTGAAGATAAATATTCCCTTCCTAGACGCCATTCAGCAGGTGCCAGCATATGCGAAGTTTTTAAAGGATTTGGTCACGATCAAGCGAAAGACTAATGTCCCGAAAAAAGCTTTCTTGGCAGAACAGGTAAGCTCCGTTCTACAAGCAAGACTGCCAATCAAATATAAGGACCCTAGATGTCCTACGAATTCAATCATCATAGGAGAGAATCGCATTGACCAAGCACTCCTAGATCTTGGAGCAAGTGTCAATTTGTTATCCTATTCTGTGTATAAGGAACTTGAGTTGGGGGAATTAAAACCCACAGCTATGACCCTGCAACTTGCTGATAGGTCAATTAAGGTTCCTAGGGGAATAGTCGAAGATGTCCTGATCAAAGTAGACACTTTCTACTTTCCAGTTGACTTTGTTGTATTGGATACGGAACCTATTCCTCAACACAGAAATAATATTCCTGTAATTTTAGGAAGACCATTCCTGGCAACATCGAACGCATTAATCAATTGCCGAAATGGGATAATGAATTTGTCATTTGGGAACATGACTGTAGAATTGAATATTTTCACATTTCGAAACAGCCTGCTGAAGATGAGGAACATGCACAAGTTTGCATGATTGATAACATTGTGGAATTTTTTTTTTTTACTTCAGAATATGAGGATCCTTTAGAGGCCTATTTAGCACATTTTGGTAAAGACTTCGATGTGGACAAGGTGATACACGAGGTTAATGAGATGCTAAACTCAACGCCACTCTTGGGAGAAAATGAATGTCAACCGAAAGATGAGAAAAAGGAAGAAGATAGCGAAGAAGAATCGCATCGATCAAATGAAGGAGAGAAACCAAGGCTGGAACTAAAACCTCTCCCTGCGGATTTGAAATAATGCATACCTGGGTATAGATGAAACTGAGCCAGTAATTATTTCGACAAATTTAAATGAAGATCAAGAAGAAAAGCTCATCGAAGTACATCAAGACCACAAGAGTGCGATCGGATGGTCTATCAAAGACATTAAAGGAATCAACCCAACGGTGTGTATGCACCGAATTCATTTGGAAGAAAGCGCTAAACCTTCAAGAGAACCACAACGTAGATTGAATCCAATAATGCAAGAAGTGGTGAGAAATGAGGTTATTAAGCTGCTAGATGCTGGGATCATATATCCAATCTCTGATAGCACATGGGTGAGCCCAACACAAGTGGAACCCAAAAAGTCTGGAGTTACGGTGGTGAAAAATGAGGAGAATGAGCTAGTACCAACGAAAGTTCAAACTGGCTGGAGAGTATGTATTGACTACAGGAAGTTGAATTCAATGACTAGAAAGGATCACTTTCCTCTCCCATTCATTGACCAAATGCTAGAGAGATTAGCTGGACATCAATATTATTGTTTCCTTGACGGCTATTCTGGGTATAATCAGATAGTGATTGCGCCAGAAGATCAGGAAAAGACAACATTCACATGTCCCTTTGGAACATTTTCTTATCGACGAATGCCATTCGGACTTTGCAACGCTCTAGCTACATTCCAAAGATGTATGCTGAGTATATTCTCTGATATGGTGGAGAGGTTTCTAAAAGTCTTCATGGATGATTTTTCTATTTATGGGGACAACTTCAGTGATTGTTTGTATTATCTATCTCTTATTCTTGCGAGATGTGAAGAGAAAAATCTGATTCTGAATTGGGAAAAATGTCATTTCATGGTGCAAAGTGGTATTATTCTGGGACATATCATATCGTCCCGAGGAATTGAGGTGGACAAAGCTAAGGTAGAATTGATTTCAAACCTTCCACCACCAAGAATTGTCAAAGAAGTAAGGTCATTTCTTGGACACGCCGATTTTTATCGACGTTTCATAAAGGATTTTAGCAAAGTTGCAAAACTTTTGTGCAACCTACTGGCTAAAGATGCCCCATTCATCTTTGATGAAAAGTGTACAAATGCCTTTGAAAGTATTAAGGCCGAATTAGTCAGAGCCCCTATAATCCAATCACCAGATTGGAAGCTCCCATTCGAGATCATGTGTGACGCATCGGATTATGCGATTGGAGCCGTTCTTGGTCAAAGGGTAGAGAAAGTGTCGCATGTCATCTACTATGCAAGTCGCACTCTCAATAATGCACAATTGAATTATTCTACCACAAAAAAAGAACTCCTAGCAGTAGTCTTTGCCTTGGACAAGTTCCGATCCTATTTGTTGGGATCAAAAGTCCTAATGTTTACTGACTATACAGCTCTTCGCTACCTCTTTTCAAAGAAAGATGTAAAAGCTCGATTAATCTGATTTTATATAGGGAGACGGCTTTAGCCGTTTCTAATAAAAGCATCCGAGACAGCTTTTGAATGGTTGTTTTTAATAAATGGTTATTGGAGACGGCTTCGAAAAGCCGTCTCTAATAATCGTCTCCAAAAGTCATTTTTTTTGTAGTGATGGTTCAAAATTTCCTAAAATACCATTTTTGAGTCTATTGCACTTTAATCTATGATGTATCACTTTGATGGTATTGATCTCACCTACATCTTAAACTATTGATGGTTTTAGATTTTGGTGTCTAAATGACTGTCAAGCAGGTCGGGTTGGTAGGAAAATTCTACACGTTGCACCTTCCTATTCCAAGTCAAGTGTTTATTTTTAGAAACAAAGTAGAGAGAGGTTTACTTTAGAAACATTTTTTACGGGCAATGGTCAGGTTCTACTAGGTAGAATCAGATTTCCAATCCTATTCCATCTACTGCCCTTGGAAATAGGAGAATCTTGACTGCACGTCATGCTAAAAGAAGTGATAACCAAAAAAGTCAAGATTCTCCGATTTCCAAGGGCAGCAGATGGGGTAGGACTGGAAATCTGGTTCTACCTAGTAGGACTTGACCATTCCCCGTTTTTAACAGCTAGTTTTATAAAAAATATGACTTTCACTAGAATCTTGACTGCATGTCATACTACTTTGATAATTTTTAATTGGACTATATAAATTTATTTTTAGTCAAAGTTTGATTTTCACTAGAATTTGACTTCTTTTTTTTAATCAAACTTCGACCAATAAAAATTTTCAGGGCAGTAATTCTCTCTCTCTCTCTCTCTCTCTCGTCACAATATGAAAGCACATTTAACTTAAATTGGGAGGGCATTAATTCTCTCTCTCTCTCTCTCGTCACAATATGAAAGCACATTTAACTTAAATTGGGAGGGCATTAATTCCCATTGTGATAACTTTGGACTGAATCCACTCAATTTATGACTTCCTGAGATGCATGAGTAGAAAATTTTTCACTTTCCAATTGCTAGGGCATTAATTCTCATTGTGATAACTTAGGACTGAATCCACTCAATTTATGATTTCCTAAGACAGATGAGTAGGAAAATTTCACTTTCCAATTACCAGGGCGTTCTTATTGTGATACCTTTGGCCTGAATCCATTCGTATTGTGGATACCTTTGGACTGAATCTATTCAATTTATGACTTCCTGAGACGCATGAGTTGGAAAATTTCACTTTCCAATTGCCAGAGCATTAATTCTTATTGTGATAACTTTGGACCACTCAATTTATGACTTCCCGAGTTCACTTTCCAATTGCCTGGGTATTAATTCTCATTGTGATAACTTTGGACTGAATTCACTCAATTTATGACTTCCTGAGACACATGAGTTGGAAAATTTCACTTTCCAATTGCCAGAACATTAATTCTTATTGTGATAACTTTGGACCACTCAATTTATGACTTCCCGAGACACATGAGTTGGAAAATTTCACTTTCCACCTTATTCTTTCCCATCAAACATTTTAAACAACTAATTTTTTCAAAAATTACTTTCACAAATTAGTAGGGCTCCTGATATCAGCTTTAAATGCTTTATGATCATTGATGCTAGTGAGAAAGTTAATCTCATGATAGAAATGCTTGCCTTGCGAAATGTCTTTGGTTACCCATTTTTGCAATCAAAGATTCTTGTGGCTCAACTCAGGATTCCGCCGCTCACACTGTTGACTTCCCTGAACTAAATGATAGAGGTCGCTTTTTGTCCAAATCTTTTCACATATCATATCTCACCCACATATCAGATGATCGGATGTTGGTTATGTTAGAAGTTCCTATTTTGGTGGCCATCACTATGGTCAAACCCGTTGACCAGTGAATGGTATAAGATCAACCTTAAGATGTACAATTGCTATTCTGGTGAGTTTGAAGAGAATAGGCAACTGCTTGTTGAGTCTTTCAGTTAAAGTATGATTGTGATTTCTAATCACACTATAATTAGCAATTTTAGTCCTTAATGGGATAGGACTCTTTGGCTATAAATATAAGGGGTGCCTGGTCCCAACGATAGCTCGACATAATTCAAACCTCCCTATTGGCGAGAGCATCCCCATTGTGCTAGGAGACATTGAACACGAGAACATCGTTGAAGATCGGCAACCATCAATGGCTAACGCTCAAGGTGCGCATATTTATAGTTTCTTGGTTTTTGATTGATCATGCGCCTAGATCTTTAGGCTTAATTTTGGATGGTCGGATCGTCAGATCCATTTAGATTCCATCAATTGGTATCAGAGCCATGATTGGCGTTATGATCGGTCAAAGCTTTAAAGTGAATTTTTTTTTTTTTTTTTGTAATGGCTGTTTTATATAAAAAAATATATATATATATTTTTGGCCGGCGGTGGGGGTTCTCCGGCCACCGGACTGGCATCGGCCAACTTCCGGCGGCGGGGCCGACCGTCCCGCCTACCGGACCGTCGGCGCCGGTCACCTTGGGCATGGTAACCCTTGCTGCGCATGCACTTCAAAAAAAAAAAAAAAACTTTGAAAATTTTGGAGTTTTGTCGTGGTCGCCGGTGGCTCTTCCACCACCGGACGCCGACGATTTCCGGCGAGGCCGATAGTACCGGACCATGACCGGTCACAAGATGGGGCGGAAGCCCGAAGGGGTCTGTAACAACCTTTAAAAAAAAAAAAAAAATTTTGGGTTTTTTGGTAAATGACG
The DNA here is from genome assembly GCA_021018995.1 of Chloranthus sessilifolius. Classification (NCBI taxonomy): domain Eukaryota; kingdom Viridiplantae; phylum Streptophyta; class Magnoliopsida; order Chloranthales; family Chloranthaceae; genus Chloranthus; species Chloranthus sessilifolius. Next base: position 196,042,799 of record CM037584.1, read on the forward strand.
TGCCGTGGCCATTTTCTCGGATGCCTTACGACTTTCCGGGCCGATCGTATGCACCGTGACCAGCGGCGTGGTGGGTTAACTGAAAGTCATTTGTTCAAAAAAAAAATATTTCAGAAGAGGAAGAAGAAGAAGGAGAAAGGGGTTTTGGGGCGGGTCCGCTTCTGGCCCACTGCCCGACCCGCCTAGCCCTTCAGGGCCTACTTGGCCCATTAGACTCGCCTGGCCACCCGACCCGCCAACCCCCCCTGAGCCTATATGGCCCATGGACCCGTCTGGCCGTCTGGACCACAGCCCGACCCGTTTGGCCCCTGGCCCGTCTGGCCTATTTTGGCCTATGGCCCGATCTACAGGGCCCTAGGCCCACTCAGACTTTTGGCATATGGGCCGACCTGCATGGACCCGTCTGGCCCTTTGGACCATGGCCCGACCCGCATAGCCTTGGCTCGACCCACTGGGCCCTAGGCCCATTCGGCTCTTGGCCTATTTGGCCCGAGTCCGCCCGACCCACTGGGCCCTTGGCCCACTCGGTCACTAAGGCCCGATACCCGGCCCAATTATGATCTTTTAAATTTCTTATTCTTTTCGGGCCTTTTCTGGGATATTTACAGGTCCGATTTTCGGATATTATATATGCATTTTGACTATCTCGGACATTTCGGATCCGTTTTTGAGGTCTATTTTTAACAATGAGCTCTCTATTATGATATTTTCATGACCTGATGTTATTTTTTCTATTTTTTAATTGTGTAATCAATTTTTGCTCAAGTTTCATTCATTAGATTTGGGTAGTGGAGGTTGTGCTCCACCACCATGGCTGGTACTTACACATTATAATGCTCGTTTGTTGTCTATTTTGACACCTCCTCATAACACGTTTTGTGATCATCTAAATTATTATCAAGCCTAATTTGAAAACATGGCTTGAAAAAATTCTTCTGCCCAACGGTGATGATTCTTCCTAGTGCCGTGGTTTTCATAGTGAGGTTTAATTTTGTCCAAGACCGTGTTACAAATCCAAATGAAAGTGTAGTGAGCGTTGGCGTTACAACATAAGGATTCTTACGCCCAACGGTGATGAATCACTTAATATTATATGATGGTGTGTTTCACTATTCATTATTTTGTGTGTGGAGTCTTTGCTCGTGTTGTGACTCGACCCAGCGGAGGGTCATAACGACGCAATTAGTACCACAATCATTAATAAAGACTGAGGAAGCGGCTATTGTGTTATGACTCGACCCAACGGAGGCTCATAATGACACAAATTGTTTCTCAATAAAATCACATTGGTTTTACTTTTTATATTCCTTGACATATTTTAACTTTCGCGTCACATACTATAACCTTGTGGAATTGATAGTTACTTCGATTGTATGTGGACATAATAAAACCCTTAATTATTATGCGACATTGAACCCGTCTATCATCATAACCGATTATGATTGGTGGAATTGAACTTTTAGTGGATCAAATTATAAGAAATGGAAGGAACAAGTTGCAATTGTTCTAGCATGGATCTTGACTATGCTATCGATCGATAAACCCAAGGACTCCTATCGATGCCTGAGGATCCGATGAACCATCTGGACTTAGAAAAATAGGATAGATCAAATCGTATGAGCCTCATGATCATAAAGAGTTCCATTGCTGATGCGATTCGGGGAGGTATTCCTGACTCGCACACTGCAAAAGAATACATACAAGCCATTAAGGAACAATTTCAAGGGACTTCTAAAGCCCTTGCCGAGTCTAATTGTTAAAATGGGAACCATGAAATATGATGGTCATAGCGTCATGAAAATGAGTGGCATGGCCACTCAATTGAAAGAACTGGACATGAGTTTTCTGAGGTTATCTTGTTCACTTCATTATGACTTCTCTTCCTGCCAATTTGGCCGTTCAAGATCAATTATAACACGAGAAGAGAAGTGGAAGATAAACGAGCTAATCGCTCACTTGTGTCCAAGAAGAAGAAACGACTTGGTGAAAAACACGAAAGTGCCCATTCTGCCGCTCTTGGCCCATCGAAGCGAAATTTCAAGCGAAAAGGACAATATAAAGGAAAGAACGTGAAAGCTCCTCCACGGAAACCAAACAAGGAGAGGCTAGCATCTACTTACGGCATCAAGTGTCATTACATGAAGAAGAAGGACACATTAAGAAGAATTGTCAAATGGCTAGTTAAGAAAGGTAATGACCTTGCTTTTGTGTGTTTTGAATCACTTTATGTTGATGCTCACGCAATACTTGGTGGATAGATTACGGTGCAACTATTCACATAAGTAATTCAATGCGAGGATTTCACCCAATGAGGAAGCTAAGTAAAGGCGAATGTACCATCAAACTCGGGAATAGAGTAGAAGCAGACGTGGAGGCCATTGGGACTCTCCGTCTCATTTTAGATAGTGGTTTCATTTTGGATTTAGTTGATACTATTTATGTTCCCAGTATCACTAGAAACCTTATCTCAATTTCTAAATTGGATTCATTAGGTTTTGAATTTAAATTTGGACATAATATGTTTACTCTATTATTTAATTCCGATATTGTGGGTGGTGGCTCATTAGTGGGCAATCTTTATCAGTTGAACTTGGATTCATCTTACGCCCAATCTTTAGTTTTTATGCATGTGAATGATAAAATAAGTAAGAAAGCAACGAGCACTCGATAACTCCTCCATTTTATGGCATAAACGTTTAGGCCATATATCTAAGGATAGAATGGAGAGGTTAATTAAAGATGATATAATCGATGCGCTCGATTTCTCTGATTTCAATACTTGTGTTGATTGCGTTAAAGGAAAACTCACAAAGACTAATAAGAAAGGGGCTCTCAGAAGCACGAGTTTGCTGGAAATAGTCCACACTGATATTTGTGGACCGTTTCCAACTCCCGCTATTGGTGGTCAAAAGTATTTTATTACCTTCACTGATGATTATTCTCGTTTTGGTTATATATTTCTCATTCACGAGAAATCTGAGGCCCTGGATATGTTTAAAATCTATAAAGCCGAAGTTGAGTTACAACTCAATTCGAAGATTAAAATTGTGAGATCTGATAGAGGCGGAGAGTACTATGGTAGATACTCTGAAACAGGTCGCAATCCAGGACCCTTCGCCCTGTATCTACAAGAGCATGGCATTGTCGCTCAATACACCATGCCGGGAACACCTGAACAGAACGGTGTAGCTGAGCGACGAAATCGTACTCTTATGGATATGGTGAGAAGCATGTTATGCAACTCTACGTTGCCTACGTTCTTGTGGGGAGAAGCCTTGAAAACAGCGGTGCATATCCTAAATCGAGTTCCTAGTAAGGCAGTTCCCAAAACTCCTTATGAGCTATGGGTAGGCAGAAAACCGACTTTAGGATATTTACACATTTGGGGCTGTTTCGCTGAAGCAAAGGTGTACAACCCACAATTAGGAAAATTGGACCCTAAAACTATAAGTTGTCATTTCATTGGTTACCCTGATAGATCAAAAGGCTACAGATTTTATTGCCCCACTCATAGTACCCGGATTGTTGAGACTAGACATGCAAAATTCTTTGAGGATCGTGAGATCAGTGGGAGTATAGAGCTTAGGAAAATCACTTTTGAGGAGAATCGGGTTATAATTCCTATCCCTTTTATCCAAAAAAAAGTGGCACCAACACCAGTTATTCAAGCCAGTGTTGATGCACCTGTGGCTATACCTATTGACACACCCCACATTGAGGAGGCTCTTCTCCCATGGCGACTGCCACTGATCTACCATTGCGTAGATCAGAGAGAGCAAAGAAGCCTGCCATTTCTAATGACTATATAGTTTACCTCAATGAGAGTGAGTTTGATTTTGGAAAGGAATCAGATCCTGTTTCCTTTAGCCAAGCCATGAAGAGCAACAAATCCACTCAATGGCTCGAAGCCATGAAAGATGAGTTAGAATCAATGAAACATAACTCGGTCTGGGATCTTTGTGAGTTACCTAATGGAGTCAAGCACATGAAATGTAAATGGGTATTTAAAATCAAGCAAGACTCCAAAGGTAATATAGAAAGATACAAAGCCAGGTTAGTCGCTAAAGGTTTCACTTAAAAAGAAGGAATAGACTATAAAGAGACATTCTCTCCTGTCTCTAGAAAGGAATCCTTTCGGATAGTCATGGCATTAGTAGCTCATTTTGACTTAGAATTGCATCAAATGGATGTTAAAACTGCTTTTCTGAATGGCGACTTGCATAAAGATGTCTTTATGACACAACCTGAAGGTTTTCAGGTTGAGGGGGAGAGTCATTTGGTTTGTAGACTCAAAAGGTCTCTATATAGTTTAAAGCAGGCATCTCGACAATGGTACTTAAAATTTCACGAAGTCATTTCAAATTTTGGTTTTAAAGAAAATACTGTGGATCAATACATATATCTTAAAATCAGTGGGAGTAAGTTTATCATCCTTGTTTTATACGTTGATGATATCTTACTTGCGAGTAGCAATTTAGGCATGTTATATGAGACAAAGAACTTTTTATCAAAGAGTTTTGATATGAAAGATCTTGGTGAAGCTTCCTACGTGATAGGAATTGAGATTCATCTAGATAGAGCCCGTGGCCTATTGGGATTGTCTCAAAGAGCTTATATTGATAAAGTTCTTAAAAGGTTTAACATGCACAATTGTTCTGCTCTTTTATTCGTGATAAATTTAGTCTACTTGAGTCCCGGGATCGATCCGAGAGAAAAGCGGATGGAGACAATTCCCTATGCATCGGCGGTTGGGAGTCTCATGTATGCACAAGTCTGCTAAATCCGGATATAGCGTATATAGTTGGCATGCTTGGCAGGTACCAATGTAATCCTGGTTTGGATCATTGGAAAGCAGCTAAGAAGGTTTTTCGCTATTTACAAGGGACTAAGGGACACATGCTCACATACAAAAGGTCGAATAACCTTGAAGTTATTGGTTATTCGATCGACTATCTTTGGGTGTCAAGACACTCGTAGGTCCACATCGGGTTATATTTTTATGCTTGGTGGACCTATATCATGGAAGAAGCGTTAAACAAGCGACTACTTGTCCACTATGGGCGAAATTCGTTGCATGTTTTGAGGCAACATGTGAGGTGATATGGTTGAGGAATTTTATCTCAGGGCTTCGAGTTGTTGATACTATTTCAAAGCCACTGAGAATCTTTTGTGACAATTCCGCTGCAATTGCTATCTCCAATAACAACAAGATTAGTGGGGGTTCCAAATATATTGATATAAAATATCTTGTTGTCAGAGAGAAAGTTCAGAATCAAATTGTATCTGTTGAAAAGATAAGTACGACACTCATGTTGGCTGCCCCTCTCACTAAAGGTTTATCTCCCACGCTCTTTTTGGAGCATGTTGCGCGCATGGGGTTAACGGATAATTTTTGATAGCCTTTGAGAGTGGATATATGCGAGTGAATACATTTGTTTAATTGATTCAGAAATAAATTTTATTTATTTGCTTTTCCATTTTTATGCAAATAACTCCTTGGAACATATGGTGCCAGTAGATGGCAATAAAGTAGGACCAATATTAGATTGAGTTTACATGTAATCACCATTCAGTTTGTAAACTTACAATCTATGTGACATCATACTAGTTGGAATCCATGTCGGTGATGACTTCCAATCTGATGACTAATGAGCGGTCATATATCGATGATATGATATATTGACTACATTGATTACTGTGTTGAAATTTTCCTTTGGGACCTGAATTATTAAAGACTTTGATTGAGATTGATTTGACTTACCATTCAAAGAAAGTTAGCTAACATTGGGTAATCGAGTTTATTGACATAGTTTGGCCAAGTGGGAGGCTGTTAGAAGTTCTATTTTGGTGGCCATCACTATGGTCAAACCGTTGACCGATGAATGGTATAAGATCAACCTTAAGATGTACAATTGTTATTGGTGAGTTTGAAGAGAATAGGCAAGCGCTTGTTGAGTCTTTAAAAAGTTGTGATTTCTAATCACACTATAATTAGCAATTTCAGTCCTTAATGGGATAGGACTCTTTGGCTATAAATATAAGGGGTGCCTGGTCCCAACGATAGCTCGACATAATTCAATCCTCCCTATTGGCGAGAGCATCCCCATTGTGCTAGGAGACATTGAACGCGAGAACATCGTTGAAGATCGGCAACCATCAATGGCTAATGCTCAAGGTGCGCATATTTATAGTTTGTTGGTTTTTGATTGATCATGCGCCTAGATCTTTAGGCTTAATTTTGGATGGTCGGATCGTCAGATCCATTTAGATTCCATCAGCTTACACATGACACACATCCCCAAAGTGACCAGTGCACCATGGTATGCGATGGTGCACTGCGGTCATGAATGTGTGCCATGTGGAATAAACATCCAGCCGTCTGATATGTGTGTCATGATCTCAAGATCAAGCGTGTTCAAGATTACGACAAAAAAATACCTCTAGCATTTGATTCAAGCATTCAACAGTGTGAGCAATGGAACCATCAGTTGTGCTGCAAGAATCTTGGGCCCCTTTTCTAGATGTATGCCATGTAAAACTATCATGTGTTTTGTGTGATTTGAGGTCAATGATCTCAAGAATTCTTTTGTAAAAAAATTAAAACAAAAAACGACCTCCTTATCTAATTCAATGATCTCAACTCTCAAGAATTATTTTGTAAAAAAATTTAAACAAAAAATGATCACTACAAAAAATAAGACTATTAGGAGCAAAAAACTGCCGCTATTAATAAAAAGCACTATGAAAAGCACTATGAAGACTATTAGCGGCAGTTTTTTGTTAATGGCGACAGTTTTTAGCTACCGCTAATAGTCCAATTTTTGTAGTGGATCTCCTTATTTGATTCAATGTAGTCAAATGCTATCTAAATTAACACTATGTTGGAATTACATGATAGTCATTAATTTTAGATGGTATCTGACATATTTGAATGATTATTTTTTGTCCCAATCTTTTACACTAATCTTTAGATCATGGTACACCTATTTTCGTCCCAATCTTTTACACCAATCTTTAGATCAGGGTACACCCATCAAACCACGTAGCCGTTCGTTTCACATGCTGCCCGGGCACCAAGTCACGTCAGGGGCGAATCCATATGGAGGAATGGAGGGGCAGCTGCCCTTCCTTCAAAGGAATTCTTAATTATATTTATAACTTAAGATTCTTCTTTCTCAACCCAGTTTCATATGCATTAACCATTGAGTGCTTTGAATTAGACGATGGGGATCATTTCTTGTCCCGATCTTCGACAAATTAGATCTTGAGATCATGGCCTGCCATCAGATGGTCAAATTTTGATTTCGTGTGACACACTTCCCAAAAAATAAACATGATCGTAGGCATACATTAAATGTAGTTCTCGGATCAATATTCGGTGGTAGGCTCGTAATCTCAAGATCTAGTTTACCAACCTTTGGGAATAAGTCTATCATCTAATTCAAAGTAGTCAATTGTTTAATCGGTTTTCGATTTTTGCCTTGAAACCGAATCGAACAAGAATCGGTTTGGTTCAGTTCTGTCTGAATCGGTTTTGGGTCTGTGATCGATTTAGAATGTAACCCTTGCAAGTGCACAAGATCTATTGTAGTATGGCAAGAACAGGGGTGTCGAACCCACAGGGAAACGTGAATTTTTAATTAATTCTTTTAGAGATTTTAAAAACGTCCCTAAGGAAGTACCAAAGGGCAGATTCAATTTTACCAAAAACTTAACACACTTTTCCTAAATGCAGAAAAATAAATTAATCTAAACAATTAATTACTGATAAATCTACGAACAATATTAAAATGAGATCAAGGAATATGCTACCCAGTTGCATTCGCACTTTTCTATCATTAAAACCCAGTTTCATTAAATCATCATTCACACCATCATTCATCTAGAAAATGACTTGAAATAAAATATGATCATCAATCAAGATACCTATCTAAAACAATGACTCGACTAACATTGCGGTATGAGTCATGTAAAAGCATAAGCGTATCTCATGATATTTAGATCACGACAATCGACATAATCGCTCTGACCTAGATCACTGCGGTCCGAGATCTAGCGATTACGGCCGTTGATACGCGCAATCAACGGTCATAACAAAGCATTCAAAATATTTTCAATCACACAAACTTTGAGCAAAACGATTCCATGATAACAATAATAGACTGCGGTATTAATCATAAACACGGGTACTTATCTGGGATCGCATCTTTCCGATCTCTTCGATTTAGCTCATCTTTGGTGTTTGATCTCCTTTTCTTTCAAAGTCATTCCTCTTTTATTTCTTCCAAAAGATATTTGCAATTGTTTTTCCTAAATACAATCTATGAATTTCTCAGAGAGAAAAATAATGCAAATCCTAGGTACAATCTACCCTGAATAAACCCTAGAAGAAGGAGAGAAGAAGACTTGAAAAGATGAAGAAAATATTCCCCCAAAGTGAAGAGCCCTAAAAACTAAAAATAAAGAATGAATAATATTCTAATTGCAAAAATCCCCTTAAGAAACTCGTGGCTTCCCTTTTTATAATAGCCTAACCCTAATACCTCTCTCGATTGACATCTAAGAGTAATTTTCGTGAATTCCCGCCTAGCTTTGCATCAGATACTGCCTCGGTATTTTGCTCATAATTTTCTGTACCGAACTCGGATTGAGGTGATTCTTGAGGCGTTGGAAAGCTGACGACGAGCTCTACAACTTTTATGTTTTAGCCATTTCCTGAATCTGACGTCTTGAAGGTCCAAATTGAGCTGTAAGTCGCACTAAGTTCTCAATGACCCAAAATAGCAGTGTTTTGACATTATTTTCGAGATTCTTGGGCTGTTTTAGAAACTTGGACTGTATTTACCTGAAACACTTCAAATCTAGCAAATCTCATCAGATAGCCTTCATCGGACGGCTAAATATAGGTATTTAGGGGTGAAATATCATCATATTTCACTACTCATCACACCCACAAACCTACACTTTGCTAGTCCTCGAGCAAAGAGAATGATAGAAATATAAAGCAAATCAAACTAACATCCTAAAATTTAAATGCCACTTTCAGAGGAACACGATTGCACTTAGCATGTGCAATAAGCCTTTAAACCCTAGGTGATCCCTAGTGGAGGAGTTGTGTCTCCCGAGGGTTTGGTGAAGTTACCCACAAACTTCCAAAATTTCAAACCATCGGTAAAATTTAGTTTTCAAAACATGATTTTTTTTTTTATAACATATGTACTATTCAAAAAAACAAAAATCATTAATTGCTTCAGTATGTGAATCATCAATCTCAAATATTAAAGTCATGTCAATCATGCTAGTATCCATTCAAATTAATTTAATGCTCAAATTGTTAGATAACTCATTCATTCATGCCTAAACGTGAAGTGTGTGCATACCAAAACCAAGATTCATCCATCTCAGAACTAGTCCAAACGGAAAACCATCGGATCTGTTGTCTCGACTCAATCCTCACTTTAGGTATACTCTCAAAGTAAAATCACTTCGATGATGGGTAAGTTTTCGCACACATGTGAGAGATCAATACAAAGCAAATAAATGGTCTCACATGATAAATAAAACACGATACAATCAATGAACAAAAATAAATCTCATAAGAAGATATTTGTATATCCTAAGCATGTGATATCAAGTGTAATAAGTATCGCATATTTACTCTTCACAAGACAGTTACCAATGCAAGATTAGATTATGAAGGTCTTTTGTAGGGTTGTAATGGGGCTCAGGTAAGGGTAAGAAAGAAAGGGAATTGTGATTCAAAATTTCTGAGAAATTGGAAAAGGAACTAACTTTTGATTTTTTATTTTTTTTTATTTTTTTTTATTTCTCTTCTTTTCTTTTTTTTTTTCTTTTCAATATTTTTCTTTTCTCATTCTTTCTTCTCTTTTGAATTTCCTTTTCTTGAAGCACCTCATTTTTCATTCCTTTTTTTTTTTTTTTTTTTTTTTTTTTTTTCTTTTTCTCTCCCCTTTTTTTCTTTTTATATTTGCCATACACTCTCAGTAAACACCATAACTCATTATCTCTCCACTTACTCTCTTTTCGCTCATTTTCATCCCTCGTTCCTAATTTCTCATAAATAAGAAGGGTAAAGCTAAATTTTCAGAAATTGTGAAGGGTTAAAGGTTAACGTGGCTTATCAAAGAATGTATAAGGGTAAATTTTTCTATAGGCTCAAAGGGGTACTAAAAGGATAAATTTATATGAGGTGGGGCATTTTAAGCACAAACGAGCCAAAGATGGCCTTCAATCATTTCCTTAAAGGATGGTAACCTTGCCTATTTGTCTTGAGTAGATATACGATGCGTTCTAACACAATAATATGAATTTGATATCATGCAAAGTCACAAGCCAAAATAAAATGTATGAGATTATGCAAAATAATTAGTATTCAAAGAAAACTCCAGTTTATATATTCACTCATCAATGACGGAAATTAGCTCTAAAGCTTCGGTTTAGTCTCCACTAAGAACCTAAGATTCAACGTTCAAAATAGTTCATCGATTTCTAAGTCTTAGCTTGGTATAAGTGCAAAAATTCTAAGCACAATTTGAGTCATCCACAAATTATCACATTAAGCTTCATCATCCTAGATACAAGTATTCCAAAATATGACATCAATATTCTCAAAATTAAATTCACATGCATCATCAACTAAAGTTTGAAAACTATTGCAAAGTAAATCATGTATGATGGTTCCAAATAAATAAATTTTTTTTTTTTTTTTTTTTTTCAAAGAAAATCAAAAATAAGTGATGAAAGATAGATAATCATACATACCCCCAAACCTAAAAATGGCAATGTCCTCATTGTTTGAAATAAGTAGGCACCCCCAAACCTGTTGAAAAGTACCTCAACACAAAGATCAGGTGCAGAGAATATGGGCATCAAATTAGAACATGACCAAAAATAGATTGAAGGTAATGTGGCTACACTAATTTGGAAATTAAAAATAACCTAAACTAAACTAAAAACTAATATTCTAGAACTAAACATACGAAAAGAAAGATAAATCCTAAATCCTAAACTAAACCTGTGTCCAACTCCTAAATAAAACACACTGGGTTGCCTCCCAGGAAGCGCTGAGTTTAAGTGTCGACAGCTCAACCTCTTCATTGATCAAGAATCTGGATCACTAAGGTGCATCGCCTCAATCTTAAACTGGGTCATCGGCTCAAACATTGGTTTGAGTCTTTGCCCATTCACTTTGAAAACTCGATTGTCCTGAAGGCTTTGAATTTCAATTGCACCGTGCTCACTAATGGAAACAACACCAGGCCTTCCATCTAGATTTCAATTTCCTGTGATGAAGCTTAAGTCGAATTGAATAGCCAAACTTTTCGGCCAACATGAAACTCCTGCGGAGAACTTAATTGGTCGTGCAACTTTGTGTACCTTTCCTTGTACATCTTTGAATGTTCATACGCGTCGTGGCGTAACTCCTCTAATTCACCCAACTGTACCCTTCGATCCGAGCCTGCTCCTTGCATATCGAAATTAAATCGTTTGATCGCCCAGAATGCCTTATGCTCCAATTCGACAGGAAGATGACATGCCTTCCCGTAGACAATTCTGAAGGGAGACATTCCGATCGGTGTCTTGAATGCAGTACGATAGGCCCACAAAGCATCAGATAGCGGTTTGACCAATCTCTTCTATCCGTCTCAGTCTTTTCTAGAATTCGCGATTTCTCCGGTTAGACACTTCCACGACCACTAGTACTGTGGATGGTGCAGTAGCGACTTTGTGAGTGACGTGCATTTCTTCATTAAAGTGGCAAAATGGCTATTGCAAAATGCGAACCGCCATCACTGATGATTGCTCTTGGCAGCCCGAATCGGTTAAGCACATGTTCTCTCAGAAATTTGACCACAAGCGTGTGACCATTTGATCGGGCTGCCACAGGTTCAATCCATTTGGAGACATAGTCAACAGCCACCAGAATATATGAATACCCAAAGGATGGTGGAAAAGGACCCATAAAGTCAATCCCCAAACATCGAAAATTTCAACAATCAGAATTGGATTAAGGGGCATCATATTTCGTCAGTGAAATATTGCCAAATGTTGACACTGCGTTGGCATTCCTTGCGATTGAGCAAACACGAAGATTGAGGGCCGAGAATCCGCTTTGAAGGATTTTCATGCGGTCTTCGTCTCCGAAATGGCCTCCACAGAAAGATGGCAAAAATTTAGGGCGCTTAGTTGCTGCGTCTTCCGCACGCATCTCCTAATGATCTCGATCCGGCGAATTTAAACAAATATGGTTCATCCGAAATAGTATTTTCTTTGGGAGAAGAAGAGATTCTTATCATTCTTACCCCACTCAGTGG